>CM060929.1:571868546-572493546 GCA_030765085.1 Allium cepa
TCGCTTCAAGTTCTTCTTTGTTGAGGCTGAGATCATCCATCGAATGGCATCGAAATGCCTTTCTGTTCTTTTATCATTTGCATTTGGTTTAATTCTAAGTGACGTTGATTGTGAAAGATAAAAGTAAGCGCGTTCTTGAAGGAATTGAGAGTTTCTTCGAGATTCTCACTTAGATTATGAATAGGAGAGGCAATTTTTTGATAAAATATGAAGAAATTCAATAGAAAATAAAGAGAATTGAAAGTATGCATTTTTATGGAAGAAATAGGTATTTAAAGAGTTAGAAATTCGTTTGAAATGAAAAGACACAAGGCGTTATGTCAATTTCAATTTCAAAACAAAAATCGTTTTTTAGCCGTTACATGTTGACACACTACAAGAATTACTGTTTATAGCAACGAGGGGGGGCGGCAACGGCCGCCAACGGCCTTTGATCAACGGCTTCCAACGGCGAGCAACGACAAGCTTTTTCTCGGAATTTTTTAATAACAAAAAACACATGTCGTTGAAAGCCGTTGGAATATTGCCATTGACGGCCGTTGAACGCCGTTGGAAATCGGCGACTTACCTGCAGATCAATCTTCTTCTTCCTCATTCCCATTCCACCCGAAAAAAAACCAAAAACCCCAATTTTCCCACCCTAAAAAATTTCCAACCCCATTTTATCCCATTCTACACGTTCTAGCATCCCCATCTTTGTTTGTAAGCTTCACAATCTCCAAAATCAGGTATTATTTGCTAAAACCCTAATTTTGTTAAATTTTTAATTTTAGGTTAAATTGGTAATTTTTATGCATGTATTGTGCTATTGTTTGTGTAGTGTAGTGTATTGGACCTTAATTATTGTTATTAAACTAATTATTGCATGTTTAACTATGATTTGTTAAATTAGGTTTATTATTAAATTAGTTTCAAACTTAATAATTGTTACTAACCTAAGCATGAACCTCACTTGTTATTATATTGGTGATTGAATTGCGTAAAAGCGTACGTAGAAAGTGATGATATTGACAGATAAATTGTTCACTTTTGACATGTTATGATACGGTATATACATGATACATTTTGTGCATGACTGGATGTGATTTGTGATGCGATTATATGTATAACATTGTTTGTTTATTTTATACGTTGCGCACACACACTGGATTTTTTTTGTTTTAGGAAAAAATCATTATATATGCGTTGATTCAACAAATTGTTTATTGATATAGAAGTTTAAATTTTATGAAAATAAAATTTAAACTTTTATATCGCTAATTTTAAAATTTAAACCCTTAGAGTGTTTTTGGCCCCGTCTGATAAGTGTTGTATATGATCGTTGTGTGGATATTCGTTTTTTTAACACAACGGACATCTATATTCATCGTATACAGTATTTGTTGGATTTGTCACTGTATTGGACAAGTTACAAAAACAATAACGTAATTAAATCTCGTAAATTATTTCAGTTTAAACGGTTCGCACAATTTCGGCAGCGCTTCCTTTTATGTTACCTGTGTGCACGCAATTGTGTACTGTTCAGGGAACTAAAGCGAAGTGTTGTCAAAATTTTGTTGAATCAATTAAATTGAAATGATTTATGCGATTTAATTACGTTATTATATTTGTAATGGGAGGTAGGATGACCCATCAACAAAGTGTCAATGATCAATTAATATCAAATTCGCTAATAAAATTGTTTAAATAAAATATAATGTTCATTTCAAATTAAGCTTTAAGTATTATTTTAACAGATATAACAAAAACAAGAAGAATGTTTATAAAATTGTTTTAATAAAAAATGTCAATGCAAATTTATATCGTACTTTTTAATTATATACGTAGGTAAATGGAAAATTATTTTACTGATTGGAGCTGGATATACAAAAAACGAAGGGTCGATACTGAAGGCTCAACAAGTGAATATTTTAGTAATGGTGTTAGCGTATTTATGGATTTTGCTTTACGTAATAACGGAAACTACAAAGAAATCCGTTGTTCATGTAGTAAATGCAAACTGTTAAAGCATTTGATACCACAAATGGTTAGAGTTCATTTGCGTCAGTACGGTTTCGTGTCGAACTATTTGATTTGAGATCGTCATGGGGAACAGTTAGCACCTAATCCTGTACAAGATGAGGAGGTGGTAAGTAATGAAATTGGTATGACAAATCTTGTAGAACATATGGTTGAAGATGCTGCATGTTCAATGTTTCATGTTCCTCAATTAACTGATGACGATGGTAATGCTGAAGAAGAACCAAATATTGAGGCAAAAAATATATGATTTGTTAGATGCCGCGAAAAAACCCCTTTGGGAAGGCTGCACAAGTGGAACCCAATTATCAGTAGTTGCTGAATACATTGCGATGAAATCCAAATACAACCTCACAGAATCTGGATTTACGGCTGTTGTACAAGCTGTGAAACGACATATGCCTCCTAATAATCTAATGTGCGAAAATCATTATGAAGTAAAAAAACTGATGTCGGCTTTTGGTTTACCGTATCAAAAAATAAATACATGTCTAAAGGGTTGCATGTTGTTTTGAAAAGAAGATATCAACCCTAGAAATTGTAAAATATGTAATCAGGAAAGATACAAACCAAGAAAGAAAAAGGGAAAGGAAGTCCCGTATAAGCGTATGCATTATTTACCAATTACTCCTAGACTTCAAAGGTTATATGCATCTTCTATAACTGCGCAACATATGAGATGACACAGTGTGAGAACACAGGATGAAGGTACGTTAACACATCCAGCTAATGGGGAAGCATGGAAGCATTTTGACCAGAAATATCCTGATTTTGCGTCCGAAATTCATAATGTTAGACTTGGTTTATGTACGGATGGATTTTCCCCATTCTCTCAATTTGGTTCGAAATATTCATCATGGCCTATAATTGTCACACCTTATAATTTACCTCATTGGATGTGTATGAAAACTCCATATATGTTTCTCACAGTTGTCGTCCCTGGTACCGATGATCCGATACAAGGAATCGATGTTTATTTACAACCATTGATTGATGAATTAAAAAAATTATGGTACGAGGGAGTAGAGACATATGATATTTTCCAAAAAAAGAACTTTCACATGTATGCTTCTTTATTGTGGACAATCAACGATTTTCTTGCATATGCAATGCTTTCAGGCTGGAGTACGGCCGATCGTCTAGCTTGTCCTTATTGCATGGAAGAAACACGAGCAATTTTTTTACCTCATGGTAAGAAAGTTTCATGGTTTGACTGTCATCGATGTTTTCTTCATAGTAATCATCCTTTTAGAAGAGATAAAAAAACTTTACAGCAAATAGACATGAAACTTTGAGACCACCTACGGTTTGGTCAAGCGAAGAAATTTATGAACTTGTAAAAGATTATCCAAAGATACATGAAACCGGAGAACAAATTGAAATTCAAGGTAAATCATCGATTCATAACTGGTGCAAACAGAGCATATTTTGGGAATTGCCTTATTGAAAAATCTCTTGATTCGTCACAATATTGACGTGATGCATAATGAGAAAAACGTGCTTGATAATCTGTTTAATACAATTTTGAATGTTAAAGGGAAGACGAAAGATGATTTGAAATCAAGACGTGATATCGAAGTAATATATAATCGTTCTGAGCTTCATATAGAACCAAATGACACAAAAAAGCCAAAAGCTTGCTATGAGCTAGACAATAATCAAGTTAAATTACTTTTAAAATGGGTGGAATGATTAAGATTCCCAAATGGTATATCTTCTAATCTTCGTAGATGTGTTGACTATAAGAACAATAAACTTAACGGGATGAAAAGTCATGATTGTCATGTTATGATGGAAAATTTGTTACCCGCCGCTTTTAAAGAACTGTTGCCTGTAAAAGTTTGGACCGCAGAATTTGCTGCTTGGTTTTCTAACTACGTTTTTGATACAACAAATTGTGTTGTAGATGAAGGATTGAAACATTTAGCTATGGGACCAAAAAGGATAGTTAAGACATATCCAATATTCTTTGTCAACAGATATAAATTTAATACCAAAGAATACGGTGCCGAAAAATCAACTAGCAATACTGGTGTATTTGTCAAAGGTAGCGATGATCCAAATGATCACACAAATGACTTTTATGGCGTGCTGACCAAGATTTTGCAGTTGACATATTTCACCCGACCCGTAGAAGAAGTATTTTTTTTTAAATGCAACTGGTTCAGCAACATTCCAGGTTCTGGAATAAACGTGGATCCAAAATATAATCTTATGGAAATAAAACATACTTCAAGGTATTATAAGTACGATCCTTTTGTACTTGCCAAACAAGCTCTTCAAGTTTATTATGCTCCTTACCCATCTTTAATAAGAGATAAAATTGATTGGTCGGCTGTTTTTAAAACCAAACCAAGGTTTACATTTAATGGACAGAATATTCCTGAACAACAAGCTCACCAAGCAGATATCGAAGAAAATAGAGGAATAATAGTAACCGACGATCAAATAGATTTTGGAACTCTAAACGATGAATCAAATGCATTAATTGAAGCATTTGAGAGTATAGAGGAACAAAATATAGAGTGCGAAGAAGAGTCTGAATCCGAAAGCGATGAGGATCGATCACTAATCAATATTTTGAGAAGGTAATTTTTTTTTCATTTTTCTGTTTCCAAAGTAATTTTATATGATATGTATCACATAGTCTCTTTTATGTCACGCCTAATGTATGTTACGCCATGTTCATTATTCTGACACCATTTGCATATTAAATTAATCAATGTTACTCTTTCTTTTCTTTATACTATGATTTCATATAGGTACGTCGGGACGTAGATGTTCACACTCCAGATCTTCCAGCTCACAGAGAGGTGATGATGCTGGCCCTTCACAGCCGGGTGTTCGGCCTAAGGTATGGCTGAAACCCAAAGCCGATGGCAGGTAAGTATAAAGTTTCAAAATTAAATTTTATTCCATACAATCTTTTATCAAATATATATAGTAGTAACGGAATATTAAATGTTTTTTTTCTGTTTTACACAGCGGTGGGTTTTCGTTGGAGCCTTCTAACATAGTGCTCACGATCTCGCGACGGGCGTATATGGCTCGTATGACCTCATGTTGGCCGAGGTGGACTGCGATACCAGAGTGGGTGCGGGAGGCTATATGGCAGGACTTTTTGATATGTGTGGTATATCAATTATTGGATTATGTAGTCATGTACATTATGTCATTTCATGTTTGCACTATTTATAGCAACTGTATAACTCATATTTTTTCAAACGTGCAGGGGGAAGTGGACTTGGACGATTCTGATGTTTCTGTTGTCCGGCGCCATTGGAGCAGCAAAATTGCAAAAAACTATCACGAAACAATAAACAACATCAAAGCATCAGGAAAGAGGTCTCATTGGATGAGTGAAGCTGTCTTTGACGAGTTCGCCACCTGGTGGAGCAACGAGGATTTTATGGTAAATCTATCATATATTTAATTTAAATTATTTGAGGCAAATAATATATAAATAATTAAAACTGTTAAAACAATTTTTTTTTCAATTTAAATTTGCAGAGGCAGTCCGAGAGGAATTCTGCAAACAGGAGCAGGAACCCCGTTACACATCGCGGTGGTTCCAAGTCTTTCCAGCATCACCGGGAAGATTTGGTATAATTATTAAATAAGATAAATAGTTAATTATTTTAAGTTTTAATTTGTTAAAATATAAATAATGTATATTTATATGTGCATATTTCAGGAGAGACAACGCGTGGGGCTGTTAGTTATTGGGATGTGTTTACCCATACACATGCCTTGACTCAGGTCGATGATTCCAGCGCAGTTTCTTACTCTTGGGACCACGATGACAAAGCGCGTGCTGCCTATGCAAGTATAACATAAGTAACTAAAACTTACAAGTTAATTGAAATAACGTTAACTAAATTCAATTATATTTTGCATGACAGCAAAAGTTCCAGGAAGCGCGGACAGCCTTACTTGAGGATACGGGACGAGCTGACTTGACCCTTGACGAGGAGGACGCCATTTTTGAGTCTGTCATGGATCTAGTGACCCATGGCAGACGCTACGGATATGGAAGCCAATCGGTAATTTTAAGTTAAATTTTAAAATAATTATTCTGATTAATTAGTGTGTTAATCATATGTGTGTGTTAATTATTAGTGTGTGTTAATCAATTCTTTAATTGGCTTGAATTCGGGTTTAAGTTAGTAAATATCCTTATACTAGTGTACTCCATTCATATTTTGAACTATCATGATTTAGTTTGTTTTATGAATTTTTTAGTGAATATATATAGGTTAGTTAATTTGCAATTATTTTAATACTAATTTTATAGTGTAGTTGATAATTTAAATTTGTTTACAGGTTCAGACAGCCCAAAAAGAATATCAAAAGGCTCAAGATACGGAAGAGATTGCGCAGCTACGAGCCGAGCTTGCCAAGATGCGGGAACGCAATTTGTTGCATGAAGCAAGGACGGAGGAGATGAACCGGCGTATGGTGGAGTTCATCGCACAGTATGGACAGCCTCCTTCATCTGGTGGTTCTGGTGCGGAGTGATTTAGGTATGTTTTGTTATTGGCATGTATATTTTGGAGTTGGTGAGAATTTGATACATTCTGACGGTTTCTGTGTATACTTGGATTTGATACATTCTGATGGTTTGGTTGTGGATGTTGGTTTTGATTTGTTGATGTTGGTGTGGATTTTTTGATGTTGGTTATGTTGTGTTATGTTTGGATATTGGTTTATGTTGAAATATATGCTTGATTTGGTTATATATATATGTTTTGATATAGTTGTTATATATATGCTCGAAATGGAGCTGTTTTGATATAATTGTGGTTGTGTGTGTCTGGAAGCAAGCACTGCTGGTTTTATAAAAAAAATATACCCATATTTCCAACGGCTTCCAACGGCGACCAACGGCCAAAACGTCCGACGGCTTCCAATGGCAAATTCCAACGTATTCCAACGGATTTCCAACGGTAGTTTGGTCAACAGGATTTGCCACGTTGGCAAACTTGCCGTTGGTATAACCCCGCCGTTGGAAGCTGTTGAAATGTATACCAACAACCTTTCCAACGGCCTCCAACAGCTTTCCAACGGACTCCAACGGTCGCCCGCCGTTGGAAAGAGTCATTTCTCTTATAGTGACATGGAGGGTAGGGGGATGTCGACGTGCTCCTGTTAATTTTGGCAATTTGTTTTGTTTCTTTATATTATCTACAAGTCTATATATATAAATTTATATAATATAATAATAAGCATTCTAGAGATATTTTGGAGCTAATAAGCAGAAATAAAAGATTTTCATTGATAAATTTAGTTAACATTACATAAACGATACATAACATTAACTAAAGAGAGATACAAACTAATACAACATGAAATGAAACTAGTATTAGTTAGAGGATGATGAAGATGATGATAATCCAAGCTTGTGACTTATTTTCCCAAAGAACTTGTTCATTTTGATGGAAATCTTGTCTAAATTTTTACTAACAGATCTTTTGAGAATCCGTTGGTTATCCACGATAATCTTTTGATTATTGAGAAGCGTTTTGTTGGATGGATTGTTAGGATTGATAGGGTATTCGATGCTTTCCATGAAGTCTCTTCCTCCTCCTCTCCTTCCTTTTCAATTTCCATCTCCTCGCCTTCTTCTTCCTCCTCCTTCTCCTCCTCCTCCTCTTCTTCTTCCATCTCTTCATGAGCCAATCTCTTATCCTTTTCGGCAAGTGTTTCATATGGTTGAAACATAAACGGAATTTTCATGAGAGAGATGTTAGCATGGTTAAACGCTTTTCTAGAAATGAACTCCTTCAAAATGTGATGAAATGTCTCACGATCATGTTCATCAATTTGAAAATCGAAAGATCCATTCCCGTATACTTATAACCAAGAATGTAACCCAAAATCTCACTATTTAAAACAATACACATTCCTTTAATGCTACTCCACAATTCCCCTTCATTTCCTTAATAAAAACCACGATTCAGATTTGCATAAAACATTTTGACAAGATTTGGATAACAAACAAAATCATTGTGAGAATTATCAATTAAGCTTAGAATTTGATTCTCTTCAAAAAATAACATTGATTTCATAGGAAGAAAAATCATTAAAGATAGCAAAATTTTCCGTATGGACCTTTCCAAAGTTTACCTAGCTTATGTAAGCCTTGATAGTTTCCGAATCATTGTAGAGGAACTCTTTGGTGGCCTTGGACAGTCTAATGGTGGATGGAGTGCTTGAGGAAGGCATTTTTGAAGAAAGTAGAGAACTTGAGAGTTTGAAAGAGAGTTTGAATTTAAAAATGAAAGTGAAAAGATAAGATAAATTTAAGAACATAAATAGATATCTAAGAGCCATGTTTTCTGGTCAAGGGACATCTTTTTAGAGCTTTGGAGTTGGTGAAAAGTTGGAGGAAATTTCAAAGTTTTGAATTCAAATTTGAATTTCAAATTTCTAGAGGGATGTTGACATAGGGGGTAGGGTAATGTCGATAAGGGTCCCTAAAATCATGTGACTTAGTTTTCTTATTTTATTTAATATCTATGTATGTATATCCTATAATCTAATTTATATCTTATCTGAAATAATATTAAATATAATAACATTTTACTATCAATATTTAATATTAAAATATTATTAAAATAATATTATTTTGAAAATCAAAAATTTTAAATTCAAACAACAAGCAATTTCAAAACATGCAGACAATCAAACGTTTAAGCATTCACACAAGCAATTTTAATCAACATAATTTAAATGCATACCTATTTTATATCTATATTTCCAAGATCATCAGAATCGTGAATAGCTGTAAAGCACATGTTTGAATTTTTCGTCTCTCGATCTTCATCACTAGAGGATGAGTCTGAATCGTCCACTGTAGCAGTATATGCTCTCTTTCTTTTCTTTGACGAATCATTACTTGGAGAAATTTTTTGTTTATACGAATGTGGACAATCTCTTTTTAAGTGGTCTGGCTCATCACAATTGTAGCATCTTCCATTGTTTTGAGTTACATTATTATTTCCAAAATTCTTGTTATTATTTCTCTTATAATTGTTCATCTTTCTGTATTTCAGAAACTTACTAAAATTCCTTGTCATCAAGGCTATTTCTTCATCGTTATGACCACCTGAGTCTGAACCATCTGTTATTGCATTGAATACTATTGACTTCTTTTCTAAGGCCTTGCTTTCTCTTCTCCCTTGCATTTGTACTTCAAAAGACATCAAATTCCCAATAAATTCTTCAATTTTAGGGTACTAATATCATTAGCCTATTTAATTTCTAAAGCCTTTTGATCCCATTCCGGAGTGAGTGAATTCAAAATTTTTCTATCTTGATCTTCTTTGAAAAATTTCTTTCCTAATGCAATTAGGGAGTCACAATGTCTTGAAACCTACTGTACATGTCTAAAATGGACTCATTTGAATTCATGTTGAATAATTGAAACCGACTGGTCAAGATAGATATTTTGGTCCGTTTAACTTTGCTTGTTCCTTCATGAGTAACTTGCAAAGTTTTTCAGATCTCATATGAAGACTTACAGACAAACACTCTATTAAGCTCATTCATATCAAGTGAACAAAATAGAATATTCATGGCTTTGGAATTGTTTTGTGCAACAATCTTTTGCTCAGAAGTCCACTATGAAAATTCAGTTGTGGGTTCAATGTATTCAGTTTGTGTGATATTGCAAGTGTTTAATCCTACTGACTGTAAATAGATTTTCATCCTACATGCCCAATATGCATAGTTACTGCCATTAAAAAGTGATGGTCTGGTAGTAGACTAACCTTCTACAAATGAACTAGTGATAGTGTTGACATTACCAGTGTTGACAGCCATTTTCAAAAATCAAATTATGAAAACTTTGAAACCAATGCTCTAATACTAAATGTTGGAAACGCGAATTACGGATCTTAAGGCTGGATTAATACTAGAGGGGAGTGAATAGTGTTTAATGAATTTCAGGGAATTTTTGAAATATTTTCAAATTAAGCACATACCGATGCAATTTCACAAACACAGAGACAATCACAGAATTAGACACAGATGCAAATAGTAAATAAAAGTAGTAAAGGAAAGAACACACCGAAATTTTATACTGATTCGGAGTTACCCTTACATCCAGTCCCACACAATTTCTTGTGCAGATTTCTTTTCAAATATAATGTTGATACTACAACCTCGATTTCAAGGCCACGAGATACACCTTCCTTTCTCCGAGTCCAGGGCAAACTCTCTTGATTTAACCAGGCTACATGATCACCTAATTGATTTACAAGCTAAAATCACACTCAATTGATTTACGGGCCGCAATCACACAGTTTCCAATCACACTTTAATAGAGAGAGACTCGACACACTTATTTAATTGCAAATGATCTTATAACTCTTAATAGCACTGAGATCCTTGAGAAAGAGTGGTAGATAATCAAAATAGAGAAGATCGAGTTTGATTCACTTATGATTTCGACAGAGTTTCGTTAAAGCATTTGAAATATAAGAGAATATTTGAGTGGAGAAGAAGGAGTGAATAAATCAAGAAATGCTAACTTAAATCCGTTAAAAACAATTGGTATTTGTAGGAGAATAACGGTCATGTCCATTCGTGAAAGGTTATGACGAATAAACACTTCTTTTAAAAATTTGAATTTTAAATTCTACGGTTATCATGTCGACATAGGAGGATGAAGGATGTCGACATGCCTATGTTATTTTTGAAAATAGATCTTGCTTTAAAATGATTTCTATTCTAAAATTTGCAAAACAATTTCTAAACTTTGTAAACTATTTTGAATATAGTTTAAACTTATAAAAGAGTTTTAGAAAGTAATCTTAAAATATATAATGTATAATATAAAAGTAATATTTAAAACTATGTATAGATTTCTTTAAGATATATTTAAGTTAAAATACTAAAATCAAGAGATAGTTCTTAAAAAAAACAAGAGATGATTTTATAATTTTGAAAAAAAAATCATTTTGAAAATTTCGTGGATTCCATTCCACTAGAGAAGATCATGGGTTCATCCCACTAAAGTAGTTGTGGGTTCCATCCCACTATTAAAGCAAGAAGGTGGATTCCATTCCACAATTAAAATCCGAATAAAGATTTTAGTGCTATTATGAAGTAATAACATAAATCTAAACTCTACTACTTATCTTGATATCTTGAACTCTTGATACTCACGAGTTTTCAGTCTTGATTTCTTCAATCGTGAATTCGTCAATCTTGAATCTCTATATTCAGTCTTGAATCTTTATACTGTATAGTCTTCATTCTCAGTACCTGCATATGTATATATTTATATATCCTAATATACATATATATATCTAGACAAGAATATTAGTATTTATATTTTAAAACAAGTCCTAAGGTTGTTGTCATCAAACTCATCATCTCAGAAACTAATACATAGGACTTGCGCGGTTTTATTTTTAATGTGAGAGTAGCTATATCAACCCTCCTATTATTCTAAGCGGTCTACTAGTTTTGTTCATTTGGTTCTACGCTCTAAAATAATTTTAAAGTATAAAATGGGTATAGCAAGTACACATACATAAATACATACATACATACATATGTGTGTGTGTTCAAATATATATATATATATATATATAATTTTTATATTTTAAATCAAAATTTACAGATAGATATTTTATTTAAAATTTATAGATTTGACTTTGAATTTTCTAAGTCAAACTAGATTTTAAAATATCATTTTAAAATCTAAATATACTGAATTAGTAAAAATTGATTTTTAGATATATTTAAATTTTTATTGTTTATATTAATTTCGAAATTAATTTATAATATATATATATATATATATATATTAAATAAAAAATATGGATAACGAATGGCATATATTAATGGATAAACATGTTTGTTGCAGTGTAAATCCCAGCACCTATAAATGTTCACATTAGCTTTGTTTACTATTTAAATATTGCACATGCACTATACACATATAAGTGTATTTGATACATATAACTTATATAAATTAAATAAAACCTTTTATAAACAAATAGAATAAAATAAAGATTTTGTTTAAAATATTTTAAATTCGAACTAAAATCAATTAGACTTCATAGACCCACCAAAGATTCAAAAATGGTAAAAAAAATGAAATTCATCATTTTAACCGGCTACGTCCCAACCTAGTTCTTATAACATGAAATTAATCGAGCAGTCAGCTATTGAATGTTGTTGATATTACTCTTGTATGCACTTCAGAAGCTTGAGGTATGTTTATGCATATTAAGCAGATAAAAATGATGTTATAATAGTATTTTGAATTATACGTGGAATAGATTTGTTTCACTAACTCAGACATAAATGATGGATAACCGAGTCGAGCTATTAGGTGATGTTGATGGTGCCGATGATGGAGGCATTTTCTTTGTAAATATTGTATATATTTTCATATGATAATAATTGTTTTGGTATAGATTGGATTGATGACTGATATTATATGAGTCTATGATATTGAATATATTATAAAAGAGTGGGTTTATATACGTGGTTGTACTATATTATATATTTTTTCTTATGTTGTGAGTTCAGAAGTTAAGAATGTTATTTGTTTCTTGTTATCGTCTCTCAACAATCCTTCATTTCCTATTTAAACGTTGATCAAGCATTAGATCGAAGGATCAAAAAAGGTATGTTATTGCAAATACTCACATAACACTTGGGATGGATAGATATATGTTTAGACCGTACACCCATATTAGAGGATGGTCAAACCTTACCCTTTTACATAGTATTATATACTACATACTTTACTATGCCTTTATAGTAAGATATATTGTTATTGTTCAGGCTTATTCAAACATGTTATCATGCAATATTCCCACATTCACAGATTCTTCCTCTCCTGTCTTGGACAAAATCTCGAAGTCCCGTCCTTGTTGGAGTGACATTAGTGTGTCTTGATACACCAGAGTTTCACCATTACTCTCCTACGCATGTCTCCATTGGGCCCATTCTCCTAGTTTCACTATGAAGATCTATGGAATACACATCATTCATTTTTGCTCAAGGATCAATCACGTATTCGTTCGACCTTTCATCAGCTAGCTCTCTCTGTCTCTACTATAGTTTAGGGAATGATTTATTGTATTACAAATGTTGTTATACCAGTTCTTTTATTAGTTAGCTTATATGTCTTGGTTTGTCATCACTTCGATGATCTTTGCTCCATATGCACCTCTATATACGACTGTTATATGTCACATTTTTACCATCAACTACCAGGCTTATTGATGGATTTTTGCATACTATAGTAATAAATAATTACAAGTGTTCTTCTCATTTTGAAGACTACCCTTCCATATAAAAAGGATTTATTCTCAAATGTGTAGAGTTTCAATTTTTCTAAAATATTTACAATTTTTGGTTTAGGAAAAAAATTTAAGAATTTTTCTTATAGCAATTTTAAGTATTGAACCCAATGCTCAGTTTGAGAGTTTTGTAGTATAAGTTATGAAAGGTTTCGAGAGTGCCAGTTTTGACAGTCAATGATCATAGCAGTTTCGATTGGCTTAGTAAAGTGTTGTTAAAACCAATCAATACATGCTTGAGGGTTTAATATACGCCGGTTTTAGGAGTTTTCCACTAAAGCAACGACACACACACACATCCATTCTCGTTTTGTGAAAATCAATTTTCCATCATCATGAGTAGGAGTATAATTAGAAAAAAAAAATTACCCATCAAAACACTCCAATTCAATGGGTTGAAAATTACCATCAAAATTATACCATATTTGTTTTCACCGGTTTTATAACCAACAATAACCGATATTTAAGAAAAGACCTAAAGGCAAACATTATGACAGCATCTGAATTATAGAGCCGTCTAAAATCGATCAAAATTGGTAGAAAAAAACTCATTTGCAAAACCTAAATGTCCACATGATTTTATGTACAGGGTAATATATTTTCTTTTTTCTATTACTAAGAAATACAAATCAAAAAAATGGAAATTTAAATGAGTTATGGACTTGTTTTTTTTAACGTTTTAACCTTTGCAATTTTAAAATTTTACTTTCTGGACTTTTGAAATTAAAATTTCAAAATTTGAATTCTCGAAAGAATTGTATTCTTTACAAAGTTGATTTTTTTGTAGGAGAGTTTTGGAATTTATAGTTTCAAAATTCAAATTTTGGCTACAATTTTTATGTAAGTAGGAAGATGCTAAATTATACAAAATAAAATAGGCAGATTCTATTCAAACACATTAATTCACTTAGTGGCCCCCCTTAAAATACTTCAATTTTGAAGACCAAAACACCCTTATTGTCCTCGTTCAAAGTAGCATTTTCTTACATTGTTTTTAATCAGCTTTTTCCTCTAACCCTAAAATTTAATTTTTTTAAGCCAAAGTTGAAATATTTTGTCCAATTTAATGGATTTTGATGAGGAGAATGAAATGTTAAAGCAACCGCAAGAGGCAATTAATTCTTTTTATGTAAAACATTTTGATTTTTGAAAAATAGAAGGAAAAAACATGTGTTAGGGTTTTGTTATGAAGTGAAGAGAGATAGAAACGAAACAACTCAAATAAAGAGGAGGGCTACTCGGTATAAATTTGGGTATAATTTTTTTAAAAAAATGGAAGGCTACTAAGTAAAATAACGAGTTTAAATAGAATTTACTAATAAAATATTTCAATACTTTTAAATTTTGAAGTTTAATTTCAGCGTATATATTACGGATTTGAAAAAATGAACTGATAATGTTATATATATATTGATAGGGGGTTTTAGGCTCAAGAAAAAAGTTGAAAAAAAAATTAGTTTTATGGACAAGAAGTTTGTTTTTAAGACTCAATGACATTTTTTAGTGTAAATCACAGAATGATAGTTGTAACTATTATTTTCAATCTACACTAAAAATGTCATTCAGGCTAAAAAGCAGACTTGGGGATTTTAGGCTCAAGAAAAAAGTTGTAGAAAAATTTAGTTTTAAGGACAAAAGGTTTGTTTTTTAGGTTCAAAGACACTTTTTAGTGTAAATCACAGAATGATAGTCCTAACTATTATTTTCTGTTTACACTACAACTTATCATTCAAACTAAAAAAGCAAACTTTCTATGTGAGACTAAATTTTTTTTTGCTAACATATTCTATGTGTCTGTTTTCCGTATGCAAAAAGCTACCTTTCGTGAATGACTAAATGACACGATCATCATCAGACAAATATAGCTCGTAACGTATATCAAAGGTAAACAATGGACCCAACCACACGCGTACAGGAAGTATTCATGCATTTTGCACTTCAAAAAAGAATTTGCATTGACCTTCTCTTTTTGGGTTATCCTAAAAATGCAAGTTAACATACGCCGGGCCCATATTACCCTTTACATTAACACGCATAAATTAAATTAAGGAGATCTTAACAGCAATCTCGAGCTTACTTAGCAGAAGAAGAGTGCCCACTTTTTCTCTCTCCACGTAAAAAAGGTATCCTTTTCCATTTCTATGGTATTAATTTTCATTAATTATTGTTTATTCCTGTACTTATGTTTCATAAAATAAGAACAATCGCTTCTAATCTCATTATTTCGCAAAACTTTGATGCGGTTTTCTTATTAGCCTTGAGTATTCTATAAAAATTAGTTCTTACTGAATATCTCAATTCGTAAGAACTCTCATTTGTGGATGTTTTCAGTATGGGTTTATATGCAAGTTTCTATTGATAATTTTTTTGGAGAAAAGTTCTGATTGGTTTTGATAACTTATAGTGGTAACTGTCACATTTTCACAGAATTTATTCATTTGTTGATGAATTGTTTCCCAAAATTCATATTTGCATGTTGCTTAACGTCGAATCATGAGCGTCAGTTTCATCTGATTTGACTTTCTTTCAGTTGATATTAAATTTGGATTATTGTCAAATTTGTTTATCTACTACTTGTATAGTTGGTTTCAGATTCATATGGCCTAAAGATAGCGTTCGTATAAAAATTTGTATCAGAACCGTATTTGACAGTATTTTTAATCTATGCATTCTATAAAAAAATTTTGTTGGAGAAGAATAGCGGTCAAATGTTGCTTTCTTTCAGCACCACTCAATGAGAATCGCAATCGTTTTTTGTTTTTTGTTTTTTAAAAAATAAATAAATATCAGTATTTTGTCCTATCTAATAGAACCTACGATGACATCATTATAGTAACTAAGATAAAAGGAATGTGATTCTAAACTGATGGTTGGCAACTTACATAAGAAGACTAATGTGTTTGTTGTTTAGCAGAAATTGTTTTTCCAAGAATGGCCACGATTAGTTCTTCACAGCCTCAGTTCATTACAAGCCATGCCAATCGTGGAAATTCATCCGGTTCTACTGAACCTTTAATTGATAGTGTTGATGTTAGTCAAATTATTGTTTCAGAGGTATGAGTTTGTAATTCTCCCTTGTAAATTACATGTTACATTTCCCCCCTTTTTTCCTTTACCTTTTGTCCCTTTTTTTTGTTTTTTTTTTACTCACTTGATTAAACATGTTGGGTCCTGTTGGTTATCATTTGATGTAAGCCAGTGTTCGATTAAGTGGTTATGTAAATCTTATGAGGATGTGTTTATTCACATGGAGAAATTTTGAACCTTACACTTGAGATCAACATGGGTTCATTAACTGACTATATGGCACAAAAAGAAGTGTGGACCTAGAACCGAAAAGATTTGCAAATTTCCAATATATTTAAAAATTAAGGTTGATATATGAAAGGTTGCCGAACTAGTTGGTTCATGACTAATTCATTTTGTTAATAGACTACATTAAAAATTTAATCTATAACTTGGACCTAAAAATGGCTTTATCAAAGCCATTTGCCTGATTCTAAGAGTTTGAAAAAGTTGGCCGCTCTTGTCACAAATTTTGTAAAACACAACTTTTCTTGAGAAATTGTCCTATTCAATAAACTTCATTTGAAGACAAGCACCATTGTCCCAGTGGGTAAGTGATTCAACTTTGGTGCGAGAGGTCAGAAGTTCAAAACTTGCGTAGCGTGTTTCGAACATTTATTGACACATAATATGTGGTTTGTTGTTCCATGACATGTTATATCAAAGTACCATTTCAAAAAAAAAAAAAACTTCACTTGACCTTTCTTAATTGTAAGCATGATTGAATTAAATTGTTTTAAAACGTAGGTTGTTCCTAGTAACAACTTTGCCAAAAAGCTAAGTCTGTCAATGAATAACCGAAAAAACCAAAATTCATCCGCATCCGAAAAAAGGATAAATATTCGATATCCACAAAATACGGATGCGGATACAAAACATCCGGAAATTATCCGTCCAGTTTTTCTTAAGATTGTAGTTTATATTATGTTTATTTTAGTACAATGCAGATATGTGTTTATTTTTTTAATTAAGTTAGTAATTTATATTAGACGCACTTAACAAATATTAACTACTCAAAACTATTTAGTTATCATATTTGTTTATTTTTCACACTTATAATCAACATGATTGAGAGTGAATCTATGTTAAACCAAAATTTTCTATTTATGTTTTTTGATTTATCGATCTTTAGCGAATAAGATAATTATCCGATATTCGTGCGTATCCGCGGATGCAAATATCCAATATCATAAAATGTTTTCGTATGCGGATGCGGCACTATTCACATCCAAAAGTATCCTTTGACATGACTAGAAAAAGCTTCTAGTATGGGCCATATGGCTAGTGGGCTAGCAAGTAGAGACCGTTTAACACTTCAATTTTTTATCTTGACTTGCTTGTGCTACTTGAAGTTCAGATCAAAACAACTCCAAATTTTGTTAAATATTTACTTATGTTATACGTATTCTTAGTGATTTGATTGGATCTTTTACCTATAAATTTTCATCAGAACAATAGCTGGAAGAACTTCTTTTCATATTTGGGCCCTGGTTTTCTTGTATCAATAGCTTATATTGATCCAGGAAATTGTAAGTATAAGTCCATTACAATTTATTTTGAATCGTTAGTTTTTGTTATGTATGTTTGTATAATCATGTATATATCGTGTATCTGATTGTCTAACTTGCTCCTGAATGTTACAAAGTTGAGACGGATTTGCAATCTGGTGCACAATATAAGTATGAGGTGTGTCGAAAGTTTCTCTATTTGTCTTTTATTTTTATTTTTATTTTTATTTTTCAGAATTCTTCCAAAGGAGAACTCCTAGTTACTAAATTTGCTTAATTTTGTTAGCTTTTGTGGATTATACTAGTGGCCTCCTTTTCTGCTCTCATTATTCAGTCTCTTGCTGCTAGATTGGGGGTTGTCACAGGTATCATCAAAATATGATTTACTTAAAATTTCTACTTTCCCCACTAACTAATATATTATTCAATCGGTACTTGTGCATTTCAAACATGCAGGCAAACATTTGGCTGAACATTGTAGAGCTGAATATCCCAAGATCCCGAATTTTATTTTATGGTTGTTAGCCGAACTAGCCGTTGTTGCATGTGACATTCCAGAAGGTGCTGTCTAAAATCTTTCAAAATTGTTACAAAATATTATTTTAAGCAATAGTTCTAAGTTTGTCATGAAAAATGATTCTTGTTTATACGCTGTTCCTATTTTGCCCTGTAAATTTATGTCACTCCATATTGAATTAGTTTGGCTATAATATGTTTCTCGTGCAATGCAGTCACTTATTATTAACTTTATTTAATTATTATACATGTATTTACAGTTATCGGAACAGCTTTTGCTTTGAATATGCTGTTTCATGTCCCAATATGGTGTGGCGTGCTTATTACAGGTCTTAGCACTTTGGGCCTTCTTTTGCTACAACAATATGGGGTAGGTTGTCATTTGTTTGTTGTGCATTCAAATAACATGTTAAATCTTTCTTCTTTTTGTTCCTAGGAAAATATAATGGTATGGTTGGAACAAGATATTTGTGGCTAGTTAACTAGTGCCATCTTACCATCATAGAGAAAAACTGGCTTCATTTTTTATGAGCGATGAAAAAATTAGTTTGCCAATAAGAGTGAATATCCCCTATTGTCGTTAATATAAATAACTAGTGTGAATCCGTGCTACGCATATGTGGTTCGGTATACAATTTGGTTAACGGTGTATTTTTTTAGATTTTATAGTATACGAAGGTGAAACATATTTATGGGATGTAAATTTTTGAATTATCTTTTTACTTGAAGGCTACTAACTAACATTTGTTGGTAAATGCACTTAGATAGTCTCGGAGCATAT
This sequence comes from Allium cepa, assembly GCA_030765085.1. Lineage (NCBI taxonomy): Eukaryota > Viridiplantae > Streptophyta > Magnoliopsida > Asparagales > Amaryllidaceae > Allium > Allium cepa. Next base: position 571,887,764 of record CM060929.1, read on the forward strand.
ATAGTATAATTAATATTTTAGAGCACAATGACTTTATCAACAAACACATCAATTATCAGTTTTTCCTAACTCGGCAAGCACTACATTATTAAGCACGTCCTTTAATTAATTTACAGTTGTAATTCACCTTAGTTGAACGTAATTTTATCTCATGTTTAACATATAAATTTGAACATGTGCACAATTTTGTTTGATAATACTGTTCCTAATCTAGAGTAGAGAAATTATGCTCAAAGTGAGACAGTGTTTAAATTTGGCTTATGAAACAACATTTTCATTATTACACATTTTGACGTTGTACTGTACTAATTAAATAAGAGAAATTTTTATAGTAGTTTTTAAACATCTTGTTCTTTAATACATGTATAGCATAATATGACATGAAAATTATACGTAGTATACAAAATGAATAGTCAAATTTTGTATCTTTTATATCTAGAGTATCATTTTGGTTTATAGATCATGCAATAATTTTTTGACTAATAATTATGTATAAAGCACCCACTGTATTATTGTTACAATGTTAAGCTTCTTAAAAAAAACTTAACTTGTTAATTATGCATATTCCAATGTTGATGATTCCAACTAATTAAACACGATCCTTGATTGTTGCAAATAATATGTATAAGAGCTACACAACATGATTTTATAAAGGTATATTTTGGAAATACACGATGAAGTAAAATTAAAAGTTAGTTTTATTCCATAAAAAAAATAAAAAATTATACTGAATTAAAAGTGGACACTAATTGATTAGCATTAAACGGAATTATGGTGCGTTCGTGGATAGTGTTGGTTAAAGGTTGGAGGTTGTGGCATTGTGACAAATTGGATTAGAGATTGAAGATTAGAGGTTGGATTGGAAATATACATGTAATATATAGTTATTGTATATATGCAATAATTATTAATTAATTTTACTAATTAATTTATAGTATTGAATATGAAGTGTTATTAATTACTTCCAAAAAAAATTTTAAAAATAGAAATTACGTCCGACTTAAAAAATTAATACGCCTTGTTGAAACATACATTTCGTAGAGTCCGAGCACAGATTATTAAACCGCTAATGTATCAATTACGTCTAACTTATCTAAGATAAGTCAAACGTACTTCCCGTTAACTGCTTTTTGGTTAACGTTTCTAGTTTTCGTGAACGGGAACTTAGTGAACCGGTTCTCTAATTATATTAAATAAACAAAAGAGAATTAATTGTACTAATTTCCAATTACTTTAAATGGGAATTAAATGAAATTAGCAACAATTTATTCTTTTTTAATACAATTTTTTCCGTTTGAAGTTAGTTTACTCGTAAGCGTTATTATTAATCCATCTTCAATCTATAATGATTTATAAACATCTCTAAACCGCAAAAGAAAAAGAAAAATCAAAAAATATAGCATAAACAATCTTTATAGAAAATAAAATATAATTGCTAAGATGTTCATAAGAACTCCAAGTATTCAATGTTAACCATGCATTAAATTGGAAAATGTGCGCTACTTATGAACATTTCATGGTCAATGAAGCATTACTATAGAAAAATGTATCACCGTAGGTCGATTAAGATGGATAATACCTAATAGTAAAAAACATAAGTCTAGGTTGCGTATAACGAAATAAAATATTTTAAAAAAAGAATAGTTTTATAGAAAGCCTATTAAGAACGAAACTTTCACCATACCTTTCTCAAAATGCAACATAGAAATTTTTTATTTGACTATTATTTTACTTCATGTATGATATTTTCCCAGCTTGATGTTCATAAATGCTTATAGTTCAAAATGAGAAAAACATCAACTTTATCTCAGATTATACTCAATTAAAAGTTCTTTGGTATACGTGTTAGTAAACCAATTGTGCCCTACAAATTTATAAAGAAAATGAAATTCACGATCTTACTAAATAAACACAAAATAGAATAGAGAATTTATTATGTATTAATTCTCTTTGATGCTAACTTATGGAACTAATTTCCCATAAATACAATCGTATTACTTCGTAGAAAATTTAATTGGACTACTCGATTTGAATGTTAAACAACCAAATTATAAAATAAACGTATTACGAGTGTGTCAAATGAACTAAATTACATATACTTTAAATAGAGTTTTTTTTTGAAATAAAGCATTGAGTTTTAAAGCTAAAATTAGTAAAAGAACTAAACCTGACATTATTTTGAAACTGAAAGAACATATGAGAATTAGTAGTTTAATTATTTGACCTTCTACCTTCTGTATCTAAAGTATCATTTATGTTGATAGATCATGCAATAATGTTTTGACTAATAATTATGTAAATATAGTACCCATGTTACTATATTCGGTATTTTTCAAAAAGCTTGATTTGTTAACTATTCGTATACTAACTTTGATAATTCCAACAACTTGAATGTGATCCTAGTTTGTTTGAAAATGTGCAAATAATATGAATAAGAGCTACACAATATGTTTAATAAGAGTATGCTTTAGAAATATACAATTAAGTAAAATAAAAAATTAGTCTTAATCCCAAAATAAAATGTTACATTGAACTAAAATTGAGCACTAATTGATTAGGATTAACGAAGATAAGTATGTAACTGTTCTCTAATTAAATAATTTCAATAAAAGAGAATTAATTGTAATAATTATCAAATTAGTTTGAATTTGGATTAAATGAAATTAGTATCAATTTATTCCTTTTAAATATTGTTCTTTCCATTTGAAGATAGTTTACTTGTAAACTTTACAATAGCACATCTTTATTCATAATGATTTATAAACATCTCCAATCTACGAAAAAAAATCAAAACAATGTAACATCAAACAATATTTGTAGAAAATAAAAGATAATTGCTACTATGTTCCATAAGCTCTCCAAGAATTCAGTGTTAAACATGCATTAAATAGGAAAATATGCACTATTTAAAGGCATTTTATGGTCAATGAAACATCACTACATGAAATGTATTAAACTGTAGGACAATTAAGATGGATAATATCTCATATTACAAAAATAAGTCTAGTTTGAGTATAAAAAATAAGATATTTAATTAAAAATTCACTTTGTATAACATCTTTTAAAAACTAAACTTTCAATATAAAATTACATACAGTAGACAAAGCAAAAGCAACTATGTATATTTATACATTTTTTTTTCAAAAGACGACATTGACATTTATTATTTGACTATTCTTTTACTTCATAAATGATATTTTTTCCAACTTGGACTTCTTATATACATATATTTAAAAATGGAAAAACATCAATTTTGTCTCAGATATACATACTTGAGATTCATTGGTATACATGTGTTTATATGAAGAAAATAAAATTCATGATCATACTAACCAAACACAAATCAAATAAAAGTCGATGTAGATATAAAACTTGAGAACTAAAAATTAGTTTAGCATTACATCATGGAGTTACAAAAACAATCAACGATTCTATGATATTCATGTATTAATAAATCCAATAACCTCATATAAAACTAAAGTAGCCAAGTTTTACGTATTATAAATTTTACCATATAACCAAAAATTTCATGGTCTCCGTGCATTAATAAATCCAATAACATTGTAAAGTATAAAGGAATCCATATTTATAACAATACAAATTTAACAAAAATAAGAAGAAAATAAAAATTTTGAACTCAAAATTTGAAGTAAAGATCTAAAATCATACATTCAGAATTGAAATAAAAAATTCAACCTTAAATTAAATGAAAATAAGGACAATAAAATGGAAACCAAACCTTTAAACCCGGCTTGATAGATCAGTAAGCCAAGGTTTTTTGGAGGCTTTTAAACAATTTTTTCATGAAAACTATAACACTAAAAAAACAAATAGAAATACAATCTCTATAAAACATGAATAAAATGATTTTTTTTTAAAGATGAATTGAAATTGAAGAACTAAAGATGAACTCAATCAACTTATAGTTGGATAATCTTTTTTTAAAGAGATCGGCTAAAAACTATTGATAGTATATTTATGTTGATTTAGATTTAAAATAGATTTTTCTAGGTTTTGTTTGAAATTGTAGTATATATATGAAACTGGATAGGGAAAGAGATGACATGATATAAAAAGTTAAATTGGAGGGATATAAAATAATGATAGAAAACAAATGTGAAACGAAAAAGTTTTAATGATAAAATGAAGAAGGGGAAGAGAACTCTGTTATATTAAAAGGAAATAATGATTATGAGTTTATCAACGTACATTGGAGTAGCTTTTGAGATTCATTTTTTACACATCGAAAATTTGATAAACATACATAAATGTATTTTATTAAAAGGAACAATGATAACATTAATGACTAAGTGAATGATGGTGATTTTGTGGAATAATGAAATTTTTTAATGGGTCTTAAAAGAAAATTGTACCAAAATTAATGAGAATGCACTATTCAGACTGAGAGTGAATGAGAGACGAGAATACTAAGAGTTTCATATTCTCTTTTATATATAATAGATATTGAATTAAAAATTAATTTTGTATAACACCTTTTAAAATCTAAACTTTCAACATAAAGTTACCTACGTCGACGGTAGACAAAGCAAAAGTAATTTTATACATTAATAGTTTTTCCTCAAAATACGACATAGAAATATATTTTTTGACTATTCTTTATTTCATAGATGATATTTTCCTCAAATTGAACTTCTTATATACATATATTATTTAAAAATGGAAAATATTAATTTTGTCTCAGATTACACAAAATTTGAGATTCTTTGGTATACATTTGTTTATATGAAGGAACATACTAGTCAAACACAAATAAGATGATAGTCGATGTACATATAAAACTGGAGAACTAAAAAATAGCTCAGCATTACATATCATGGATTTTACAAAAACAATCATCGATTCTATGTATTCATAGTATATGTATTGATAAATCCAATAACCTCCTATAGAACTAAAATAGCCAAGCTTTATGTATTATAACTTTTACCAAATAACCAAAGATTTTGTTATATCTATGCATTAATAAACCCAATAATCCGCTAAAAATATAAAGGAATCGATATTCATAACCATACAAATTTAACAAAAATAAGAAGAAAATAAACTTTTTGAACACAAAATTTGAAGTAAAGGTATAAAATCATATATTTTAGAAATGAATTAAAAAATTCAATCTTAAATTAAATGAAAATAAAGATAATTAAATGGAAATCAAACCTTTAAATACAGCTTGATAGATCAGTAAGTCAATGTTTTTTGGAGGCTCTTAGACAATTTTTCCATGAAAGCTATAACACTGAAAGGAACAAGTAGAAACACAATCTCTATAAAACATGAATAAAAAGATAATTTTTGAAAGTTGAATAGAAATTGAAGAACTAAAGATGAATTTAATCAAATTATAGTTAGATATATTTTTAAAAGAGATTGACTAAAAACTATTTGGATAGATTCTTTATGTTGATTTAGTTTTGAAATAGTTTTTTCTAAAAAAATTGTAGTATACATATGAAACTGAAATAGGGGAAGAGATGAGATGATATAAAAAATTAAATTGGAGGGATATAAAATAATGATAAGAAACAAATGTGGAACGAATAAGTTTTAATGATAAAATGGAGGAGAGGAAGAGAACTTTGTTATATTACAAAGGAACAATGATTATGTGTTGATCAACACACATAGAGTAGCTTTTGAGATTCGGTTTGTTACATATTGAAAATTTGATAAACGTACATAAGAGTATTTTATCAAAAGGAATAATGATAACATTAACTGCTAAGTTAATGATGGTATCTTTGTGGAACAATGAAAATTTTTAGGGGGCCTAATAGGAAAATTGTACCAAAAATTAAGTGAATAAGGGATGAGAATACTAAAAGTTTCATGTTCTCTTTTGTATATAATAGAATAGATTTACAAGCTTTTGGAGATATATTTTTGATTCGTCGCGTCAGCAAAGTGCAATGAAGTTTCTATGAATTTTCATTAATTGATGGCAATGATACGAGGGCATGGATGTCTTCTATGAGACTGTGATTTGTGAGATTGTCTATCTAGAGCCTAGTGATTGAATCTCATTGTATTGATTACTGTGTAAAAAATAAAAAATAAAATATTGAAAAGAGGGTATTGAACTAAATGATGGTTGTTTTGTTTTGTATTGTCTAATGGAATGTTTGAAATTGAAAGTTATTCAGCACCTTTTGCAGATGTACCCTTGAAAATTTGAGCCTGTTGAGGCTGCTAATGTATAAAACATAAGCAAAGATGCTCGATTTCAGCTTTAATTTTATTAACTTCTCATGTAATATAGCTATATATTTCACAACACTACCTGCAGGTTCGAAAACTTGAATTTTTCATAGCCTTTTTGGTCTCCGTAATGGCTGCTTGTTTCTTTGTCGAATTTGGCTACGCCAAGCCTAAAACTTCTGAAGTTTTCAGAGGATTATTTGTCCCGCAACTAAAAGGAGATGGTGCTACTGGTCTTGCTATATCTTTGCTTGGTGCCATGGTTATGCCGTAAGAATTTTAATTATTGTGTAGTCCAAAATGTCTGCTATTTTGTGGTTTATTTTGAGTTAGTTATATTTAAACTTATGCAGGCACAATTTATTTCTTCATTCGGCCCTGGTGCTATCAAGGAAAGTACCACGTTCAATAACTGGAATTAAAGTAATGATCTCTCTCCCCTTACACTCCAGCTAAGTTTATTTCTCGTTTATATGAACTACTGCATTGTATACTAATTATTCTGTATTGTCATGATCTCAGGAAGCGTGCAGATATTATACTATTGAAAGTGCTTTTGCTCTTGCTATTGCATTTTTAATCAATGTTGCAGTTATTTCAGTTAGCGGTGCTGTTTGTAGTTCAACAAATTTGAGTCCAGAAGATCAATTAAACTGCCAAAATCTTGATCTTAACAAAGCTTCATTTCTCCTCAAGGTTTGCCATTATATTTTCTTTAGTATTCAATCATTGTGCCTGTTTCTATCCATCAAAGTAGATGTGCTTTAATCATTAAACTTTTGTGCTTTAAACATTAACTAGTATTTGTGTCTCAGAAGATTTATGAATTTATCCATTTTATGCGTTGAAAAATTGACTAATCAAAGTTGAAATGGGGGCTAGGATGCAAAGAGGGAAACAAGGAAGCAGTAGAGAATAGTGTGTATTTATATATATGTACATGTGTGTGTGTTTGAATATCCATTTTCACATTCAGTTATTTACCATTCATTTTTTTGAATAATTGTGCAATTTTGGCATGGTTTAAGCCAGAGTCGTCTTTGTTGCATCCAGGTGTGTTTCTGAAGAAAAAAAAACTTATCAGCTCTTTCTTTTTTGTGTTCTCGCTAAGTGATGTTCATCGTATGTCATCTGGAGGGTGGAGAATGAATGAATCAGTTGAAGTTAGACAGATTAGTGGGTCTCTGTTATACCCAGACCAGCAATAATCGACGAAACTAGACCAACAGTAGACTAGCGTAATTTGACAACCAATCTAGTTTGGACTTGGACAGCCAACCAACTCCAAGTTGTCCACATACTTGATACTTATAAGTGAGGTGATAATTCTAGGTTTCCTTCAAGTACTCATAACCCTTTTTACAACTTCTATGTTTCTGATGTCATTTGTCAAGATGCTTTGGTATCTTTCTAACATTCCTACAAGGAATTTGATAGCTCATCTTGTGCAAACAAGTACATGATTACATTAATGAGACTTCCAACAATTGGGGTATATGGCTTATTCTACATTTCTTTACGTTCTTATGTCTTCTTGGAACAATGCTCTAAATTTAGCTTGTCCCCTTTGACAATAGGTGAGTTCCCAAGAGCACAGTCTTGCATTCCAGACCATTGTTTTTTCCTTAGTGAAGGGCCTTTTGGGATAAATTGTGAGTATTAAGGTTCTATTTCTACGAGTATTAAGGTTCTATTAACGCTCTCATTCACAATATTCTCAGTGAATCTGTATGAACTAATAATATAGTGAAAATTGTATATGTCATCATTGGGAAGCTCATTTTAATTTGTATAAAGAGTTCTTTAGCTATCAAATCTTCCGTCTGCAGGAAAATTATTCTGGTTACTTCATTATGCTTTTCGTCCTCAGTATTCGCATTCAGAAATAACGTTGTCTCATTCATCTGATGCAACTTGAGACCATAACAAGCCAGTAAAACCATGGTGATTCTTTACGATTCCATTGATGAATGTACAGAAAATATTTCATGATGATTAACATCTGCTTTTGGAGTGAATACTCTAGCTACAAACCTGATCAACATCTTAAATGTTTCTTGACCTTGTTAGTCTGCCTATGCTTTATGCAATCCATATACCAAAATCAGAAAATCAAGAGTTTCACTACTTTCTTTATGCAGTAAAAAGAAGCTATGTTCAAATGTGGAATCTGAATTAAATGTATATAATATTCAATAAATTTTCAGAAACCAACAATTTTATTTTTCATTACAGAAAAAAAGTTATATGAAACCGAAAAACATAGTTCAAATCAGAAAATCTTGAAATAAAAATCAAATTTCGTGTAAAAATCGGTACATAAAAGCTATTAGATAGTAGTTTATAATGTCCAAAAGTTCCCTCAGCTTCTACAAGCGAATGCCTCTCTTTACCTGAATAAATTTGAAGCCCATAACCCGTTGGCTTTTCTTTTGTTAAGAAAGCCTTGTACAATGTTCGAAATATGAACTGCACAAAATCATTCCATCAGGTGTTATTTTGAAACATGAGTCAAATTTGATTCATAACACATGGAAGAAATGAGTCTACCCTTTATTTTTTGTACTTCTCATATTCTTTATTTATGTTATTTTATTTTTTGCACAAAGAAACACTTAACCACATGAACCGTATATTCTATTGATCCTTTACCTTTATCACTTTTTTTGTTCCTACCAACACTTTACCATTATCACATTTTTTCGCATGTCATGTTTCTTGTTTATAGTGTTAGCTGAGCTTTGATACGAAATGTTGGCAGTATAGTGTTTTAGAAGCACATAATTACTTTTTAATCATATAAAGAAATATATACCCGACTATGAAATATTTGTGAATCCAAACATGAGCAAAGGGTCTTTGATTCAAATTTTTATATTTTGAACTTTATGTATACATCTTGACGGAGGCCACTACAATAATATATGTAGTATTAGTGGCACATTCCATGATCCATCATTAATGTGGTTATGAAATGTCCCTTTGTATCCTTCAACTTTCGTATTAACACGGAATTAGTAGATTATTTTTACGTTGAATGTGTCCTTTAATGTATCCAGCTGTCATGATAATGTTCGGTATGTGACACATTCAACTTTTATCCAATACATACGTTTGTTATACTTCTGTTTTAAGGAGGATCTGGTTAAATGGGTCTAACTTGTCCTTAAATAGGTCTGGATTTGGGTTTCTTAGGGTAGAGTCTGTTAACCTGTTGCGTGCTAAGTGGATGGGTCTTTATGACTAAAATAAGGAGGAGTCCGGACCATGCTTTAGTCTGGAGAATCTCTTGTTTAGTTTGTTAGTGCCAAATTTGCCTCACGATTGATTCTATTGTATCTCAAAATTTCTCAGTGCTGTAGTATATAATTTATACTCATAGTCAATGTAAAATTTATTCATTTGCTGTCTCGATTGACAAGTAGATGTGGCAAAGTCTTTTTTTTAGGGGACTAAAATTGAAACACCATAGTAGAGAATTAATCAAATGCATATTCACAAATATTTTTGGTTTTGCTTAGGACCATAAAATACCAAGCACAATAAATTTATGTATCCTTGTTCAGCATTCTGATAATTAAGTGGGTTTTCTTTTTTAACCTCTTACAGAACGTCTTAGGAAATTGGAGTTCTAAGCTATTTGCAGTTGCTCTATTAGCATCTGGCCAAAGTTCTACTATAACGGGCACTTATGCTGGACAATATGTCATGCAGGTATCATCTTTTCAATTGAAGTTCATAGCACATATTTTTAATTTGTATGCTTATGTCATTAGATTCTGTATAACCGGTCTGGTCAAATGTTTTGGATACTGAATAGCAACTGTTCATAGAAAAATTGTGAACATTTTACCAGTTGGTTTTGTAAACGGTACATAAAATACACGCAATTCTTATTTACGCCTTTTTGATAATTTCCAAATTCTTCTTTAAAGCAACTAGATCCATTTGCTCTGAGTATGTTGCACCATATATTTACGCTTTTTGGAATTATTTGTAAGAACCATGGTTTATGTATTCTTATATATCTTTAATAACAGTTGTAATACCTTTGGTGACACATTTTTTTTGTGTCAACGTAAACTACCAAAAATGCCCCTCCACAGTATTAACAATTCTTAATGTTCCTTAAAAATAGGATCTAACAGTTAAACTTGCCTGATATTAACAAATCTTAATATCTACTAAAATTAGGATCTAACAATTAAACTTCTTTACAAATTCAAAATGTCCATCTACACTTAAAAATAGGACAAATAAGCTTTTTTCATTGTTTATTAATTAATAATACAAATAAAATTCAAACTAACAAAAAAATTAGATGTTTGCAACTTAGAAATAAAAGTTTAAATTAACTATACATTAATTCAACGTAAAAACATGGCTAAATATTTGTGCAAACCATTTTTTCTTGAACGAGTTAATCATATATAATATGTCGAAAAATAATTTATGCGCGAGGCACATGCCATTATCACGTGCGAAGCGCGTGCTCTAACGCTCGTACTCTATAAACCATTTTTGACATGGACAAACTTTTTTGCATCATGGAAGCTCTAATCTCTTATAGTAGAATGGTTTATATTTACTGTGGCTATTAATTTAGGAGTGGAATCATTTATGCGATAAAATACGACTCCCATAGCAATAACTTGAGTGCATGATACTTCAACGCCTATGTATATGTGCATATTTGTTTGCACCAGCAGTTTCTTAGGACTGGCTAATTGAGTTCATCGTTTTCATTTACAGGGATTTCTTAATTTAACGATCACTCCATGGATTCGAAATATGCTAACCCGATCTTTAGCTATCATTCCTAGTTTAATTGTAGCGTTAATTGGTGGATCTGCTGGTGCTGGAGAGCTCATCATCATTGCATCGGTACTTATGCTGATTCGTTTTGCTTACTAATTGCTAATAATTTTTACATATCAGATTTCTTCAACAGTGGTCATATGGTTAATGAGTTTCTTGATATTACGAGCTTGTAGTCTTTTCATATCCACTTTATGGACAACTTATAATATCTTATGGTAGGCAATATGTGCATAGCCAATTTACCCTTTTTGTTTCTTTAAATTCGCTTTTCTGCATGTGTCTGGATGATTTGATCTGTTATGAATTCATTTTCACGTTTTAATACATAAATATATCAAATTTGATATGATTTATGCAATTGTCGAGTTCTCCTACAATGGTTGAAACTGGTGTAAAAGACAATCCAAGGATCCAAGCTTTGCTCGTGAATCCCAAGGGATGTATGTCAACTCCTACTTTACATCTTGTGGTAAATAAGGTTTATATCACAGCCAAACTTTGAGCTCTCATGAGTCATGGCAAAGCTACAAATTACCCCTACTTGACTTTCCTTGCGTATGAGCTAGAGCACGAGAACAAATCTTAACAGCTTAATTACTCAATACCACCGAACAAGTTTATGAAGAAAGTGCTTGGGTAAATTATCTATCATGAGAGAGACCTATTAGCCAATGGTAGCACAGTGATGAAGAAAGCATGCACTTATGAAAATGATTAGTTTAATCTGTGTCGTATAAAATTTATTAACTGTTATGACTTCTTTCTTTGGTTTTCAGTTTACTTAACATTTGAAGGATTAATGCAGATGATCCTATCTTTTGTTCTTCCTTTCACTCTTGTTCCCCTCCTAAAGTTTACAAGCAGCAAGACAAAAATGGGGGAATATGTCAACTCGATTGCAGTAAGTTTGTTACAAAGACTTCTTTATCCTATGCAAAAGCCTAATTTAATTTATATAATTTAGCTTATTTATGGGTACTCAAGTTCTAGGGTAGCCAAAATCACCAGTGTGCTGTGCTATAACTTAGATCATTACCAAAACACTAGTAAAAAACTGAATTTCAGTTGTACAATGAGGATATTCAGGTCAATAACTTATAGCACAAATTCAAATATCTCCTTACATTTATCTGGGTCGATATATAAAATTCGTTATTCATTTCACTCTTGAAATATATTTATATTCCAAATTTCACCTTTTTTCCTTTACAATGGCACAGACTATGTATGACCGCCTGGTATAAATATTGTTATTTGAAAATTGAGCTCACGACTTCTGTAATTCTAATACATTGAATTTATTTTTATAAATATGCATCGTTGATGTCAGGATACTAAAACCTTAATCTAGCACCATGAACTAACTCAACCATCTCAACATTAATACATTTCATCATTCACACCATATGTGCATGGAATAACTAATTTATTTTTCTCATTACCTTTACCACAGATCTCAGCATTTACATGGATCATAAGCACTTTAATCATGGCCATCAACACATATTATATCGTGTCGGGATTCATAAATTTGCTTATAAAAAGCAAAATGGTGATGGCGTTAAAAGTTTTTGCTGGAATAATAGGCTTTTCAGGCATGCTCGTTTATGTAGCTGCTATATTATACTTGGTGATTAGGAAAAACAGAAAAGTGACTCAACCTTCCTTGCCTAAAGATACTGAAATTGGAGAAGCCCCTAACAATACAAATACAGATGCTAACAATTCAATATATAATCTACCCAGAGAAGACATTCTGAGCATGCAACTCCCTCAGAGCAGATCAACAGTTTGATCTTGATTGAAACTATGTTAATTCTCTCTGGTCAGTAACTAGTATGTTTAGCAAATAATCATCATAATTTATACTAGTATGGGTCCGTGCTTCGCACACGGGCTGTTTGTGTTATTGTATACGTTGATGTTTTGTTTGAGTGCAAATGTGTAAACGAAAAGTAAGGACATTTTTGGAATTTCAAAAAGACACAGAGTAAACGAATTTTCTTTATTAGTAGTAGAGATTAGAGTTAGCAATCCGTTTTTGGATAATAATTTGAATCAAGCAAGCATACAAATCTTCGGTTTATTTAGCTAGTTAACGCTGGTATATCGAGCTTAAGTTATTTTTGCTAAATTTTTTGTTTTGTTTATCCTTTTGCTGAAAACTAATGTGTGTCTTTCTATTTTTATTTTATGTTGTACAATTGACTTATTTAGCATTTTTAATGTGAATATGTTTGGAAACTTATCAGCAAAACCTTGAACGATACAAGGATTTATTGTTATTGGTAAACTGGTCAAAGATCTTCATTTGATTTAGGTAATGTGATTTTACATTTGGAAAAGTTTTTTAAACACCCAAAATAACTTGTAAATTCTAACTTCCACCGGAGAAATAGAAAGATTTCTATATTTCTCTTAGAGTTTTGTGGAATATAATCATCTAGTGGGAGGCTTATTAGAAAACTAAAATAAAATGAGCACATTTAACTTTTCTAATATTATAAGACGTGTTATATGAGTTAAAATAATCTATTCGATAAATTTGTAAAGCTAATATGATAATTGATGATAAAATATTTATCAGTTAAAATATACAAATGAATGAATTGAATTAAGATTGATATAAAAATATAAAATGTATATATACCAATGAATTACATGGCATGTTGTCACTTTCGGACCTATGTATACGTCTAATTATATAATTACTAAATACGTTCGTAACTTGGTTACTTGAGTGGTTATTTGCCTGAGATTATGTATAAGTTTTGAATTTATAAGCAGTGCAAAAATATGGTTATCTTATCCATATTCGATCTCATTTAAATATTATATGGTGAACAATCGTGATTTGTAATATAAGAAACCTTAATGAAATCAATTCATTTGAAATGAGTAAGTAAATCATAGTGGGAGTTCGTGTATTCAAATGATTGATTGTAACAAGGACCTTGTTGTGTTAAATGTAATACTAGACCAAGGGATACAAGAGTGGCCTACAAACTTGATTACTGAAATGTCAATTTGATCAGTTTACATAATATGCAACTTATTCAATACCCTTAAATGTTAAGGATGTTCGAATGCATCTTGTAAAGAATTTGATGCAGTCTTGTAGTTATGATTTCCTTTTGAGTGGTTCAACCATTTGGGAAGGAAAACGAATGTCCAAGAGTAGATGTAAGATAAGCACAATTGGGACGAAGAGATTGAATTGTCGCTGCTTCATGAAGAGATATTGAAAATGAGAATTGTATAAAAATATTTGTAGATACATAATATGGAATGAAAAATTTAATTTCTATTCCAAAAATATTTTTCTTATAATTTATTATTTTATGTGAGTTATTTCTTTGAGTTTAAGATATTTAATCTAAAACTTTCGACTGTAAACTATTTATGGTAAATGAAATAAATTGTTCATATTAAGCGGTTAAATGAAGCTTCATATTTCGTACGCTATTATTAAAATGACAGAAATAGTGGGAGCATACGATGTGGCACTTATTAGTGGTCGCATCAAGTTATGAAAGATTGTCTTTGTAAATATACCATGTATTATTTATGAAATAATAACTATTTTCAATAGTCAAGCGGTAAATTGGGAAAACGAATCCAAATTGGAATTGAATGCAAAAGTTCTTTGTTGACTTGCATTCCAAGAGATCATCTCTTCTTCATCATCAATTTTTTATTATAATAGTAAGAGCATCCTTCCAATATTTTATCACGGTCTTGTTTTTTGTTAAATTTAATAATATATAATCCATTCTCCTTAGAATAAATAGAGAATTCTCCATCCGGTTTCCAAACTCTATTGATATAGTCTTTGAAATACGGGTAATATGGCTTAGGAACAACAATATAGACAACAATGACATTATCCCACTGTTTTCTAGCATCTTGAACAACCTTAGCAGACATTTTGGCACATTGCATAGAGCTAAATTCACGAGGGTGATAGAACTTAAGTGGGAAAGAGACTAGAATATTATTACCCTTTACGACATCGTTCCATGACTGGCTAGACGTAGTGGAGAAATTCCATTTGTTTGCAGTAGGTCTGTTAGCAGATGGTTTGTGACAGTATAAATTAATATTTATGGTAGAGGGATTCTATTGAGCGTTTTGATGAGGAGGCATTTGAACATTCTTAATCCGAGGTTCATAAGGTATGGAATTAGATGATCTGGGTTGTTGAATATGTTTTGAGTGGCGTTTCCATTTACGAGACATAACCTGGGTAAATTCGTCTTCATCGACGGCATCTGAAGCATGGGGTGACAACGGTGGGAATCCAGGTGGGGGATCAGGAAGGCGGGTAGGAGGTTCAGGAGGAGGGAAGGCCTGAAAGTCGGCAGGGGCTGAAGATGGCATAGTGGAGTCTGAGTCACACGGGGAGCACGAGCAGGGGAATGGAGATGGCAGAGGTAGATCGACAGTAGTCGATCAGGCAGAGGAAACGAAGGCGAAAGTTGGGAAGAACTTTCGGTGGCTAGCTAGAAGAGGGGATTAGTCATATTGCCTCAGTATTAGGAGCTCCCATTAGACTGGATAAATTCATAGAATGTATTATAAAAATTGCCTATGCTAGAGTATTAATTGAAAGCAATAACTCTTTTAAGTTCCAAAATAAAATTCCTATCCTAACCGAAAAAGATGAAATCATATGGCAAGAAATAATGAATGAATGGAAGCCCTCTATTTGCTCAAATTGCTCAAGCTTTGGACATGCTAAAATTCACTATCAATTCAACAAAGTCTGGATGCCTAAAACATCCATACAGAAAACGACGATAGACAATTCGGAGCTGAGTATAGACATGAATATTGATGATAGTCTGAAAGACAATTTGATACAAAAAAATACAATTGATGAACAATTGGCTTCAGACAGTCCTCAACAAAAAGAAACACTCATCAATAGTACATCAGATGCTACAAAGGAATTCTCAAGCAAAGTCAATTTTTACATGCCCCAGAATGTCCATTCGAATATTAATAGTTCGAGTAATAATACAGACTTGCATCAAAACTCATAACCTATTGAAACTGTTATGGATATACATTCAACAAATAACTATTCAAAAGAGCTAATTAGAGAGCCAATGGAGATGCCTAACGAGCCATCGAATCCAGCCCAGAGTTTTGCAACTGTTGATCAGAGTACCGAACTTCCATCCAGTTTTAAAACAAGACCAACCAAGAAAACAAGGACTGAGGAAATCCTGTTTGAATTCAAAGCCACCCACAATTATGATGTAATTGAAAATCCTAGTTGGTCCAATCTAGTAATTCAGCTAAAAGGTAAAAATAAAAAAAAAATCAAAAAAAGCTAAGACAGTGGGATCAGTTATTTCTCCCGAAGAAAATAGCAGTCCTGATAATAATATATAAATGCAGTTCCTTATATGGAACATCAGAGGTATGAATTCCTCTGCTAAGCAGTTAGTATTGCAAGCCATTAATAGTAACAGATTTTCGTTTGTTGGCATACTTAAAAATAAATTATCTCTTGATAATGTTGATAGATTTATGTACAAAACAAATAAAAACTGAAAATATGCTCATAATTCATCTACCGGTCTGAAAAGTTGAATTCTTATTATTCGGGACTTTGATCAGTGGTCGAATATCATTTTACACTCTAATGATCAACACATTTATTCTATTCTACATAATCAAAGTGGCATTAGCATTTTATGCACAACTGTTTATGCTTTTAATAAATAAATGCAGCGCATGGATCTATGGAAATATATTATAAATCAATCTAAAAGTGTTACTTTCCCTTGGATTGTGGCGGATGATTTCAATGCTAGAATGAACAATGGTTTTTTTTACTCGATGAGAGAAAAAGAATTCATAGATTGCATTTCTTCTTCCAAACTAATAGAGCCAGATTTCACGGGTAATTTTTCACTTGGAGAGGAGGCCAAAATTTATCTATTCACAGTAAAATTGATCGTGATTTTGTTAACAATTTATGGATGGATAAATTTTATCATTTTGAAATCAACTGTGGTAGCCATTCCTTAAGTGACCATGTTCCTATTACGATTAATCTTATGTTAAACTATACTAATAGGAATAGAATACCTTTTAAGTACAACTCTTGGCATCTTCAAGTGGGATACCATTCTTCACTTCAAGATGCTATGCTGTTCCAGCTCTTTGGAAATCCCTTCCACATACTCTTATGCAAGCTGAAATATATTAAATCTGCATTGAAAAGATGAAGAAAAGATAAAAGTAACATATACACTGTGGTGGAGAAATTAAAAGATGAGACTAATGAGATATACAAGCAACTAGTTACTAACCCAATGAATGACAATGTAATTGAATAGTATATATCTAAATCTAAGAAATTACATTCCTTCATGAGAAAAATAGCAGTTGATAATGAACAAAGGATGAAAAAAAATTGGCTTATTAAAGGGGATAGACCATCGGAGTTTTTTACAGCAAGATTAATACTCTTATCCCTAGACGAAGGAGTAAGCATATTCTTAATGATGACGGGTCTTGGACATTAGCATCAGAAAAACTTGCTCAAAAAGCCATTAGCTACTTCTTTGATCTATTCACATCATCTCAAGCTACATACCAATTCCAGACATAACATGTAAGAAAATTTTAACTGATCATGCTAGAAATATTTTATGTAAATCATTTCAGCTAGAGGAAATTAAAGTGGCTGCATTCTAAATCAATGATAATAGCCCCCCTGGACCTGATTGTCTTAATTCAAAATTTTACAAAGTCCACTGGGAGCAAATAAAATATGATATATGGAATGCTATGAATGGTATTCTCCAATCAGGAAAAATTATCGGAGAAATCAACCATACTTTCATTTGCCTCATACAAAAAAACCTGAAGCGGTTGATATGACTGACTTTAGACCGATTTCTCTATGCAGTGTTTCTTATAAAATCCTTGCCAATCTTCCTAGTAATAGAATGAAAGAATATATGAATGATCTTATTTCATATAATCAGAATGCTTTTATTCCTAAAAGAATAATCACCGAGAATTCCCTACTAGCATATGAAATGGTTAGAGGATTCAACAGGAAAAATTCTAACAATCTATGTCTGGAAATTGATTTGCATAAAGCCTATGATAGAATTAGTAGAGAGTTTATTCATCACATGCTAATTTCTATGGGCTTTCCATTATTATTTGTTGATCTTATCTATGAGTGCATATCTACTCCTTCGTTCTCCATTTTAATTGATGGTTCCCCCTTTGGATTCATTAATAGCTCAAGAGGATTAAGACAAGGTGACCCTCTCTCGCTTAACTATTTTCTATTGCTATGAAATTCCTTATTTTGCTTGATGTGGAATACTTAAAGGTACCTTACTTCCCATATATCAAACTGAGCCGGTAATTGCACATCTGCTATATGAAGATGATAATTTAGATTTGGTTAAAGCTACTCTAGAAAATGATGAAAGCATTAAACATATATTTCAGACTTTGAAAAATGTCTCTGGTCTTGACTTAAATGCTAATAAGTCTACTTTGTTCTTTAGTAAAGGAGCAAAAAACAAACAATAAATTGCTAATATTTTAAACACCAGCACTGGAAATCTTCCTATTGTATACTTGGGCATCCCTCTTTCATATAACAAGTTAAAAGTGAGGGATTTTGGTTGGTTAATCCACAAAATAAATAAATAAATTCAATCACCGGAATAGTAAGAAGCTCAATATCAGTGGCAGGATAGAATTGGTCAAAACTGTCATTTATCCTATGATTCAACTTTGGCTTCAGTTCACACAATTCCCTGTGTCTATTATCCAGAAAATTAATTCCATATGTGCTAACTTTGTTTGGAAATATAAAGCACATAAAATGAGTTAGGATGATGTCTGCAAAACTAGAAGTGAAGGTGGGCTAGGTATCAGAAGAATTGAAGATATTGCTAAAGCAGTTGCAGTTAAATTATTATGGAAATATATACAAGAAGATTCACTTTGGGCAGAATGGATGTATAATAAATACTGCAAAACTATTAATTTCTAGACTGCTACGATAGACAACAATACTTCATATTTTTGGAAATCCATACTTATAGCTAAGTAGTATTGCAAATGATTATTTGACAAAAATTGCAAATGGTGAAAACACAAATATGTGGTTTAATCCGTGGCTTAATGGAACATCTCTGATTGATAATTTTGGATGGAATAGTATGGAAATTAATGGTGGGTGTAAAGAAAAGTTTCCAATTTATTGTCTAGTAATAAATGGAAACATAATTTTGTTCATTTTCCTGCTCAAATACATCATTCTATACACAATATTACCATCCACAAGCAAAAGCATCAAGATTTTTGGTTCTGGCTTCCAAACAACAGTGGTCAATTTAGCATGAAATCAGCTTGGAATCAACTCAAAGATAGGCATACTAAATTAAATTGGACAAAAATCATTTGGGATATAGGATGTGCCCCAAAAATGTCAATATGTGATCTTCTAGCAAAAATGGAAAAATTAAACACAAAAGATAGGTTAAGTAGGTGGAATTCTAACATTGACCGTAAATGCGTGCTATGTTTAAATTAAATCGAATACAGAGATCATCTGTTTTTTTCACTACAATTACTCAAGACAACTTTTGGACAACATTAGGTGTAAGATAAAGCTTAATTGTGGCAACTCTTATGATCTTAATCAAATCTGGAAAATATGTGCCAAAACCAAAACAATAACTCACTATTGAATCTGATCATCAACATAACTTTCACTACTTTGGTATGGAATATATGGTGTGAAAGAAACAGTAGGTTATTCAAAGGTATCTAACTACGTAGAACAATGGGATTAAAGCTTTTAATTCACGAATGTAAATTCTTAATCCAACATCAAATGGAATCGAAAATGATAAGTTTAGATATTAAACTTATCTTAGATGAGTTCAACATTACCACAAATCTAAAAGCTACCCACCATCCTCCTTGAAAGCTGCTTGAGATTCTTCTTCAACTCAGGGTTAGTTAAATTTGTGACTTTTGATTTTAGCTTCCTCCATTATTGCCCTAGCTTACAAATTTACTCTCTCTGATCTAATTTGGGCAGTATTTAGTCTTCTCTCTCTGGAATATGTTCTTTGGGGACTTTGTGTGTCTTGTTTTTGCTACCGTCTTGTTCCACGTGTCGTTGTTTTGATGTTATTTTCTTTTTTATTTTGTTTTACTGAACCAAGTTGCTCGTATGGAGGGTTTTGAGTGTATTCCCTATTGTTTACTCCTCCATCTATTTGACAGTTTGGTTCAGGCTCTGGGTCATTGTATTGTTAATATATGGACATGATATGTACTCTTTTTCCTTGCAAGGTACCCATTTAAGTTAGGATGGTTGCAAGGTTTTAACGAGGCATATCATGAAAGTATATGCTTTCTTTTCCAATAAGTGAAGTACCTTTTCCCAAAAAAACTATTTTCTATAGCGATTGAAAGTAGATGTAGTTTATTTTATTATGAATATTCTTTAAAAGATAAAATATAATAATAGTATTTGTTTTCATAACAAAAGCGATGCGTTAGAAAATGCAGAAGTATCTAAATTTTTACAATTATTTTGAAGTTATAGGCTAGGCCATATTTTTTGAGAAATAATTCAATCATTGATAACGAATCATATGGTACTAATGAATTATATTCAAATGATTAAGGGCAATGCACTCATTCAGTGGGAGTGAAAATGAGTCTATGAACTCTTTGGATTGATGTGTATGTAGATATATGTAATCCAAGGTTTTCGTTTAATTCACTGATGAATTATCACAGATACAAACATATGTATTTGATACACATGTAGTATGTTCATTGTAAGTTCATAAAATATAAAACGAAAGTAGAAGATATTGATAGAGTTTAAGGTATGCCATAGAAGCAATTTTGTAATTTATTATAAATTATTAAATTTATAATAAAATCTCATTCGAAATAAAATGTGTTTTTCTTCTATTATATACTTGTTATAATATGTTATATCAATTAATTATTTAATTAAGTATATTTAATAGAAAATCCATAAATAGTATGTTTTGTGATTGTAATAACAATGTGTTGTAATCATGAGCAATTTATCACGATGTAATAAACACATCAGTTTAAATATTTCTAGTCAAGTGTATCGAGACTGGATATCGATACATCCTTTGAGACTAAAGTACGTAACGCTCTCTAAATGTTGGATAGTGTTACTCCTGGCTATTAGGGGGATCATAAAGTTACGTATTGATAGTTATTGGATAAGTATGAAATGACTCACAAGTGTGTTTTATTGGTTGATATAACTAAGGTCAAACAGAGAATCTTGAAGTGAAGATCTTACATAGTTCTCTCGACTTGAGAATACCGGTGAATTTCAATGTGAACACTCCACTTTGATTACAGTTAAATCATGGCATGACATCCATTAAATGACTATTGTTGGGTCTGAGTTGAAACACTAGAAGTAAAGCATTATTCAATAGAGAATTCATCTCCTCAATTATATAAGGTTAGTATCATGATTAGCAGTAGTCAACTCAAAGTCAAAATCTCTGGTCAAAGTAGTACAGTTAATAGTAAATGTTATTACCAAACCAAGGACTTTTTTCTGGATTTACAAACTTGAATGTGGACAACTATGTCGTTAATATTCGATAATATCGTTGATATATCTCATAACGCTTCTAAGCCAATACTTTTTTCAAAATATCTCTTAAAATATCATTACCGATATATCGTCCGATTTTTGTTGATATATCGCTCCAATATTTAGTGTAAGATACCCGGTATTTTTAAGAATATCATTCATTATTGTGTATGTTGGAGAAAATGTATTTATAAATAAATATCTTCACATTCTTAATATTTCTTTTTGTATATGGTGAATGACAATATCTAGACCATATTAGAAATCCCAATGCACTAATTTTTTGTTTTAACCATACAATTTTAGTCTTCTTCATTGGTCCTTCAATAATAAAAACTCTACTTATTCCATTATTTTATATGTTTTATTTCCCGTAGAGACTTTTCCACTAAAACAAGATCATGAAAGAGTTGCTTCTCGTTTTAATTGTTTTTTGTTCACCATTTCTAATTAGTAAGTTAGCTTATGAAAATTCATTTTATTAATTATTATCATGCACCAAGAACTAAAAGTTAAAGAGCTGTAAAATTATATATTGACACGTCGATAAAAAATGAGCTAAAATAGTAATTGATATCAAATCAATATTGTTTATTCGCTAAATTAAGTGAAAATGAAAATGACGAAGCTATAAATATGAAAATTTAGGAATGTAATATAGATGATTATACGACTAAAAAACAATGAATATAATATAAAAATGAAGATAATAATTAAGATGTATAGTACACGAATTTCTTGGGTTTTATGAGCCTATATAATGATAGTATTTAATAAAATATCTCGATAAATCGATTGTAAAGTGTAAACTATATGCAATCAGTCTTTAATAGTAATTTGACATTATTTATCCAAATATTTGAAAACTTATCATTAACATAACATTATAACATAATATAATATCGTTTATAATATGTTCTACATATATCAGATATTTTACTGATATTATCCGATATTATCATGATATTTTGAAATATCTCATATCGGTAACAAATACGTACCTGATACCGATATTAACTACTTAGGTGGACAATGATGGAATTTTGACCAAAATCAAATTCCGTAAGTTTTAATATGATATAATTTTAATAAAGAGAATTGTTGTAAATTATCGTTGCTACTGAGTACCGCTTATAACAAGTAAAATTAGATTTTACCGTAAAAATGCGTAAGCAATAAATTTAGTCAAAATGTCACACCACTAGTTAAGATAATGTGTGAACGTTAATATTCGAATTGTTCAATATTAATTGGTGACTGAATTTTTAATTTTGAGTCGCACAACCGTAATAATAAATACTCTGAATAAACCACATGATTTAATTAATTTATAATCATTGTAAATTAATTAAATTAATTTATACTTATGTGTTAATTGTTAATTTTTTTATTTGAATACTATTAGTATTTAATAAATGCACATATAAAAGTTGCAAACGCACATAGCGACATATGTTATCGCTAGAATATTTAAATTCGATTTAAATGGGATTAATACTAATTGAATTTTGGAATTTTTGCGGACCAAAACAACTATGTTTTGGCTGGCTGAAGAGGAGGAGTTTTTGTTTTTGAAATGAAAGGGTAAATCATAGTTAAAGGAAGGTGAATCGTCCCTCTCTTTAATCATAATTTATTTCCTCCTTTAAGTGATCACACTATGTCATTTTTGCTCTCCTATACCATGTCATTTTTGTTCTCCTACTTCCTATCGTTTTTAGGCCAAAATTTTCATGGTAATTAAGGTATAATAGTTCTAAAACAAAATCAAACAAAAAGTAAGAAAACAAAATGTGGTTATCTCTCGATTCTTGCAAGATCCAAATATCAGTTCATTGAATCTAGGAATCCTTTCATTATTCAAGGTGCTACTTTTGATTGCATCTTAAGATAACCTTTTATTTTATTTAAATATAATTCATCTTGTTTATATTGTTTAAATGTGCCACCGCTTGTACCTCTTTTCCTATATGAATTTTGCAATGTAATTTTTATCCCTATTATTTCCTTTGATTCGGTTTTATGCTCAACTTATTGATATGATATTAAACCTATTTGTTATCTCCTTTAATTGTTCATATGTTATTTATGTCAACAAATTTAGATCCATCACCCCTTTTATTAATTTTTTCATATTGTATGTTTCATTTAGATCTGAACCTCATTACCATAAATTTATATGTGCGTAAGTTGTCTAAATTTTTTCTGTTTTAAATCTATTGTCTAAACAAAATTTTATTTAAAAAAACTTTATTTATTGATTTAAATTTCAAGTTGTAAGTTTGAGAATTGAATATACATGTTGTAAGTTGTTCTAAAACAATTTTGATCATTACTTACATGAGAATAATAATCAATTCAATTTAAAATTTACAAATGGACTTTTCTAAAGAAGAAAAACTTAAAACTGTTGATTTCTTCTTAAATCAACAATTGGATCCATTTAATTAATTTTATTGTTGAAGGTATGTCTTTTAAATTATAAACTAATTCGAATACATATGTTACATTTTTGAATTTAAAACATTTATTCAATATTTTTTGTATGTGTGTGTGTTCTTAATTCAAGATTTGCAAAATGAACATTTATGAAAAATTGTAATTTTGTTTTTAAACTCTTTCCTAATTAGAATTAACTTTAAGTTGTTCACTTTAACTTTAAAACATGTTAAACAATCAAAAGCATTCGTAATATAACTTTAAATTCTAATATACACACACACACACACATATGTGTGTGTATATATACATATGTGTGTGTGTGTATACATATGTATATGTGTGTGTGTATATATAGTATATACACATATATACATATGTATACACACACACATATGTGTGTATATACACACACATCTATATATATGTGTGTATATATATGTGTGTATATATGTGTATATATATGTGTGTATACATGTATATATATGTGTGTGTATATCTTATATATAAAGCAAATACTTCCTTTAGTGAAGCCTTTTTCAGATTGACAAAACCGCCCTTCCATTTAAAGAAAAGAAAGCAAAAAAGTAACACGTAACCAGGGATACAGCTGTAATTTTGACCCTTATTCGCTAATAACTGCAACACTCATTTATCCACGTTTGTTTCCCCACTCTCAATATGGTCATTATTTTGTACAGTAAAAAAAGAAAGCTGAAAAAATGGAGAAATCTTAAAACTGATAATGGCAGAGAGAAGGAAATTATCGAAAGCATTTAGAAGCTCGACCTCCACTTCTTTTAGATGTCACTTTCCAGCTCTTGCAATGGGTACACTCTGAAACCCTAATTTTATCATCATTACGCCGTTGACTCTCTATACTAGCGTTCCAAATTCTGATGTCTTATACTAAATTCTTGAACCTTATGTTTATTGTACTTATGTTTGGCTTATTTTATTATTTTGGATTTTATGCTTGATTGCTCTTATTTTTTGTGAATTGCTTGGCTTAGTTTAGGCACATGAATGCCTAATTGAACCTATCTCTGCTTCTTTTAGATGTCACTTTTCCGCTTTACAGTAGATACATTCTAAAACCCTAATTTTAGCATCATTAAGCAGTAGCTGACTCTTTATTTTGGCGTTTTCGAATTCTGATATGTTTGTACTAAATTTGCAAAACTTCTATTTATTGTTTTTATGTTTGGTTTGGTTTATTTTATTATTTTGGCTTTTACGCTTTTTTGCACTTAGTTTATATGAGTTGCTTGCTTTAGTTATAGGTACATGAATGTCTAATTTTGTTCGATTATTTTATTCGAAAATTTATTTGTTTTTGTTTTCTCTTATAGATTTTAGAAATTTTAATTTAATCCATTTTTTCTGGATTGACCAGTGCATCAAAAGAGGGCCTATGTAAACTGATGAATGTTTGTTGTAAAACCTTTCAAATAACATTCTATTTAGTAAACCATCTACACATACCTATTTGACAATGATACCTAAATTATTGGTGATGATAACCTAATACTTAAAAAAATTCATAAAATTGAATAGATAGATGTTAATATCATTAGGTTTCCCTATTCTTTGATCGTTGAAATAACGTCAGCAATGTTGCTAGATTCCAAACATATTTTTGATACCTACTTCATTGTTTCACGTTTGATAAGGTGTATCGTTGTGATCTGTGGTTTTAAGAGCTTAATTTTGTTGAGTTTTAGCAAAAATAATCGTTTTTCAGGCTTTTTTAGTTTACATTATCATTATACACCAATCAATTATTATCTGTGAAGACAAGCACCATTGTCCAAGTGGTTAATTGATTCGGCTTTGGTGCAAGAGGTCACAAGTTCGAAACTTGCTTTCGAACGTTTATTGACATGGGATATGTTGTCCCAATGATTTGTTGTATATAAAGTACCATTTCAAAAAAAATAAATAAATTATTATCTGTGAAGCTTGGTTAAAACCAGAGTTGAAAATCATATCCAAATGCAACATTATCCTCTCAGATTCCATTAGAAAAGGTGTAAAAGTACTCGCTTCTCTTTCTTTTATTGCGTTTATATCTTTTTTTTAATGTTTTAGAGTGAACCTATTGTGGAAGAGGGTAAACGGATAGATCTATATTTCCATATTAGCTACAGTGGTAACAAAAATTGATATCTTTACATCAAACAAGTTATGTATTTTTGATTAAAACAGTTAACAAAACAAATTAGTTCTATGTTGTGCACTATTCTAAACATTAACTTAGTCTACCCTCTTCATCGGTCTTTGTGAAGAAGTGCCTACACTATAGGCATGTGCACATCTTACAAGTTTATAGAGCTTCAAAAATTGGTTTGAATCATTCTACCGGTTTGTACACACCCCTTACAAGTTTATAGTTTATTTTCATTTTAGTTTCACTTTTATTGTTCTTGACATTTTCCGGGGTTTGTTTGTTTCTATGCATGGCTAAGATTTATCCTGAATGTTGTTTTCTTTTTTCTTAGACATCATCGGCATTATAATGATGTAAAATTCATTAGATTAATTGTTGACTTTTTGAGAAACTAAGATTACAACCTTTTTATGGATGTCATTTTCCATCAGATGCATTTTATATTCTACCGAAGAAGGCAAGAAAAATTTTGAAGCTAAAAAATTCAAAATAAGGACAAAGAATGCTAAGGAAGCTAAAGATGACAAGGGTAAAGTTGAACTAGGCAGCGAAGGAATTCAAGGTAGTTAGGTAATCACTTTTTTGAATACTTTAATTAATTTACCATTAACGTATATGCTCTGATCTAAACCATTGTTTAGTTAAGTGCCCTAATAAATTCATAAATCTTAAGGCAATTAAACATACAATTGTTTAGTTCATGCTGACAGTTTTTCAAATATCACGGAAATATATTTTTTATATGCACAGAGTATTCATTAATTCACATTAACATTACTTTGTAGATCAAATATTAAGCTATTCATACTCGCTTTCGTCTATGTTGCATGTGTCCATATAGAGTTTTTCAAAAGATAGAAGTTGTTAGTTGTCTTTTTTAGCATACAAGAGGGAGAGTTTGTCTAAGTTTGAGTACGACTAGCAAATTGATAGGGCAAAGGGTACTATTTATATAGCATAATCGACTTTGATCTCAGTGTTTTATGTTAATATTTTGAAGCATAATATTACGTTAGTTCGTTGTATTGTTTTGGATGCAACTGAGTTATTAACATATTCACTTTCATTTGATGATTTGTAGTAGTACCCCTTTACGATTCAGTTATGTGCCTGATTAAAAAAACATGTTGGTGATAGAGTAATTATTATTTTCATGTATATTGTTATACTTTTTTATATTTAAACAAGTTGTTAACCACATGTATAATGCAAAGTTTATGAAAAACATAAGCTGGATGAGTTATAGAACAAGCTATAATGACAGAGCAGGAAAACTAAAAAGTTAGCATTGTGTTGTACGTAGTTACAATTTAGTTATCACTGGAATGTGTGTAACCGAAGGGCTATAAGACTAGAAATTTGGTAAAGCAGTTTATGTATGCATATATATCGTGTGTCATGTCACTGTCAAATGTCAGGTTCTTGGCATTTGCATGTTTAGGTTGAATGGAGTGAGTTTGTCCAACAGGTAGTAAACTGATAAAGTGAACTATGCATGGAGAAGGGTATGGAAGATAGCTAATCAAGTCTACTAGATGATGAAGAATTTTTCTTTAAGGATTCATAATCCGACACCTCAAGCTATGAACGTAGGGATTGAGTGTATGAATGTGACAACCACACACTTCATTTGCACTTTATCAAGCAGTATATATTAATTTCTTTTAACCATTTGCATGTTACGAAATTCTTAAATATGATTTTCATGAAGTTGCATATAATTTCTTTTTAGTTTCTTGGTATTAAGATTGTGTGATGATGAGGAAGAAAATAAGAATATAGTTGGCATCATCACTTTTCTTCTTCCCTGGGTATATGATAAATATACTGCATTAATTAATAGATAAAAAGAATATCAGGTTTTTCTCCACGCAATAAGATTCCTACTCTATTGATAACGAGTAATAGATTTATTACCCTACAATTATAAATTGGCAACTGACATTGTGCCATCTTAATTTGTTGATACATCAATTTTTATAAAAAAAAATAGGCAATCACTGCAACAAGACAATAGTTCGGTAATCTTTCATTATTGATTAGGTTTATATATATCTGTTACTTTATAATAAAACGAGGAATGATTTTCCTTGCGTTTTTTCCCGTACGTCCATTGGACATGCCAGTAAGCTACTAACCCAGCTTTGATATTTGCATCCAAAATTAATGCATTTAACATGCACTTCAATTTTTTTAGGTGGTTAAAGACATAAAGGTTTCAGACATCATTGTTAGGAAGATACACAGACAACAATGTCAAACCTTACTCTGAATTAGTTACACAAACAATAAGGTTTTTTAACCACTTTATTCCTTCTTTCTTATCATTTGTTTTACTTTTAATGTTGTAGTTGTTGATTTTGTTTTTAGTGTACAATTGGTGATCACTAAGTTGTTGCAATATTCTTTTATCCATGGCTAAGCGCGGTATAAATTTGTTCAGCTTATGACGATCGTTATACTATATTTTATCTACGTTAACTGTTTTTTAGGAATCATTTTGTTTATGTTTGAGTTTCATTAATTTCATTTAGAAATATTGTACTTAACCATGTTTAACTTATTTATCTTAGTTTTTTGATCCTAAGTTTACCATCGCCGCTTTTCTGTTGATTAGAAGGTTTTGAGGGCTGTTTTGTATTTTCGCATTTCCAGAAAGTACACAGCAAAATGTTATGGTTAGATGTCTCCATTCAACAATATTAAATGGTATACATGTAGCAAAAGCTTATGATAATCTTTTGACAGGGGCATCAGTACTTTAAACGCATATCTTTGATGTCATGAAGGAAAATTAGGGGGGACTTGAGCTGTTGAAAACTACTGCAGTCAGAGTTGGAAGTACCAGCAAGGTAACTTTATACATCTATTTATCTTCCACGGTTTGTTTTGCACCAAATTCGAGTCTTACCTATTCTTATAGATGAGGGCTTGGTACTAAAAGAAGGATGTTATAAAAAATTATTTTCCATATAGATGTTCCTACCTTACAATTCTAGGACGACAATGTTAAGTCCTATCACCTTAGTTTGAAGGAATAAGTGGGGTAAGATAATTTAATTATTTTCACAAAATAATTGCACTAATTAATTCCAATCGATTTACTTGCTATTTAATTTTATGTTCAAAAACATTCATTTTCCTGGTCCTAGACTTAGATTTTTGAGTAGACAATTCAAAATGTAGGATTGCACTTTTTCTGCCAATGGTCCCTTACAGCATGGCTTCAATTCAAAGTAAAATAATGGTCCTATCAGTGATTACGTAAGTTTGAATACTTTCATATCAGTTATCTGCAATCATGTGTATCGTTATTCCCATGAAACTGTACAGTTTAACAATACTAGAAATATGATCCAAGTACATAATGATCAAAACACATTATACTGTTCTACTGATTAAGTTTGTTGAACTGTTAGCACTGTTACTGAAAGAATGCAGTGGTATCTCAATATTGAAATTCATACAAACAAGACCTTCAGAATATTTCTTTATGGGATGTTAAAAGGAATTTGGACTTCCTCAACCTACATAAGAATTCTAGATATCTGGACGTACAATGCAAGGAAGGTTGGATTTTCGAAGCCAAGATTTGACAAACCACCCTCACGGGCATGACCTTTTTGTTCTTTGTTCATGTTTATTTCAATTTGTTTGTCTTTAAATTATGGTTGTTTTTTGCTCAATGTTATTATGATATTTCAAAACATTGTACTAAAAATATATGTAATTATGTATTATATTTGCAGCTAATTTATAATTAAATCTATCCATCTTAGTACAGCAGTTTGTCCTTATTTTCTTAGAGATTCATATATGGTTGTAACATCTACTTTTGACCATGTATATACGTTGCAAGGGTTGTACAATACTTACAGTGTAATTTTTATGTAAGTATCGAAGTACTCTTACCACAAAACTGATACCATCAATATAGAAAATACAAATTAATATACAGGAATAGAATGGAATTTATATCCTAGCCTATTGCTTTGCTTCAACTGCATACACTTGCAAAAAAAGAATTTGCTTATAATCCTTTTGTTTTCAACTTAAACAATGTTTAATGCTAAGTAGAAAGATTAAGCATTTAGTGTACTGACTGTTTTGTAATCATTCATATACTACATATTTTATGACTACGTTTACTGAATTTTCTTATGCTTATTACTTTATGCCTATTACTAGGGTCTAGGACTTTTTACTTTTGTATGTACTCAACAATGGGCGCCCAATATGAATAAGAAACTTTTGGTTGTTTGTTTGAGCAGTAAAAAGCGCACTTTTCCATTTTCATAATTGCCTCAAGATCTGTGCTTAATAAAGTCTATTTCGTTAAGGTCTATAAGTGAATCATTAAACTTTCAAGTACAAACAATATAAAAAGTTGCAACCTTCATACAAATGATATTCTGCAACTGTGCAATTCAAAAGTTTCAAGTAACTGCCATAAAAAATTCTCCAAACAACATTCACTTTGTATATAATAATTTCCTATGTAAGTAAGCGAGTGAAACATTTAAAACATATTTCCACGTTTGATACAAAAGTTTCATATACACGTTCATCAGACATTGATGAGTTTTGGATTAGACAATATCCAAAAAATACAACATTACGTACACATCGTCCTTTTATAAAACTAGTGTGTTACCCGTGCGTTGCACACGGTGTGTTGTAGAAAAATAATATTTTAACTATATTTGAAGAATATAATTTATTATGCAACATCTCATGAATTTGTTAAGATAAATGAATTATAAAATGAAATTACTATATTATAAGTGTGTATATTTTATGAGATTCGTATATTTTAATAAAAATGAAATTATCATTTTTGCTGATACAAATGAATAATATATTAATTATTTTTTAGGATTCATTATTTATTAATCAAATAAATGAAAATAAACATTCTTAATAAATTTTGAAATTAATATTTTTATAAAATTTCATAAATAAATTTTCATGTACATATATCCTGAAATTGACATTAGTTTTTGATACATTTGGCTAAAAGATAAATGATGTATACATTAGATATCAAATATTACTTGAGAGAATGGCGACTATTACCTAAAAATAAAAGCGTAATACCAAAGACTCAATGTATTTGTATGCATTTAAAATTCTTGCAGCACACATTTATAAATATTTATTTACATTAAAAGAAATATTAAGCGAAAATAAGATCTAAAACGTTACAAATCATATTGTTTCATGACTTACTATTTTTATTTTATCGTAAAACTTTTCAATTTTTTTTTTTTAACATTCATGTAAAAAAGATAATAAAATATGAAAGAAAAATATTTCTAATCAAAATATGGTATAATGTTTGTCCATTGATCAACTCATATTACGAATATAAATAATCAAGTTGTAACTTTTTGTACAAAAACATACTAATTGAAAATATTTATTCTTTTTTCAATAATACAAAATACAAACATTCATCAATTATCATTAATTGTAACGTTATTCTTCATAAAATATAATTTAACAATGATAAAGAGTCCATTTGATTTACCAATTTTAGGAAGAAAAAACGTTGTATATGTTTGTAATCATGTACCAATTTGGAAGAAAAATTTGTATATATTTTTCTGTATTGAAATAACAACTTTAAAAAGAAATAATTATGTATATATTTCTTTGTATTAAATAAATAATTTTAGAAAGAAAAACTATGCATATATTTCTTTGCATTAAATAGCTAATTTTAGAAAGAAAGAAATTTATGAACTTAAATGTAGAAAAATGTAAAAGTATCAAAGATAATTTTGTATATAATTATGAGAATATTAGATCATACGGACTTGAGTGAAAAAATAGTTTTACCATTTATATCAGTGCAAATGCGGTATACACATTGAATTATCATTTTTTATGATTTATTAGATCAATCAATAAATATTTGTTAATTGGATTTAGTTAAAAAGTTTAAATTCAAGATCAATTAATAAATTCAAAATACGAAGTTAAATGTAAAATAATATAGGAAAATTTAGGAGAAATTCGTAAATAATTGTAAAAATTATTGAATGTTGGTATTTAAATGCAAAATGATAGGATGGAATATTAGCAGAACATTGTATAATTTGTATGTAGTTGTGGAAAATTAAAACTATATGGACTTGAATAAAAAACTAATTTTACCATTTTTATCAATATGAATGCAGTACGCATGTAGAATTGTTATTTTTCAAAATTTATTAGATCAACTAATGAATATTCGTTAATTGTATTTATTTAAAAACTTAAATTTAAGATCATCTAACTATATTTAATATATATGGACTTAAATGTAAAAATAACAGAAAAAACTTGCAAGAAATATGCAAACAATTGTAAAAATTAGTATTAAATTTTAATAGTCGAAAAGAGAACCAATAAAAACGTTGTAATAATTATAATAACAATAAATTGTGAGATAGGAAAATAAAAAATCTGGAGTGAATTAAAGAGAGAGGATGAAACACCTAGAATTAATAAGAGAGCTTTAAATTCTTCTGCTTTACTGTTATTTAATAGATTCAAAAAATCTTACAACCACCGTTTCTTAATACCAGTTTCTCCTACGCACGTGTATCGCACGTGCCAAAGTAATCGTGTGTGTATATATGTGTGAAAATGACGACCGTCTCTGAGAATCCTTTTTTCCAGCATCACCACCGCTGCTCTAATTTGTGTCATCAAGCTCATCTCCCACGTGATAACTCTCTCTACTGATGACCTTCCCCCTTTCATCTTCCAACCTCTCAACTACACCATCGTCAAATCCTATGTTGAAGTTACCAAATCTAGAAGCCCTAAACCTAAGCACTTCATTATACCAGATCTTCGGCTTGTCATGAGCGTGAGCCTTGGATCAAGCGTCAGACTGGTAAATCTTATTGCTTTCGATATGGAGCATTGGACCATCGATCATCCACTTGCCTCGATCCCATTTGCTATTTTCATTGTGGTTGCTTAGGATGCAAACGATACAATTGTAAGAAGAAATGAATGCTTCGCGCTCTTGTTCTCATCATCATCTTCAACCCCCCTCGAATCTGCATGATAATCAATTTTCACCTCAGTTGACCATCGAAGATATATGCTTACAATTTCACTTTAAAATTTTGATACAATTATTTGTAGGCAACTTGATTCGATTTCTTTGAATTCCTTGCTAAAACAATCAGATGTCTTGATTGCAATCTTTGAAGCCTTATCAAAAATTTTGGAATTAAAATCTGACATCTCAATAGATCTGAAGGAGAAAGAATGTTCCGTAGCTGCTTCAAATACCGCCAACAACTTTAAATGTGTAAATGGACATTGGATTGATTCTTTCTTTTGTGGCTCCTTCAATTTTCCCTGAGATAAACAACGGGCCGGATGTGATTCTGATGGACCCATGCATTCCAAATTGTTGAATGCTAAGGAGAATGAGAGAGAGCCAATCTCTTTAAGATGAAAAAGGCACCATTAATTTGATGATGTTGCTGTAGAGTTTTCCACGAAGGAGAATCCAAAAACATATGAAGATATCTCTAATGACGTCGGTGCAGTAGATTCTGCAATTGCTATAATTGTCGTAGTAGATCCTTCGGGGGTCATTGGTGCTGATCCTACAGTCGCTGCTGTAGATAAAATAGACGAAGACACACAAGTGAAAGATTCAACAACCCCGAATTTAGTTTCCGCTGTTGAACTTTGCGAAGATACTTCTTTGTTTACACTTGAGAGAACTTGTAGATCGGTAGGCAATAG
This sequence comes from Allium cepa, assembly GCA_030765085.1. Lineage (NCBI taxonomy): Eukaryota > Viridiplantae > Streptophyta > Magnoliopsida > Asparagales > Amaryllidaceae > Allium > Allium cepa. The sequence continues at coordinate 571,921,831 of CM060929.1, forward strand.
GCACAATCGAAGATCCATAAGAATATTCAATGAATTTGTGCGAGTCTAAGATGTTGGGCTTTATTTAATCTTAAACCATATTAATTAATCTTGGGTTTCATAATAGTTATTGTTGGGCCTTTTATTTTGTTGATGTATTAATAATAAGTAGTTTGAAGTAGTCAGCTACTGGTGTCGGGTTTGTAGGATCGTGAAAATTAATCGTGCAGTAGTGGTAGTTGTTTATGAAATCTGTTAACTCATGTCCTTGTTTTTAGCTACTTAGTTCTGGAATCTGTGTGTATATATGCATTCCTAATAGTAAAGAAAACGCAAGTCGTTTTTGACGAGCAAAACATGCTTTTCTCTCTCAGTTTTATATCAGTATGTTAGTATGTTTATTTATTAAATATTGTTAACAAACACTTGGTATCAGAGCGGGAAGTTTTTTATGAACGTCAAAGACGCCAGAAATGGAGAAAATGAAAGGAGGGTCAATCGGTTTGAGTTACTCAACGCTGGTCAGGAGTAACTACACTGCATGGGCACTAAAAATGAAAGTGTTTATGCAGACTCAAGGGATCTGGAGTGCAGTGGAGTCAAGCGATCCAAAAGCACAGGTGGAAGAGAAGTCAGACAAAGTTGCCATGGCCATGATATATCAGGGAATGCCTGAAGATGTTCTGCTGTCTCTAACAGAGAAAAAGACAGCAAAAGAGGCCTGGGAGGCCATAAAGACTCTGTGTCAAGGAGCCGAACGAGTGAAAACAGCAAGGATTCAAACACTCAAGTCTGAGTTTGAATTGATGAGCATGAAGGATAATGAAATGGTTGAGGATTTCTACATGAGGCTGAACAGACTTGTGACGAATATTCGGGCTTTGGGAGAAGGAATGAAAGAATCTTATGTTGTGAAAAAACTACTACGTGCAGTCCCCACAAGATTTTTACAGATCACATCCGCCATAGAGCAGTTTGGCAATCTGGAGACCATGTCTGTGGAAGAAGCAGTGAGATCTCTCAAAGCACATGAAGAGAGATTAAAAGAAAAGGTAGAACAAAAGGAGAATCAACTGATGCTCACAGAAGAAGAGTGGAAAAACGTGAAGGAAAATTGTTGCTTACACGTGAAGAATGGCTAAGAAAGTCAAACAGAGGAGGCGTGGATAGTACATCTAGCTTCAAGGGTCGTGGAAGTCGGGACAAGAGCAAGGTAAAATGCTATAATTGTGACATCTATGGATATTTTGCATCTGATTGTCGAAAGCCAAAACGTAGCAGAGAGCAAAGACAGGAAGCTAACATAGCCCAAGTGGAAAACGATGAACCAACGTTATTACTAGCAAAATATGAGAAGAACAAGTCAAGTCTGATGCTGGTGGATGAAAACAGAGTGGTACCTGCACTGCTGTCAGAAGGCGAAGACAAAGTAAGTGAATCTAATTTGTGGTATCTCGATAATGGTGCAAGTAACCATATGACATGTTTCAAGGCTAAGTTTTCAGGACTAGACGAAGGAGTAACTGGGCAGGTACGTTTTGGTGATGGTTCAACTGTAAAAATCGAAGGAAAGGGTACAGTGATGCTTATGTGCAAAAATGGCGAAGAACGAGCTCTACATGAAGTTTACTACATCCCAAAACCTGCGTAACAACATTATCAGCCTTGGGAAAATGCCTGAAGAGGGAAACGGATTTGTGATTAAGGGAGATTTTTTATGGATATATGATAAACAAGAAAGATTTCTTATAAAAGTAAAACGCTCATCGTCCAGATTATACAAGCTTACATCGAATCCAACCGACAAGTGTGTTTGCTATCAAAGACAGAAAAAGTGTCAAGATTGTGGCATGCACGACTTGGACATGTCAACTATTGAGCCATGACAATGATGTCTAAAGCAAGAATGGCGACTGGAATGCCTAAGATAGTTCAACCAAAGAATGTGTGTGATGGGTGTCTGATGTCCAAGAAAACCAGGAAGCAGTTTCCTAAGCAGACAGATTACAAATCAAAAAAGACACTCGAACTAATTCATGGTGATCTATGCGGACCAATTTCCCCAGAGATTGCATCAGGTAAAAATATTTTTTCTTATTGGTTGACGATTTCAGCAGATTCATGTGGGTTTACTTCTTAAAAAACAAAGATGAGGCACTCAATGCCTTCAAGAATTTTTGAGCTTTAGTTGAAACATGGGCAGAAAAGAGGGTGAAAATTTTCAAGTCGGACAGTGGAGGTGAATTCACATTTAACGAATTCAAATCATATTGTGAAAATGCTGGGATTCAAAGGCACTATATTGCTTCATATACGCCTCAACAAAACGGCATGGTGGAGGTCGAAACAGAACCATTGTAGAGATGGCGAGAAGTTGTTTAAAAGAGATGCAGCTGGCAACAAAACTGTGGGGGGGAAGCTGTGAGACACTCGGTATATTTGCTGAATAGGCTTCCAACACGAGCCTTGACAGGTCAAACTCCATACGAAGCATGGTTTGAAAGAAAACCAAATGTCAGCCATGTGCGTGTTTTTGGGTGTAAGGCGCATATGAAGGTTCCAAGTAATCAAACTCAAAAGCTAGATGATCGAAGTAAACGAGTTGTCAACCTTGGGAAGGAGCCTGGAACAAAGGCATATCACCTTTATGATCCAGAGAATGATCGAATTCTTGTGAGAAGAGATATGTTTTTTGAGGAAACTAAACCTTGGCCATGGAATCAACAAGGATTAGATAGTGAAGTGTAATCCTCGTTCTCAATTCCGTATGTGCATATGACTGATGAAGACAACCAGGTCAACTCTGGCAACTCAGACGAGAATAATGATGACGACAACAACACAATGAGTTTGACTCCGTCGTCTTAGTCATCTATATCGAGGTTAAATCCCGACAATCATGATGACAGTGCAGAACCAAAGAAAACCAGGCCGTTGAGTGAAGTGTACGACGAATCTGAAGTGGTGGAACTGGACAAGGAACTATACCTCATGGGGGTTGAAGAACCGACTAATTATAGACAAGCCATACAAGATAGCAACTGGAAGAAGGCTATGAGACGAGAGATCAACTCTATAGAAGAAAACAACACATGGAAGCTGCCATCATTACCACCTGGACAGAAGGTTATAGGTTAAAGTGGATATTCAAACTGAAAAAGGATGCGAATGGAAGAATTACAAAACACAGGCACGTCTCGTTGCAAAGGGTTATGCTCAGGAATATGGCATCGATGATGAAATATTCGCACCTGTCACCTGTCTTGAGACTGTGCGTTTATTATTGGCATTATCGGCTAAAAACAATTGGGAGGTTCATCACCTTGACGTGAAAACAACCTTTCTCAACGGAGAAATAAAGGAGGATGTTTATGTCAGTCAACCTGAAGGTTTTGAAATTACAGGGCAGGAACTTATGGTTTACAAATTGTCGAAAGCTTTATACGGCCTACGCCAAGCACCACGTGCTTGGTATGCCAAACTCAACTCGTATCTTGAGAATCTAGGATTTACTCGTTGTCCATACGAGCATGCAGTTTACACGAGAAAGGAGGAAGAAGAATGCTTGATCATAGCCGTGTATGTAGACGACATTCTTGTTACAGGTTCGAGTATAGCCATGATTGAGGTTTTTAAGCAACAAATGAGTCAAACATTCGAGATGAGCGATTTGGCCAAGTTGATCTACTACCTGGGAATAGAAGTGGAGCAGGGCAAGGGGTACATCGAACTTAAACAGGCCGGGTATGCAAAGAAGATTCTTGAAAAAGCGAGAATGGCAGAGTGTAATCCTACTAAGTATCCAATGGATCCTAAGGAACAGATCAACCAAGATGAAGGTGGGGAAGCAGTGGATGCAACGAAGTTTAAAAGCATGGTTGGAGGGCTACGATATCTGGTCCACACTCAACCAAACATTGCATATGCTGTGGGCATTGTTAGTAGGTATATAGAGCATCCAATAAAGCTTCATCTTAATGTTGTTAAAAGAATCATGAGGTATGTAAAGGGCATGATCCAGTTTGGACTGATATACTCAAAAGAAGGAGGAAACAACATACTGGTTTTTCGAACAGCGATCTAGCTGGGCATTTGAATGACAGACAAAGCACTGGAGGCATGGTTTTCTACTTGAATGAATCCGTGATCACATGGGTTTCTCAGAAACAGCGATGTGTTGCGCTGTCGTCTTGTGAGGCAAAGTTCATGGCCGCCACTGCTGCAGCGTGCCAAGGCATTTGGTTGCGTAATGTGCTGAATCAAATTACAGAGAAAGACGTTGGGCCAGTAACACCCTATATTGACAATAGATCTGCCATGGACCTTGCCAAGAATCCTGTTTTCCATGGCAGAAGAAAACATATAGATGTTCGATACCATTTCATCCGAGAATGCGTGGAGCATGGGGAGACTGTACTTAATCATGTCAGTAGTGAAGAGCAACGTGCAGACGTTCTGACAAAGGCCTTGTCAACAATAAAATTCGAGAAGATGCGTAAGCTGCTGGGTGTTAAGAATTTGGTCAGACAGGTTTAAGATTAGGGGGGAGAATGTTAGGCTTTATTTAGTCTTAAACCATATTAATTAATGTTGGGTTTCATAATAGTTATCGTTGGGCCTTTTATATTTTGTTGATGTATTAATAATAAGTAGTTTGAAGTAGTCAGCTACTGGTGTCGGGTTTGTAGGATCGTGGAAATTAATCGTGCAGTAGTGGTAGTTGTTTAGGAAATCTGTTAAGTCATGTCCTTATTTTTAGCTACTTAGTTCTGGAGTCTGTGTGTATATATGCATTCCTAATAGTAAAGAAAACGCAAGTCATTTTTGACGAGCAAAACATGCTTTTTTCTCTCAGTTTTATATCGGTATGTTAGTATATTTATATAGTAAATATTATTAACAAACATAAGACACCTTCCATTAGGTCTCGTGAACGATTCAGCTTTACTAGATGATCACATTTTATTTGGTAACACTTATACAACCATTACTTTGAACACACTATCGTCTAATCAAGCATATCACATGGCTAAGAACACTGGTTTTATTTATAACCAAATTGGCAATCATATTGAATACTTCAAAAAAATCAAACTTGACAGGGCTACTAACGTAAGTAGATGGAGATACTTAGCTGGAATATGATGGGCCTAGGGATATCTTTAAATTATCTAGAATTAAAAGATTTATAAGAGATTATTTGGTAGATATAGTCTTACTCAAGGAACCAAAACTGAAATCCTAAATACTTCTTGTATTAGGTCTATTGGAGGGAACCTTCTCTCAAGATAGGCATTTGTTCCATCTTCATGAAGTTTGGGCGATATACTGACGACGTGGAGAGAAGATAAATATAAAATCTTACAATTAATCCCTAATCGCTACTTTCTACTGGTTTTTCTTTAAGATTTGCGCGATAATGATGTCATTGATATCACTAATATATGCGCCCCTAATAACATATCTCTTCGACAATCCCTTTGGATTGAATGTATCGATTTTAGAAAACTTTCTTATGGCCCATGGATCATAAGTGAAGAATTCAATGTGACTGGGTGAATTAGAGAGCAATCACTAAGGGACCATGATTATTTATGATATGGAGGAATTTAATGAACTCACTAACTCAAATAACCTCAAAGAACTACCTCTTATTGGAAGGAGATTTGCCTGGTCTAATGGTAGACAAGAACCATCGATGGCTCTATTAGATAGGTTTTTTATGAGCATGATGGGAGAACAAATTCCCCGTTTCCAAAGCTTATGTTCTTGCCAGCTTCATTTCTGACCATTGCCCATCCTTTTCAATTCACATGATCAGTTTCCTAAAATCAAACCTTTTAAATTCGAAAAAAATGCAGCTTAAAGAGGAAAATTTTGAAAACTCCATTATCAGGAAATGGAACTCTATGAATAACCATACCCACAACAACATAGCTAAAAATTGAGTTTACAAACTTTGAAAATTAAGAAATTTATTAAAGAACTGGGACACTAATGTGTTTTCAATATTTTTAGTAAAAAAGATAGGATTTTAAGTGAAATACTGGAATTAGACGGGATAGGTGAAAGTAGAAACGTCAACCATGAATAGAAAGTCAAACCAAATAACTTCAAAATAGATTTGAAAAAAATAATGGATCAAGAAAAAATTTATGAGAAAGCAAAGCTCTTGGATCACTTGGATCAGTGAAGAGGATAAAAATACTAATTTTTTTCATCAAAGGACCAATGGTAGACGTTATCAAAATTCCATTAGATCCATTAAATTAAATGAATCAGAAATTTTTGACCAGTCTAAACTTAATAACATCTTTTTTTTATGAAAGAGCGATCTAGTAAGAGAGCACTCATAAGTCGAATAAAATCTTCACTAATCAATATACTGAGATTGTCAAAAACAAACGCAGACTTAGAATTAAGGCCAACCGAACAACATTATATCCAACGATAGATAACACTTTAAGTGAATTAGAATCTCTATTCACAGAAGAGGAAGTCCTAGTTTCAATTAAGGGATTAGCTAACGAAAAAACTCCTGGCCCAAATGGTTTCCTAATGTTTTTCTACCAAAAACACTAGCAAACTATTAAAGATGGCATGATGAATTTATTTGAAGAACTTTACATTGGCAGACTCCAAGTAGGTAGGTTTAACTTTTGCAGATTTTCTGCTCATCCCAAAAAATAAAAATACTTAGGAGCTTACTAGCTTTAAACTGATCTCCCCGATTAATTTCTCAATTAAAATTATCACCAAAGTATTAGCTAATAGGTTACGAGCTAGGATAGATAAATTAATTGTTGAATCCAAATAGCTTTCATTCAATGTAGACACATTGTGGACGGTGTTTCCACCACCCAGGAATTTATTAACTACTATCATAAAGAAAAGATCAAATGCACTCTCCTTAAATTCGATTTTATCAAGGTCATTGACTCTATCGACTGCAGTTTTATGTTAAGACACCCTTAAAGCTAGGGGCTTCATTAAAATGTAGATTTCCTGGATTGACCTTATCCTAAAATCCAATGTGTCATCAGTCTTAATAAATGGAATTAAGGGAAATATAATTCAATCTAAGTGGGATCTACGTCAAGGAGATCCCCTCTTGTTCTTTCTTTTTAACCTTGCGGTAGCTGTATTTAACAAAATAATTAATTTAGGTCTTAATAATAATATTCTACCTAAAATCGGAAGAAATGTTATATATAATGGAGTTTCTACTCTCCAATATGCGGATGACGCTCTGATTTTCTGTTCTCATCTTCCTCATCATATCGCATCTCTTAAATTAATTTTATGTAACTTTGAAGTACTATTAGATCTTAAACTTAACTTCCATAAGAACTCGGTTTTAATCATCAACGACCTTTTAAATGTGATAATAGAGGTAGCTAATACTCTGAATTTCAAATCCATGAATTTCTTTATTAACTATTTAGGCATTCTCATCAGATAAATTAAACCAAAAAAGAAAGATTAGAACATAATCATCGATAAAGTTTGTAAGAGATTGCCTAGATAAGAAGCCAATCGTCTCTCAAGAGCGAGGAGAGCAGTTCTCATTAACTTAGTGTTGTCTGCAATACCGATATATTGGCTTTCCTACTATCAATTTCCTTCTTGGGTAATTAAAAAAAATTGGTAACATTACGCATAAGTTTCTTTGGAATGGAAATTCAGAATAATTATCTAATTGGCCAAGAGCTTGTTGCAAACCCAAATCCCAAGGAGGGCTAGGTATTATGAACATAACAGTATTAAATATCTCGCTGTTGTGTTAATGGATTTGGAAATTCCTCGATGATAGTAATACAATATGAAATGAAATAATTTGCAACTTTTATTATTAAGAATCTATATAAACCCAGATTCTATCTATTATCCTTCTTTTGGAAAAACATATCTAAGCTTTATCACAAATTTAAATTGGGCTTTAATTCAGTACTCATTCTTGAAATAAATCATCCTTCTGGAACGATCATTAGGCTTCCTCCATTGCATTTAAGCATGAATTCTCATATCTTTATTTGGCTTGAAATAATAAGAATGACCTTATTATTGACATGTTTCGACTGCATGAGACATTTAAATGAAATATTTCATTTAACTAAAATCTAGTTGGAAATGTACTAATCCAATATATGAAACTTATTAATATTATTGATCATAATACTTTGGAAGATCAACCTGATTAGATAATATGGAGCTGGGATAAAAGAAAAATATATATTTCTAAATCCACATATAATTTCTTGATATTTTCTAGGCTCACTATATTTAATTATTTTAAACCTATTTGGAAAATGGACGCACACCTTAAAGTTAAAATTCATACGTGGATCGTATTACATTATAAATTAAATACAATCGATAATTTAAACTCTAAACTAGCAAACAACTTTAGTCCAATTTATGTTATTTTTGTAACATAGTCCCCGAAACAACTACACATCTTTTCTACGGTTGTAAATTTACTCAATATATAATTTGCATAGTACTAGACACTTTTGGACTTGATATAAACAATACCGTGCCATCCCCATATGATTATTGGACTAATTTTATATTTAAATACTATAAATCTATTAGAATAATATTAGACGTTTCCTATTCTATTACTTGTTCGAGCCTATGGTATGAATGAAATCAAAGAATATTTAATAATTCTTATACAACCTGTGGCTATTTTATATTTAATTGCCTGACATATCTCTCTCTGGATAGGCCCTTTTAATCATAGTTTTCATAACCCGACTCTACCGCGGTTGAACCGCGAATAACCCCGAGCCGTGAGGGTCAAAGGTCGGGAACTCAATCAAACCTCCTTCGTACAAAAACTTTGGTTCGACCTTTGAATTGACGGTTTAACCCTTCATTTGAACGTGGTTGAACCCTCTCATATGCGCAATTTTTTCGTTTTAAAATATGTTTTCAAATCTCCGTCCGTTTTATGTTCGTAATTAGTGTAGCTAGTGTAATAAATTTTGTTTAATTTTTCATATTTGAATTAATGTGTGGATTATGAATTAATATCGTATATATTTATTGAAGATGTTGATTTATTGTGTACTTATGGTTGATACGTTGCATCTAAATGTATTAATTTAAAAAAAAAAGTATGTGTGGTTCTTGAGGGTTCGACCGATCGAACCCTCGAAACCTCGAATCTTGAGTCCTCACGGTTTGATTGACAGTTCAGTTATGAAAACATTGCTTTTAATAGACAATGAGGATGAAGAGACAATTTTATTTTGGTCATGGATGACTCTCTGTCTCGCGCTAACTGCCTGCTAATTTTTCTTGATCATAACTCGGGAAGATAATTCACTAAGTTGCACATTCTTTCTTTACAGCAGCACCCCTGTAATTTTTCTATACTTCATTCTTCGAGCTTTAAGCTAGCCATGCAAAAATTCAACTGGCACCAAACTGCTGCGATTCTCATCGCTAAGGGCTACAGCTTCAACCACCATCAATTATTCAATGGACATACGTTACATGTCTCCTCTGCACTCACTAGCCATGTCAGAACTTTAGCCTGCATTCTAGAACCTAATCCTATATACTATTATCTATGCATGTACTTCAGCAAACTTGCATGTGCCTTCGGCAATCCTGTATAATATTGTATGTTCATACTTCGTAGTTGCTACAGCTTACTTTACAACTTGCATGAACTTCAGCATAAGCTTTTGCTTCCTACAACTTGTGCCTACGTGCATGTTTAGGCATGTTGAATCTCTCAGCATGGTGCATGTTCAGACGTGGTGTAGTAATGAGCTTAATTCCATTCACTATGCATACACTCATGGTGCAATAATGTTCAGGTATGGTGCATGGTGCATGGTGCATGGTGCAGATATGGTTCAGCCTTGTCGTATCACTTAGGCTTTCGATTTCATACACCTAATTATTTCCTCTTATCACAACCCACAAGCACCTGATTCCATACACTCATGCCCACTCATCATCTCACCGGTGCTTCAGCCAACAACACCCGATTCCTTGTGCTCTTGCACTCTTGCACATGAAGATAATGTTGTATGTTCTCATGCCATCAAAGAATATACTTTAGTTAACATCCTTGTACAGCTATAATTAACAAACATTATAATTATTTATTTTTTGATCATCCGATGATCCCTAGTTTCCCATGTATTATTGTACAGTTTGCACTATCATATATATAATTAATAATAGTTATTAACGAGTGCTCTCCTCTTTTCGAGGACCACTCTTTCATTAAAAAAATCAATCTTAATGTAAACAATTATACATACACACACACATATATATGTATGTCGTGTATAAAATAAATTTTATTTTTCTTTCATTAAAAAAAATTTGGACAACAAAGACATATATAAAGACGAAATGTGGTCATTGCGGTGTAAATCCCAACGCCTAAACATATTCACATTAACTATGTACACTTCATATATGTTGCACCTGCACCTGCACTTTCACATATGGGTTCATCTGATGCTCTTATTAGAAGATACACATAGCTTAAAATTAAACTCAAATTATCTTTAAAAAATGAAATGAAATGAATATTTTATTTAAAATTTTAGATTGTATCTAAAATCCATCTAAGCTTCACAGGCTTAAGTAAGATTAAAGTAAAACATTTTCTTTGAAATTCACCCGTTTGACCCATTTCTGACTAGCCCGGTTTCAACAATGGTATCAGAGTCCAACTCATGTTAGGGCCAATTTGTTAAGCTTACGCATTCAATAAGATGTCTAAAAAAGTGATGTCTTGGTTAGGTTTGGGTAATTAAGTACACCGTCCTACCTGGCTACCGACCTAGCACAAAAGGTGAAGTGAGCCTAAAGGTTATCCCTAATAGAAAATACCCAATTTGAATTTGGACCTTAGGGTAATTTTCGAAATCTATTTTGAAATTAATATAAAATTTTAGATTTAAAAGTTAGATTTAAAATAAGAAAATATTACAAATGTTACAATATGATTGCAAAGTTATTTTGAAAATTCATAAATTAAATTAAATTAGATTAATAAATTAAATAGTTAATTAATTAAATTGTATATAACATATGTAATGATATATGTTACATTACCTTGAATTGTTTAAGGCGATGTAAGTATATATGAAAATGTCAAAATTAAAGTAATAAATTAAAATTATTTAATTAAACAATTAATTAAATTTTAATTGATAACAATGTAATACATATGTATGTAATGATATTCAATATAAAATGTTTAATTGAATAATATAAATTAATTAAAATGTTAATTGTTATCCACATATTTTCTGGGTGCCATGCTAGAAGAACAATCAATGGAAAAAGAAGCAACTAAGTTGATAAGAGGATATAGAGGCATTAAAGACGGTATTACTACAAATATGTATATCGAGCATCTAATAAGACTAATCGAGCCTATAAATGCATGGTGAGTCAATAAATCCATGACTACATATTGAGCTTCTAAGTTAATAACACAACAAGCCTCTAGCAACCACAAGGAGGTATCGATCATCTAGCATAAAGGTACTTATCGAGCTCCTACTCTCTAGTTAAATAGCTTAAAGAAATCAGTGAATAATTGGAGCTACCAAGCCATAAGGGCTGCCGAATTTGAAGGCGGAAAGGACGTCGAGGTTTTATAGCCATAAGAGATGGTACCGAGTCTATAAACACAGATGTAGTTTCAAACTTATACAGGGGTGATAACGAAGCTATAAAATGATAAAGCTACCGAGCTCGTAAATGGAAGACATCTCGATCTTGTAAAATAATGAGAATGGCGAGCTTGAAACTGAGTAGATGTGTTGGGCATGTAAGGACATATCGAGCCTGTAATAGGAAGAGTGATATGCATATGTTAACTCGTAAGATCACGTGTATGGCGAGTCTATAAGTAATCAAAGATGTCGAGTCTATAGATACAAGAGGACAACAAGCATCCAAGTAGTTAATGAGCCATAACAAAGAATGGGGAGATATCAAATGTCTAAGGGATGTCGAGCTTCAACATCGGTGGATATTGCCGAGCTTCCACAAATAGAGGGCAATCCCAAATATCTAGCAATAAAGAGGACGCTGAGTCTTTGAAGGATAGCGAGCTTCAACAACAAAGTTAAGTTTCTAAAGAATGTCAGGAGCAACTATTATCAAGCTTCTATAATAATAAGGAATGTCGAGCTTTTACAAGCGACGAGACATGTTGTATGTCTAGAGAATGAAGGTTGTTAAGATTCAACAAGCGAGAGATGTCGAGGGTGTTACAGAAGTAAAGCTATCGGAGCCACCAGATTTCGAGTCGAGACATGTCTTAATCATCCCAAGGGGTTGTAACTCCTATAAATAGACCCTCCCTTGACAAATTAGAGGAGGGAATCATTCTTTTCCCTTTCTTGAAATTCTAAAGTTGTAAAACCATCAATTGAATCAGGGAATTCGAAGGCCGATTGTAACCGTTGAATTTAATGCTTATGAGGACTTAAGAATATAATTTTACATAGCATATCTTCCTTTGACATGCATATTAGACTATTGTCAAGTAATTGACATGCATATGACTCAAACTTAGACTTGAACTTGAATTGTGACTTGCATATTAAATATATACACAAGGCCACTTAAGCCCTTGACTATATGAGAGTTTGCGATTATCGTGACCATGAACATATAAACAAGGGACTATGATATCTATGACTTGTCTATTTTGCCCACTAACACATAAGTAAAGGTCTATTGTGAATTTAGTCAATTCACTAAATTTTTCCATGAACAAATGATTTGAGCTTTAGGGCAAACTCGTGATTATATTAACATCAAGGGGTGTTATTATGATGTTCTCAAATAAGGTCACCTTGTACATCCTCTTAAGTGTTGAGCTAGATTTGGTTTAACATTTTGGGGCTAGAAGGAGGGCTCGAACCTCTGACTTGCTATTTCTTTACCTTAATTTAAAACTGATTAAGTTAAACTTTTTTCAAGAAAATGGTGAAGGCTATGAAGGTTACTGTTTCGACTAAAGAAATTATACAAATAGAAACCTTGGAGGAAAATATCGCTCTGAATTTTAATTTGGAGAACGTGGTAATTGGTCAATCCTCTGCACCAAGAAAGCCAATGAGTAGCGAAGCTAAAATTCATAATTCAACACAATAACTCATAACAATGTAAGAGCTTACGGAAAAATTCTTTATCAAAAGTCCTATAAAACAATGAAGCTTACTGAAGAAGTGAAGAAGTTAAATCTCCAAGGAAAAATTTAGATACCTCAATACTCAAAATCAAGGATAGGGGAAAAAGCACCATAGGACCACAAAGAAAGAAAGGAACCTAGAATGAAAGATCGACCATATATTCTCCAAAATCACAAGAGAAAGAAGCTAATAAAGCTAAGATGAATCATCGGGAAGAAAAACCAAGAAATACTAGCAGAAAGGTCTACCGAACAGTCGTGTAGCTCAATCTCACGCAAAGAATACAATTTATATAATGGTGATAACAATAATTCTCATGTTAAACCTTGAACCAAAATAACATTTTTATTTCCTTGAAAATGTAAATCTTTATAGATGATTTATCTCTTGAAATCGTATTTAAAACAAGGAACATATAACCTTTTACTTAATCAAAGTATTATGCCAAGGTATGTCCTTTGAAATAGCTTTCATTAATTTTGAAATCAATAGGTGGTCGGCGACCTTTGAAACCTTAGGCTATCAAGCCATCAAATAAAGCTATTTAAATTAACAAATATGACATCAATACGATCGATATAGGCGGTTTCCCCTTTTCAATAACGAAGCTATAATAAAGTACTCTGATTTATAAAACTTAAGGCCATATGGTCGAAACCATTTTTGTCGTATAATATAAGTATATAGGTTGTCGAACCTAAGAACTTTTATTAGATTTGCATAGAATCAAGGCTTCTTGGCGCACAAAGCATTAATTTCAAAGTAAAAGAGTTACGACATTAAAGCTACATAGCCTGGTTGCCGAAAATAGGGAAAATATGTGACGTTTGAGCTAACAAGCCACGACATCGATTACTCTAGTTGAAATCAATTTCTTACAGCATCAGTACTTTAAATACTATGATGTTGAAAATATGGTACTTCGACTTTTATGCCGCAAAACAGTTGATATCAGAAATGGTGACTTACGACATCAAAACCTTAAAAAAATTATATCGACTTCATAAAACTGCAATGGGTATGCCGCTACTTGAAGGTTGTTGAAATTTTGCGACGTTAAACCTTTAGAGCACAGGATTTAAAGTTAATGACTTATGGCGTCAATGTCGTACGATATGGGTTTCAAAAATGAAAGAACAAGGGATGCCGGAATGGTTCTGGTGAGTTACGAAATCACTGATGTTGAAATGATGGTATGTTGAAGTCCATATATATACATCTATAACTTCAGCCTAAATAGTTTCATTCCATACCAATATAAATTGATATTGTATGCATCTATTCATGTTGATGTCAAAGTTTGGCGACGTGGACATTGACCATCATCATACATCCGACATTCTAACATACGACATGATAGTATCGTAATTTATATAAAAACTGTTTTATTTCTATTAAAGAAATTTCTTTTTACCAACTCTAATACCTTGTCAATTTGCTATTGGATAAAAACAAACTTTACTAATTTCTTTTCAGAAAACAACAACAAATAAGTTTTATCTTTCCAAAGACGTTTACCAATTTAATTAATAAATATTAATTAAATGATTTTCTAGCATAATAAATTCATAGAAATTCATAATCGCTTGGGAAAAACCCTCAAAAATCACTAAATATTAGAATTAACATATTCTTTCATATATAAAAAATTTGGGTCAATAATTAGTTAATTATTTTTAACAACTAAAATGTGAAATAAATCTTTTTCCTTGCATATAAAATTCATAAAATAGTTATACAAGCTTGGAAAATTATGAAATCAAAAACTCATCACCAAATTAATGTGTTAAACATCATATCCAAATTTCACTTCGATTAGAGGTCATAAAATAGGTGTCTACAGTTAAAACTTATCAAATAACTTCATAAAAATCCAATAAGTTATCAAACATGAGTATACAATCATTCATAACTTGGCATAATATCATCATACAATTCAGGTTTAAGAGTAAAACCAAAACAAGCAAGCAAAAATGAGATGGATAACTACTGCACCTTGATTGGATAAAGAGACTTAAGATTAAGTGTTGATTAAATTCTCCTTAGCTTTAATTTTTATTTCCTTTGCTTTTCCCCCTTGTTTTCTTTGGCAATGGCTGGCCTCAAGTTTGTTTTAGTTTGTATGAAATGTACTGGAATGAAGATGATGAGAGAGAAAGATTTATGGTTAGGAAATCAGTGATTACTCCTATTTTACCCCTCACATTATTCCTCCTTCCTTTATGGTTTAATTATCCTTATTAACCAATCATTTAAGGCACGACCACATCTAATTATCAAACCTCAATCTCTCTATCCCAATATATTTTATTTATATTATCTAACTAAATTGCCTTAATACTATTTAAAAAATAGGGATGTTACAGACTGCCATCATTAAAGAATTTCATCCTCAAAATTATGATAAGGTACATAACAACATATAACAAAGATAAAAAACATACCATAAAAACAATTTAGAATAAGTGTCTCTAATCCTGTTCTCTGTCTCCCAAGTACAATCTTTTTCATTGTCATTCCATTGGACCTTCACTAATCTGACTGTCTTGTTCTTTAACTTCTTCTCATCCCTACCTACAATACAAACTTGATGTCTAACAAAAATCATGTCTGGTTCCACCATTAAATCTTCCAATGCAGTCGAAGTGATTGTAGTCTCAGGATCATGAACACACTTCCTAAGATGAGATATATCAAAAACATTGTGGACTTTTGCCGAAATGTTCGATAACTCTATCATGTAAGCGAGTTTTCTGGTCCTTTCTATAATAGGGAACATTTCAACAAATCTAGGTACCAATTTTCCTAACTTCCCAAACCGAATTACACCTTTCAGGGGATACTTTGACAAACACATGGTCTCAATATGAGAACTCTCAGTCCTTATGTCTTTTATCTGCATAACTTTTCTGCCTCGTTTGAGCTTCCTTCATCCTTGTTTGGGTAAATCAATCTTTTATATGGCTTCTCTCACCATATCTAAACCAAGAATCGATCTATTTCCCATCTCTAACCAACTTGCGGGGGATTTGCATGGCCTTCCATACAAAGCTTCAAAAGGTACCTTTCCTATACTAGCCTGATAACTATTATTATAGGAAAAATCGAACTAAGTGCAAATGGCATTTCCATGACCCTCCAATTTCTAGTATACAAGCTCTCAACAAATCTTCAAGTACCTTATTTACCTTCTCCATTTGCCTATCCATCTGTGGGTGGTATGCGATACTCATCTTAAGCATGGAACCTAACACTTCTTATAGACTCTTTCAGAACTCACTAGAAAATAAAGTATCTCTGTCCTTGACTATACCAGTAAGAATCCCATGCAGTCTAACAATGTTCTTTATAAACAACTTGGCCAATACAAGTGTCGTTCTTGTCGACTTAACGGGAATGAAATGTGCGCTCTTGGTTAATCTATCCACTATGGCCCAAATACTTTCATTTTCCCTATTTAATCTTGGCAACCCATCAATGAAATCCATAAATATAGAATCCCAATTCCACATTGATATATCCATAGGCTGAAGCAAGCCACTTGGCTTCTGATGCTCGGCTTTCACTTGCTAGCAATTTAAACATTGCTTTACCCATATGCCTGCATCCTTTTCATACCTTCGTAGAAGCAACTTCTCTTTATATCCTGATACGTCTTAGTTCCTCCAAGATAAATAGTAAATTTTTATCGATGACACTCCTTAAGAACTTCTTTCCTTAGGTCCCCAACCTCTGGAACACATAATCGTCCCTTCTTCCTTAACCATCTATTTTGGTCAAGTCTAGAACATTTGAAATCGTCACTCTCGGCTCCACTTTCAAGTCTTCTAATTCACCCAGTTAGTAATGGATCATCTCTCTACTTAGAAGCAATCCTTTCAATCATTACTGGTCGAACTTCCAAACATGACAACATGACAGTTTCTTGACTAGAACTAACCTTCGATCTTAATTGCACAACACAAGTAATTAACGCTTCCAAATCTTTCCATTCAGTTAGCATTGCTAACACCGCATTCCGATGCTCCCTGCTAAGTGAATCTACGACTTTATTTCCTTTCCTTGGCGTATACTCAATTCCAAAATTATATGCTACTATGATTCAAACCATCGCTGCTATCTCATATTCAACTCCTTTTAAGAGAATAAATGTCTCAAAAACTTGTGATCCATAAACAACTTGAATCTTTCTCCCAAAAGAGGGCGTCTTCACATCTTCGAAGCAAAGATTGCAACCACCAACTCCACATCATGAGTCAGATATCTAACTTCATATATACATTCTAAGCTGTCGAGAAGCGTAGACGATCACTTTACCTCTTTGCATTAACAAAGCACCTAATCCTATTCCGCATGCATCAGTATACACCATCAAAACTTGATTCCCATCTGGAACAACTAACATGGGTCCCTTTGCCAATAAATGTTTCAGCTTTAGGAATGCCTCCTCACATTTATCGGTCCAAACATACTTTACGTCTTTCCTTGTTAGTTTAGTCATCGGTGCTGTTATTTGAGAGAAATCCTGGATGAATACCCGACAATAGCCAGCTAATCCAAGAAAATCTTTACCTCGATCACAGTCTTTGGTCTCTTCCAATTATTAACAGCTTTGATCTTAGCTGGATCTACTGATAACTCATTCTCCAAAACTACATGACCAGGAAACTTCACTTCTCTCTTCCAAAAGCGACCCTTTAAAAACTTGGCTTTAAGTTGATGCCGCCTCAACGTCTCATGCAATATTCTAAGACGAGTCTCATTATTTCGCTAATTCCTAGAGTATACCAGAATATCATCTATAAATAACATCACAAACCTATCCGATCGCTCTCCAAAAATCCGGTTATCAAATCCATAAAGAAAGCAAGAGCATTAGTCAACCCGAATGACATGACTAACCATTTATATAAACCATACCTCGTTTGGAACGCCATCAAAGGAATATTGTCTTATGCTACCCTCAATTGATGGAACCTTGTCATCAAATCCAATTGAGAAAATACTTTGGCTCCACTCAACTGATCAAACAAATCATCTATTCTTGGAAAAGGATACCGATTCTTTATCATCTTTTCATTCAACTTACAATAATCGATACGTATCCTTAATGACCCATCCGGTTTCTTTATGAATACCATGGCTACTCCCTAAGACGAACTACTTAGTTTGATAAACTTCTTCTCTTCTAAGTTTACTGGCTGCACTTTTAACTCTTTCATTTCAGTAGGTGTCATTTTGTTTGGTTGTCTACTCACGGGTTCACCTCTAGGTACAAGATCTATTAGAAGCTCAATAGCTCGTATCGGTGGTAGTCCTATAACTGGATCAAAAACATCTTCATACTCTCTTACAAAAAACCCGATTCATTTCATCCTCTACTACCATTGTACCCAATAAAGCACAAACATCTAAACCCGAATTTTCTACCAAGTATATAACTCGATCATGGCTATTAAGGTGTTTTAGTGATATCTTCCTATCATGGAATAATATCCTAGCATCCTAGCTTCCATCACAGACTTTCCTTTCTCTTCTAGGGTCGGTCCAAAAGTCGATGGTTCTAGGGAAAAAACTTTCCTTTTTTCAGCCTTGGTCGGCACTGGACATTCATTCTTGTAATTCCCCATCTGGTTGCAACTATAGCACTTCACGTTCTTCTTTCCTGCAGCCTTCTTTCCATTGCAGAGTATCATTTATTTGCAAAGTGCCCTTTCTTATTAAAGTAATAACAAACAACATTAGCCTTTATTTTCTTGGCATCTCCACTCTTCTGAGCTCTCTTTTTCTTGAAGAACTTCCTCTTCTTACCCTGAGAACTTTGGGTCTCCATTGACTTCTCTTTTCCAAAAATCTAAAGCATCTCCTTATTCCTTATTTCCATTTCCACCATCTCATTACACAAATCTATGAGATTCGACATTATTTCTCTAGCAGTGTTCAACTTCAAACCTCAGATGAATTTCTTATTCCTCTTGATCACAGTATCTATGGTAGCATATCCATACCTGGATAGCTCATCAAACTTAGTTGCATGCTGCAGCATTGACATTTCTCTTTGCTCTAGATTATCAAACTTCCTAAGCGAAGTTGACTTTGCTATTTTAGACATAAATCTCTCCTCAAATCTCCTTTTGAACTCCGCCCAAGTCAAGTTCTCTTCTCGTATTCCCATGACTACGCTATTCCACTAGTGCAATGCAACTCTTTGCAATTGCCTGGATGCCAATATACTCTTCTTCACATTATTCAAGCCTAAATCTGCAAAAATCCTTTCATAAAGCAATAGTCAATTCTCTAATTCGATAGTATCTTTGGGTTCAATAAACGGCTTTCTTTCGAATCTAGCAATATCCCAACTCACTATAGCATAGTTATTAATAATAGGAACTTTAGGATTTGCTCCTCTAACATTAGTATCATTTCCACCAACTAATCCAGCTGCAGCTAAAGCTTGCATCATATTAACAAAGAATTGATACATAGCTCCCATATCCACTGGCGGCGTTCCAGCATCCACATTTGCAGTTGCTTGTCAACCCAGATTCCGTCCAGTGTTGGGCCTGAAATTTCCATTTATTTTGGTACATCCTCTACCTAGATTTACTCTTCCATTTCCTGCAACAATACCTTGCTTTCCTTAAATCTGTGTTTGAACTTTAGTAAGATATAAAAGAATGGTCTAAGAGAGACGGAAGAATGGAGATAGGATATATGCTTATATATAGAAAATACAAGTACTTCACTATGTTATCCCATGCCCTAATCTTATTCATTAATTCATCCAGATTATGATTTCAAAACCCTTTTTAAGTTCATAATTCTTTTAGTTTTACATAAACCTTTGCTTTGATACCAAGTTGTAACATCACCTGTTTTGAGGCCTAAAACTAAGCGCTATGGATATTGCAGTCATCCATAGTATTAATTTTTGATGACAAAATGAGGTCATGTTAATCATATTAGTAACATCAGAAGTATAGGAATACGATAATTTTCAAAAACACATTTCATTAATAATTTCCATATTTACTACATAATCACAAACGTTGCCCAAGCACAGATAAAATATAATTATTACAAAATACTCCAAGAGCAACATATGAAGATGTTCCCTTGGTTGATTACAATATAATACTTGATAGATACATATTCTGCCGTTGCATTCTTATTCAAAGTATTATGCTAAAATATATCCTTTTTTAAATAGCTTTCATTAATTTCAAAATCAATACGAGGTTGGCGCACCTCTAAAACCTTAGGCTATCACGCCATCAAATAAGGTATAAAAATTGATAAAAATGCGGCATTAATATGGCCGATATAGGTGGTTGCCCCCTTTTAATATCGATGTTATAATAAGGTACTTAGATTTATAAAACTTAAGGCCATAGGGTTGAAATCATTCTTGTCGTACAATATAAGTATATAGGTTGTCGGACCTATGAAACTTGTTATTAGATTTACATAGTAGTTATCGGTTCATTTAAAGCATTAATTTTGAAATAAAAGAGTTATGACATCAAAGCTGCATAGCTTGGTTGCCGAAAATAGGGAAAACATGTGATGTTAGAGCTGACAAGCTACGACATCAATTACTCAAGTTGAAATCAGTTTCTTATGGCATCAATACTTTAAAAATTATGATATCGAAAATATGATACTTCAGCAATTGTGCCGCAAAATAGTTGATATCAGAAATGGTGACTTGTGGCATCAAAACCTACAAATATTTGTTATTGGCTTCATAAAATTGCAGTGACTATGCCGCTATTTGAAGGTTGTTGAAAATATGCGGCATTAAAACCTTTAAAGCATAGGGTTAGAGGTTAAAGACTTAAGGCATCAATGCCGTACGATATGGGTTTCAAAAACTAAAGTACAAGGGATGATGGAATGGTTCTGGTAAGTTACGAAATCATTGATGTCGAAATGATGGCATGCTGAAGTCCATATATATACATCCATAACTTCAACCTAAATAGATTCATTCTATACCAACATAGTTGATATTGTATGCATCTATTCTAGTTGACGTCGAAGTTTGGCGACATGGGCATCGACCATCATCATGCATTCAGAATTCTAATATACGACATGGCAGTACCATAATTAATATAAAAATTGTTTTATTTGTATCTAAACAAATTTCTTTTTACCAACTCTAGTGCCTTGTTAATTTTCTATTGTTTAAAAAAACTTTACCAATTTATTTTTAGAAAAACGCCGCATTAGTTTTATTTTTCCAAAAACATTTACCAACTAAATTAATTAATATCCTTAATTAATATTAATTTAAATGCTTTTCTAGCATAATAGATTCATAGAAATTCATAACCACTTGAGAAAAATCTTCAAAAATCATTTAAAATCAGAATTAGCATATTCTTTTATATATAAAAGTTTTGGACCAAAATAATTATTTAGTTATTAAAAACTTGAAATAAGTCATTTCTTTACTTGGGAAATTCATAAAATATTTATACAGGCTTGTAAAGTTATAAAATTAAAAATTCATCTCCAAATTAATGTTTTAAACATCATATCCTAATTTCAAGTTGATTAGAGGTCATAAATTTGGTTTCTACACTTAAAACCTTACAAATAATTTCATAAATAATCCAATAAATTATCAAACATGCATATAATGCAACAATCATTCATAACTTGGCATAATATCATCATATAATTTAGTTTTAAGCATAAAAACCGATATAAACAAGAAAAAGTGAGATGGACAACTATTATTCACCTTGATTTAATAAAGAGTTTTGAGATTAAATGTTGATTAAATTCCCTTTAGCTTTAATTTTGATTTCCTTTGCTTTTATCCCCTTGTTTTCCTTAGCAACGACCGACCTCATGTTTGTTTTAGTTTTTACGAAGTGAAATAGAACGAAGATAATGAGAGAGGAAGAGTTATGGTTAGGAAATAAGTGATTATTCCTATTTTACTCCTCATAATATTCCTCCTTCTTCTTGTTGTTTAATTAATTTTATTAACCAATCATTTAAAGCATGACCACATCTAATAATCTAATCTTATAATCTTTATTTCAATACATTATTTAATTTTATTTATATAATTAAATTTGCTAAGTATTATTAATCAAAATTAAGGGTGTTATAAAAACCCAGAATGAAAGATCGACCATATATTCTCCAAAATCACAAAAGAAAGAAGATAATAAAGCTAAGATGATTTGTCGAGAGGAAAATCAAGAAATGCTAGCAGAAAGGTCTACCTAACAGTCAAGTACTCGATCGAACGCAAAGATTACAAGCGTTATAGAGAGCATTACCATGATAATGAAACCTACCTAAGGGATGTGGCTAACAAAATAGGGAAAGACATGCTTGATCTTAAAGGGAAGAAGACCCTTGACCAAAGAGTTAATAAGTATTTTCATGATGCTCCATTCACAGTGGAGATAATGTTGTTAGAATTTCGTCGCACATTAAAATCCCTTCACTGAAGTATAATGAAACTACTCATCCTTATGGCCATCTTTGGCTTTTGTGATCCAAATGGATTTGCATAACGCTTCTAGAGCGGTACATTATAGGCTCTTCCCCACTACTTTCCAAGGAGCACCTTCCAAATGGCATAGGCACTACAGAGAGAAGACTATTTACTATTGGAAACAATTCTCTTATGAATTTTCAACACAGTTTTGCATATGCAAAGATCCTACCATAGATTCTAGCATGTTGGCTAATGTCACACAAAGACCAGGATAGTTGCTTAGTGAATATGTGAGGTGATTTAACACAGTGGTACTAAAAGCGGAAAATATGACCGATATGGAAAAACTGGTAGCAGTACACTTATGGTCAATTGAACGGACTCCTTTCTAGAAAGAACTCTATATCCATAGGTGTTGGGACCTACAAGATTTCCATTTCTAAGTTGATGAGTTCATCTGCATGGATGAAATGTACCATGCTAATAAGAAGTCCCGACCAAAGAAGGAAGGAGGCAAATTTGGTTTTGATCATCCTTACAAAAAGCCGAAATGGGATAAAAGCTGAAGAGGAAGATGGAAGGAGATTCCTATAACAAATTACATGTAATAAACAAACCTATCTCCTACATTTTTGCTATGACCAAAGATGGAGGAAAATTTCCTACTTCTTATAAGGCAAGTAACAATCTCGAACCAAAAAAGAGGAGATTATTATGCCTACCTTAAAGCAAATGGGTACAAAACGATGAATGTCGTGTCTTAGCAGGGATAATCCAGAATATGATTAAATTAGGATCTCCGAAGGATTTTGTCAAGGAAAAAAAATTCTTCACATTCCGAAGGGAATAATTCGAGGCCTTTAAACAATATTGCAAAATTTTGTAGATAATGGTCCTTGGCCGGACTTTATTACTCCACTTAACCGTGTAAATGTCATTCATGGAGGTCCCCATCTCATTGGAAGTAGCAAAGGGGCCAAGAATAGATATATATAAGGGAAGTAAGGGATGGAGTCTTCTCCATTCAGGAGGATCCACCATTCAAGAGTCATAAATTTCAACTCCAAATGCTTAACTTAATAATAATTCCGCAAGAGCTAAGGTGATCCGTCACTCGCATAATGATTCGCTGATGATAACTTCATAATTGGGCTCTCTATGGTAACAAAGATCTTAGTTGACACTGGAATTATAGTAAACATCATTCTAAGCATGCTTTTGATCAAATGAATATCAAAAGAAAAGTTGGAACCAAGCTTCAAGCCTTTCTTTAGGTTCAATAATAAAGGATTTACTCTAGTAGGGTAGATAAAGCTTTTGGTGCAAATAGGAATTCCACCACACTCTAGAATTTTTGAAACTTCGTTCATAATAATGGACCAACCCTCATATTATAATACTTTCTTTGGAAGACAGACTTTAGATGAAGTGGATGCATTTGTCTTTTACTCCTCGTTTTGAGCAGTCTATATTAAAATATGATATAAACCACTTGAATGTAAGCCTCATGGAGCTCCTCAATATGCCGAGGTCAACTGAGTCTTCATCCAAGTATCAGGGCATGGTGCCCATAGTTAAGAGAAACAAATCATCTTTGAAAAGTTTAAAGAAGTGGAAAAGGGTTATTAAGAATAATAAGAAGACTGCTCTGACTAACAACTGTGAATATCATCACTGTCCAAGAAGGATCATCAGAAATGGAACTATCCAGAGTACTTAAAGATTATCAAGCAGAAGAAACAAAATTGATCAACTGCTCCTATAAGTATATTTATGATTCAAAATTGTTTTGTAATCAATAAAATTAATTAGGTTTTACACACTAGATCTGAACTCACATATGTAATTTGTTACAAGGACTTAGGAACAGAAGTCATATGGCAAACACTACGCCATAGATTGCATACTGCAACACTAAGAAGTGATGCAGGAAGTGCCAAAAAATGTTGCTGTAGGATAAAAAAGGGCAAAGGAAACACTTTCTCGGTGATGCATTTTGCCGCATTTCCCTAGAGTCAAAGGCAACATCTTTGCGGCCCTAGGGCAATATCAGTTCTGTTGTTGCCACATGTACCAAATTTACTAAAAAGTGGGCCCCACAATCTGGACCCCAACATGTGGATCCTACTAATTCTGCGGCCCACCTTTACGGAACACTGTTGTGGGCCCCATATTCATTAGCCTATGGTAACACTTTTACCATCCAATGGCAACACTTTGCCAGTTTATTACCACATTTAACATCAAATACTGCAACATTATATCATATCTATGGCAACACCTTTTGCAATTTAAATTGAAAATGTACCGCAACATTATATCATATCTAATGGCAACATTACACTGCAACAAAGAACTTTTCATTTCAGAATAACCAGCAACACAAGTTTTACTTAGTCAAGTACAAAAACAGACATACTTAAAAACATAGCCAGTGTATTCATAGTTACAGCCAGTACATACTGAATTCTACTTATTAATAGTACATTCATATTTTCAACACATAATGGCTATATGAGGCATGTGTTTGTGCAACACATAGTACCATAACCGTATGCAGGAGAAGTACATACTTAACAATGTCAAGTGCATCTTCAACAGTGTATCTCTCCCATTTTGAGTATGATCCCTTCCACAAATATGGATAGGACGACACCTCTAAAGGAAAAGATTGTTCATCCAATATATGCCAATGAAGGACATTCTACTGAACGAAAGTTTGTGTCAGAAACACAAGCACAACAAAAAAATAAACGGAACTGAAATATGAGAAATAATGTTAAACTTTAAAATATGAATTTTGAGGACAAAATAATTATTTAATACCAGCTTGGCATAAGACATAGATTCAATCACTTGCTTGATTACTTTTACAGATAGGAAATGCCTTGAAGTATCTGAAGATGGATACACATAAAATACATGAGTTGTACCCACCACATCATAAAGTAACAATACATCAGATGATACTAATATGAGCTAGATCAAAAAAGAAGGTTTTACCAAGAAGATGCCCACGAAAAGTAAATCTTGGCTCATCTTGAATATACCATGGAGCCTTTTGAACTTCTATAGTTTTTGTGTCATAGTTAAAAATACACAACTGGCTAAATGGCTAGGAATAATATCAATATTCAGTTAGAAAACTATGAAAGAACATTATTTAATAAGCATAAAAAAAACATAACTTTGCGTAACATAGCCAAAAACCGTACACCAGCGAGTTTATATGTGAGGGTTTTATCTTGAGCATGCTATACAATATTGTGCATTCTGCTCTATAAGGTAGTTATTGTGGCAATGCTCTTACAAATATGAGAATTTTTACAACTATTACCCCATAATACGTATAAAATAAACAAGTAAATACTATAGCAATTACTATCAATGAGCAACCCAAGGAACGAATACACACATGCATGAGCGGTATACTTGAACTCTCCAAAGTTTTAAAGCCGACCTAATGACAGATGAGGTGTGTACAAGGAAAGATATATAGACTTATCAAAATACTTAAGCAATGATAAGAGAATATTGATCCTATAGCTGGGTTAAATGGGTTTTAGTCAATGCTCAATTAACCCATCTACTTCTCTCAATATGATACAATATCATGTGAAGGCTTCAGACACACCATTAATAGATCTACTTTAACATATATAAAATTAGCATATCTAGTAAAGGTCAACAAAAGTTTGTTGTACGAAATAAAATTTTGAGATGACTATTGATAGTTCACAAATAGTATTAAACAAACATCTCACAATATATGTACAAAAAGCATTAGCCACCATAAAAGTATAAGATTATGAATAGGACAGGATTAAGTTGATAAGCACATAGGTCAGTGTTAGATTATATTTATGTTTGACATGAACCAGCTATTTTGTCCTATTTTCTTATCATAACCAAGAAAGGGAAGGTCTGTGGTGTTACTTGATAGTGGATGCATAAAATAATATCTCACCTTGGTTAGTAGCAGGTGATGTCAATTGCACTCTCAACAATGATCTCAGGTAGCAGCTCCCTTACTGCAGATTCTGACTTCCAAGCTTGCATCAACTCATGTGGGCTATAGGAACTCAATGGTATTGGAAATCCTTTTACCTGGCGTGAAGGACTTAACCTTTCCCAGTATAGTAAACTCAAGAGAATATTTGGTAACATCGATTTTTACTTAAAGTTCTTTCAAATTTATGCTACTATTTTAAATCAATCTACCAACGATCACTCTCTTTTATTTATTAAACTACTTAACGATTCTTTTATCAGTATAAACAAACCTTTTAGGTTCAATAATGCTTGGATCACTCAATCAGGTTAGATAGAGTTAATTCATCGATGTATAAACTTCAAAACTAATGACAAACCAGCTTATAGTTTTCTAACGAAGTTAAATCATATTAAATATAATCTAAAACAGTGGAACATAAATTCTGTCAACATTAGAAAAAAAAACGTGACAGTCCCAGGGACTATAACAACTCCATACACTTGCAGCTGATCAATATTCTTATTGACAAAGAACTTATCCATGAATTAAAAAATAATTCTCAACAACTGCAAAATTTACTTTACACAGAAGCTATGAAATTCAACAGAAAGTAAAAGTCAATTGGCTGGCATAAGGAGACCAACCGACAAAATTTTCCATGTTATGATGACTAATAGGAGAAACAAGTTGCATATTCACAGGTTAATTGAAGATAGTGGACAACTAGTTTCTAAACTAATTAAGCTCAGAGGAGGCAATTAGATATTTTACAGAGCTATTTAACTCACACAACTTTCCCTCCCATTTTGACATGTTAACATGCAAGAAAATTACATGAGAGAATGCAAAACTCAAAATCATTCAATTCCTTGACATAGAGGAACCGAGGAGAGCTACATTTCAAATTAAATACGACAACAGCCTGGGACAAAAGTCAATCTGGATTGATTATCCTGTAGGCAGCTCAAAAACAGAGAACTAAATGCCAATAAAATTGAAATCTGCTTTTTATCCAAAACTCAGAATACTGGCAAACAACTTGTTCATGGGCAAATAAGCAATAAAAGAAATGTGTTTCACTTCTTATCGGTGAGAAATTTTTTGAATATTTGAAATGTAAGTGTCCATTAGCAATATAACTTACAACATTGTTTACTTCTGTAACTGACATGGATTGCATGGCCTGACAAAATAGTTCCTTGTTATAACTTGAAAGTATAAGCAATTTTTTTCAAATGCAACTATTAATTAGTTTGCATTTTGTCAAATAGAATATGTGCATTGCAAATTAATATAGCTATTTTGTTTTCATTGGCCTCAAATCAATCACAAAGTGCCGCTGATTTCTACGCAGACTATATTAATTTTAAGAACTTCAATAAACAACAAACTTATTTTCTTCTATTTTACAGCACCAAAAAGTCAACTTATATTTCTAAAGTTCTTTCATTTTTTTCATTGTTATTACATTATATGAATATCAGTATGAGCATCATAATCAGCTTCGGTTTAAAAAAGGATTTGGAAGAACAGTTTTAGTACGTAATTTATGTATAACCTAACCTTTCTCAATTCTAGTTTGTTTAATTTCTTTTTTTAATGCAAGCTGGATTAGCTTATGGTTTGATTGGTAAAATAATCTATCATTACTAACATATTTAGTAAATTCCTGGTTTACTTCAGTAGTAGTTAGCATGGATAGGCATTTCACAGACACCTTAGATAGTAGGACTCAAATATATTATTTCTTCCAACTTCATTTTGAAATGCCAACCATAAAGGTTTGTTCTAAAGATTCACAGTAACCTAATTACCAATAGTTTAAGGATTTAATCACATGAATTCAAGCTCAATCATCAAATTGAACAAATAAATAAAGTTTATCGATACTTAAAGACAGACAAACAATACGAAGTATAATTCAAGCTCACTCATCAAGTTTGCTTGATGCGGGTCTGGAGGTTGCAGAAGGAGGATACACAGCCATGGACTGGGTCGTAGATTCGTGCCTTAGCCTCGTAGGCGAGAGAGTTGATGGCATCCTTGCGTTGGGAAGCGGGGAGATCGTGGAGGATCTTGGAGACGTTGCAGGCACCGAAACGTGGTGGACGTTGGCAAAGTTGGTGGATTGGTCTGGTCCAGTGGAGAGTAAAGGGAGAAAATGCAACCTTTTATGCAAATTCGGTGAAGGTAAGTGGAGATCTAGGGTTAGGTTATGGAAGGGAAAAGGATTTTCATAATTTGGGAAAGTTTAATGTATGGCAAGTGTGTTTAAGAATTTGAGAAAGTGGGAAAACGAAAAAAAAAACGAAGGGAAAACTGCACTAACTTAATTTTTGATGGATGATATATCAATATTTTGTTAAGTGTTTGAGTGAAACCCTTCAATATTTCATTAACTTTTGCCGCTTTTTTTTTGCTTCCCGCGTTAAAAATTATTTCAGCTCGCTTTTTTTCAGCCCGCACTCATTTTTTATAATGTTTTTATAAGTCTATAGCTACCGCGACATAGTGTTGACATCTATGCTAACATCCTGAAGCTAATGTTGTAACAGTAAAAAATTAGCATAGTTATCGCTACATTGTAGCTAGCAACATCTTGTGTTTTCGTTGCAATAGGCCATCTATGGCATAGTGAAAGGGAGAGATGAGGCTTCAAACTGCTGATGGATCTCTAGTAGATGTAACGGCAATTGGAGATTTTCATTTAAGTTTGCCAAATGGACTAGTTTTAATATTAAATAATTATTACTACGTAAAAGACTTTATTTATGGTATTATTTTAGTATCTAAATTATTTGAGACTTGATATATATTTTTACGTGATAATAATGTTTGAACATTATTTGAATTATAATAGAATCCATGATGGTATTTTAGATAATGACATTTATGCGATTAATACTCATAATGCATGTGTTATGACTAATATCGACGTAAATAAAAATTATCATTGGCATTATAGGCTAGTTCATATAAGTGAGAAACGACTACACAAATTGAAAACCAAAGGTTTTCTATGATTATTTGATTCTAAGTCATTTGATGTATGTGAGTCGTATCTCAAAGGAAAAATGACCAGGTACACTATTAGTAGGAGCAATAGGAGAGTTGGTGAACTCTTGGGTCTCGTATATAGTGATGTATATGGCTCAATGCCCATAGTTACCAAAGATCATTCTACTTATTTTATTACCTTTATGGATGATTTCTTGATACTGGGATATATGTATATTATGTAGAAAAAATCTAATGTATATAAAAAATTCATATAATAATAAAAACAAGGTCGAAAATCAAACGAACCGTAAGATTAAAATATTTTAATCCAGTTAAGGAAATGCGTATGCTGGGCTAGAACTTCAACAATACTTAAAAGACAATAGGACTATCTCTTAGGTTAACCCACCTTATATTTTATAATACAACGGTGTTTCAAAGTGAAAGAACTGAACCCTATTAGATATGATTTTTTCCATGATGAGTAAAGCTGAGTTACCTCTGTCCTATTGGGGATATGTGCTGGAAACCGCAATGCATATGTAGAATTTGATACCCATGAAATTTATGCTTAAGACGCCATATAAGATGTGGAATGGTAAGGAACCCCACCTAAAAAATTTGAAGTTAAGAGGTTATTTAGCCTATATTAAGAACGTTGGTCTCAATAAACTTGAGGCAAGATCGACTTATGTAAACTCATAGGATATCCCAAGGACTCAATGGATATATTTTCTACAACACCAAGGAAAAAAAGGTCATATTAGTCGATCTATGATTAACTTATGTAACCATAAAATTTAATTAATTTATAATCATTATAAATAAATTAAATTAATTAATATGTATGAAATATTAATAATTTTTATATTTTGCATTTTAATACTATTATTATTTAATAAAGTGTGCATATAAAAGTTATAAATGCACGTAGCGATATATGATACTGCTAGAATATTTAAATTGGATTTAAATAGGAATAAATCGGATTTTGGAATTTTTGTGGCCTAAAACCCCCATGTTATGGTCGACCAATATTGAAGAGAATGAGAGGAGTTTTGTCTTTGAAATGAAAGGGCCAACCATAATTAAAGGTAGGTGAATCACCCCTCTTTTTAATTATAGTTTATTTCCTCCTTTAAGAGATCATATTCCATCCTTTTTTCTGCCCTACTTCCTATCATTTTTAAGCCAAAATTATCAAGGTGATCGGGTATAATAGTACAAAAAAATCAAACAAAAGGTGGTTTTCTCTCAATTCTTAAAAGATGCAGAGATTGAATCTAGGAATCCTTCATCATTTAAGGTGCTTCTTTTGGATGCACGTCAAGTTGACTGAAAATAAAAATTCATCTTGTTTATATGGTTTGAATCCTCCATCTCTTATATCTCTTTTTCCGTATGAATTTTGCAATATAGTTTGGATTGCTATTTGTTTCCTTTGAATTGGTTTTATATTCATCCTGTTGATATGATTTTAGCACCTATTTGTCCTTCTCTTTAATTTTTCATATGTTATTTATGTCAATAATTTTGGACCCATCACCCCTTTTATTAATTTTTTTTCATATTGTATGTTTAATTTAAATCTAAATCCCATTACCATGGATTTATATATGCCTAAGTGGTCTAGCTCTTTTCTGTTTTAAAATTATTGTTTGAACCAAAAAATTTTATAA
Source organism: Allium cepa (assembly GCA_030765085.1). Classification (NCBI taxonomy): domain Eukaryota; kingdom Viridiplantae; phylum Streptophyta; class Magnoliopsida; order Asparagales; family Amaryllidaceae; genus Allium; species Allium cepa. The sequence goes on from CM060929.1 coordinate 571,953,139, forward strand.
AAAAATTGATTTATTGATTTAAATTTCGTATAATAATTTTGAGAATTGAATATACATGTTGCAATTTGTTCCCGGTCATTACTTATATGAGAATAACAATCAAGTGAATTTAAAATTTACAATAGGCTTTTCTAAAGAAAACTTACAACTTTTGATTTCTTTCTTAAGTTAACGATTGGAACTAAGTTCGATTAATTTTATTTTTCAAAAGTATGTCTTTTAAATTACTAACTAATTGAATACATATGTTACATGTTGTTTTTAATTTATAAAATCTATTCAATTATTGTGCGTGTGTGTGTATTCAAGATTTATTAAATGGACTTTTACAGAAAATTGTAATTTTGATTTAAAACTATACTAAACTAAAACTAATATAAATTATTCGCTTTAACTTTAAAATTTGTCAAACAATTAAAATCATTCTTAATATAAATAAGAGAGTGCATGCATGCGTGTGTGTTTATAGCTTGTGCGTCTATATAAACTAAATCTTATTTTTTTATATAGAAAATATTATTTGGACTTTCACGTCTACATTAACTATGTACGCTTCCTATATATTGTATTTGCACTTTTATACATGAGTGCATTTGATGCACTCATTACAAGATAAATACAATTTAAAATTAAACTCAAACTATTTTAAACAAATGAAATAAAAAAAGATTTTATTTAAAATTTTAGATTGAAACTAAAATCCACTTAGGCTTCATTAGCTTAAATAAGATCAAAATGGAATATTTTTTTGAAATTCACCCATTTAACCAACTTCCATTTGGCCCACTTCCAATAGACTCAACATGCAAAGGGAATAAAACAATTTTTATTTGGTCAAAAAGATAAGTGTATTAGGAAGGAGTTCTGAATGTATGTAAAATGAATAGGATTTAATAAGGATGTGCACATAATTAGTTAGTACAAATGTTAAATTTGATATCATCTAAAGCTTAGTTTACAAAATCACTTAAACCACGAATCGATAAGAAGCCTGATCTTAAATAGTTTAAGGTGCAAGGTTGTCTAATTTATGTTATGAACATAAGTTTTGTGAAGCCAAAACTAAATCATTTTTACGAAAATATAAAGGAAGTTCGTTAAATGTTTTTGAATGCCTATTTTATCGTTCTGTGAAATAATGTTGTTTTGAGAAATGCCACTTTCATGGCGAAGGAATTCCATTCAAAATTAATGGTAGGAAAATGAACTTGGATATGATCCAAAGACTCTAACATAGAAATTGACTGCATAAGATGAAATAAAATTAACCGAGCCTAAAACAACATAACTCATTAGAATATCTAATAAAAATTCTCGCACATTAAAGAGAAACCATGAGTTCTTGTTGATGTCAAGAAAAGAATTTCCTTGGTTGTCAATAAACCATGAAGAGTATTGTCTTTGGCATATGGCTCGATGTAACAATCCGAAATGGATTCCAAATACATTTTCAAAATATGATTTTGATAGCAGTGTCCAAAGGGATATAATCTATTGGCCATAAATGTGTCTTCAAGAAGAAGAACAATGCAATTGGAATGGAATGAGCAACACTAATGATAATAACATTATAATTTTCAATTGTTGAAATTAACGTAATAAATTCATCTTTCAATGTGCTTAAATTAATTCGGATTTTATTCACAAAATTATCACCTAATATGACTTTGAATTTTGGTACATCTTTATTGAAATATAAATTTTGAATAACGATTTAGAATAGATTGTTTGCACATGATAACCAAAATGTCTCCCGATAGTTGAAGTCGTAAGTGTTAGATAAGGTCCAACAACTGATACGATAGTATCACTCGACATGCATTAGAATTAAGCAAGTATTTCGACAGAGAATTCAAGTATCTTGATTATCTATCAAAATGTAGAGGAAGTGTGTGTCTATAAAAAAAGATATTAAAATGGTACTAAAATATTTCTAAAACTACATGTAAGGATGTTGGTGTTGTCCCAATCAATAAACAAAGACACCATATTAAATGTTTAATGTGCAGCATATAAGTTGGATTCCTTATACATTAGCAGTACAAATTATCATATATGCTTTGTTATTGTAACGACCTGGTATTTCGAACCATTCGCATCCTCACAAGTCGGACTTGACATGCTCAAAATGTCAGATTGTTAGTTTACATTTGGCAAAAGCATATACAGTAAATATATTAATTACAGAATCACAGACACGGAATATTAAAATAATAAGCAGCGGAATAGATAAATAGTAGTTCATGAAGCTACTATAAAATATTAGAGTCTGAAACAAAATACAACAGAAATCTCAAATACAAATGAATCTCTACTACGTAAGCAACATACGAGTCTGAACATAAATGACTAAAATAAACTGAAATAACTGAAAGCTGGATAGATAGATATTCAAATAAAGTTCCAATCTCCAAAGATGAGTCTCAAATACTGTGACACTTAGTCTGACCCGAGCGTAAAGCAAAACCCAAAACACTCGAGTCAGGATTAACATTCTTATGTTAATAAATTCAACTCAAGTGAAATGTCAACTGAAGTATAAGTAACTTAAATGATAGTTGGGATTTCCATCCTTTAAGGATCCATGAAACCATCTACTATGCAATTATATACGCTATTATAATATGTCTAAAGTAAAATAAACGTATTAAAATAGCGTTAAGGCGTTACGCATATCCCCCTTAACACATTTTATACATTCCAGTAGTCCATACAATGCAGTACGCTCCTCCATAAACTGGAGGTTTACCCAGAGACACCGCATAGGTACGGTACAAAACAAACTCGTAGAAGGCGCGATAGGGCATGCAACAAGGCACTCGAGGCAATGCCAGGGCAGATATACCGTTTGCGGATCCGGACTGGTGGTAATGCATAGGAGCTGCTACGCCTACCTTATGACACACTCCCAAATCAAAGGTGCACCCAATCAAATCACAAAGCAATAGAAGGGTATTGAAGAAGTGTGCCCGATCGGAGAAATGACCTCACTTGGCCCGACGTGGCTCCTATTTTAGCCGCATCATGCTGACTGACGGGAGTCGGTGCTACACAAATACCATACAGAATCATTGCCAAACCATCCTACTTCGTTTTGGAATCTCCACTACGTGCACAGTTGTTAAAGTGGTTTTCGGTATTGGCAGAGTGTATGACAATATTTGACCCCGGTCTCTTTAGCAACCAAATGTCTATTTCACACCGTGGTCATTTTTCAAATAGTTCATACTTCATATCAAAATATCATATTTCATTTCAAAACCCTATCAATCCAATATCATTATTCACTTTAAAATAATATTCATATCCAAAATCGTAACACTTTCAAAATCATAGCACTTTTGAAATCATAGCACTTTTGAAATCATAACACTTTTGATATCATAACACTTTTGAGATCATAACACTTTTGAAATCGTAACACTTTTAAAATCATACCGCTTCCAATGTAAACAGTTTAGATATGAAAATAATATATATATCTATATTAAAATAGTTATAGATTAAAATAGTTTATATATTAAAAATACTTTATATAATAAAATTAGTTTCCTCCAATTTCGCAAATCGATTCAAATCAACTTCAATTCAAAAATTCAATTTCAATCTATTCCAGTTTAACCACTTCGATTTAAAGTTCAAAGTTCAATTTTAATTATTCAAACATTTACAATATAAATTTCATTTATATTTCAACATTTTACTTTAATTTTATTCAAATTGGAAAATATTCACTTAATCATTTTTATAACAATTTGTTTGAATCCCAATTTATAAATTTAAATCAATATTAAACTTTTAATCTCAATTTTATTTAAAGTTGAGATTATTCATTCAATCACCTTTTATCAAATCAAGTTATAAATAGTATCTTCTAAAACCTTAAAAATCAATAAGTTTAAATCAATTTCCATTTAAATTCACTTGCTAACCAATTTAAATTCCAAGCCAACATTAATTTATCTTCCCAACCTTTATTATTAAAGTTATAAAATCTATTTTAATATATTAATATAAATTTACATAAATAATTATATATTTAAAACTAATTAAATTAATTTTTTATTAAATTAAATCTTATTATTAAATTTATTTTATATTAAATCTTATTTTATATATTTCAAAAAATAAAATTATAAGTAAAATCTTAAAATTTATATTTTCAAAACTAGCTTATAAATTTAAATTTTCCAAAACATTTAATTTTAGAAATCTAAAATTTGGACATATATAAAAATAACATTTATATATTATATTTTTTAAAACCAATATTTATTAAAAACCATATATTTCCTTTTGAAACTTTAGAAATAAATTTCAAAATGCACACCAACGGTGTCCGTATGTATTTTTCTATCCTATAGTCAAGTGATACGTGTATTTATTGTTTCAATCCGCAATTTAAATATCTACGAGTATATGTCATTTCAACCTGCAATCCCAAAATTCAAAATCAATGAAAATCGCTTGGGTTTATCATTTCAACATATAACGATTTTCCCCTAATCTATAATATCGTTCGGGTATGTATTATTTCAACCCATAGGGATTTCTAACTAACAAGGAACTTGCAGAGTGAGAACAAATATAATAATATATCAACAACTGGCACATATCATCGGTAACAAATTAAATTAAATATATACAACAGGATATGGTGTCATATATCACAGGTGAACAATTACAGATAATGACCTATCATAATTAACTATTAGATAACTTAACAATTCAAATTTAATAGCATATTTCAATTATCGTTTCAAGTGAAATCAAATTTATTAAATATAAGAATGTTAATCGTGAGTGATTGCTCACCTTTCGAGGCTAGAGAAATACAAGGATGAGATGCACGGACACAGATATGCACATGGATTTGAACACGAGCAAATCAAAAAGCTACTACAACTAATTTGGATATCAGTGAGACAAAAGCAAGGCACGATGAAACTGGATTTGATGAAGATCAATTATATAAGTGGACTAATATATGAAAGCTATATATATATATATATATATATATATTAAACGATATTGACTGAAACCCATATATTACTTTTGAAAAAATCCAAATGACTACTCAAACACAATATATATTAAAGTTATTCACAAAAATCTATTTTAGAGATATTTACCAAATTTAAGTTAATATTTCAAAAATATTATATACATACCTTTGAACAAGTTGTATACTATTCAAAACATATTATACATACAACCCATTAATATAAATACTTATACTATATATACCTTGTTTACAAGTTTAATACAAATAATATATAGAAAAATAATAGAATAAAGACGATAGCAAGTACAATGCGAAATTTGATACTTCTTACTTACAAATAATATAAATATAACTTGTTTTTTTGGAAGAAGACAAGACTTGACACTATATTATAAAAAAATGTAAAAGCAGGAAAACAGCAAACCTTAATACATAAAGCAAGAGAAATACCTTATATAACTTTTATTGTTAATATATATACACCTGTTACATCTTTAAGATCCAAATCAAATATAAAAATCAAGTAAACTTACTTTAGTATACTTTATAAACAACTCAACAGTTCATCTAGGAACTCATGAACTTATATATATACTATGTAATTGCAAAGCAACTAGGCAGGCTACAACATATAGAAAACTATGTATATTGTACTATACTATGAACTTTTTTTTTTAACAGAAAGATAGCTGTTCATATATAATCTCAAACAAAAGCTGCCAACATGCCTGACAGGTAACCAAAACAATCGAAGAGAAATACAACATTGCGAACACTCAACAAATGAAAACGAAACAGCCTAAAAGGAAAACCAATAGACACGATCGAGAAGCAGAGGCGTAGGATCACTGGCCCTGCCACACTATACTCTCGATGAGCTCCGGAATACCCACCGCCCTTCCAACGTCGTAATCGAGCTCCGGCAAGGCCACCGCCCGACGACGATGTTGAGGGACCACCAAATACTGAAAAGCAAGCCCATCTGCCGACCTTTCAAAAGAAAAGTAGAAACGGCCATCACCCAAGAACTGTAAGACCGTCAGAGAAAAACGGAATTCCTTGAAGCAAACTTCAAAAAGAAGATGAACAAAGATCTAAAAACCACCCAGAAAAGCAAGAGCCTGAAAGCAATAGTCACACAGTAATAAAGCAAAAGGGGGGGGGAGGGGTAGGGGAAGACGGACAAGGAGGAGACTAGGAAGCCAGAACCACCAGTCTCCTATTCGGCAATCATCCTATTCCCGCTCTATTCGAAGACAGAGAGCAGGATATGGATAAAAGATTCACTAATCGACCAGACCGATCACTGATCGATCCTCTAAACGGACGGCCCTGAAAAGTCAAGTAAAGATCATCTCTAACCCGCCGAATAACAGTTAGGGGGTCCATAGGAATCTCTTCAAAAATTGCCTTATTCCGGACACACCAGACATGCCAGCAAATCAAACATGGAATCAAGCGAAAGATGATAGAGCGAAGAGATTTTCCAGAACAACCTATCCACCAAGAGGACAGCAAATCAGACGAGGAGGAGATGGAGCCACGGACACCCAATAAATTACCGAAGTAATTCCAACAGAATCTGGCACACCAGCCAACGAAAAGCAAATGATTCGTCGACTCTGTTTCCCCGTTGCCGCAGCACCTGCATCTGGAAACGAACGGAATGCTAATCTGTTGGAGGCTCACATCTACCGGTAACCCATTGTGAAAGGCTCGCCACATGAGGAGAGATACCTTAGGAGGGATTCGAGCGTCCCAAATGAAGGAAAAAAGAGGAAGGACTGGATAGGGAACACGAGAAGAGCTCCAGGCCTTAATAATAGAGAATGGACCATCATCCCAACCGGAGTGGCCATTATGCGAATCAACGAACAATTTGACCGACTGCATATGCTTCCAAGTCTCGCTGGGGTAAAAAGGAGAACCTGCATATCCAGAAGACGCCAGACGCCTGTATTTAGCGTGAAGGAAATTCGCCCATAATGAGTCGTTAGTACCAAATCTGTACCACAACTTACAAGCGAAGGCCGAGCAGATGTCCTTCGGATTACGCAATCCTAACCCGCCCTCACTCTTAGGGCGACAGATAACATCCCATGACACCCAGTGATGTCGGCGACTGTCACCCTTCGAACCCCAAAAGAAAGAGGAAGCCAAGGATTGGAACGAGCGAAAAAAAAGGAAGTAGGGGTCATTGCGGAGAAAATATGAGTACCCATAGAGCTCAGAACCGATTGGATGAGCACTAATCTACCAGCTTGAGACAGAAGAGACGCATTCCAACGGATAATCTTTCCCCTTACGTTGTCCGTAAGAGGATCAAACATGGCGTTAAGTTTCCTACCTCTGTACAAAACGATACCCAAATAAGGAAGAGGGAGGGAATCAGCCCTAAACCCTGTAAATGATTCGACCCAAGAAACTCTCACAAGGTCCATATCCTTCGCGTGGACAAAGCAACTCTTCGCAGAGTTGACTAATTGGCCCGAACACCTCTCATACAGCATAATGAACCGAATGAGGCGGCAAACAGAGGACCGATTTCCATTGGAGAAAATGACAATGTCATCCGCGAATGACAGAGAAGAGACGAGGGGGCATCCACTCGGAAGACCAAAACAGTGAATTTGACCGAATATCGTTAAAGTGTGGATGCCACGAATGAAAGCCTCAGCCGCGATAACGAAAAGAGAGGGAGATAGAGGATCGCCTTGACGGATACCTCTCCCAGCTTTGAAAAAACCATTGGCTGATCCGTTTATGAGAACCGAAAACCAACAGTTGGAAATGAGTCTCCAAACCAAATCGATAAGGGTTTCAGGGAAACCGAAAGCACGGAGAACCTTGATGATGAAAAACCAGGACATGCGATCGTATGCCTTTTCCATATCAAGTTTGAAAATAACGTTAGAACCCCTGACCTTACGGTCAATTTGAGAAACGAGTTCTTGGGCTAAAAGGACGTTATCAGTGATCAAACGACCTTTAACAAAACCCGCCTGAGAGGATGAAATAATGCGGTCTAGGTAAGGAGCCAACCGAGAGGCCAGAATCTTTGAGATCACTTTGTTAGCGAAATTACAAAGGCTGATGGGGTGGAACTCCGAGCACGCCCGAGGATTATCACACTTTGGAATAAGGACCAAATTAGTGGATGACCAACTAACGGGAAGAGCTGCCCCGGAAAAGAAATGCTGAATTGCCAGGCAAAAATCAGATTGGATGATATGCCATGTAGTGCGAAAGAAGGACCCATTAAAACCATCCGGCCCACAGGCACTATCTTTGCTAAGAGCGAAGATACAGTCACGAACCTCATCTGTCGAAGGCGGGGAAGCTAAACCTTCACTTCCCTCCGCTGGAACAATCCGAGGAATGAAGGATAGGATGTCCAAACCCGGATCGGATACAGAGGGAGAACCCAGGTAAGATTGAAAATGAGAAACTAGCACCTCTATGACTTCGGACGGAGTCGAAGCCACAGAATGGTCCGATCTTATAATCTCGCGAATAGAAAGCAAATTAGCTTTCTTACGAATGGAAGAATGAAAGAATTTGGAATTCGTATCGCCTTCTACCACCCACTTGATCCTCGCCTTTTGACGAAGGTAGGAGTTCTCAATACGAAGTTCCGATGAAAAAGCCAATTGGGCGCAAGCCCAAAGCTCCTTGTTTTCCGCCGATGGACTCTCGTCGAACAAAGCTTCGGCAAGAATCAGGGACTCTTCTGCCGCTCGCACACGATCGAAAATATTCCGGAAAACAAGGAAATTCCACGTCTTGAGGCAAGCCTTAAGACGCTTCAGTTTCCGAGAAAAAGCCCCCATGGGAGCAGCCTCAATGGGAGTGGACCACGATTCCTCGACCACCTGCAGAAAACTATGGTGGGAACTCCACATGCTAAGATAGCGGAAAGAGGAAGGCCCCGTTAAAGAACGCGAAGCGCATCGTAAAACAAGAGGCGCATGATCAGAGCAAGAACGATGAAGATGAGAGATAGAATAGGTATAAGGTAGATTGAACCAATCAGCAAACCCAAAAATCCGATCCAACCTGGATAGGATCCGGTTCGGACCGTCCTGGTTGTTAGACCACGTAAAAGCACAACCAACGAAGGGAATTTCAGATAACCCAGATCTCACAATGAAAGAATTGAAATCTGTAACCGATAGACGATTAACAACCACCCCGCCTAATTTTTCAGCCTGGCTTGCAACAACATTGAAGTCGCCGCCCACCACTGAAATCGAGCAACCGACAACAGTTAGAGACATAATGTCATCCCATAGAGATAATCTATCTACCCGGTCACACTTGGCGTAAACCGCGGAAAAGAGGAACGGATGCGGAGATAAGGCAGAAGAACAAAAGACAGATAATAGCTGAGACGAGTCAAAAACCGGGCGAACAACGCATTTTTTGGACCAAAGAATCCATATCTTACCCGAAACATTAGATAAAGCACCTCCAAAACCCAGCGACAGAACCGCCTTGGAAATCTCTCCGGGACCTACCAACGGTTCTAAAATAGCCACCAAGCCAATGGAATGCTTATGGACAATCCGCTTAAGCCTAGCAATAGATTCTTCGTTGCCAATACCGCGAATATTCCAAAAGAGAAAGTTCGACATGGAGCCAACACCAATCAGAGAACAGGAGATAAGCCAGAAGAGACCGCACAGACGAGAATCAAATACGATACAATGAGGATAGAGCAGATCTATCAATCTGCTCTGTCGCTGCTATAGAGCGAGTACGGATAGTGCGGGGGATGACGTAAGCCCCACGCGCTCGACCACGAGAGGATCGACGAAGAGGTTGACGCAAAGGTTCGGACACCGAAGCAGCACCTAATCTCTCCTTCGAATATGATAGAAGAAAAGAAGAACTGGAAGGGGCAGAGTTATCTGTAAGGCGAGATAGCCGCTCATTTATCAACGCAATTTCCTCAACAGAAAGCATCGGTAAGACGATCGATAAGGCACACGAAGAAGAAGGAAGAGAGCACCGGGAAGAGCAACAGCGAGTCGAAGGATCAGGAAAAACCGAAACAGATAGAGAATAACGAAAGAATGTAGGGGAGCTAAATAATATTATCCCACGTTGCGGTAGGAACCGAACCCATGCCGGACTGCCTCTGGATAGACAGCCCCGCGCGACAGGTGATGTTCGCAGGTTGGCCCTAGTAGAGATATCACCCGATCGGTTCGCAACTGCCTGGTAATGTTCCAGTCTGCCCGCATAGTGAACCGCATCAGGGTACACTATGCAATCAGGAATGGAACACCGCCAGAGCCAATCGACCCAGACAATGTAATATCTCCGTAGTGACCAATAGGGACCAATCAGAATAGATTGACTATAAGCCACAAACGACACTAACCAGGCCTCGCTATGGCTTAGGATAAAATACCATCTCGGGGATCCACATTGTTTGCTCTAATCGGAGATCACAATGCCAACATGACCTGACACGACACCAAACCAAAGTAGGGTATCAATATCAGGGAGCACACGCCGAAGCGCGCCAAGGCTCAAAACCATAAAAAACATACCAACAGACCCATCCCGATAATATATCAAAATCCCACTATCAATGACCAAGAGGAAATACCCAAACAAATAACGCACCTGGCCGGCCAACAGAGCACTTACCTGGAGCTGCTCGACAAGGAAATCAACAGAACAACCCACCAAGAACTGCACACGCATCAGCGTACCCAGCAAACAGGTTCTAGAAAGTCGAACACTAAGACAAGAAGGAACCACCCTTCCAAAACCAACCTCAAATGAACTCACCACCACATCACAACAGCCAACCCAAGAGACAGACATCAACAGCGAAGGCAGAGGAGAGAGATACATCGCATCCATAGAGGATGGAGATTCAGATATCCCATCCGCCAACATATCAGACTCATCGCCAAACCCAACACCACAAACACAAACACTATACTATGAACTTATTTTATAAATATATATGTATAAACAAACATATTATACGAAACTTATACAAATTATAAATATAAAGCAATATATAGAAACATATGCATATAACAGTACAATACACACACACACACTCTTTATATACAAGGCTGACGAGGGGAGGAAGGCACGCATAGGGAGAGTCGGAGGGATGGCCTCTGTAGTGGGTTCAGCCAGGGCAAGCTTCGATTGGAGAAATGGCAGCGGAGTGTGGGTTGTTGTGGCCAGGCAAGGCACACTGTCAGTGGGTGGGAAGTTGAACTGGGGTGGCTGCCGAAGCTAGGTGAGGCAGTGGGCGAAGCGAGGTAGAGGGAAGGAGGGGTGTTTGGGTACGGTGGGGCTGAGGATGGAGGAAGCGGGTTGATGCTAGCGTTCGGTGGCTGGCTATGGTGGTTGCTAGGTGGTGGGAGGGCCAATGATGTTGCGCAAGAAGGAGGATGTGTGGTGGTTCAGCACCGTCAAGTTGATGGGTGCGAGCTCGGTCTCAGCCTGTGCTTTGATCGGAGGGAAGGGATTGCACTGTGTGGTGGGAAGGTGGCTATGAGGCGGATCGTGGTGAGGCGAGGTAGAGGCGGAGGCATGTTGTTCAGCGAGCTGGTGATGACGTGGAGGTGCAGTGAAGGGAATTAACGGGCGAGGTTAGTAGCCGAATTTTCATGTGGAGGGAGGTCAAAGTGATGATCTGGTGTATGGAACAAGGAGGAAGCAGCTTATAAATTATAAATCAATAGAAAAAAATACATACATATAATATTTTTCTCAAAGAAGAAGAATAAATAGATAAGGCAGAGGAAGAAACATGGGACGGAAATGAACGAGCTGGTAGTAATAAATTGGAATAGGGAATCATGACAGACAGAACGTTGAATTCTAAAAATGTAATAAAAGAAAAATGTCCATTTATTTCTAATGGTGGACAATGAATGGTTACCGAATAAACAAAAGGCACAAAACAGGAATTGATACGGTTCACCGATTTCGCCATGTATCGAACGCTGAAACAACCAAATGAATATACCGCGGTGATCAGCACGACGAGGTGATTGGAATGATACACAGATATTAGCAATACGACTATCCTATCCAAATTCGAATTTCGATGCCTAAACTGCTGCTAATCCGCCGAAAATAAGATAAACGAAGGTAGAGAAGTCTTTGGCGAAACGAGTTATGATGCCTCACTCAGAAAGTGATTTACATTTTTATTATATAAAAATATCTAGATTTCGATAATATTTTATTTTCAACAAATTAACTGATTTTAAATTAAAAGTTACACAAAAGAATTTACTTTCATATTTTCCAACAAATTTTTTCCAGTTGCTATGTTAAAATAGAAGTATTCCAAATATCAATTTTTTATTTCCAAATTCAATTATTTAATATCAAGCAAAATTTCTGTTAACTACGTTATAAAAACCATCAAAATTGATGGGTCATTACGGTTATCTACTATATCACAATTTGCTTATTTTGATATTAATGGTAGATAAGAGAGTTCTCGAATATTTGAGAAATACTAGAGCATTATTTATGGGAACAACAAACTCCTTATGAGCGGGTATTCAGATTCAAACTTCATAAGTAATATAGAATATAATATGTCAATCCTAAATTCATATTCGGCCTTAATTAAGGAGCTTTGAGTTGGAAATATTCCAAACGAACAATAATGGTAGATTTAACCAAAAAGCTAAGTACATTGCCTTGAATAGTGTAATATCCCTTTCAAAAAGCTTACACAAAGATATTTTAGCATAGTGGTTAATGCATGGTGCTTTTTTACATGGCAATAGGAGGTCGAATCCCACGGTCATCATTTTTGGTATCATAGCTCATACCCATCTAGAATTATGTGTTCTAATGCCACAGATGTCAATCGATGTAATACTGATGTGGGTTAGAAGCACAACGCCAGAGTGGTGTATGATGTGCCAAAAAGGATGTAAGTTCTTTGAGAGGGGTAGTCTGTAATATCCATTTTGGAAAGTTAACACAGATATTTTTGCATAGTGGTTGATGAATGATGTTTCTTTATGTGGCAAAAAGGGTTCGAATCACACGACCATTATAAAAAACATCAAAATGAAAGTAATATAAATATAATGCACTAATTTATAACTGAGCTAAGGGTGATTCCAAATGCTGAGAGTCCCAAAACTTTGTTTTGTGAAAATAATTCCGCGATGAGGGTCATGAAAGAACCTAGTTCACTAGAATTTGAGAAACATACTCCAAAAACTTCTACATGATAAATGTAGTTTATCAACAGCAGAGAGAGTTAATTGGTGCAGTAGATAATTAAGACAATATAGCATATCCATTCACTAAGGGACTGGCTTAATCATTTTGAGAAAACCGATCAAAGGAATAGGATTGAGATTTCATGATTGACCCTAAGTGCAAGATTGAGAGAGTTAGAGATATGTCCTTGGGGAAATTTTGTAATTTGTTATACATATCCAACTGTACATAATTTTTTTTATAATGAAGTTGTTTAAGTTTCTATTATATACTTGTTATAATCTTGTAATATATTAATTAAGTAATTAATTTAAGTACATTAATATAGAAAAAATCTTAAAAAACATGTCGTGTGATAATAATTACAAGGAGTTGTACTCCATAGAAAATTATCATAAATAAAATAACATATTAGTTTAAATATTCCTGGTCAGGATGTTTAATGAAATAATATTATTAATACATCTTCTGAGACCAAAGTGCGTAATGCTCTTCAAATGTTGGGTACTGTATTAGTTTGGTTGCTGGTGGTTATTGAATAACTATAAAATGACTCGTCCGAATCTAGTGAAACCCAAAAATCTCAGGGTGATGATGTTACATAGTTCCCTGAACTTGAGAATACTTCACTTTAATTATAGTTAAATCATGACGTGGTAATCCATTGAGAGACTATATTTTGGTCCGAGTTGAAGCATGAGGAATGATATACGGTCCAATAGAGAATTCGTCTCCTCTGTTGTGAGAGCTTAATATCACGGTCAATGGTAGTCAACTCAAAGTCAAAATCTCTTACCAAAGTAATGCGATTAATAATATATGTTATTGTTAAACTAAAGACTTTGTTTATTAACTAAACGAGTTAAAAATGATGATATTGTCCAAATCCAAATTCCATAAATTCTAAAGTGATATAGTGTTGATCAAGAGAATGTGTGTAAATTAATGTTACTAAATGGTGCCACCTGAGATAATATAAAATATGATTTTTTTTGAAAAGGCCTATAAGCGATGAACCTGGCCAACCTCTCATACCACTAGCTAAGATAACATATGAACGTTAATAGTTGAATTGTTAGATATTAATTGCTAACTGAATTTACATCTCAAAGTCACAAATGCGCATTTGTGAATTTTTTGAAAAATCACGTGATTTAATTAACTTATAAAATGTTCTAAGTTAGTTTGATTAATTAATATTTATGGAATATTAATTATTATTAATTTATTTGATGTTTTGATTGTTGTTGGTAATTATTTTGGTACATGTATAAAAGTTATATTTGCATATATTGATGTAAGATATTGGTATATTTTCGAATGAGGTTTAAATAATTAGTTATTACTGAGATGGTTTACAGAAATTTTGCTCCTCATTGAGAAACCTAGAGCTGCCATAATTAAAGGCGACGATGGGATGGATTGATTGAAATTTCAAAAGGGCATTAGATAAGGGAGTTTACCGAGGAGAATGAGAAATGTTATTTTTTCCCTTTAAACATATCTCTTCTCATTTTTTCATAGAAAATTTTCTTCCTCCTCACTCCATAAATACATGGCCATCATTTTCCTCTAATGCAAAAAACAACTCCCAATCAACTGAACATATCAAATGAAACAAAACATAAATGGTTCATCCATCTGTTACAAGGATTCGATGTAGATCTGGGAGTTCTAAGAAGAAGTCACAAGGCAAGCTATTACAAAAGGCAAGGCTTTTAAGGTTTGACTTTCCATCTTAAATTCATTCATGATGTCCAAATCTAATTTAGTTCGTGTGTGTGTATATATATATATGTATGTATGTATGAATGTTCATTTCCACTTATTGAATCTAATTTTAAAATTCTCCTATGTACTATCAGTTAAATTGAATATAAATCATATGTATGTTTTATTTAAAGTATTGATATTATTCTTGTTTGATTTGAATTCATTGGTTGATATAGATTTGATTTGCAATAAAATTTATTTTGTTATCACAAATTTAGTCAATTAATTATTTAATTAGATCAATTTAAATTGAAATATTTGGATTTTATTGTGATTAGGCATGTAATTTATATGGTATTTAATCTATTATTAAATAGTGTTTGTAAAAGGAGAATCTAAAAATTAGTTTATGTTATTTAATTTTAATTCTGATTTGATTAGATCTTGATCTAATATAAAATTTCATTTCTATCTTTCTATTTCAAGCTTTCTCTTTTTTGGACCATCTTATTTTATAAAGATTTGTTTTCATAATTTTACATACGGATATGTATATTAAAAACATATAAGTGGCAAGAAAATATCACATGTGTGTGTATACTATATATATGCATAGTACTATTAATATGTGTATGCAAACCATATATTGTTGTATATTCAACATATGTATGTACTTAGGCATTTATATTCCCTATATGCATGTGAATTTATCACATTATATGTAAGTGCAATACACACACACATACACACAGTAGAGATAAAACCAATATTTTTACATGTGTGTATAGTTATGCACATGTTTATATTATGTTATGTTATGTTGCTATTGAATGTATGATACATTCAAAATGAAATATTTAGTTGAATTAATTATATGATTAAATAAAAAATGTAAAATAAAGTTAAATAATATATGATTTTACTAATAGATAGATTGGATCTAGTGAAACCCATTAGATTTCTTAAGCCCACTACGATCCAAATAGGTAACTTTTTGGAATATTCATTTTACCTACTGCAGGAGGAGTCCAATGCAGCATCCTTGTAAACTAGCCAACACCCAAAAAATAATGCTAATTATGAGAGGATGCTTCACCTTAAGTTGGATTTAAAAGAACAAATGCAAATAAATCATGAGTTTTAGAAACAAAAAAGTAAAGCACTATGGTTGTAACATGGAGATAGAAACTCCAAAATTTTATAAGCAAAAATGTCAATGAGGAAGCATAGAATAAAATTCAGTCTTTACTTCATACAAATGGAGAATACATTTATGATACTAGCAACATAGCAGAGGAGGCATTACCGTATTATTTAAATCTCTTTCATGGTGGACCTATAGAAAGTTCCAAACAATTAAAGCAAGAATGATAATAAATGAAGAAGGAAAGAGACATTTTTCTTCTCCAGATACCATTGTTGAAATCATAGCACTCCCTTCTCGGTTGACGATTCAAAAAGCCCAGGGCTTGATGTATAGTCTGAAATTTTTTACTAAATGCATCGGGACTTGGTTAGTGAAGATCTATTTTATATGGTAATAAATATTTTATAGAATGGAAAGCTAGTAAAGGGTTTGAACCATAACTTTATCACATTAAATTCTGAAACAAATAAGCCCTAATCTATTTATGATTATACACCTACCTCATGTGCCAATATTTATATAAAATAATAGCAAAAATTTTATGCAATCGGATTAGATTGATGTTGCTTTCTTTGATTGCAAAAAATTAATCGATTTTTATTCCTTCAAGAAGCTTTAGAGAAAATATTTTGTTGGAACATGAACTAGTGAGAGACTTAAATAAAAAGGCAAAGGAATATGCATTAAAATCGATATGCAAAAGGCCAATGACAAGGTGAAAAGGGAGTTTTTCTGCCACAAGCTATAATCTATGGGTTTTTTAGATTCAGTGATTAAACTTATTTATGAGTGTATTAGCACTCCTACCTTTTCATGGCTGATGGAGTTCCAAATGGGTTTATTTCTAATAGGTGTTTGAGACAGGGGAATCCCTTGTCCCCCTACTTATTTTGCATAGCTATGGAATACTTCTCCTTAGTCATGGAAGATGCTATGTCTTTGTGAGTGTTGGAGCCTACAAATAAGTTACATCCTACGATATCTCATTTACTTTTTGCAGATGATGTGAAAATATTCCTATCTACTACTACACTAAATGTTGTAACCATGGATAATATTTTCATCCAATTAAAGGAGACAGTGGGATTAAACATCAACCATGTCAAATCAATGGTATTTTCTGCAGTACATTATGAATATGGAGTTATTACCTGTTAGACACCTTGGAGTACCATTATCCTCTGATTATATACATTCTAATCACTATGCATGTCGCCGCTAGATAAAATAACATAGAAATTCGAAGGACGAGAAGCAGTTTACAATGTACAACAGGCATAACAGAACTCAAAACAGTACAACCACTCATATTGTGCTTTATTGGTTAATGATTTACAATATACCATTATCGTACTCAAAAATTAAATGTTCTTTGTGCTAAAAAATTTCAATGTGAGAAAAACATAAAATAGCTTAGAAAATTTTGTGCAAGCATAAAAATGAAGGTGATGTTGGTTTGAGGCAATTTTCAAATTCGAGAGGGGCTGTAGTCATCAAATTATTTTGGCCATTACTAACTAAAAAAGCCTATAATCCAACTGGATGACAAATAAATATCTCCACAACAAAAAAATTAGAGCTATTTCAGTTGATAATAACATGTCAAGGACTATGAAAATTAGAATAAACAGAGAAGTGTGTTTTCTCTGATATACTTTTGGTCATAATCCGAACCATCATGTTGAATGCATCCAAGCCCTTTAGCAGATCCAACGGTTGATATATCATCTATTTGCTTCTTTTGGATACTGGGCTTAAAGCCCAATTTACTCTTCTGTATTGTATAAATACTATTGTACAAAATCGTGTAACTTAGTTTGATTCATATAATAAAAACTCTCAATTGCTCAAATATCAATTGTATAAAGATTTCAGTTCTGTACTGTTTTTCTAACTTGGTATCAGAGCATACAAATTTGTGCAATCTGCACAAATTAAAATTGCAAGTCCATCAGTAAGATTTCATCACGTGGACTCCTCTCATCAAAGATTCAAAGATCTCTTCACTTGAGAGTTGTGGCTGTTTACCAATAGTCAGTGCCTCGCCAAAACACTGTTGGCTGCATCAAACTATCAGCAAAAGCGTTGAATTCTAAACCAAAAGAGCAAACCGATCAAGAATATCAAGAAAAAATCAAGAAGTTGAATCAGGGGCATCAAGAAAACTCATCAGAAGCAACTGGTTCACAAACAATCATTCAAGTTTCAACCACAAAAGATTCAACCATAAAAAAAAATCATCATCTAAGTTTGCAAGAAGCCATCAAGATTCAACCACAAAAGATTTCTTGAAATTCTCAATTCAAAGTAAACTCAGGTTCAGAATTTACATACCAATTTCCTGTTGATCTGAATTATATCAATCATCATGTCCAATCTGGATGACATAACAAGCCCGATGACATCTCAAAACCAATCTCAATCAGATCCAGTGAATGATCTGATGAAGGCAATAATCAGGCCACAAAGTCAGATGATATCCATACAGCTTGATGAGTCAAATTTTCTGCTCTGGAAATTACAGGTAGAAACATCAATCAGGGGTTATGGATTAGAAGACTATGTTTTTGGTACAAAAATCACTCCACCAAAGTTTGTTAAAGATAGTGAAGACAAACTAGTACCAAATCAAGAATACATAGCACACCAGAGGCAAGACAGTCTGGTATGTGCTTGGATGATGTCATCCATAAGTGCATCAATCTTACCACAGCTTATAGGGTGCAAAACTGCCCAAGAAGTATGGACAACGATTGAAAGAAACTTCACATCTCAATCATCTGCAAGAATCATGCATCACAGAAGACAACTACAAAGTATTAGAAAGAATGACATGACAATGAATGAATATTTGCTCAAAATCAAGAACTTATGTGATCAACTAGCATCAGCAGGTCACAGAGTATCAGAATCAGAGCATGTTCTGCACATAATTAGTGGATTAGACAATGATTACGAAGCTGTTGTGGCTATCATTTCCACTATGGAACCTACACCATCATTACAATTTGTATATTCTACTCTTCTCTCACATGAAGGAAGAGTAGAACATAATAAAGCAATCAGTTCAGATATCTCTGTCAACTACACATTCAACAAAAGCAAACAATATTCTAACACCAGAGGACAATTCAACAATTTGCAAAGAGGTGGAACATCCCACAGAGGAAGAAGAGGAGGCAGAAGCAACTCCAGCAATAAAATAAGATGTCAAATATGTGAAAAATATGGTCATGGAGCAAATAAATGTTATTTTAGATTCAACAAAAACTATACTCCAGCACAACAAGGCAGCAGCACAAATATAAACTTAGTGACTGTACCAAAAGACAACAACTCAACTCAAGCAGAGGTCTTAAACACTGAGTCAGCAACAAATGATGATACTGCAGATGACTGTTGGTACCCAGACTCAGGAGCCACCAATCACATAACAAATAATCTCAACAATTTGAACTTGGGAAACAGAGAATATAAAGGTACGCAAAATCTTTCTGTTGGCAATGGTAAGACTGTGCACATTACACACACTGGAAATGCAAGTATATTGGGATCCAAACAACTTATTCTGAAAAACTTGTTAAGGGTTCCCTCTATTAAGAAAAATCTAATGAGTGTTTCCCAATTTGCAAAAGACAATAAAGTATATTTTGAATTTTATCCTGAAACATGCATAGTTAAAGACATACTAACTCAACAAATTATCTTGCAGGGTAAAGAAAACAATGGTCTGTACAGATTTGATTTTTCAAATCCAAAAACCTCTAAAAATGAGGAAAATTCTCTTGTATTGACTGTTACTAGTGATTCTAAAAACAGTAATAAATTTGAGTTGTGGCATCGCAAACTGGGACATCCCAGCATGAAAGTTGTAAAACATGTTATGAATAGTAATAACATTTCATTTAATAATGTCTCTGATTCTTATTTTTGTACCTCTTGCCAATTGGGAAAAAGTCATAAACTTGCATTTCCAGATTCTCACACAAATTACACAAGGCCACTTGAATTAATTGCTAGTGATCTATGGGGACCAGCACCCATTAGCTCTGATTATGGTTACAAATACTACATATCTTTTATAGATGCTTATTCAAGATTTGTGTGGATATACATGCTAAAGTCTAAGTCAGAAACCAGTAATATTGTGACACAGTTCATTACCAAGGTTGAAAACATGACTGGAAACAGTGTATGTACTTTTCAGTCAGATGGTGGAAAAGAATTTCTTCCTTTAAAAAGTTTTTTTGAAAGAAAAGGAATAAACCATCGAACTACATGTCCATACACATCAGAGCAAAATGGTATTATTGAAAGAAAACATAGGCATATCGTAGAAACTGGTTTAACTTTACTTGCTCAAGCCTCAATGCCTCTAAAGTTTTGGCCAGAGGCATTTAATACTGCTGTACACTTGATAAATATACTTCCAACAAAAATTCTCAAGTACAAGTGTCCACAAGAAGCATTAACTAGAATAAAACCAGATTATGAGCATCTAAAAATATTTGGATGTCAATGCTTTCCTTGCTTAAGACCTTTTAATAAACATAAATTAGATTTTAGGTCTACCCCTTGTACTTTCTTAGGATATTGCAACAAACAAAAAGGGTACAGGTGCTTAGACAGCAAAGGAAAAATATATATATCTAGGCATGTGAAATTCAATGAGCAGGTGTTCCCTTTTAGTAATGCTGAAATCAAGACCACTGAAAAAATAAGAAGTACAAGGTTCATTCTACCTGATCTACCTGATGAGATGGAAGCTCAGCCTTCAACACAGCCTGTAAAAAATGTTATTAGCACAAGCTCTCAACATACCATGACTGCTAGAGAGTCAGGTCAAGAGCAAGCTGCACATGAAGATGATAACATCAGTCAGAATCTCCAAAGTCAAGAAGCAAGCAGCACAAGTCATGATCATGACATGGTCTGCAGTAGATCAGACAACAGTTCAGACAATACAATCAGAAATAATATCAATACCCATCCAATGTTAACTAGAGCAAAATGTGGTATTTACAAACCAAAAATTATCAACAATATGGTTCTTCAGGAAGAACCTTCATCTTACATAGAAGCTACTCAAAGTGATAAATGGAGAGCAGCTATGCAAGATGAATACAATGCTCTAATTAACAAAGGAACCTGGAAACTGGTTAATAAACCAGCAAACAAGAATATAATAGGATGTAGATGGATTTTTAAATTAAAGAAAAATGCTGATGGCTCAATTTCTAAACACAAAGCAAGGCTTGTTGCAAAAGGGTACTCACAACAATATGGGTTTGATTTTTCAGAAACCTTTTCCCCTGTTGTGAAACCCTCTTCAATCAGAGTTATTTTAACAATAGCCTTGAATAGAAATTGGACCATCAGACAATTAGATGTTAATAATGCCTTTCTTAATGGTGTGTTACAGGAAGAAGTATTTATGGAGCAACCAGAAGGATTCATTCAAAAATCAGACAAAGAGATGGTGTGCCAACTCAGTAAAGCAATTTATGGATTAAAACAAGCCCCAAGAGTCTGGTTCAACAAGCTCAAATCAACACTTATGAAATTTGGCTACAATTCTTCAAAATCTGATAACTCCATATTCATTAAAATTAATAATGTATCCACTACTTATATACTAATTTATGTTGATGATCTTATTATTACAGGGAGCAATGAATCAGAAATTAAAAAACTCACAGCATTGCTCAATTCAGAATTCTCAATTAAGGATCTGGGAGACTTGAACTACTTTCTAGGAATTGAAGTACAAAGAATTTCAAATTCTGAAATGCATCTCAATCAAAGAAAATACATTTCAGAAATATTATCAAAAACCAAAATGGATAAAGCAAACTCTCTACCAACTCCAATGATTGTGAATCATCAGCTTTCTAAGTATAAGGGTGAAGCAATTCAAAATGTCAAACAATACAGGAGCATAGTAGGTGCACTTCAATATGTGACTATAACAAGACCAGATATAGCATTCTGTGTAAACAAAGTTAGCCAGTACATGCAGAATCCTACTGATATTCACTGGAGAGCTGTAAAAAGAATTCTCAGATATTTAAAAGGAACAATTGATCATGGTCTTATCCTGAAAGCAAGCAGCACTCTTAACATAAATGCATATGCAGATGCTGACTGGGGGACTGATATAGATGATCGTAAATCAACTTCAGGCTACTGCATCTATTTAGGTAAAAATCCAGTATCATGGAGTGCTAAAAAACAAAACACAGTGTCAAGATCCAGCACTGAAGCTGAATTCAGATGTGTGGCAAGTACAGCAGCAGAAGTTTTGTGGTTAGAATCACTTTTAACTGAACTCAACATCAAATCAGATAAAGCTACAATCTGGTGTGACAACGTTAGCGCAATTTCTCTAACATCTAACCCAGTTCTTCACTCAAAAACTAAACATATAGAGCTAGACCTCTACTTTATCAGAGAGCAAGTTATTAGCGGAAAATTAAGAGTAGGATACATACCATCGCCGCATCAAAAAGCGGACATACTTACAAAACCATTATCGATGTCAAATTTCTCCAGATTAAAAGAAGAGCTCAATATTGATGTCGCTGACCCTAGTAGAAGATCTCAGAGGATAATCTTCATACCAGAATGATAAGTTTGATGTTCCATTTTTTGCAGAAGAGGCCGCCGCCATGTTTTTCAATTTCGTGCAAACCCTAGCTACTCTGGTTTGAGGGGGGGAATTAGAATAAACAGAGAAGTGTGTTTTCTCTGATATACTTTTGGTCATAATCCGAACCATCATGTTGAATGCATCCAAGCCCTTTAGCAGATCCAACGGTTGATATATCATCTATTTGCTTCTTTTGGATACTGGGCTTAAAGCCCAATTTACTCTTCTGTATTGTATAAATACTATTGTACAAAATCGTGTAACTTAGTTTGATTCATATAATAAAAACTCTCAATTGCTCAAATATCAATTGTATAAAGATTTCAGTTCTGTACTGTTTTTCTAACTATGAAGCATATCTTGAGCAAAAGAACTACAACATGCAAAAAGTTTGATAGAATTATCATCAATGAAGAAGAGACATAATCGTGGTTTGATCCTTGGATCAATCATGATCAATTAGTTGATCTTCTGGGGTGGAATGGAATATATATGGGTGGCAGTGCAAATTATAATATGAGAAAAATCATTCACAGTAATATATAACTCCTCAAATGCTTATAGAAACAAGGGAGACTGTAGCATTTGTTAACCAAGTGTAGATATCATCAAATTATAATATTAATACATGGGAGATATGTGACATTAACAAATTCTAATTTTTGACAGTATGGAAAACATCCAGTCTCAAAATTATAGGATGGATTAGGAAAAACTAATTTTTTCATAAAACAACAGCAAAAAAGATTTCTTTTTGTACATATAAGCATGTATGAAGAGAATACCGACTAATGACAAATTAATGAATAAGGGCTTAGCACTAAATGAAATTTGTGTATTATGCAACAAAGAATGAGAGAGTAAAGATCATTTATTTCTAAATGCGATTTTAGTACTTATCTTTGGTTTGCAATGTGAGACAAACTCCACTATAGCACAACTGCAGTGGGAGATTTCGATGAAGAATTGCCAGACATTTTCCAAATAATGGTGTTGTCCAGGACATGGTGTTTATAGCAACGACTACATGTGGAATGAACAAAATAAATGAGTTTTTGATTCAAACTCTATCGCAGTGAATCAAAGGCAAAGTTGATCATCATTTATGTTCATCTACAAACCCATAAAGGATATAGATTTAGATTTTGGAGAGGGAAGAATGCGAAATTTTAAGGAGATGGGGGGTAGAGCTAAATGATCTAGGCTAGGGTTCCTCAATTTGCAACGAAACTAAAAAGAAGAGGAGGGTTTGTTATACTTATTTATCTCATTTTATTAGGTTGGACAGGGTAGGTTGTGACGACCCGCCTCCTCAACCCTCGAAAATTAACTCTAATACATCCTTAGTATTTACATGTCGTAAATCTAAGTACCGGAGAGGCAGATTATCCTAAAGTAAAATATAATAAAGACAGAAAAAAATTATACGTATGGAATAACAGATTTATATATATATATATATATATCTTTACAGCGGAAATTTTAAATACATTTATCAAAGTCTAAATCAACCTAGACAGTTATAAATCTTAGTCCTTATAAATGCTAAATACAATCGGTGAACAAATGCAATGGAAATGGAAATGGAGAACTATCTAGAGAAACATCTTCAGCTCCAGACTTCAAGCTCCATCACAATGCTTCAATTTAAACCTGTCCACTTGGCTGGCTAGAAAATTGAGGCATGTAGAGTTTAAGGAAAAAAAAGATAAACTCCGGGTCGGTCATGGGACTATTGTGAGAAATACAAAATATGGATATATGAAAACAAAGGGTATCTCATAAGACCCGCTGCACGTAAACACGAAATAGGTTTATACCTTATGATAACCAAAATATTTACTACGAAAAATCTCGAAATATTATTTTTAATGACATTCTTCTGAAAACACTTTTCAAGTTAACTTATATAATCTTAGCCAGAATTGTTGCATTGATTAAATTCTAGCATAATAGGTTATACAATCAAGTCCTAAGGCACTTATTGAAGAATGGATTTCCATACAAGTGCAAGTAAGGAACTACCTTCCATATAACACATCTCTAGAGGGGTGTATCGAGGATCAACACCTTTGAAACCTCTGCACCTGACAAGACTAGCGTACTCACATACCCATTTGGTGGCGGATAGAACCGAATAAGACATCACCCCCGTCGTTCCTGACCTATCTGAGAGCTCCCCTAGCATACACAACATACCCAATATGTAAAGGGAAATGTAGAAAGGTGATGACCATACCCTATTGGTTGCAAACCACATGGCCTTACGACATGGCCTGTTTATGCCATTTTCGGGCGATGAGGCCCGAGGTAACGATTACCTTTCATACAACACATTCCACTTTGAATGCCAAGGTGTCAATTCCATCACACGTTGTTGATTTCTACAAATTTACGACCTCTGAGCTCGTACGTCTCAAGGAAGGGTGTTAAGTATTGGAGAATTACCTCCTACACCACAAACAGATGTACGTACATGCATTTTAGAAATGCAATGTAAGATATTCGTCCATACAAGTTGTCCAGGAACAGGACAAACCGAAAGAACTCTTCTACTACATCCTGTCGAGAATCACCCTTAGAATTAGTAGCGAGCAGCTCTTGCATCAAAGATCAAATGAAGATACTACTGCCACATATAAATGATATAAGAAATTTCCCCCGAGGGTTAGTGAGAAGTAGCCCTACATTCCATCTTCTAATTCATTATCATTCCATGTCTTCACTTCGAATGCGTATATTGGTTCGAAGTGGTTTTCGGATAAGACCCAAATCTGATCCTCGTTCCTTTGAACTAATCATTGATAAAAAGATGTTAAGTGTGAGGGTGATTATCATTTTATTTATTAATATCTTTTATCGAATAAAATATCTCTTTTAGAGGTATAAATCTTTAAATTATATTCTTTTCCCATATATACGGAATCATTAAACCTCGCTTTAAATTTGGAAGTACCAAATCAAACTCATTTCTTATAAATCACATTGCAAAACCTTATTGAGTAAAAAGGGTTGATAGAAATTATAGTAATTTTACTCAATAACAGTTTTTGTATTCAACTTTTACTATCCATCGAAAAACGGTGAAATCACCTTTTAAATTCACATGGATAGTACAAGTTTCCCTCTAGTAATTTAATACCAAGTATAAGAATATTATTTCTATACAATCCAAGTTGTGTGAAATTAAATTTGTAAATTTGAATCTTTTATACTTGTCTCGTTCCAACATTTCAACCTTATCTATTCCTCATCCAGTGAAGAGGCCAAGTGAGTCAGGGCACTGGTTGCTTCTGAACATCTCCTTAATTTAAGCACCTCACATTCGGATCTCGTGAATAGAAAAAAATCCATTCTACTCATCAGGTTTTAGAGCCAATATTAAATTACTTGATTATGACATCTTTTCTTTATATCATTTATTTAAACTCTTTAAAAGAAATTATAAAAACCTCCAGATTATCTTTAAAATATGTAATTATTTATTTTAAAATGTTTATTAAATATTTGGGAAAGAATAGTTAAGTCTAAAGCCATATTTCAAAAGTAATTAAAAGTGCTGCAAAAAGTGATGTGAATAGTGTTTTTAAGGCTTATTTGATCAAAATGACTTTTCTATCATTTAGTCCATTTTTATAACTCAAATCTCTTTTAAAAAATTTATAGAATTTATTTCATATTTTTAAAGAACTAAAAATATCACATTTAAGGAATTTATCGCTTTGGTTTCCGAATTGCCAAACCGCGACTATTTTGAAAACTTGATTTACTCATACTTCAAAATCTACTAAACGAACTCTCATTCTTTTTTTTCGAAAACAGTGATTATAAGAGTTCAAAAAAATTTCATTCCAAAGAATTTTGACTTTGAATTCATCATATAAATGGATTTAACTTTCTATGGCATGAAATCGCGAACTACCGTTACGCGACGTGCCTATTTTTGATTCTGTTTTCATAACTTGTCAAAACTTCACCAAATAGGTTTTAGTATTTACAAGACAATTATAAACCATTTAGACTATTTTAAAGAGGTTTAACAATCTCATATACACCATTTCATTTATTAAAGGAAAGTAATTCTTTTGTGATATTCTACGTGTATAAAACGTGAATCGTTTCTCATTCCAAACAACATATTATTATATTCAAATGTGGTTGATAATCATCACAATCAACCATAAGCAAACATATACAATATATCATAATATAAATAGAGTTTCTCACTTTTATTGATTTCTAACTTTATGAAAATTCGCTATAGCTTCGCTAAGATCAAATCAAGGCCTATGGAATCAAGCCTTGGATCTTTAAATGGGCTTGGCCTAAGCTTGCAAGTGGAGATGGGCTTGGCCTAGGGTGGTAGGAGGTGGTGGCCATGGGTTTATAGTGGAGGAAGGAGTGGTTTGAGCTTGTTTTGAAGTGGTTTGCTAATGTATATATACTTATATAAATTTATTTTCTTTATCGCTAATTTTCCTAAGTTAGGAAGTTACTGAAATTGCTTGAGAAAGAGGAAGAAGAAGATGAAGAATAGTGTTAAAATTATGAAAGAGCGGATGGATATTTATAGGAATTTTTTTGGAAATAAATATCCAAAAGTGCATGGACAAAAATGCTCTTGCCCACAACCTCCCCATCACCTCAAGGCGCATGGCTATGCTACCCCTTCGTGTCTCCATGTGTGTGAGTTGATGTGTGTGAGAATTTGACTTTGGGTTGCTTAAGGATGAAGTTTACGAAAAATATCATGGATCTTTTATAATATATATATATATAAGTGTATATGTATATTTGTATGTATATAGGTATTCATGTATATGTTAGGGTGTGCATATGTATGTTATATATGTGCACAAGACATATAACCAAGGTTGCAATAACTTTGAACAACTTCCATTCGTTAAACCGTTGAAAATTGGAAAGCCAATTCCCGGTTACATTTTCACTTATAAATTAATTTACATATAAATTTAAACAAAATTTAAAAACTAATTTCCCATCATTATTAATTAATTAAATCGATCTCATTTGAATTATAAAACCATATAAATTAACAATACAATTGTTTACAGAAAGTGTTGTTATATCGATAAAGCAATTTCAATTTTCCTTACAATTTCAAATCAAATATACATCTTTATAAAACTATTATAAATGATTTATTATCACTTTACAACTAATTAAAATGAATTATTGTTATTTAAAACAATAATTTAAATAATTATAATAATTATCAAATCATTGAATCTCAATTTAAATTCATAAATCAGTTATTAAATATGATACCATTATTGATGATGTCATAATCCATTTTATTTCCCAAAATAAAAAAAAATATTTCGTATTCTTGTTTAAATATATTAATAAGTGTACGTATCCAGCTCCATGCATGACTTCTGATAATTATATAGCTGTTTATTGATAGCATGATTTTCGACCATTTTATCAATATTCCTTCAAAGTTTATATTTTTGTAAATACTTATTCAAATAAGTTTACAATTATTGTTCAAAACATCGTGACCTCTGTTTTAAAAAGCTTATATTTACATATTAAAAAATGAATATAATTTATCAAATCGATAAATCTATGGATCGTTACATGGGTAGAGAGTGCGGCGAAGAGGAAAGTGTATGTTTTCATTGTTTTTTTATTTTATAAAGGTGTATATATGGTGTACCATGTATGAATAAAGGTCATCGTGCTTTTTTTCTTTACTATTGTGGTAAGGTTTTTAAAGAAGATGAGTCCTTTATTGTGTTCTTTATGTTACTAATAATGAAACCTGTTTTCCAAAAAATATATAGGCACATATAAATTAAAAACTTATAAAATAATAATCTTATATTTATAACATTATATATATATATATATATATATGTATGTATTTTTATGTAAAATTTAATTAAATCTACATGGCTAAAAAATTATTTATCCAAATTACATTTTTATAAATAAATTGATATTTATTTGTTTCACGTGAATACCCTTTGAAATTATGTTGACATATGTTACTCATTGACATTTATTAACTATAGGACACAATGGTAAATTTTCCCTCTACACCTCTAGGTTTGTTTATACTTTGATATTGTAGTGAGTTCACATTTTGAATATGAACATCCTAAAACATTAAAATATGAAATTAAAGTAAAATGAAAAATATGTTATTAAATATTAGTAAATAGATAAAAAAATTAAATTAATTAGTTAATTAAAATATCTCAAACTAATTTTATCAATTAAATATTATGTTTGATTTAATATTAATAAATTTGATTCACATAAACACAAAATAAGATCTTGCAAATTGATAAAAGGATTGTTCTTTGAAATTCGCCCTTTTGACCCTGCTTTTAATCCACCTGATCCAATAGTATTAACATAAAGAAGACTCATTAAGCTTTCTATGCTTGTTCCAGACAATCAAAAATAAGTAAACCCTTTGTGTCCCCAGCAGTTATGAGTAATTTACTATCCATCACATGGACAGCATTACATACACTAGTCTCAATAGATGTATCAGTATCCTTTTCTCAATACATATTGACTAGGAACATTGAAGAAGTAAGCATTTAAATATCGATTCAAGGCTTATGGTTGTGAATACTTTCGTAACTACAATCGACAAAATACTTCTCCTAAGGATTTTCTATTTATGTATGTTTGATGTGTTAATTAATACTACTTATATCTCTATACAATATGACATATAAATGAAAATAATGCTAAAATCCTTCTTCATTTCGAATAAGATTCTCTTATAAGAATTAAGTTACGTAAAAAATTACATAATTGCCCCTAGAGCACATCTTTAACTATGTCAATCTTTCGCTTGTGGTTAGGGCCAATTATGATGCCTTATGCCAATACCTTCAACCGATCTACCTAAATTATACTTAGAAGGGGCCTTAATGATTGGATTTACAATATTATGACTTTCATCAACCATTTAGTTATATTCCCCCATTATTGATAAACTCTTTTATTACATGTTACTTATGGAGAATGTATCTTGAAAACTCATATCAAGCTATTGGTTCCCTTTACAACCTATATTGCATTATTGGTACCGCGGTACATTATTGGATTCTCAATGGTAGGAATATCCATGGCTCATTCATAAATTTGTGCACATAACTTTCATTGTGGCATTACTCAAGGTGATATACTTAGCCTCTATAGTTTAATCGACTATAACTGCTAGTTTAGAACGTTTCCTACTTAAATCTCATTAATTAAGGTTGAAGATAAATTTGAGATTGACTTACTATCATTAATGTTACTTATGTAGTTCAAATTTGAACACTTCTTCACAAGAACTTCATTGTTTCCAAAATAATTCCCTGCTATTAGTAATACTAAGGAGTATCTTTACTACCATTCTCTAACTTTACCTCAAATTTGATATTTGCTTAATATACCAAGCGTGTAAGAAAAAATTAATATATTACATAACATAACTTATATGATGATTCCTAATGCCGATGCATAAGGGTTCAAACTCATGTAATCCCCATTAAGCATTTTAAAATGGTGTCTGTGAATATTGGTTGGGAAATTCCAACATCCTCTTAAACCAAGTATAATGGATGTCCCTTTCAAATCCTTTATCGAGAAATTAAACAACCAAACTTCAGCTAATTTTAACATGGGTACATTGTTAATAATTAGTAGGTAAGTTATTTACTTCTAATATTACAAATGATTTAGTACCTTTAATTTTTTTTATTCCAAACACACACTTCCTTTGCATTTTGAGTGGCGAAAACTATTTGATTTCTTTGTCAAAATACTTTCTCAACCTCCAGATGTCTTTTAGATGTTATTGTTGTACTAGATCTTGGATCATGTCCAACGTTCCATAAGCCTTGTTATTACTTCCACTTACTTTAAGATAATTCGGTTGTTGTGTGCAAAATAGTCTCTCCTAAATCATCATTTAAAAGTTATGTTTCAACATCAATGTGCCGAAACTCAAAGTCAAATTGTGTTATAATTTGCGGGTAGAATTTGAATGGACTTAAACATGGTTACTGCCAAAATTACTCCATTAAATTTAGCATTTGAAATTGACAAATTCATTTCCCATCAACCTTGCATTTTACATTCCAACTACATCAATCTTCTTTTCAAAGACCCTAATTGTAATTGATGAATCATATCCTTTCGACTATAATTTCCAAATTTATATTTTCCAAAGGTATTTGGAATACATTCGGATTTAAAACATCATGCTATATAGAAAAGTCTATAATCTCTATGGCCTGTCGACAACCGAGAAGATTGTTATTATCAACAATTCATTTTCTCGATATTGATAAGAGACTCATAGTTTCTCTTCAATGTCCAAGAGTTCTTATTAGAAATTCTAACAATCTGTGTGTGATTTGACTTGGTTGAATTTACTTCATCTATGCAATCAGTTTCTATGTTAGAATTTTAATCGTATCCAAGTCCATCACACCACCACTAATTTCTTTAGAGAGAATTCCCTTCAGGAAAAGGTGGCATTTCTTAAAACAACAATTTGTTTCTTAATGTAGGGCATTTCTTAAAACAACAATTTGTCTCTTAATGTAGTAGAAAAGGCATTCATAACATTTTATGAGCCACATAGAGACTTACATAAAATAGATCTAGTTTTGAGTTTATGAAACTTATGTCCATAACACAAATTGGACAGTCACACACATCTTAAACTACTGAAGGTTGGCATTCCTTTTCAATTTATATCTTATATCGATTCATCATCTCTACTCTAGATGAAATCCAATTTTAACATATGTGCTTACCCTTAAGCACGTATCCTCATAGAAAGAAGTAACTAAACTTCACTCATTATTTCTATTTTAAAAATTGTAACGACCCAAATTTTCGACTCCAAAATTTCGACACTAATACGTTCACTGTAGAAGTGTCGAGCAATCGAACGTCGGAAATTCCAGATTGTTAGGGTAAAGAAGAAAAATGGGTAGAAGAAGAAATTAAACAAAAGCACAGAATCTCACAGTCACAGCAGAAAAATATATAATATCAAATAACAGCATTTATACTAAGAAAAACCGTAAATGTCAATTTACATACAATACATCAGAGTACACTTATTCACAAATAAACTGGACGGTTGTAACAATTTGTCCCTGAATACAATCAGTACAAAATCTAATACACAATGGAATATACTCCATACGTCACTGCCATCCAGCTCGCCTCCTGAGCTCTAAAACATCCTAACCTGAAAATCTGTAATACTCGGTCTGACCCGAGCATCACATTAGAGTAACACCCGAGTCAGGCTGGAAACCAGCGTGAGTAAACCCATATAACTTGAAATACTTAAGTTGTAAAACTTCTTTGAAAACCCAGGTAACTCATCCATTACTGTGAGTTTTATTTTGCTATAACCAAACACTTATTTCACAAAACGATATCTAAGTACCGTTACTTAGTTAAATGGTCAGGTTTACTTAATTTATTCCATTCCAGCCTATTTGATTCAGAAATCAAATCTATAAAGTATTATGGTAGTTACTAGTCGAAATGGTCCCAGATATCGCCGATATTCGACCCCGATCTCTTCGAATTCAACGCCATCTTTTAAGCCAAGTTGTTTAAGTAAAACAACAGTTTAATTTAAATTTCAGAATGTCATATTCACATAGTAATCCATCACAGATAAATAACTCATATTTATCACAGTTCAATCCATGGAAACTCATATCACAGAATATCAAGATTTAACATACTAGAGATATTAAGAAACCAAATCCTTCAATATAAATTAAACATTTATAAGCTTGATTAATTGGTCACACCATTTCTAATTAATTTAATTAACGCAAAATAGATTAATTAGTTATAAATCCTGCTTAATTATCATCAACTTATTTATAAGCCATTTATATTTTATTTAAATTAACATTTGGAACTAATTTATTATTAACATGTAAAAATAACTAAGATCTTTAAATTAATTAATAGTTTAAAAACATTGATTTCCTTAACCATCTATTTAATTACATTATTTAATTTTATTTATAAACATTTAGGAATTAAATTAAATAATGTCCCATAATATAATTATTCTAAGTTAAATAAATTTGAGTTAAAATAATTTATTTATAAGACCTTTTACTAAATAACCTTGTTAATACATTTCCATTTTTCTTTTATGCTTTTACTTTAAAATTTGTTAAAAAATCTTCCTTTATTTTACCTTTTCCCTTTCCACTTTTTCTTTTATTTCTTCCTTCACTTTTCTTTTACTTTTACCTTTTCTTTTCTATTTTCTTTCCTTATTTCTTTCTTCTCTTCTTTATTTTCTTTTACTTTACTTTAATTTTACTTTATTTCCCCTAGCCTATTCTTCCGGCCCATCTCCCTCTTGCTTCTTCTTCTCTCTAATTACAGCAACAATTCCAAGTCCAAACCGACGGAACCCATATTCTCCCCGAGTCCAACCCGATCCTTTTCCATCAATCTTCCTGTCCCACTCTTGTATACTAGATCCTTACCTAAATCCTACACAAGAACAACAGAACCCAGTGCACCATGCATGTGCACACATGACCGGAACCTCTCCGATCTTCGTCACCACTGTCACATAGTCACCGTTGACATGCCTGACCCCTCTCGCAACCCAGAAACCAAATACAACCCCGAAATCAAAATCGATCAAGATCAAAACCCATCAGGAAAGAAACCCAAACACCAAAACACCTCGCACCGCCTACTCCGACCACATGAGGCCTTGCCACTGCGTCCTGAAACTCCGCCGCTCTCCTCTCCTCCTATTCCCCTTGTACAGCAGCCTTCAAATCGCACCACGACGTCGCCATTGCTACAAAAATAGCCTTGACCAAAACTCAAACCAAAACCCTATATCTGCCTCGCCGCGTCACCACGGTGATCTAAAAAACTTCTGACCATTTTTCCCATGATCATCGACCAATAAACAACCTCCGGCCACAACCTCGATGCCAACGAACCTCGCAATCGTCGGAATTCGAGCAAATTTCAATTTCCGTTCAACTCACAAATTCTCCATAAATATAAACTTAAAAATCTTGATATTTCCATTATGATAGTCTAATTTCCTAATATATTTGTTCTTACTGTATAACTTAATTTTATCAGAGAATTACTTAATAATTTCATTTGAAATTATTTTTAAAAATGGTACTACATTCATATTCCTTTAAACATTATATCTTGTAATTTCTTTAATGAAGAGCATTTGAATTTTTGAGTGATTATTGGTTCTGTTAGACAAGAATCAGAGACCAGACTTATATTCACAGACATGTAAATATACATACACAGCAACTTCATACTTATCTACCAGGAAAAACATCCATTTCATACATGCAAGACATTTTCATGTCAATACTACCATAAATCATTACATGCACAATGATATAATGAAGTTTAGGTTGAGAAAGTGATGTTTACTCATAGACTAGTTGAACAAAGGAACAGAGAACACTGTTTTTGGCAAAACAATTTACTGCTTGCTTGAGCACTGCTCCTTCTTAAGTTTTCGATCTTCTTTGATTTGAAACTGGAACTTGATTTTGATCTGCTACAGATCTTCTTTTAATTAAGTGGATCTTGAATTTGAATTGCTTGCTTCAGTTTGAAAAACTTAGAGTTATAATTGTTAAATTTTCTTTTGGTTTTAGTTTTAGATTGAAAGATGAAAAAAAGGAAGTTAAGAAATGAGAAAGTGTAAAAGAGAATATTTGTATACAGCCTTTGATTTTGCTATATAATCATCATTTTTTTATTTGAATGAAGAAAAACTATTTTGACACTGTATTTGCATGATAATCTCAAGCTTACAAATGTCTTAAGCAAGTATTTATATTTTTTTATTTTTTTATTTTTTATTTTCTTTTTACTTACTATGGTTACTTAATATGATAAAACCCTTTTATGTTTTATACTTATACTTTTATATTTACTAATTATATTTATTTTTGTATAATTCAAAATAAATATATTATATCTTTTTATTTATTCTTGTTTAAAGTTTAAAATTAATTAATTTATACCTAAATTAGTAACTATATATAAATACTTGTCTTCAGTGTTTTAAAATGTGGAATTTAACTTTAAATAACCTTTTTTTAAGAATTTACCTTGAAATTTAAATCATAGCTTCCTTCCACAATTTATATATATAATAATTATAAATATATTTATTTGTTTGAAATGATATGTTTTGCTAATTCAAATAATTATACTTGAAGATTATCATTTGAATCTTGGCAAAAATCTCGGGCTGTCACATTCCTCCCCCTTTAAATCTTTTCATCCCCGAAAAGGAACAAAGAAAGAATTTTTAATTACAATGCTTAATATCAGGCTAATTATTCTTAAACACTTTAACTCTTAAATTTTTTTAAAAAACTTTCAAAAAAAATCTACATAATATTATCAATTTTTTTTTATAAAAATACTTTTTATAACTCGATGTTTCAACAAGTCCATCCTCGTTCTTAAAGAAATTCGGTCATTTGTTGATCAAGCGCAGGACTGAAAATCAATAAGTACTTAGCAGACCCGTTTCCAACACCCAGTGAAAATACTTAGAATTTTTTTATGAAAATATAGAAAACATTTTTGGTGAGAATGCTCTGGAAATCATCACCCCCTCCATGGTCGCAGTTAACTCGATGATTACGTTGCCATCCTGGCAAAACCATAGAAATCTGTAAGCCTCCGCGCCCCTCGATTACACCGTGGGTCCGCTACAGATCACAGCTATACCCAGGGTTACGTTGCCATCACGGAAAAAACCATGTAATTGCAGGCATCAACGCCCTCGAATTTCACTGCCAAATGAAACTTCACCATACAGACCACATAGATCATAGACTACATCAATCGAGTATCAATGTAGCCTATAGGCACTCACTGCTACACGACTTTCGCTGCGTCTTCATAAATCACAGTCTACCGATGTTACGTCGCTCTCCCAGCGAAATCAAACGTAGAACTTAGGCAATCACTGTCCCTCGACTTCTGCTATGGTGCGCAGTAGATCGTAGTTACACCGAGTTACACTGTCATCACCGCACAACCCCGGTGTCTCTATAGGCATCAGCGCCTTCGACTTTCGCTACGCCAACCTCAATCCTTGGGAACTTCAGTATGTCCGAACATCCTCTTAGGATCAAATTTAGAACCCCCCTTAGGGCTCAAAGTAGAACCGCCCCGTGGATCTCATACTAAGTTTCAACTCTAAATGGGAGCACATTTTCCCCCATAGCATTCTCAAAACATTTTATACTATACACAAATAGTATCTTTCAAATCTACTCTTTATATGTCTCACATATAAATCCCATTTACACAAAATCGATATCTCATATCGATAGTTCCAAACTTGGCTTTCCAAATCCCTAAAATTGATTTTTCCCAAATATCAAAAGCCTTTCAAAATCATTGGGTCCAAAAACCTTTTTCAGTTCCATTTTCAAAAATCATTTATATATAGATATATATGTATAAGTTTATTTCTTTAACTATAATAAAAATATTTTTGGATCACTTCATACTTATATAAATTACCTTTTATACTTCAATTTTTTTTCAAAGATCTTTTCTTCTTTTTATAGATTCAACAAGGGGAGTTTATCATATATAACAAATATATACAACTTTATTTATGCCAAATCAACATTCAAGTTCGATTTCTTTTGTAAAGTTACTTGCCATGTAACTTACTTTTTATAAAATGAGTTTCAGTTATAGTGATATCCAATTTCCACTCTTATATATTTCTCAAAATACACTTTTCTATTTCAAAAATCATTTTTACATTTCTATCCAAAATTTGAATATTTATTTCATTCAAACATGTATGATGTAAATATATCATCCGTACGCAATATCAAATCCGATCGCTCACTCGATCACATAATTTCACTTACGAACTAGTATCATCCACCCGACTTCCTTGTGTAGACTCAGATCTGGTTCCTTAATCAGAAACCGTCATTCTCCTTGCATGGCCATAACTATGATAGATAATTTCCAGAATCAATCAAAAATCCATATCCAGGGTTCGCCGTCGAAAATCGAGTGAAAAATCCCAACTCGGATAGATATACTATCTTGAAATTCTATGCTCGAATCTAGATCAAATCGTTATGCGAATAGAATAATATACGTATATCCTACGTATTTACCTTCATTGATTATCAGCTAAATCAATTTTCTTTTACTTCACATTCATTTGGATTCCTATTCACTTATTCACAATTGTTTTCATTTCCATTTTGGTTATCACTTCAACTCTTATCTCAATTGGTATTTAAATCCTACAGTTTCTACCCAGACCAGTTTGAATTTAGAAAATAGCTTGAAAAGTTTAAAATGGATAAGTAGTTGTAAAATAGTTATTTGTTGTAAATAGCAGCAGAATAGTTAAGTAATTATAAAACAGCGGTAAAATAGTTAAATAGTTGTAGAATAGTTAGATAGTTGCAAAATAGTTGTAAAACAGTGATTAGTTTGTAAAACAGATGTAAAATAGAAATTAGTTTTCAAAATAGTTGTAAAATAAGTATAAGATAGTTTGGGTTTTAAAAAGAAAGGTTGTATAGTAAATAGCTAGGAAAAAAATAGATTTAGAACAGTTTATATTAAACAATTTATTTGAAAATAGTTTCAGAGTCAAACTGGTTCAATTTCCCAATCTCCACTTCCAATCAATTTTCAATTTCCACTTGCTTTTAAATCGATTCAATTCCAATTCAATTTGAATTAACTTCAGTTCCTATCCCAAATTCAAATCAATTTCCATTTGAATTTAAACTTATTCAACTTCAATATCACTTCCAATTAATTCAATTTAATTTTCCATTTGAATTTATTTCAATTCCAATCTCAACTTTAAACCATCTCGAATTATATAAATTCAAGTTAAATTTTCAAATGTTGATTTAATTCTTTTAAATCAAATTAACCTTTACTTTTAATTCAACTTAGTTCACGGTTCAAGTAAGAGTTCAAAACTTTTTAAACAATTTTAATCTTCGAAATCCAATTTATTACCAAATTTTAACTTCTAATCTTAAAACCAATTCTTAACAATTTTAGTTTGCAAGTTCGTTTAAATCTTAAGTTCAAAGTGATTTCATTTTCATAATTTCAAATTTTATATCTAAAAATCAAAAGCATTTAAATAAAGTTTTATTTCCATTTAATTTCAACAATGGATACATACATACATATATCATTTCAATCCACTTCTTAATTCATACGAATCAATCAAATTTACGGTTCCATAGATTATTAATAACAACAGGATGATATCAGGTTAAGTCAAAGTAAATAAATATCAAAATTATCTAAAGCATCCATCAATAACATCCATTACCAATTCCCAGAACTCATACCCGTTTTGAGATCACACATAACCCCCATTTCAATTCAACCCATTTATCTTTCCTAAGTTAAATCTCAATTTCATCTTAAAATTTCCAATTCAGATTGTTCGTTCTAACTTATTTAACTTCCCTAAGTTAAATTCAATTCATTAATCCAGTCAACCTTACTCAATTTGAATTCTCCGTTTCAAATTTTAAACTTCTTATCAATACCCTTTCCAGCTTATAAGTTCAAAAATTTATTTCTCTTTGGGTTTTTACATCACATTTTAGGGGAAAATTCAAAACTCAACATTTGGTGTTTACTTCCAATCAACTTGATATTATGTATATCTACTTATATATACATGTTTATTTCATTTGCACACTAAGTGATACTTTCAAATTTAAACCATTCTTGGTTTTTAATTCAAAAAAATTCCTTAATTTTTTTTAAAACATCTCTTGTTTTAAAATAAGATTTCTACATTCAAAAATATTCTGAATAATATTATTTATTATTTCTTTTAACACTTTGAAACAATTTCAAATTTTCTGGACTTAGATTTTAAAAATTCACAATTTAAATCCTTTTCAATTTATAACTTATACTTATATAAATTGTTACTTTCTTAAAACATTTCATTCTGCTTTATCATTGTTTATTTAGAAAAATAAACATCTCTTTATTAAGATACAATACCCAATTTATGCTAATTATCATGTCTAGAAATCAAGCATACCACATATTCCATAATCATTTACTGGAAAATCAAATCAAGGTAATTTATTGTAATGCTTTGAAAATTATTTTAAATTTTCTAGGATTTAAATTCAGTTTTGAATCCATTTGTAACTCAACATATTTGCATAGTGAATTCTTACCCAAATTCTATTTGGTTATATAAATTACCACTAAATTCTTATTATTATATTTAATTCCAATACTCAACAACCAATTTCCTTAATTTATATAATAAATAGAAAAATTATTGTTTTATATATCAAAATATAAGCTTACGTAAAATCATTTTTAAATTTAAATTAAATTTCAGAATGTCATATTCACACAGTAATCCATCATAGATAAATAACTCCGAATGTCATATTCACACAGTAATCCATCACACATAAATAAATCATATTTATCACAGTTCAATCCAAGGCAATTCATATCACAGAATATCAAGATTTAACATACTAGAGATATTAAGAAATCCAAAGCTTTCAATTTAAATTAAACATTTATAAGCTTGATTAATTGGTCACACCATTTCTAATTAATTTAATTAACGCAAAATAGATTAATTACTTATAAATCCTTCTTAATTATTATCAACTTATTTATAAGCCATTTATATTTTATTTAAATTAACATTTGGAACTAATTTATTATTAACATGTAAAAATAGCTAAGATCTTTGAATTAATTAATAGTTTAAAAACATTTATTTCCTTAACCATCTATTTAATTACATTATTTAATTTTATTTGTAAACACTTAGGAATTAAATTAAATAATGTCCTATAATATAATTCTTCTAAGTTAAATAAATTTGAGTTAAAATAATTTATTTATAAGACCTTTACTAAATAACCTTGTTAATACATTTCCATTTTTCTTTTATGCTTTTACTTTAAAACTAGTTAAAAAATCTTCCTTTATTTTACCTTTTCCCTTTCCACCTTTTCTTTTATTTCTTCCTTCACTTTTCTTTTACTTTTACGTTTTTTCTATTTTCTTTCCTTATTTCTTTCTTCTCTTCTTTACTTTCTTTTACTTTATTTCCCCCC
This sequence comes from Allium cepa, assembly GCA_030765085.1. Taxonomy (NCBI): domain Eukaryota; kingdom Viridiplantae; phylum Streptophyta; class Magnoliopsida; order Asparagales; family Amaryllidaceae; genus Allium; species Allium cepa. Next base: position 571,993,062 of record CM060929.1, read on the forward strand.
GGACCATTCTTCCAGCCCATCTCCCTCTTGCTTCTTCTTCTCTCTAATTACAGCAACAATTCCAAGTCCAACCCGATGCAACCGATATTCTCCCTGAGTCCAACCCGATCCTTTTCCCTCAATCTGGCCTTCTCTCTCTCGTATACTAAATCCTTACCCAAAGCCTACACAAGAACAACAGAACCCAGTGCACCATGCACATGCACACATGACCAGACTCTGATCTTCGCCGCCACCGTCACCTAGTCATCGTTGACATGCCTGACCCCTCTCACAACCCAGAAACCAAATACGACCCCAAAATCAAAATGGATCAAGATCGGAACCCATCAGGAAAGAAACCCGAACACCAAAACACCTCACACCGCCTACTCCGACCACCGGAGACCTGGCCACCGCATCCAGAAACTCCGCCGCTCTCCTCTCCGCCTATTCCCTTTGTAACGTAGCCTTCAAATCCTACCACGACGCCGCCTTTGCCAGAAAAAAAGCCTCGACCAAAACTCGAACCAAAACCGTATATCTGCCTCGCTGCACCGCCACGGTTATCTAAAAAACTTCTGACCATTTTTCCCATGACAATCAACGAACTAACAACCTCTAGCCACAACCCCGATGCCACCGTACCTCGCAATCGCCGGAATTCGAGAAAGGTTCAATTTCCGTTCAACTCACAAATTCTCCATAAATACAAACTTAAAAATCTTGATATTTCCATTAAAAATCATCATTTTTAAGTATGAATCAGATTATACATGTGAAGCTTGAAATTATGATAGTCGAGTTTCCTAATATATTTGTTCTTACTATATAACTTAATTTTCTCAAATAATCACTTAATTATTTCATTTGAAATTATTTTTAAAAATGGTATTACATTCATATAAACAAGTTTCCTTTAAACATTACATCTTATAATTGCTTTAATGAAGAGCATTCAAATTTTTGAGTGATTATTGGTTCTGTTAGACCAGAATCAGAGACCAGTCTTATATTCACGGACATGCAAATATACAAACGCAGCAACTTTATACTTATCTACCAGGCAAAACATCCATTTCATCCATGCAAGACATTTTCATGTCAATACTACCATAAATCATTACATGTACAATGATAATAATGAAGTTTGGGTTGAGAAAGTGATGTTTACTCACAGACTAGTTGAACGTAGGAATAGAGAACATTGTTTTTGGCAAAAGAATTTACTGCTTGCTTGAGCACTACACCTTCTTAATTTTTTGATCTGCTTTGATTTAAAATTAGAACTTGATTTTGATCTGCTACAGATCTTCTTTTAATTGTGTTGATCTTAAATTTGAATTGCTTGCTTCAGTTTGAAAAACTTGGAGCTGTAATTGTTAAATTTTCTTTTGGTTTTGGTTTTAGGTTGAAAGATGAAAAATAGAAAGGAAGTTAAGAAATGAGAAAGTGTAAAAGATAATATTTGTATGCAGCCTTTGATTTTGCTATATAATCATCATTTTTTTTTAATTTGAATGAAGAAAAACTATTTTGACCCTTGTATTTGCATGACAATCTCAAGCTTACAAATGTCTTAAGCAAATACTTATATTTATTTATTTTCATATATTTTTTCTTTTATATTTTTCTTTTACTTACTATGGTTACTTAATATGATAAAACCCTTTTATGTTTTATACTTATACTTTTATATTTACTAATTATATTTATTTTTGTATAATTCAAAAAAATATTAAATCTTTTACTTATTCTTATTTAAATTTTAAAATTAAGTTATTTATACTTAAATTAGTAACTATATATAAGTACATATCTTTGGTTTTTAAAATGTAGAATTTAACTATTAATAACCTTTTTTTTAAGAACTTACCTTGAAATTTAAATCATAGCTTCCTTCCATAATTTATATACATATATATAATAATTAGAAACATATTTTTATTTGTTTGAAATGATAAGTTTTGCTAATTTAAATAATTATATTAGAAGATTATCAATTTGAATCTTGCCAAAAAACCTAGGCTGTCACAAAAATTCTTCTAGGCTCCCATCTAGGCCCAGCCTAAGCTCTAGCTAGCCATATCGCCTAGGTATTTTCCTAGTCCACCTGGATGAGACTCATTACATTATCTAAGCTGATAAACTGGTTTATAGGCACCATCTATCTAAGCAATTTAGGCTCGATGCTTCTTATAAGCATCAAAATGTCCGTTTCAAGTAATTTTGTCTCTATGGTTGCTTATCCCATTGTGTATTAGTTAATACTAAATAAAATACTAAAATTATATCCAAAATGCATGAATTTATTGAAAATGACTAGCTACAATTAATCCTCATCATGGCGATTAATCCCTAGTCCATGCTTACCGCCTAGCATCCATCTTCCGATTTTTAAAACCTTGTTCATTTTCATTTGTAGTTTTTCCAACAAAGTATGATTACTCCTTATCGATACATCAATATGTAGCATTAGGAGAAGTGACTTTGAGAGTGAATCTTATTCTCTTTTTGTTAGTATTAGAACACTTATCCAAGATTCTTACCCATTCGATCAAATAGAATTATTTTTAATCTTTTGCACGATTTTATTTTCTTCTTTTACATTAACAACCCACACCTTAATGGGCTCTAATTTCGACGTACATCAAAGCCTAAGTCCATCAATGTAACAAAATGATTTTGGAAGGACCCGCAAATTTATCACTTGGATAAATTATATTTATTTTTAAATACTTAGATATTAGTTTAAAAGTAAAAAATAATCATGTCTTAAGTGTTCAATAATGATAGTTGTTTTGTTTGGAAAAAATATATGTGAACAAACTATCGAGGTAAAATATTGATAATTTGTAAATATCGTCCTAGGTAAAATATCGATAAAGTAGGCGAAAATAGTTATATCAACAAAATTGCCTTTAAAAAATAAGGAACATGCATGGTTATAGATGCATACACAAATGTATGTATTCAAATAAGATTATGAAATAAAATAATACATTTTATTTTTAGAAAATAAAATGTATTTATGACATCGGTAGTTAATATCATCGGTTTTATACATTTCTTTGAAAATTCAAGTTAAGTTTAAATATTAATAAATGGGTTTTAATTTACAAATTAACATATTATAATTATTTAATAATGATGATAATTTTTTTTTTAAATTTGTTTACTAAAATAGATAGTTCGTAGGAAAATAGAAAATGTGACCGAAGAACGTTTTTTGGAATTTTGACTTTTCGACGCCGGAAAGTTATCGAAAATGTTGTTCGCCTTTTTACACTATATACACAGATATATAGTAGATAATTAACCATATAATAATACATTAATAGTATATTATCTTACGTTAATTATGTTTAGTAAGTGATGTGACAAGTCATGGTTTAAAAATTAACAACTTATATATATATATACACATACGTATATATCATTATCTTTTGTCATAACATAGCTTTATCTTCATTATCCATCATGATCTAGGGGATTTGACTAGAAAGGGGACATGACATATGAGGGGGAGGAAAGTGATGATATGACTTGTCAAAATAATGACATGTTGTGATATTTTAAAACTAAGGTTAAAATGGTAATTTTTTCACTTTCTTAAATACACATCCTCGCACACACATTTTCATTTACATTCCAACTTCATTTTTTCTAAACCTTCTTCGCTAAAAAATCCATGGCTTCCATAGTTCAAAAAAATTAGAAAAAGTTAGCCTTTTGTGTTGTAACTTGCTTCAATACCTCTTATACTTCTTATACTTTCATTTCTACATCCTCTCTTCCAATAAACAAGGTCATATCTACCCCTAAAATTCCTTATCCACGTCAAATCAACTCTGGTCGAACCCATTCTAAGGCTTTAGCCCTACAAAGTTTCAAATTTTTAAGCTAGAGTCGAGCGTAGAGGCGTTGCCGAGATATAGTTGAAGTTTGGGCAAAGTTAGTTAGCATAAAGCTAAGTAAAACTGCTTTGTTTTAGAAAAGTTTTTGACTTTATTATAAGATATTACTATGGTGACAATACAATGATAAAATTGAGCGGATGTTATGTTGGTTTTAAATTTAAGATTTTAATGTGATGTTGTCGAGTTGGTAAGCATAAAACCTTATGTTTATATGTGTGTTTCATTATGATGTTAAGGGTATGTGTATGGATGCATGGTTGTGATTTGAGAATTAAGTATGTTGAGTTGGAACAAAGTTAACAACTTTGTGTGCTGCGACGGAAGTGGGATCCGATTTGAAATCAAAACTATGATTTCTAGTTACAATGCTTGGAAATGGTTTTAAGTTTTATCTTGGTTTAAGGTTTAAAAAAATTTCTAAATATTATTTCAAAACACGTAGGGACAAGAAAGTAAGCGAAGTATTTCACTTAAAATAAGTAGGGCAAACCGCGCTCATAGCGATAGTTGCTATGGATGTAGTTCGACAAAAATCCACGATTTCCATCTTTAAGTGATTCATTTTGGAACTGTTTTGCAAAAGTTTTCCAAACTTAATCAGTGGCATAAAAAGAGATTAAGTTTAGACTGTTTAATAATTCATTTATTTAATAAAATAATTATCGTTAATTAGCACTTAATTAGTAATTAAGTAAGTGATTAGAGGTTAAGTAACACTTAAGGAAGGTTAATGGTTGATTAGTGATTAATAAGGTTTTAACTAGTGATTAACGAAGATAAGAAGTAACTAAATGGTTAATTATTATTTAATTAAGTTAATTAGTTGATTAATTATTTACTTAAGCGATTATTTAATTAATTTTAAATTAATTAGGGTTAACTAATAATGAATTGTTTAAACCTTAACTAAGATACATTAGGAAGTTAATTAGGACTTAATTAAGTTCATTAAGTTAATTAAAGTTTAATTATGATTTAATCTTGATTTAATCTTGATTAATTAAGATATAATTAGGGTTAAACTATCTGAATATATTTAATCTTTTCAAAGGTTGTTTTAAACCCAATCAGTTATATTTTGAATCGATTTCCTTTTTGAGATTAATTGATTTTAAATCAAAGGATCTCTCGTCTGGACCATTAAGTAGCCAAATGAACTGAAGTAGTGATTTTAAACATTGACACATTTTAAGGGAAGTAAGTTGACTTGTGTTTAGCACAAATGTTGAATATCGGTAACGTGATAAACATAAGGAAGTTAATTTCAACAAGCGGGTCATAGTAACTTAAGCATATGGAATATACTTCTATATGTAAAAAAATTACACCTGATAATGGATGTATCTATATATGTAACTTGGACATATACCTATGATTGATTATATGTTATTTGTGAATCCCTTACATATCTGATGTTGGGCAGTACCCATGATATAACTTAGATAAGTTAAACCCAAATTTGATGATCCATTGTAATCATTAAGCCTCCATTTGGTTTTGGAAAGTTAATATTTCATTTTCTTTTAAACTGGTCTTCAAGGTTATTCTATTTTGAAAAATATAATCGAAGAATGATTTGATAATTGTTTTGAATATTATATAAAGAAGTTTATGAATAATTTTGAGGTATTCATAAATGAAGTTTTAGAAATAGTTTTGAATTTTTATAAGAAGATTTTATAAATGGGTATGGATGTCTATAAAGGAAAATTTTATACAAGGTTTGAAAGTTTATAAAGAAGTTTATATAACCAGTTTGAATATTTATATAGAATCTCATAAATGAGTATGGAGGTTGAAAAATGTTTTGTAAACAAGGTTGGGTTAAAGCAAAAAGGATTTCATGGATAAAGGGATTTATAAAAGAATTTACTAAAAATAATTATAATAGGAAATTGAGGTTTGGATTTCTCGAGGCCGGCCTTTTAAAAAAAATGGTGGTATGGAACACCCGTTCCACACTTTACATCGAAGGATAGTGTTTGGAGTTATCATTTTCTCTAATTTAAATAATGTAGTTAAATGTTTTTTCAAAGATTTGGTAATGGGAAATCTTACAACTATGTTATGAATATACTTATATCAGAGAGATAAATATATGATTGTTTTCGAAAGTGATTTATTAAACAAAGATATGTTTTGAGGCTTAGGGTTGCTATGGATAAATGAATCTCAAATGGAATTGGTTTTTATTTGGTTAAATGATAGTTAAATAATTAACTGTCGAGTTTTATCTAATTTCACTTAGCAAGTATGAATGTAAAATCCGAGTTTCTGATAAGGACTCGAATACTTACTTCCAAAAGAACCGGGAATGATTCAACCGGAAATTATCGGTTGTTAGCACGGAGAGACCGAGATTGGATTTATATATCTGAAAACCACTCTGAACCAACATGTATGTTTGAGTGGAAGACATCTTGACAAAGATTGAAGATGGTGCTCTTTGAAGTGCAAGGGCTGCTGCTACTAATCTTGAGGGTGATTCCAAAATGGATGTAGTAGAGTTAGTGCCTTCAGTTTCATTCAGACCCAGAACGAAGTTATATGGATGAATGCTGGAATTACATTGACGTTTGGAGGGTGGTGTTAGCTTTCCAAGATGGACTGCTATTCAAAAAGGTAAAGCGTAGCCTCAAGCCTCACAACCAGGAGGAATGACAAAAACAGGGCATGCGGCAGAGCTATGTGGTTAGCTACCATTTGGAGTGGCCACCCCACTCTAGATGTCCCTTTTAGAGTTGGTTGGGCGCAAACACCGTGGTAGCATGAAGTCTTAGTGTCAAGAGCTGAGTTAATCCGGACTTCCATGTTAACTGGGCATCCGGTTTTGTGTTAGCATCAATGCATTTTCTAGAGGCGTATCATCCGAAGGTAGTCTCTTACCCTGCCATTGTTGGGATCCAATCTACAATACATGCCTTACGTTTTCGATTGTAAAGCCTAGTATGTTGGAATGTGAGATGCAAGCATTTTATCTATTTATTTTAAACCTAGACATTATGATAATATCACTAGATATTGATATAAAATGTTTTGGTTATCGTAAGGTAAAAGGCCGTCTGTTTTTATGTGCGGTGTGGTATTACGAGATACCCTTTGTTTGAAAAGTTTTCAAATGTAGAAATCAGTTTGGCTGTTATTTGTTATCGAGTTTTTCTCATGTTGATTTACCAGACTGACCCGGGTGTTATTCCACATAATGCTTAGGTCAGACTGAGCATGTTTTCCCAAGTTTAGCTGAATTCCTTGGAGTTAGGGAGGAGTTGAATGTTCAAGATTTATTCACGTATATTTTTCTTCCGCTTTATTATAGAGTTTGTATGTTTGTCAATGTAAGGGCAGGTTTCTATTGCTGTTCAAATTTAGGATAAGTCTAATGTACTCTGATATTATATGAATAAATATGTTTCCTTTTTGTAAAGATTATTGTTGTATTATATATTATTCTCTGCTTTGTGAGATTCTATGTTGTCTTATTTTCTTCTATCTTCTACCTTCTTCTTTTACCTTAACAAATCGGTATTTTCGGCACTTGAATGTTCGGCATGTGATACAATGGACGTATTACTGTCGATTTTCGACAGTCGAAAATCCGGTTTGTTACCTTTGGTATCAGAGCTTGAGTGTATTATAAATATGAGTGCGTATTTTTTAGCGAGTAAAAATGTTTTATATTATGTTGTTTGATCTGTTGAGTGGCTTAAGAATTCTAATCAATGCGTTTGGCGAACGTTATTGATAGGGATTTCCTAAACACTTGAACAAGTCCAATTGACATAATATTGTTTAAAATTGGTAAATGAAATAATTTTACCTACGATATATTTTATATATGAAGGAACGGATTTCAAAAGCCTATATAATTGTCGATGAGTTGTAGGGTTAAAATTGGACTTAGAATGGAATGTGTTTAGTTAAAAGAAAATATTTAGATGACCTTATAAAAATTAAAAGGATTGTGAGAATATTAAATCCTGGTGGCTTTGATAAAGATTCAAATGATTTTGTAAAAGTTGTAGTAATTATAATTAAAGAAATTTTAAGATATAAATATTTTAAAATGTATTTGAAAGCATAGCTTTCTTTGGACAGTTCGGGAAGGAGTTTTGATCTGTTTTGTGATAATCAAAATAATCTTCTAAGTGACAATCGAATGTTTGCTTAGGCAGATATGATAGTGAACTTAGTAAATTATCCTCTTTATTATCGTGCAATCAAAATGAATTCGAATTCAAATCAATCTAAAGCTGGTGGATGATTTTATTAAAGAACTATTTATCTATAAATAATATTGTTTAAAAGGGAATTTGTGAAGAAAGGTTTTTATGATTAACTAGTTCGAGTGTTTTGGAAATGACTAAAAATGGGTAAGAGATCTGTTCGGATGGTAAAACTTCTCTTGAGTATTTCCCTACTTAGTAAAAGGGATATATAATACTATTTGGTATTGCCTAGTTCCTTGATATCATTTTAGAGTTACTCAGGCCATATATTAGGTTTTCAAAAGGGTTAAATATAAAGTATCATTTCAAAATGTGTTTGAAATAAAACCCGAGTATTGTGTTCTTGAATCCCTTAAAAGAATAGAGGTTTCAAAATAAAAATGTCTTGATTAAGAGCAAATTAATAAATAAAGTTTTAAATTTGTTGAACATCCTAGGTTAAGCAAAACCAATTTAAGATTTGAAATTGTGTATACTCTTTCGGATATAGAAGAGTGTCATACTAAAATGAATTTGAGTCATAGAATGTTAATAAACTTAAGTAATATTCTTAAGTAAAATGGCGATTCTTCAAAATGGGTAATTATAATCTTGGAAAGTACGAACCATTGGGATTATTACGTAGGTTTTACGTAGATCATTTCTCCGTTTCATATAGTTCTCGATCCAAGATTTGAGTACAAGGCTCGAGGAGTTTCACACCATTTCGAATGGGAATTTATCGCCCGATTTTTGACGATAAGCGTTGATGAGGGTTATTATATGGAACCTAAGGTTGTCTATCATAGTTTATAGCTATGCAAGGAGAGTAGAGGTTTTAAATTTAAAGCTCAATCAAAGTCCACGCTTGGAAGTCGAGTGAGCAATACTAGTTCGGAAGGAAAGTAATGTGTTCAAGTGAGTGATCGAACCATACTTTTACATGGGAATGATCTATGTATATCATACAGATTGATGAATAGTTCTAAATATTTCTAGGAATTGGGTTGTGGTATAATTTCGGGAATGAAATTCTTTTAAGGGGGAAGAATGTAATGACTCGAAAATTTATCACTTGGATAAATTATATTTATTTTTAAAATATTTAGATATGGGTTTAAAAGTATGAAATAGTCATGTTTTAAGTGGTAAATAATAATAGTTATTTTTTGGGTAAAATGTTTGTGAACAAATTACCGAGGTAAAATAACGATAATTTGTAAATATCGTCCTAGGTAAAATATCGATAAAACAGTCGAAAATAGTTTTATCAATAAAACAGCTTTTAAACAATAAGGATCATGCATGAATCTAGATACATACATAAATACATGTATTCAAACAATATTATGAAATAAAATAATTTATTTTATTTTTGGAAAATAAAATGTATTTATGACATCAACATTTGATATCATTGGTTCTATATATTTCTTCGGAAATTCAAGTTAAGTTTAAATTTTAAATACATGGGTTTTTATTTACAAATAAATCTATTATAATTATTTAATAATGACGGTAAAATAATTTTTAAAATTTGTTTACCAAAATAGATAGTTCGTAGAAAAATAGAAAACGCGGCTAAAGAACATTTTCTGGAATTTTGACTTTTCGGCACCGAAAAGTTGTCGAGAACGTTGTTCGCCTTTATGTACTATATATACACATATATAGTAGATAATTAACCATATAACAATATGCTAATAGTATATTATCTTATGTTAATTATGTTTAGCAAATGATGTGACAAGTCAAAATATTGACATGTTATGATATTTAAAACTAAGGTTAAAATGGTAATTTTTCCACTTTCTTTCATCTATAAATACACACCTTAACACATATATTTTCATTTACATTCCATCTTCATTTTTGTTAAACATTCTTCTCTAAAAATTCCATGGTTTCCATAGTTCAAAAAAATAGAAAAAGTTAGGCTTTTGTGTTGTAGCTTGCTTCCATACCTTCTACACTTCTTATACTTTCACTTCAACTTCCTCTCTTCCTAAAAACAAGGTCTTAACTACCCCATAAAGCATTATCCAAGAAAAATCACCTCTGGAATAACCCATTATAAGGCCTTAGCCCCTCCAAAGTATCAAAATTTTAAGCTTGAGTCGAGCGTAGAGGCGTTGCCGAGTTATAGTCGAAGTTTGGGCGAAGTTTGTTAGCATAAAGGTGAGTAAAACTACTTTGTTTTGGATATTTTTTTGACTTTATTCTAATGTGTTATTGTGGTGATAATGAGATGAGAAAACTGAATGTTTATTATGTTGATCGATAGTGATTTGATGGATGTTACGTTTGGTATTGAATTTAGGATTTGAATGTGATGTTGTCGAGTTGGTAAGCATAAAACCTTATGTTTATATGTGTGTTTAATTGTGATGTTAAGAGTATGTGTATGGATGTATGGTTTTGATTTGAGAATCAAGTATGTTGAGTTGAAACAAAGTTAACAACTTTGTGTGTTGCGACGGACGTGAGATCCGTTTTGAAATCAAAACTATGATTTCTAGTTTCAAAGTTTGGAAATGGTTTTAAGTTTTATCTTGGTTTAAGGTTTCAAAAAAATTCTAAATATTATTTCAAAACATGTAGGAGCAATAAATTAAGTAAATTATTTCACTTAAAATAAGTAAAGCGAACTGCACTCATAGCGATAGTCGCTATGGATGCAGTTCGACAAAATTCACGGTTTCCATCTTTAAGTGATTAATTTTGGAATTGTTTTCCAAAAAAATTCCAAACTTAATTAGTAACGTAAAAAGAGATTAAGTTTAGATTATTTAATAACTTATTTATTTAATAAAATAATTAAAGGTAATTAGCACTTAATTAGTAATTAAGTAAGTGATTAGAGGTTAAGTAACACTTAAGGAAGGTTAATGATTAATTAGTGCTTAATAAGATCTTCATTAGTGATTAATGAAGATAGGAAGTAATTAAATGGTTAATTATTATTTAATTAAGTTAATTAGTTGATTAATTATTTAATTAAGTGATTATTTAATTAATTTTAAATTAATTAGGGTTTAAATAATAATGAATTGTTTAAACCTTAACTAAGATAATTAGGAAGTTAATCAGGACTTAACTAAGTTCATTAAGTTAATTAAAGTTTAATTATGATTTAATCTTTATTTAATTATGATTCATTAAGATATAATTAGGGTTAAGCTAACTAAATATACTTTAATCTTCTTAAAGGTTGTTTTAAACCCAATCGCTTATATTTTAAATCAATTTTCTTTTTGAGATTAATTGATTTTGAATCGAAGAATCTCTCGTCTAGACCATTAAGTGGCCAAGCGAATTAAAGTAGTGATTATAAACATTGACATGTTTTATGGGAAGTAAGTTGACTCGTGTTTAGCACAAATGTTGAATATCGGTAACGTGATAAACATAAGTTAATTTCAATAAGCGGGTCATGGTAACTTAAGCATATGGAATATACTTCTATATGTAAAAAAATTACACCCGATAATGGATGTATCTGTATTTATAACTTGGACATCAACCTATAATTTATTGTATGTTATTTGTGAATCCCTTACATATCTGATGTTAGACAGTACCCATAATATAACTTAGATAAGTTAAACCCAAATTTAATGATCATTTATAGCCATTAAGCCTCCATTTTCTTTTGAAAAGTTAATATTTCATTTTCCATTAAAATGGTCTTTAAGGTTATTCTATTTTGAAAAATATATTTGAAGAATGATTTGATAATTTTTTTGAATATTATATAAAGAAGTTTATGAACAATTTTAGGGTATTCACAAAAGAAGTTTTAGAAATAGTTTTGAATGTTTATAAGAAGATTTCATAAACGGGTTTGGCTGCCTATAAAGGGAAGTTTCATACAAGGTTTGAAAGTTTATAAAGAAGTTTATATAACTGGGTTTGAACATTTTTAAAGAATCTCACAAATGAGTATGGAGGTTGATAAATGTTTTATAAACGAATTTGGATTAAAGCGGAAAGGATTTCATGGATAACGGAATTTATAAAAGAATTTATTGAAAATAATTACAATGGGATTTGAGGTTTGGGTTTCTCGAGGCTAACCTTTTAAAAAATGGTAGTATGGAACATCAGTTCCACACTTTACACCGAAGGAATAGTGCTTAGAGTTATCCTTATCTCTAAGTTGAGTAATGTAGTTAAATCCTTTTCAGAGATTTGGTAATGAGAAATCTTACAAATGTTTTGGAAATATACCTATGTCAGAAAGATAAGTATATGATTGTTTTCGAAAGAGATTTATTTAACTAAGATATGTTTTGAGGCTTTGTGGTTGCTATGGATAAATAAATCTCAAATGGAATTGGTTGTTGTTTGTTTATTTGATAGCTAAATAACCGACTATCAAGTTTGGCCCAGTTTGACTAAGGAAGCATGAATGTAAAATTCGATTTTTGACAAGGACTTGAATGCTTACTTCCGAAAGAATCGAGAATGAGTCAATCGAAAATTATCAGTTATTGATACGGAGAGACCGGGATCGGATTTATATATCCGAAAACCACTTCGAACCAACACGTACGTTCGAGTGGAAGACATCTTGATGATGATTGAAAATGGTGCTCTTTGAAGTGCAAGGGCTGCTGCTACTAATCCCGAGGGCGATTCCAAAATGGATGTAGTAGAGTTAGTGCCTTCAGTTTCGTTCAGACCAGAACGAACTTATGTGGATGAATGCTGGCATTGCATTAACGTTTGGAGGGCGGTGTTAGCATTCCATGATTGATTGCTATTCAGAATGGTAAATCGTAGCTTCAAGCCTTACAACCGAGAGGAATGGCAAAAACATGGCATGTAGTAGAGCTGTGTGGTTAGCTAAAATTAGGAGCAGTCGTCCCATTCTAGATGTCTCTTTTAGAGTTGGTTTAAGCACAAACACCATGGTAGTACAATGCCTCAGTGTTAAGGGGGTGAGGTAATCCGGTCTGCGGTGCTAAAGGGGCAGCTGGCTCTGTGTTAACATCAGTGCATTTTTTAGAGGTGTATCATTGGAAGATAGTCCCTTACCTTGCCATTGTTGGGATCTTATCTCCAATACGTGCCTTACGTTTTCGATTGTAGAGCCTAGTATGTTGGAATGTGAGATGCAAGCATTTTAGCTATTTTATCTATTTACTTTAAACCCAGACATTATGATAATATAACTGGGTATTGATATAAAATGTTTTAGTTGTCGTAAGGTAAAAACCCATCCATTTTTATGTGTGGTGTGGTCTTACAAGATACCCTTTGTTTAAAAAAATTTCAAATGCAGAAATTAGTTTGGTTGTTACTTGTTATCGAGTTTTACTCATGTTGGTTTACCAGACTGACCCGGGCTTATTCCACGTAATGCTCGGGTCAGACCGAGCATGTTTTTCCAGGTTTACCTGGAAACCTTAAAGTTAGGGAGGAGCTGGATGGTCAAGACGTATTCACGTATATTTTTTCTTCCACTGTATTATAGAGTCTCTATATTTGTCAATGTAAGGGCAAGTTTCTATAACTGTCCAAATTTAGGATAAGTCTAGTGTACTCTGAGGTTATATGAATAAAGATGTTTCCTTTTTGTAAAGATCATTGTTGTATTATATATTATTCATTGCATTGTGAGATTCTGTGTTGTTTAGTTTTCTTCTATCTTCTACCTTCTTCTTTTACCCTAACAAATCGATATGTTCGGCACTTAAATGTTCAACATGTAATACAGCGGACGTATTAGTGTCAATTTTCGAGGGTCGAAAATCCGGTTCGTTATAGATTTTTAGTGTAGCATTTTTAATTTGATTTATATGACTTTTAAATTTCCATATAATATTATATTTAAACTTATAAGTACAAAAGTTGAATCTTTCTACTTTTTGATTGGACCACACCTTTATACTTATCCATATAACATGACATTTAAACTTATAGGAATAAAAGTTGAATCTTTCTATATCTGATTGGACTACACCATTATACTTGTCCATATAACATTATATTTAAACTTATTAGAAGAAAAGTTAAGTCTTTCTACTCTCTGATTGGACCACGTCTTTATACTTATCCATATAATATTATATTCAAACTTATAAGAAGAAAAGTTGAATCTTTCTACTATATGATTGAACCACACCTTTATATTTATCCATAACTATTATATTTAAACTTAAAAGAAGAATAGTTGAATCTTCTTCTCTCTGATTGGACCACACTTTTATACTTATCCATATAATAATTGTATTTTAACATATAAGAAAAAAAGTTGAATTTGTCTACTCACTAATTGGACCAGACTTTTCATACTTATCCATATAATTATTATATCTAAGCTTACATTCTAAGCTTTCCTTTTCTATTGGACTAGAATTTGGTTGATTTAGGCTATAGGAGGTTAGGTAATTACTAAAGTATCCTTCTCTTCACCTATAAATACCCAAGTCCATATCATATTTTAATTCGTTCAAAAACTAAAGAAAGGAACCAAATTTAATCTTCATTATCAAAAGCTAGGTATTCCAAGTCTTCAGCAAAACAAATAAGAAGTAAGTGTAATCTTAAACTCTTTCCTTTGATTCATTTACATTTTAATAAATGATTCCAAGGGAATATATCCTCGTCTTTTACTTAGGATTAGCGACTATAACTAGCATATTTGAATACTGTATGGATTACTTAATATCGAATAAATGTTGTGTTAGCTATTGATTATAAATTGTTAATAATAGTGGGTTTGTTTTTATTATTATTGTTTGGTTAATAATATTGGTTTATTAAATTATTATAATTAGTTATATTAATTTAATATTTAAATTTTGAACTTCAGCTTAATGTTGAAAGATGGTTTTCATAAAATAATATGCTATGAAATATTTATAGGAAAGAAATTGTTTACAAAATACTTTATAAATATTCCAATTATGGAATTTGTGTGATTTTATATAAAGTGTGATTTTACATACTATGATCTATAAAATGTGTTTTATAATAAACAAAATTTCGAGAATTAAAATTCCAGTGGTTTTAAAATGAATTCCCAAAGGTTTTGAGAAAAAAACAATGCTGTGTTTTGGAAGTATTTGTGAATATTAGTGCGAATTGATTTGTCACTTCGAAAAACAAAATGATTTGTTATGTTACTAATGATTCGAGTAACCCGTAACTAAAAAGTGGGTAGAGGGTTCGTGTAACCATAAGTATAGTTCACTCTTTGTATCAAGGGATATACTTATTAATTTTAGAAAGGCTGGGACCCAGTTGCGTTGTTTATGGGAGGAACCTTCCTATTTGGTTATATATATTTTGATATGCTTTATAGTAGAGTATTTGACACTATTTTCAAAAGTGATTTATTTTAAATCTCGAAGAAAGGTATGATATGATATGAAGAATATATATTGTTATTTAAAAAGGATTTGAAATTTAACTGGGAATTTAGTTCGAAGAGATTATTTTCGAAAAGGATTTTATCTTAAAAATAATAAAGTTAATCAAATTACATGAATATGAATGAAAGGATATAAGCTTAAGTGGGTAGACATGGAAAATACATTTGCATTATTATATGTTACATAGTTTGGTAATTGCATATATGTTTAGGCATCATAGGCTCCTTGAGTCTTATTTGTGTAGAAGAACTACGTTGGCTAGACAATGTATCTAATTGGGTACTCAATTATTTAAGGGTACGTAGGCAATCATAAGTGGTAGTGTTGCAACCCCAATAATTAAAAAACATTTTCTTGTTCAATGTATGGTATTTATCATATATTGATATATCTTTCCTACTTACAATTTTATTCCGCATTGACATATTTATTGAGTTCTCAGGAATGGGTATTATTATCTTTTCACGTTAGAGCGGTAGATTTATAGTATTTGAGTTTGGTATCTTTTAATGCACACCCTATAGAATAAATGATTGCTCTAATAAGTTATAGTATTGAAATTTATATCCTATACATTTAGTAGTGTTGTATATTTATCAGATTATGATATGTTAAAATGGTAGTTTTCATTCGTAGCTTTAGAACAGGTTGATTTTTGACAATTTTGACTGGTCTAAAAATCCGGATCATCACAATTAGGGTACAGATCGTAAGTTTTGGTAACCTGTAACAAAACATGAGCATATCAGAGATCAATCAAACTAAACTTATAACGGAAAAGAAAATATAATAAGATATAAATACTAACTGATGCCACTACCTCCGAATTAATGATATTCCTTAGTCATCTAATTGTCTTGTCAGTATCAATCATGAATAAGAAGACTTCTCCATCAACCATTCTTTCTTGCTTCAATGACCTATTCCTTTAAATCTATCATGCGGGTTGTAATGAGGAGAGGGTCGGAACACCGTTCCGGTGATAAAAAATTGCATACTTAATCCATAACACAAACTTATACCAATTGTTTCCATTTAATTGTTATGTCTTATTATTTAACGCTAATCCGTTTAATTTCATATGCACATACGATATGTCATCTTAACCTTCTCCAAGGTATAATACTAACATATTCCTATTGTGCATACACTACCCAAAACCCTGCCACATAATAGTTCTTGAATGAGGTGGAGGCAGACCCAACACCCATTTAATACTTATTCCTTAAAGTAGGCACTTCGCATCGCTAACATTAATCCATCGATCCTAACTACAGAGATCGATGATTTTTTTATATGGCTATGCAAAATATAATTGCCGCATCTATCGCTAATAATTTCTTAGCCATGTGAGAGATAGTGCCTGTAACGATCCAGAATTTTGGTTTTTGAAATTAGAATATTTAATTGATTTTAAATATTTAAACTTAAATTTTAACTTGAATTTCAAATAAAATGATTTATTGGATAATTTAGTTATTTAATTTAATAATAGAAAATTGGGTAAATTATTGAATCTGGAATTTTAAGCTTGTTAAAAATAATTTGAAGGCTTATAAAATTTATGTTAATAGTAATGAAGATGATAAAACTTTTTAAATTGAATTTAGAAGTGATTTGTTAAGTTTTACAAATATATCGTTTAAATTGACATTTAAGGCATATTCTTGGAATTCGACGAAACCATTTCTATTAGATCCGTAATGGTGTATTATTATCGAATTTTAGAATTCATAGCGTTTGGAGTTAAACTTTGGTCGTACGGGATATAAACGCGTTGAAATTTATATCAAAAATTCAATATAATAATTAGGCCTAAAAAGCTATCTTCTCACTACAATCGAATTAGGACTCAAAACTTTTTCCATTGCGTTCGAAATAGGGGTATAATATTATAAATATCCAACGGCATGCCTCAAACAGGAGATCGAGATTTTAATGTACGAAATCGAGACGTATTGTAATTTAAACAATATATATATATATATATATATATATATATATTGGATTTGACAAAAAAATCACATCGGCACTTTTTTGCCTCACCTCAAAACACTGTACACCCATTCAAACACATTTCCCTTTTTTTAAATCACACCTCCCTCTTCTTTTTTCTATAACAGCCGAGTATAGCGAAAAAATGACGATGGAAGCTTCAAAAAAATTCATTCTTCCTCATGTACAAAACCATGCCTCATCCAACGGCCCAAGATCGCTGAAGCCATTCTTGATGTTTTTAGGCGAAGTCGCTAACTAGAATCTTACTCATCGCTAGATGATGGACTTCATGAACGGTGGAGATGGGTTTTTACGTGGTGGATGGACGGTGGTTCTTGGTTGAATGACTAGTATGTTCTAGGCCAAATTCACGGTGCTGGAGGCAGTGCAGGTGGTCACACTTATGGAGTTGGGAAGCTGGAAGCGTCAGTGTGGTTCGATGTGAATTTGGAGGAGCCCGATGGCCAATGGTGGCAGAACCGAGGAGGAGAACGTGGTCATGTCGTGGACCTCTGGGCATGCTCAGCTGCAAAGGAGGAGATCGCATGGTGAGAGGAGGAAGCAGCCTAGAAAGGGCTTCGTAATGGTGGAATGTTGGTCGGCAATGGTGGCCGGAGGTGAAGGGGAGGCACGGTCAACGGTGGTCGAAGAGAGATCAATTCGTTTTGGGGAAAGAGGGATTTAGGCAGCTAATCTTTTATTTGAATAATTTAAATGTTAACTGTGATTAGTAAAAATAATTTCTATAATAATTATGTAATCTTATAAATTATATAACTTACTCATTTTAGAACAGATTCGAACGAGACTAATTGCATTGGGTCCGCATTACCGAGCACTACATTTTAGCGCAAGATTGGAGTTGATTCGAGCTAGTTAAATTTTGAGCTATAGTCGAACGTTGTTCGACTATAGACCAACTAGAACACTTTGACGACAATATAAAAATCAATGTGAGTTAATCTCACTCAATTTTGGATTACTGCAATTAATTTTAAATAGTTAAAATTAATTATTGATTAATTTGCCGAATTGATATATTTTTATCAGTGAATGTGATATTATGTATAGTAGTATATATATTAAAGTGATTGATATTCCCGCATATATATAGCGGATGAGACCCTATATGCCCTGCATAATAGCGGATGACTCTTTATACTACAATATCCCCCTCGAAGTTGGATTGGTATTTTTATATTGTATTAACATCTGTGGATGTTAATTGAACTGGACCCGAAATTGCTGGGGAACAACAAATTGAAGAAGAAGAAGGAGATTTCCAGTAGATGTAAACGGATTCTAGATCGTTGGGGAATTGATTTGGTGGGGGATTGAATCTTCGGTTCCCAATTAGTGATTGAAACAGAAGTGTGTTACCATTTTTTTCTTATTTTGGGTAATGGTTTTGATTGAGGACGGTGTTTGTTGTGATGTAGCCATATGGGGGTAACTGATAGCTTATAGATTTGGCTGTATTTAGTTTTGATGTGTATATTGTAGAACATTATAACAATTGCTTTGTTAATGAGATGTTAATAAAGCGCCGCACTCTTTTTCCCTGTCCTATATTCACGCTGGATATAGGTTCAGGTTTTTAATGAGGCGGTTAATCTTTTCCACAAAAAAACATCTGTGGATGTAGGAAAACAGGTTGGAGGGATCCAACTGGATTGCTCAAAAATGTTGAAATTATGTTTATATCCAGTGATATGATTTGTTTGAATAATCTATGATAGATTATAGTGGAGTTTGAATTTATTGGATGTTACAGTATTACTGGTTAGATCTTGGCATTTAAAAATACTGTAAACATGAATGTTGAAATTTTAAAAGAAAATAAAAAGGGAAATTGAAAGTAAAATATTTATTGTGGAATTTGGATTTATCAAAGGAAATGAATTTGGAAAAACATAAATGGATTGATTTTAAAATTTGTACTCGATAATTTTGAAATATGGAAAATAGAGATTTTGAATAATGTAAATAAAAGGATTTTAAATAATAGAACTTGAGCGATATTATTAAGTGTAAAAGGGGTATATTTTTAAAATCGATATTTAAAATAGTTTGGGAAAATCAAAAGGAAGATTTGGAAAGAAGATATGAAATTTGTATACTAAATTTTTAATAAGATTATGAAAAGAAAGTGAAATCTGAATTTAGTTGAGTTTTGGGATATATTTGGGTTATTTAAAAAATTAATTTAAAAATGGAATTTAATTTAGAAATCGAATAAGCATTGTGAAACTGTTATAACCGAGAAATGACACTATGGAATTTATAAACAAGGTTTATAAATAAAGTAAAGTGATTATCAGTGGATAAGTTGAAGTTATAAATTCACGGTGAGGATTTGTAAGGAGATGGGTAAATCGGCTTAAAAATAAATGGTAGATGTATTTTTAGAAACGTGAAAAGGGAATTTACAGAATTGAGATGTAAATCATGGAAATAAATCGAGAAGGATTTATTAATATTAGACTGGCTATATGGGTGTTGAAAAATATATTCTTCTGAGAAGTTAAATTTATTTTAACAAAGGGGAATTTTTAAATATTAACTAGAAAATTTAAAAGCGTTTAAGAATATTTCAAAAAATTAAATATTTAGTAGTTTAAAATTGTTTAAAGTATATTTAATTATTAATTAAGTAGTTTTAAAAATGGTAGGTATTAAGTTAATTATTATTTAAGAATTAATCAGTATTTTTATTTTAAGAGATAGATTATTCTACATTAATATTATTATATAATTACTTTTATCCTAAAGAGTAATTGTCTACAATTAACTTGGAGATTATTATAGAAATTTAACAAGTATTATTTTGAAAAATTATTTAATAAAGTTTTTGGAAAGTAATGGTATGATTTCATGGCGTAATCGGAGGTAGTGAGTGCCTGCAGTTAAGTTTTGGATTTCTCTAGGGATAAAGACGTAACCATTGAGCAACGGATCCATGGTTGATACCGAAGTGGTACTTTCTACATTATTATTAAAAAAGGTTTCAAATAATTTTGAAAGATGATTTGTGAATTTAAAAAAACTTGATAAGATAAGTACTTACTTTTCGATAAAGAGATTTAATTTATATAAAAAATTAACTAAAAATAAGACTTGGTGTTTCAGTGGAAAATGAAATATTTGGTTGAAAGATTGTTTATTTGATAGTTAAACAACCGACTATCAAATCTGGACCCAAAATATAACTTTGGGAATATCTGAAAGAAACATGGGAATTATATGGTACAATTACCGTTCGAGGTGCTTACTATACATATAAACTCGTTTCGTTCTTCTATGACGTTTATTAGGAAATCCGTCCACAAACGGTTAGGAGGTGATCTTCGATCTTATTTTTGTCTATTTATTTCCTAAAGAACTGGGGTTGAGTTTACCGAGAAATATCGAACGTTGTTTCGAAGGCACCGAGATCAGATTTCCTTCATTACAACATGATAGGGGGTTCTCGCTTCGTATTTGGTGGCGAGAAGGAGACTCTTACCCCTACATGTCTCGGAGTGGTTGGTTGCAGTCGAGAGGCTGGTTGAAAAAGCAAATTCGAGGTACCAGTGTGGTGCCACGAGGGAAAGTGGCCGCTATTTGGGATGTTTGAAAAGCCTACCGGGCCGTCACACTTGGTATCAAAGCTGAAGGTTAAGCGAGCACCTTGGCTCTGGTGGGGATTACTCATTAAAGATAGGGTCAGTAGCACCATAGAATGAGTTTGAGTGTATTAATAGATACGAGCGCATATTCGTTAGTGAATATAAAACTGTTTTATATTATATTGATTGATTTGTTTAGTGGTTTATGGATTTTGGTCAATACGAGTAATTAATGTTATTGATAGGGATCTCTAAACACTTAAACATAGCAATTTAACATGGTATTATTTTGAAATGGGATAAATAGAATAAATTTACCCAAATTAGTTTTATATATAAAAACAATAATTTTCGTAAATTATTATAGTCATATATGGTTTTCTTGGTTGTTGGGAAATGATAATATTAAACCATTATCATTTGTTTTTGTGGTGATTGAAATAAAAAATTGATATTTTAGTCAACAGTTAAGAAAGTAACTCATATAACAAAATGGGATTTCGTAAATCTGATTTTGTAAATGTGGTTTATAATTTGAAATGAAATGAAATTCCAGAGGGATATTTAAAGATAACATGGTTTGTAAAAATGATTTATAAAGGATTTAATAGTTGGAAATTTGGAAATTTTGGAATTAAATTCCCATTGGTTTTGAAATGTTTTTTCAAAGTTGTGAAAATAACAATGGTATTATTTAGAAATATTTTTGAATTAGAAATGAAATCTATTGAGATTTAGAATATAAATATTTATGGTTATAAAAGGAAATAAAAGCACTGAACTCACTTCGGCCGCTGGGAAATAATTATGATGATGATCGCGACATCATCGGTGTTCATTTTCGAGTTTCCATGGAAGGAATTGCTACCTTAATGATTTGCAATTGGAGTTTTTTGTTGGAAAAACTGGTTTTGGTTTGAAATGCAAAGGAATACTCTAATATACAAATAGATTGTGTATATATAATTGATTTCTAAAATGATTTTGAAATATTGTGTAATTGTTTAAAACTCTGGGGTTTGATCTAAAATGTTTTATGGAATATATTAAGTTTGATAGCTCATAAAACTTTGAAATTTGAAGGAATGGAAATTAACTTGAATTAAGTTAGATAAAGAGGATTTGTGAATTTATCCTAGGTAGGCTAAATGGAAAAAGAATTATTGAATATGGAATTTTGTGAGATTTGAAATAAATTGGTAAATGAACTAATTAATTTAAATTAGTAAATTAAATGGGTTTGAAATAGATTTTATTAAGTTGGAAATAAATTAGTGGATGAACAAATTAATTTAATTTGTAAGTAAATGGAATTGAAATTGAATATTGGAATGATATTTAATTTGAATTATGTTAAATAAAGTGAAATTGAAGAATTAGTTCGAGTGGAATAAATAAAATTTGATTGAAATATGAAATAAATTAGTGAATGGAACTAACTAAAGTAATTAGTGACTTAAATATGGTTTAAGAGATGGTTGATAAAATTCAATATTTAAAATTTGGAAGATAAATTGAGTTCAAATGGAATAAAAATGTATATAAACCAAAGTGATGAAGTGGAAATAAATATAAGAAGTTGTATAAAACATTCACAATAAACTTAAGAAAGTTGATGGTGAAGTTCTTAAGTAAAATTGGTTTTGGGAAATATACTAAGTAAGTATTTGAATGAAGATTAAACAAAAGGAGCATAAATTAAAATTTTGGACAATTGGTTGGAATGAAATAAAAGAGAATAAAAGAAATTGATATAGCTAATAATCAATTGAGATTAATACGTAAGTTGTACGTATATTTTTCTATTCGCATGACGATTTGATCCAGATTCGAGCACAGAATTTCGGGATGATCATATGATCCGAGTTAGGATTTTTCACTCGATTTTCGATGATGAACCCTGGATAAGGATTTTTGATTGATCCTTGAAATCTCTATCATAGAATATGGCTATGCAAGGTGGATAATGGCTCCTAATCAAGAAACCAAATCTGAGTGTGCACTAGAGAGTCGTGTGAACGATACTAGTTCGAAAGTGAAATTGTGTGATCGAGTGAGCGATCAGA
This sequence comes from Allium cepa, assembly GCA_030765085.1. Classification (NCBI taxonomy): domain Eukaryota; kingdom Viridiplantae; phylum Streptophyta; class Magnoliopsida; order Asparagales; family Amaryllidaceae; genus Allium; species Allium cepa. Next base: position 572,016,220 of record CM060929.1, read on the forward strand.
GTTGATATTGCATACGGATGATATATGTACATCGTACGGGCTTAAGTAAAGCAAATATTGAATTTTTTGAAAAGGAATAAATAAAATGATTTTTAATTGTATAATTGGATACCATTGGTAAGTAGGGTGCAGGTATTTAAAAGCAAAAGCTAAATTGATGTCATTGATTTCAGAAGTAAAATTTGATTGCCTTACAAAAAGGTATGTGTTTAAATTGTTGTATGAAATTGATGATTTTCTGATTGAGCCACTTGGCTTTTGTTTTCTTTTGATGATTTGGGGCCATAGAGGCAGTTTTGCAGTTGTCCTGATCTAGCCACGCAAAGGAGACGCTGGCCAAAATTTTCAAAGATTAAAGGAGTTAGAAAAAATTTAAAGAAAATTTTGATAATTTAAAATTTGGTTTTAAATTATAATTTGAATGATTGAGGGGATAATATTGAGTGTAATCTATGAATTTGGAAATTAGTAGAGGTGATATTGCGTTTACAATAAATTGATTTGGAAAGTTGTTTAAACTGATTGGTTTTGGAAAAATAGTTAACGTGTTTTTTATCATTCTTCTTACCTAGCAATTTCGAGTACTAAATTCTTATAAGGGGGAGGAATCTGGAATTTGGTTATTTGATATTAGAATATTTAATTGATTTTAAATATTTAAATTTTAAATTTTAACTTGAATTTCAAATAAAATGATTTATTGGATAATTTAGTTATTAATTTAATATTTGAAAATTGGATAAATTATTGAATCTAGAGTTTTTTTGTTAAAAATAATTTAAAGACTTATAAAATTTATATTAATAGTAATGAAGATAATAAAACTTTTTAAACCGAATTTAGAAGTGATCTGTTTAGTTTAAAAATATATCATTTAAATTGACATTTAAAAATAGCCTTCCGGGGAACAGTCTCGGAATCCGACGAAACAAGTTTCATTGGATCCGTAATAGTGTATTATTATTGGATTTCAAATTTTGTAGCGTTTGGAGTTAACATTTGGTCGTACGGGACATAAATGCGTTGAAATTTATATTGAAAATTCAATATAATAATGGGGCCCAAAAAGCTATCTTCTTCATACGATCGAATTAGGACTTGAAACCTTTTCCATTGCATTCAAAATAGGGGTATAACATTATAAAAACCTAGCGGCATGCCTCGATAGGAGATGGAGAATTTAAGCTATGAAATTGAGATGTTTTGCAATTTAAATAATATATATATATATATATATATATATATTGGATTTGATAAAAAAAATTCACATCAGCACTTTTTCCACCTCACCTCAAAACAATGTACACCCATTCAAATACGTTTCCGCTTTTTTAAATCACATCTCCCTCTTCTTTTTTTCTATAACAGTCGAGCATAGTGGGAAAAAAATGACGATGGAAGCTTCAAAAAAATTTGTTCTTCCTCCTGTATAAAACCATGCCTCATCCAACAGCCCAAGACCGCCGAAGCCATTTTCAATGTTTTTAGGCGAAGTCGCCAGCTAGAATCTTGCTTGTCTCTAGGTGACGGACTTCGTGAACGGTGGAGATGGGTTTTTACGTGGTGGATGGGCAACGGTTCTTGGTTGAATGGCAGTTTGTTCTTGGCTAAATTCGCGGCGCTGGAGACAGTACATGTGATCGTACCTATGGAGTTGGGAAGATGGAAGCGTCAGCGTGCTTCAATGTGAATTTGGAGGAGGCCAATGGCCTATTGTGGTAGCAACAAGGAGGAGAACGCGACCATGTCGTAGGCCTTTAGGCGTTCTCGGCTGCAAAGGAGGAGATCGCATGGTGGGGGAAGGAGCGGCCTGGAAAGGGCTTCGTGATGGGGAATGTTGGTCGGCGATGGTGGTCGGAGGTGAAGGGAGGCATGGTCAACGGTGGTCGCAGCGAGGTCATTTCATTTAAGGGAAAGAGGGATTTAGGTGGCTAATCTTTTATTTGAACAAGGTTAATTTAAATGTTAACTGTGATTAGTAAAATATTTTTATAATAATTATGTACTCTTATAAATTATACAACTTACTCGTTTTAGATCGGATTGGAACAAAACTAATTGCGTTGGGTCCGCATTGTCGAACACTTCATTTTAGAACTGGATTGGAGTTGATTTGAGCTAGTTAAATTTTGAGCAATAGTCGAACGTTGTTTGACTATAGACCAACTAGAACGCTTCGGCGATAATATAAAAATCAAGATGGGTTAATCTCACTCAATTTTGGATTACTGCAATTAATTTTAAATAGTTAAAATTAATTATTGATTGATTGGTTGAATTGATATATTTTTATCAATGACCGTGATATTATATATAGTAGTATATATATTGGAGTGATTGATATTCCCGCATATATACCGCAGATCAGACCCTATGCGCCCCGCATAATAGCGGATGACCCTATATACCACGATATCTCCCTCGAGGTGGGACTAATATTTTTATATTGTATTAACATCTGTGGATGCAGGGAAACAAGATGGAGGGACCCAACTAGATTCCTCAAAAATATTTAAATTACGTTCATATTCAGTGATATGATTTGTCTGAATAATCTATGATAGATTATAGTGGAATTTGAATTTACTGGATGCTATAGTATTACTGGTTAGATTTCGGCATTTTAAAATACCATAAATATGAATATTGAAAATTTAAAAGAAAATAAAAAGGGAAATTGAAAGTAAAATATTTATAGTGTAATTTGGATTTATCAAAGGAAATGAATTTGGAAAAAAATAAATGGCTTAATTTTAAAGTTTGTACTTAATAATTTCAAAATATGGAAAAATAGAGATTTTGAATAATGTAAATAAAAGGATTTTAAATAATAGAACTTGAGCGATATTGTTAAGTGTAAAAGAGGTTTATTTTTAAAAAAGAGATTTAAAATAGCTTGGGAAGATCAAAAGGAAAATTTGGAAAGAAGATATGAAATTGTTATACTAGATTTTAATAGGATTATGAAAAGAAAGTGGAATCTGATTTTAGTTCGGTTTTGGGATACATTTGGGTTATTTAATAAATTAATTTAAAAATGGGATTTAATTTAGAAATCGATTTAAAATCGATTAAGCATTGTGAAACCATTATAAACGGGAAATGAGACGATGGAATTTATAAACAAGGTTTATAAATAAATTAAAGTGATTATCAGTGGATAAATTGAAGTTATAAATTCACGATGAGGATTTATAAGGAGATGGGTAAATCGGCCTAAAAATAAATGGTAGATTTAATTTAGAAATGTGAAAAGGTAATTTATGAAATTAATACGAATCAAATTGGAAATAAATCGAGAAGGATTTATTAATATTAGACTGGCTACATGGGAGTTGAAAAATATATTCTTTTGAGAAGTTAAGTTTACTTCAAAAAAGAGGAATTTTTAAGTACTAACTAGAAAATTTAAAAGCATTTAAGAATATTTTGGAAAACTAACTATTTAGTTGTTTAAAACCGTTTAAGGTATATTTAAGTATTAATTAAGTAGTTTTATAAATGGTTGATATTAAGTTAATTATTATTTAAGAATTAATAAGTATAATTAGTTTAAGAGATAGATTATTTTATATTAATATTATTTTATAATAACTTTTATCTTAAAGAGTAATTGCCTAAAATTAACTTAGCGATTATTATAGAAATTATATAAGTATTATTTTAAAAAATTATTTAATAAAGTTTTCGAAAAGTAATGGTATGCTTTCATGGTGTAATCGGAGGCAATGAGTGCCTACAATTAAGTTTTGGATTTCCCTAGAATAAGACGTAACCATCGAGCTTTGAATCCATGGTTGATACAGATGTGGTACTTTCCGCATTATTTTTAAACAGAGTTTCAGATATTTTTGAAAGATAGTTTGTGAATTTACTAAACTCGATAAGATAAGTACATACTTTTGGATAAAGATATTTATTTATATAAAAAAATAAATAAAAATGGGACTTGATATTTCAGTGGAAAATGAAATATTTAGTTGAATGATTGTTTATTTGATAGTTAAATAACCGACTATCAAATTTGGACCTAAAATATAACTTTGGAACATCTTGAAGGAACACGGAAATTATATAGTACAGTTACCGTTCGAGGTGCTATACTATACGTATAAACTCGTTTCGTTCTTCTAGTAAGGAAATCCATCCACAAACGATTAGGAGGTGATCTTCGATCTTATTTTCATCTGTTATTTCCTAAAGAACCGAGGTTGAGTTTACCGGGAAATATCGAACGTTGTTTCGAAGAGACCGGGATCGAATAATTTATCCGAAAACCACTTCGATCCAACGAGTATGTTTTTGAAAGGAAAACAAGAGCTTGGAGTCGAAGATGGAATAGTGAAGTGCAAGGGCTAATTGCTAATAATCCTGAGGATATTTCCAAAATGGATGTAGTAGGAATAGTGCCTTCGGTTCCCTTCGGACCCAGAACGGACTTGTATGGATGAATGTTATCAGTACGTTGTTATTGGAGGACAATGAGTATTCTAAGTGAAAATTCCTTAAAAAGGTAATCATAGCCTCTAGCCTCATCAACCGGGAATGACTGAAAAGCAGGAGAGATGCAGCAAGGCTAAGTGGGTAGCACCCAATTAGGGTTTGTTTATCACCTTTCTACATACCCTCGGATATTACTACTACGATACATGGAAGGAGCTCAGCAAGGGTGGGAACACCCGGGGTGATAGCATATTGGTCTATCCAGGTTAGGGGTTGTTCGGTCTTGTGTTGCAGAGGATCCTGGCATGGTCCTTGGTATGATTTTTCTAGACGTGTACTGTGACCGGTGGTACCCCAGTGCCTAGTCATTTGTATGGAATCCATTCTCCAATACGTGCTTTTACAGTTTTGATTGTAGAGCCTAGTATGTTGGAATTTAATTAATGTAACAATTTCAGCTATTTGAATAAGTATTTTTACTTAGACACTATTATAATATCGGAGGATTTGATATGAAATGTTTTGATTATCGTAAGGTAAAAACCTGTCCTGTTTATGTGTGGCGTGGTCTTACGAGATACCTTTGATTTTCAAAGGATTTGATAACTTTAATAATTCAAATTGAGTGTGTTTTCTCACGCTGATTTTGCAGACCGACTCGGGTGTTGTTTTATTATAATGCTAGGGTCAGACCGAGTATTACAGATACAAGATAGGATGCCATGGAGCTCAGGAGATGAGCTGGATGACGAAGACATATTACACGTACCTGATTTTTATTCCGCTATGTATGGTATGCTGTGTATTCAATATTTATGAGGACAAGTTGTATAACTGTCCAGTATTAAGTTATTAATGCATTGTACTCTAATGATGTAATGTATAAATAACAGTTATATTTCTTTTTGTATAAAGACTAGATGTTATCTATTCTATATTATTCCGTTGCAATTGTGTTATTCGGCGTCGTTGTTTCTATTTTCTTATTCTACCGCTCTCTTCTTTTTCTTACGATCTGGTATTTTCGACATTCGATTGCTCGTTATGTAATACAGTGAACGTATTGATGTTGATTTTCGGTGGTTCTTATTTAAGGCAGGTCCCCATTATTTAATACATAATCTAAGATGGACACCTTACTGGTACCTATCTAGCTGATATTGCGCAGAAATCTCTTCGGCCACTTAATACTACCTATTGAAGCAGACCTTTCTGAGATATCCTTTATCGTGCCTAATCATAAGCCCTGCTCATTTATTACTTCATATAAAAGAAAGAGGCGGACCCTCAAACAACCATTTAATACCTTCAATCCCCAAAGTAGGTCTTATGTTTTAAGCATATTCCTTTCCGACGAGGCTTATGGTTAGAGATGTCTTACGTCAGTAATAAGTGTACACAACTGGTGGTAGCCTCTAAGTGAAGGGCAGACATCTATTGTGTAACTCTACCGACCTCGCATCCAAATCTACTAAGTCTAATTAATTATTTCTAAGCTTTATAATTTGACAAATCTCGCTAATCTCTATTTGCATATTTAAGGCTATAATTTATTCTAATGAATACCTTATAATGTTTAATTGCTACCTATCATGTTTTATTTATTATCCTCATAAATCCCAATAAATATGTATAAAATTATATACACATGCCATTAAAATTATAGACCTGAGAAGACCTTTAGGAAAGAGCCGAATATATATTTAAAATATTGAAATTTGCCTTTTGTATTGCGCAACGATGATCCGCTCCTTCTCTTCTTCTATTTATTTTCTCCTCTTCTCCAATTAGTATAGAGACAAACTATTTTAAAGTTAGGAAGAATAGTGGAAAGGAGGAAATAACAAAGTTTCACTGCCCTAGATCAGAAAAGATGAGAAGATAACAGTGGGTTAGACATGTATTTATAGGCTTTTGAATCAGTCGTATCTGTTATACTTTAATTATTAAGTTCGGGCCATTGGCCAAGATTCAAACCATAGATAAAAAATGCCTCGATCGGTCGACCGCACCCCTATTAGCAGTCGACCACTAATGGTTGACGATCCATATCGCGGGAATCGACCGTCGGGGTCCTGGTTTAATTATTATTTATTACTATATTTCTTTATTCAATTATTTTCGTTTTGATTTCTTTAAAAGCTCGTAACTTTGTCGTTTTGAACTTCGATCATGAAACTCCAAATATGAAAGTTTCTTAAAAAATAGCCACAAATGTTATGGTGCAAGTTTCGTGGCCAAATTCCACTATTCGCTCAAATTCCATTTTCGGAGCTAAATTAAGAATTAAATTATTATCATAAATTTACGGGGTGTTACATTCTTCCCCTTTATAATAATTTCATCCTTGACATTACCCCAACGATTAAATCATGGAGTAATGTAGTAACCACCCTAAACTGCCCAAATAATTAGTGTATAACCAATTTTTTTGCCAAAGGTGCACAAGTGCATCGTGCATCATAACATAGAAAACATGTATGCAGAATGATTCTAAATTGGGCCCTCCTATATGAATGTATTCTTAAAAAACCATTTTTGAAAATATGATTCAAACAACCTATTTATACTAGCAGTTCTATATCTATGCACGTTTTGAAAGATCTTTTTCACACAAAAATTCCATACTCCTACGAATAGAAGCAAGGCTCGACCAATTTTGCATCCAATTCCTATCATCCAAAAGTTTAATGCATTGTATTTTTGTATCGTGGACGATTAGTTCTATGCCATGAGAAGAAACTAGGTGGAGAATTTACATTCTTACCCCTCTATTTGGTACCAATCATGTTTTACATTGGAAACTATGCACATTTAGTCCTTGCTCTACCTCCTACCGCGGCTGCTGTTTTGCTATTGGTCCCATTATCCCAGCTAGTGGCTCAGGGATTCCAATCTTCTTAGGAGAGGTTCGATCGAATGGTGAGGGGACCTTCTTCTAGACTTGCTATCCAGAGAGGTTCACTCCATATTGACTAAATATACGAGTGAAGAGATGGAAATACAGAAAGTAGCTCCGTGGAGTACAAACTCCAGGACTAATACAGTGGCTCATAATAACACGAGCCCAATTGACAGCCATACAACCTATGCGGAATAGGTCGCCCTCTGTACCACTGAATAAATCTGATCAAAGCTCCCCGTCTTTGAAATGATGTTCTACTGAACTATGTGAACGACGAAGTAGGCTGTAGGTTGCAAATTGTCTGACCTCTAAGCACCAATATCTCCAAAAATGATCTACTACAAAATCTTTCGATAAATCATCTCCATAGCTTCCAAATCCGCTCCCTCTATGGATATCCCAAAAATATCATCGAAATCATCATCTAATAAATAGATCTTGACTCCCTTCACTTCCGACTGGAGATTGTCGATGCCTTCATCAAAGTTGTATATAGATTCTCGCCAAATAGATGCATGCAATGATAGTAATATTCCCGTTCAAAATAGCGAAGGAATGGTGCTAATCCTGCAGCTGTGAACAGTTCCTCGAGTCCAAAGGCAGTGAAACCTTCAAATTTGCCTAGTCGTCCCTTAAAGAAGGTGTAATTTGTTGAGGCCAAGTAAATGGAGATTTTCTGGTCGAATCCAGTCGAGCCAAGTGATCTCTTGAGGGGTGTGACTTGGATGGTATGTGTAACGACCCACATTTTTGGACAGTTCAAATCGACAATAAACCACACATGCCAACTCAAACCATTCAAAAGGGTGGATTGTTAATGGGGTTAAATAAGAAAATAAGGGAAGAAAAAGAAGAAAACAAACACAGAATCTCACAGTGGAACGAAAAAAATATAATAATCAAATAAACAGTTCATGAAGCCATTTACTATACATTTGATTATAGTTTATACAACATTTATCAGAGTTATACATATACATCATAATAAAATATAATGTAGTAGACAATATGATGTAGGAATAACAATAGTACTAATATACCAAATCTTCATCTTTGTCCTCCAGAATAAGTCTTCAATAAGCTGAAAAACTCAGGACTGACCCGAGCATAATGAAAAGACAAAACACTCAAGTCAGGACAAAAATATCCTTATGTAAGTCAAATCGATATCGCATATAACATGAGTGTAACGGCATCAGAGATTTTTACGGGATTTCACATCTCATATCCAGTGTATAACATGCGTGCAATAACTCAAGAGATGTTACGATATTTTCCATCTCTTAAGGATTTGTCAAAATATTTATATGTAGTAGAATACGCTATATATAATGTCTAGTGAGTAAAATAAATATTTTTCTTAGCGTTAAGGCTTTACATTAGTCCCTCTTAATGCATATTTAAGCATTGTCGTATAGTTTGCGTATAAACACCAGTTAAACGGTCGGTGGATAAGGATGCGTCGTGATACGACAACACTAAATCAAAATCGTAGGGGTATCGTTTAGGGGTAAAAGTATGACAAGACACGTGAGGCATGCCCAAGGTAGGATACTATCACTTTAACCTTCTCGGCTAGTGATAACGCACCATAGCCATGATCGCCCACCAGGTCCAACGCTCTTATAATTTGGAGGGTGTGCACTAATCAATCACAATGTAAATGATGGTAATACGAAGATGTGTGTCCGCTCGGGGTAGCTAACCCACTTAGCCGGTATGGCTCCTATTTTAGTAATTTCAAATTGGCACAAGTTCCAGGCTAATCCATTATCGTTCTCTTTCTTCAAATCCAGCAAACGACACCAAATCCAACCACTTCGTTCTGGATTAATACTCCACGTATACAGTTGTCAAAGTGGTTTCGGTATTGACAGTCGACCTTCGAAAATTGACACATGTACTTCACTTGTACCTGAATGTCGTAGATTCAAACGTCGAATCTGGATCGCCGGAGCTTATAACACATTAAGTATAACAACACAGTGGAAGAAAAAGAATATCATTGATATACGATATTCGATACAACCTTCTGAGACAATGAATATCAATATAAATATCAAAGATAGAATATAACATCGGAATAAAGTTTTCGACAAAGGAACACCAATATTAACTTCAAATAGAAGAGAGAGAGCTTGAGAATCCAGGATTGCATTTCCATTTAAATGCTCCAAAGTTCCAAACCAAGATAGCTTGAACTAAGTGCTCGAACCACCATCATCGAGGCGATAAGCAACTCGATCCAAATGCGATTGCCAATATACAGGGATTGAATGCTATCAAATCTACACCTACTATTCTGCTATCTGAAAAACCAACTCTAGACTGCCCACGTGGAAAATTATGGGCACCTAGAGTTTAGGAAGGGAACAATAAACTCCAGGTCAGTCGTGGGACTGGTATGAGCAAACAAAAACAGTTTATCTTTAAAACAAACAATAAAAGTATTTTAAAACATTGAAATCCACAATGCTTTTTGGAAAATGAAACTGCCATAAGGCCTTCCGCCACACACATAATGCAAGCGCAAACTTGGAGGAGATTTCTCCTTATGACAGTCAAAAATACTTACTACGCAAAATCTTTTTGATATTATTATTATTAGTGCATAGTGCAGAAAATCTTTCAAAAGTATAATATTAATCTTAGCCAGCATAGGTACCATTATATTATACCTGCTATAGCTACCACATGAGGTGGCAGGTTATACAATTGCAATTGTAAAGGGCTCGTATTGTTTTGTTTGGATTTCCAACAAATGGTCGGGCTAAGGAACTTCCTACTGCCATATGGGTACGCCTCTGGAGGGATGTCCTGAGAACCTACCCGGCTCTCTGCCAACACAAGGCCGGGTTACCTCTGTAACTAGATAACAACTACTCGAGCATGCCATCCCCGGTCGTTTGCGACCTTTATCCGAGGTGCCTCTCAACCAACAACCACAAAGAAATCACAAAGTAATAGATTTGCAGTGACCACATGAGTTAAGTATTTGGGCTCCATACCATGACACCACCCTTTTCCAGAAGGGAGTGGCACACCCTAAAGGGTGCGACCCTCATAACCTTGCCACATCTTTCCTGTTTCGACTATTTTAGGGGTGTGAGGTCCTGATGCAGTCTCGTCCACAAAGCTACACTTTTTCACAAAGCCATGCTTTGATCAACAAATGATACACATCAGCACTCAACATGCCACACTACCAAATTGGGAGTATATCACTGATAACTACTAACTACATAACCTCTGAGCTCGTATGTCTCAGAGAAGGGTGTTAAGCTAAGAGAATAAATTCTCCGCCACCAAGCACAAATGTATTTGATAGAGATCGGTTTTATATCTCAAAGTGTAATGTCAGACATACAACTATACAAGTCCGTTCCAGGTTCGAACGGAACCGAAGGCACTTCGTCCAATAAAGGAAGAATCCCTTGCAATCCGGGTATCCACAACCTCGATCGGACTCCCCATCACATATGGAGATCTCTATACTGGAGCAACTCAGTGCAGAGTCATTCAACAGGTTATCTTATCGTTCTCGAAGATACCCGGTCTTCGCCACCGTCTTCAATTGTTATCCATTCATCGTATCACTATTCGGAATGGGTTATATGACACAAAGTCCTCTCCTGGCTAAACCGAATAGTGAGCACAATTGTAACAACCCTAGATTTTTCATATATTTTAATATTTGACTTTGTTTTATTTTGAAATTATTTTAAACTTATTTTATTTCAAACATTTCATTTTTAAATGTAGGTGTTGATTATTATGTGAATTATAATTTCAAACCGGTATAAATTGGATATTTTACTGAAAGATGAATTTCTGTTCAAACTGGTCAAACCTTGACTTTTAAATTTCAAATTTAAATTCTTAAATTTTATCTTTTATTATGAAAATATATTTAATAACTTGAATACTGCTTTTCGTTTCATTGAAAACGGAATTAATTTGTGAAAGTTATGTACATTTCAATTTTGAGTATAATTTGTTTTATTTTGAAATTTTGTCTATTTTAAATTATATAAATCATATTTTCTATGTTATATTTTATTTTAATATGTGTTAATATGTTATTTTATGTATATTTTGTCTTTTAATATTTTTAAAGTGATAATAAAAAATTTCCAAAATTTATTGTATTTATTTCATATTTTTAAAGGCCGTTTTCTATTTTTCTACTATTTTTTTCATTTAAATTATATTTAATTAAAATTTATATATTTATTTTATGAATGCACTTTTATTTTTATGTTATTATCTTTGTTATAAATATTTTTACAAGCCCATATAAATTTTCCAAAGTTCATTCTGTTCATTTTCAAATTTTCTAGTCTAGTTTGCAATTTTGTGCTATTTTCTTATTTTAACCTTATATAATTAATAAATATTTTTTTTTTAAATTTTCGAAAGTTCAACTGAAATAATTATTATTTTCAGTAATTTAATCTTATATAAATAAATTAAAAGAAATTTGAAATGGTTTTGACTTTTGGTTTTCAAATGGCCCTTTATCTTCCACCTTTTCACATTCAACATAACTATTCATCAATTAGCTTTTATTACACATTTTTCAGCCGCATATTTTCATTTCCATTCACGGAAACTCATTTTGCACTTCTGAAACAAAAAAAAATCGGTCTTGCTTGAGGAGAAAGTTTGGTAAAAGAATTCTTTTTCTCTTCTTCTTTTGTTTATTTCTTATTGTTTGAATTTGATTTGCACTTGTTCTTTTATGTCATAGGTTTGGTCACCTCCTCTCCAACCCCTGCCATCCACCACCACTTGAGAACATCACCATCTTCACCTCTTCTCTGACCAAACCCCAAGCCATGCCTCCTTGTGGATTGATCCATCACCAAAATCCAACAAAACTCCATAAAACTTGCCTAGACCGAACACATCATCCACATCCACCACTTCCACCATCCATGGCCGACCAAACACCACCACCACCAGCCCTGTTCCAGACCTGAGACACCTCTGCACACCACCTATTGATCCCACCTGAAATAGCCGTGACCTTTATGCCCTTGGCCGAGCCAAACTATGGCCTTAAACCCTTGTATATTGCTTTGTTAGTGTAGTTCCACCACCACCCACCCTTGCACCACCTTCTAGCATGTTAGGCCGACCCTTAGCAACCCAGACCTGAACCAAAAACATTGCTTTAGACCTGTAATACACTCATGTCCGAACCCAATGTGTGTTGGTGACAAGTGCAAAACAATTCCGCTTTGATTTGTGCAGTCTATTCTATCATTGTTTATCGTATTTGCATTTGAAACTTATGTTATTATTATTGTTTTGTGTGACTTGTATTCAAGGGGTTTGATACTTTGGCTCCTCCATTCATATTTGTATTGTTTTATCGTGCTTGTTTGGATCTCATTCGTGCATTCGTCGTTGTGTCTCCAGCACAAACCAGTGAGTTATTCTCACCAGACAATATGTACATTTATAACTAGTAAATTGACCCCTTTTGAATCTGTAAAATACATTATCATGTTACACCTGCTATGTTATGATTTTATGATTTTCACCCATGCTTAAACACCTGTTATATCATATTTTACTGTCATATTATGCTGTTCTATTATTTTTATCAGTTTATCACACTACAAGTTCCTTTTAGATTAGAATCACTATGGGTTGAAATGATACATACCCGAACGGACTTTAGAATAGGAGAAAATCGTTATGGGCTGAAATGATAGGCCTGAATGATTTTCAGTTATTTTCATTTACTTGGGATTGTGGGTTTGAAATGATCAAACCCGGGTTTTCTTTGTAAATTACGGGTTGAAATGATATATTACCCGTATCACTTTACCTAGGCTAGAAAATGAAATAAAGACCCGTTGTTAAAATATGTTTTTCTTAAAATTTTAAAATATTTTAGAAATGTAAATATTATAATATTTTGATTTAAATTTGATTAAAAATGATTTTTGTAAAGCATTATTGACTCTCTGAAAATTTATAAGTGAAATAAATTAATGGTAAAGTTTGAAAATCTGAAATGTAAGTTTTTTTGGAAATTATAATTTTGTGATAAATGGAATTTAAATTAAATATGAAAATATGATAAATTTATGATATTTTGAATTAAATGAATTTAAAATAATTTTATAATATATTAATGATTTTTGAATTAAGTTAAAATGTGAAATGAATGAATATTTAAGTTGAAAATTTGAAATATAACTAAAGTTAGTAATTTGTGAATTTGGCTTAAAAGTGAATTTTAAATTAAGTAAATAAAAATGAAATTAAGTTATATTTGAAAATTTAAACTTAAGTGTTAAGTTAAATTTAATGTAATGAATTTAAAATTTAATGTTAGAATTTAATAAGTGAATTAGTATCAAATTTTGATTTTTGAATAGAGATTTAACTTTATAAAATCATGAATATAAGGGTATTTGAATGATTGTTTTAAAAGTGAAATTATATGATTTTATAAGTTAAAAATGGATTAAATAAAAATATAATTGTTTGTGAAATTATACTGAATATTTGAAGTTAATTTACTGCATTTCTAAAATGCTATTAATTCTAATGTAAAGTATAATACATCATTTGTAAATACTGTAGTTGATAATAATGAACCAAATGGCTCAATTTAATTAAAGGCTATTATAGCATTTTTTGTGAATGTTATCATGGTTGAATTTAACTAAGTTTATTTGAAACTAATGGAACTCTATTACAGCATTTTAAATGTTGTATTTTGTTAAATTGAACCGTTTTAAGTGTGACTTTCTGTAGCATTTTCTAAATGCTGCGAAAGTTGAATTTTCATTGTTTTAATAAATTTAAGTGAATGAATGAACTTTGAAAGACTAAAATTTTGGAATTTAATAATTTAATTATTAAATATAATATCTTCATTTTAATGATTTAAATGAAGCAATTTGTTTTGAAATATAAACTATTTTGAAATGTGTTTTGAAACGGTATTTAAATTAAATAAAAATGAATGTGGTTTGGAAGATATGATATTTTGATATTTTGAAATGGATTTTGAATGATATTGAATTTTAAATGATATTTGATTTCGAAGTATAAATACTATTTTGAAATTTTAACCACGGGATGTATTTAATTTATGGTTTAACTGATCTTTAAAGGATGGGCGATCCCAGGTATCCTTTAAGTTATGGTGCATTTCTACTACAGTTCACTTGAGTTGATTTACATTATATAAGTATATATTGTCCTGACTCGAGTGTTTTGTATTTTACTTTACGCTCGGGTCAGCCTGAGTATTCACAGCTTTGGATTCTCTTTCTGGAGCTGGTCTTTGCTGGAGTTTCTACTTACCTACATTTATATCTACTTTCTGTTTCAGCTATTCTAGTTTATCTCATGTATTAGTGAACTTCTATGTATTTGGGATTTCTATTTTGTTGTTTTCAGACTGTATTATGTTTTTGGTTTGAGACTCTGTCGTAGTAGCTTCATGAACTACTATGTATTTTATATTCCGCTGCGAGGTATTCTGTTTGTTCTGTGTCTGAGATTTTGTGATTTGTATTTCATTTGCTCCAAATTTATTTACAATGCGGTATTTTGAGCAATTCAAGTCCGACATGTGCGGCTGCGAATGGCTGAAAATATTGGGTTATTACATTTGGTATCAGAGCTTTGTTTTTAGGCAAACCATAGCCTGCGGAGCAAAAACTCATTAAAGATAGGGTAGAAATACCCTAGAATGAGTGAAATCAATCTCATAATCCTTTCTTGTGAGAGAACGTATTTTCGAAGTATAAAATAATTTCCAAATGATTTTTAAAGGATTTTCAAAGATTATTTTGGTATAAAAAATTTCTTATTTTGAAACCAAGATTTACAAAACTTCATCCCTTCAGTATCCATCTTGTTAGAAATCTCTTGGTTAGGATTCTTATCGATTAGGTCCTTGAACTTTGGAACGCTCCCACTTGTCCTAAAATCCAGTCTTGTCTTCCCTATTCTATCCATTTTGATTTTGGAGCATTTCATAACCCCACTTTGGAATGACCTCTATAAAGATCGGTGATTCCGCAAATCTTTGAATGAATTGTAAAGGGGTGAAAATCCTTTATAATTGGCATTGATTCACCGGAGATTCCTGTATCCTCGGTTTTCGATGCTATCTATCTCCTACTCTACCCGGATTCTACCTCTGGCGATCGAATGTCGATTTGCCTTAGATTTCCGAATTGATTATATTACAGAAGTCACGGTTGACCGGTTAAGGTCGCCTGCAATTTATATAGGCTTATCATCTTCTATTTGGTAATAAAATTATCTTATCTTCGTTCGATCTTATCTTCGAAACATAATTCTATTTGATTAAAGTTCCTCTAAATTCGAATCTCCGTATTGCTTGAAATCTAACCTTGAATCATTCTTTGGAAATTTGTGTTTGATTGTATTTTGAATTTGTGCATACATCGAAATTATTATTTTGAGAAGGATGGCCCTATTTTATATATAAAAGTGAAATGTTTTCAATAAGGATTTTTACCTTTGGAAAATGAAAATTTGAAGCTTTGAAAGGATTTGAAATTTTGGAAATTTATAAGAAAATGTGATTTATATAAAAATGATTTATAGATAAAGGGTTTGAATTTGAATTTCGAGGAATCGAACTCCGGTGTTTTGAAATGGGTTTTTAAGATTTTGGAAAATATATAATAATAATAGGATTTAAAGATATTTTTCCAAATAAGAAATGTTTCATATGTAGTCGAATGACTTCCAATAATGTCAAAGAGATTTCAAAGAAGTTTCAAGAAATAAAAGTCTAGAACCCACTTATGTCGCTGAAAAATAATTTCGGTGATGAATACATGCATCATCGACATTGATTTTTGAGTTTCTGAGTGGGGAAGAGGCCACTCTAGTAGCTTTGCTATGCGATTGATTTTATGAAACCAAATTTTGATTTCCGATTTCGATGTATGGTTTGATATTCGAAAGATATGTGTGTATATATATAATTGAAATGGTTTAAAATAAGCCGGTGTTCAATCCTCGAGATTCAGATTTGTTTTGGTATAACCTTACCTATTGGAATCGATTTACTAATTTGTTGGTGATTTCCAACTCTTGGATTGAAAATATGATTTCTTCGACTATTTTGAAGGTTCGAGCACTTCCAAATCAAGGTTAACTTTTCAAAGCTAAGAAATTTTGAATGGTATAAGGTATTTGATAAAGTTTAAGTTTAGTTTGGTATGATTAATGTATAAAGTAATATGATTTATATAAGTTTAAAACTGTTGTGGAGTGAAATAAATAAGACTATTTTGAATTATACTGGTATGAAATATAGTTTTGAAAAGATATTTGAAGTAAAATGTTGAGTTTTTGTTAAATTTATAAGTTAAGAAAAACAGTGAATTTTGACTTAACAAATGAAAGTGAGTTTTAAATTGAATATTTGATTTAAAATTTTATTGTTAAAAATTATTTAAATGTGAAATTTTGAAGTCTAGAAATATGATTTATAAGTTTAAAATTTGCTAAAATTGAAGTTGTATTTTTTTTTAAAAGTTATAATAAAATCTGGAATTTTATTAATAGCATTTCTAAAATGCTATAGTTTTATGACAACACTTTAAAATGCTGTTGTTTTTTAATTTAACTTTGTTTGAATTAACTAAATATCTGTTATGGCATATTATAAATGTCGTTATTCTTGAACCAAACTATTTTGGAAACTATAAGTTACGATAGCACTTTTAAATGCTGTCATTGTTATAATTTGACAATCTTTCGTAATGTTATAGATTTTAACACTGTTGAGTTATGTTTTAAAAAGTTAAATGATTTAATTTTGGAATTGATTATTTTTGAAATTTAAGGAGTTTTGAATATAATTTAATATTTAAATTTGAATTTTAAGGAATTTAAATTGAATTTGAATTTAAATAAGGTTTACTTGGTTATGTGTTAAATGGAATGAAATGTAATGAGATAAATGAATTTTTGAATGGAATTTTAAAATGTATTTTGTAATGATATTTGAAATAATAATTGAATGACATATTTGATTTTTAATGATATTTAAATTTAAATATTTGAAATTGAATTCAAATAATGATTTGATAATGAGGCTTTGAATGATATAATCTTTATTTGATAAAGAATGTGAATCAGGAATGATAACAGATTTTGATAAATGAAATTTAAAGTTTATATTTGTATGAAAGGATATTTGGTTTACTTGTAATTTGAATTTAATTAAAAATGATGTATTTATGAAATGAATATGTCAAAACTAAGTAATAATGAAGTAAAATTTGAGATATATGAAATTATAAAATTTAGTTTTGGAATACGGTACATTTAAGCTCTGAAATATATTAAAGATTGAATAGTTTATTTTGCGGATCAAATCTTTATTTGAAATTTGATAATACTTGAAATGGTTTTGTTGGAAAACTAAATTGAATTGAAACTGATGGTTTGAATTGAATTAAAGATGGAACTTGTAGACTTGGGTTTAAATTGAATAAATTTGTGAAATGTAAAGAATTAAAGGGATGTTTTATGATTTCAAATGTATGATTTAGAAAAGTTATGATTTTCAAAGTGTAACGATTTCAAGTATTTTGGTTTCGAAAGATTTATAACTTTGAAAGTATTATGATTTTTGAAAGTGAATATATGTTTGAAATGGAAATGAATTTGTTTGACCTAAATTTTTGTTGATTTGGAAATTTGGATTATTTTCTAAATCTATTGTTTTAAGAAACTTTGAAACTGAGTATATGTAATTCATAAGAAATGATTTGGCGAAATCATATATGATTTTGAAACTGAAATGTTATTGAAACAAATTAAAATTGAGAACCTTGTTTTACTAAATACTTGATTTGGGAGTTATCGAACTTATATAAAATGGATTTGTATAAGTATGAAGTTGATTTGAAAATGTTGAATTGAAAAGGTACTCAATTTGTAAATTAAAATCTTATATAATCGAAGTTTATATAAGTATGATTTGATATACTATTGATTTTGGAAAGTATTCAATTTGAAAATGAAATCTTATATATAATGGAATTTATATAAGTGCGATATTTGAAGCTATGATTTTGAAGGGCTTCTATATATGGTATATTATATTTTGATGTAAGAGGTATGGGAAGCACCCTCCGAAAGAAGTATAGTGATATGCTTCGACCCAGATGGACTTGGGGAATCCAGGAATGGATTCGACCGAAAAAACCTAATGGACTTGAGTGAATTCAGAAATGGATTTGAACTTATATGGTTGTCTGGACTTAAACTCATGAGTTCCTCGATTTTTTTTAGGGTAGATGGTTCATTAGTTTACCCAATGGAGGTGCTTTTGATCCTGGGATCTGTTGTTTATGGATCTTCCGGGAAGGAAGTGCATCCATTGCGTAAATCATTAAATCAGCAGCGTACCACTGCAGCAGGGGTCAATGGTCCCTTGTTTACGAACTGGCTATGATATTTTTCTAGAATCTGGAAGGTAGAAGGATCTTCTGGAAAGTGTTGTGTCCATTTCGTAAATACTGGATCAGCAGCGGGCCACTGCTATCGTATTATCATCATTTGACATTGGATTTTGAGCGGAACTTCTCATACCTATTTTTTTAGTATTTTCACTGGGTGTTGAAACAGGTCTACTAAGTACTTGGAGAATTCTAGCTTTGCGCCTAATCAACGCATAGCCAGAGTCTACAGGAACGAAAGTAAACTTGTTAAGACATTGAGTTATAAAACTATTTTGGTAAAGTATTGTATAAAGGATATTCTAATTATGATTTAAAATGTCTTAAATATTGTTTACTTCGAACTATCAAATTTGAATCAAATAACTAATTATCATATTAAATGTTTAACATGTCAAATATGAAAAATATATTAAAATAATGGTTCATCCATGTCTTTCAACCTGCTTTCCCTCCTAGCTACTTTTTCCCTACCTTCTTTCAGGATGTCTTCCAACCTATTGTTCTTTCTTGTTGTTTCTCCGCTTCCTTCCTTTTCGAGGACAAAAAGATTTGAGTGTGGGAGAGTGTAACAACCCTAGATTTTTCATATATTTTAATATTTGACTTTGTTTTATTTTGAAATTATTTTAAACTTATTTTATTTCAAACATTTCATTTTTAAATGTAGGTGTTGATTATTATGTGAATTATAATTTCAAACCGGTATAAATTGGATATTTTACTAAAAGATGAACTTCTGTTCAAACTGGTCAAACCTTGACTTTTAAATTTCAAATTTAAATATTTAAATTCTTAAATTTTATCTTTTATTATGAAAATAGATTTAATAACTTGAATACTGCTTTTTGTTTTGTTGAAAACGGATTTAATTTGTGAAAGTTATGTACATTTCAATTTTGAGTATAATTTGCTTTATTTTGAAATTTTGTCTATTTTAAATTATATGAATCATATTTTCTATGTTATGTTTTATTTTAATATGTGTTAATATGTTATTTTATGTATATTTTTTCTTTTAATATTTTTAAAGTGATAATAAAAATTTTCCAAAATTTACTGTATTTATTTCCTATTTTTAAAGGCTATTTTCTATTTTTCTGCTATTTTCTTCATTTAAATTATACATAATTAAAATTTATATATTTATTTTGTGAATGCATTTTTATTTTTATGTTATTATCTTTGTTATAAATATTTTTACAAGTCCATATAAATTTTCCAAAGTTCATTCTGTTCATTTTCAAATTTTCTAGTCTAGTTTGCAATTTTGTGCTATTTTCTTATTTTAACCTTATATAATTAATAAATATTTTTATATATTTTTATATTTTTTTTAAATTTTCGAATGTTTAACTGAAATAATTATTATTTTCAGTAATTTAATCTTATATAAATAAATTAAAAAAAATTGAAAGGGTTTTGACTTTTGGTTTTCAAATGGCCCTTTATCTTCCACCCTTTCACATTCAACATAACTATTCATCAATTAGCTTTTATTATACACATTTTTCAGCCGCATATTTTCATTTCCATTCACGTAAACTCATTTCCCACTTCTGAAACAAAAAAAATTCGGCCTTGCTTGAGGAGAAGGTTTGGTAAAAGAATTCTTTTTTTCTTCTTCTTTTGCTTTTTTTCTTATTGTTTGAATTTGATTTGCACTTGTTCTTTTATGTCATAGGTTTGGTCACCTCCTCTCCAACCCCTGCCACCTCCACCACCACCTGAGAACATCACAATCTTCACCTCTTCTCTGACCAAACCCCAATCCATGCCTCCTTATGGATTGATCCATCACCAAAATCCAACAAAACTCCATAAAACTTGCCTAAACCGAACACATCATCCACATCCACCACTTCCACCACCCATGGCCGACCAAACACCACCACCACCAGCCCTGTTCCAGACCTGAGACACCTCTGCACACCACCTACTGACCCCACCTGAAATAGCCGTGACCTTTATGCCCTTGGCCGAGCCAAACTATGGCCTTAAACCCTTGTATATTGCTTTGTTAGTGTAGTTCCACCACCACCCACCCTTGCACCACCTTCTAGCATGTTAGGCCGACCCTTAGCAACCCAGACCTGAACCAAAAACATTGCTTTAGACCTGTAATACACCCATGGCCGAACCCAATGTGTGTTGGAGACAAGTGCAAAACAATTCCGCTTTGATTTGTGCAGTCTATTCTATCATTGTTTATCGTATTTGCATTTGAAACTTATGTTATTATTATTGTTTTGTGTGACTTGTATTCAAAGGGTTTGATACTTTGGCTCCTCCACTCATATCTGTATCGTTTTATCGTGCTTGTTTAGATCTCATTTGTGCATTCGTCGTTGTGTCTCTAGCACAAACCAGTGAGTTATTCTCACCAGACAATATGTACATTTATAACTAGTAAATTGATCCCTTTTGAATCTGTAAAATACATTATCATGTTACACCTGCTATGTTATGATTTTATGATGTTCACCCATGCTTAAACACCTGTTATATCATATGTTACTGTCATATTATGCTGTTCTATTATTTTTATCAGTTTATCACACTGCAAGTTCCTTTTAGATTAGAATCACTATGGGTTGAAATGATACATACCCGAATAGATTTAGAATAGGAGAAAATCGTTATGGGTTGAAATGATAGGCCTGAATGATTTTCAGTTATTTTCATTTACTTGGGATTGTGGGTTTGAAATGATCAAACCCGGGTTTTCTTTGTAAATTACGGGTTGAAATGATATATTACCCGTATCACTTTACCTAGGCTAGAAAATGAAATACAGGCCCGTTGTTAAAATATGTTTTTCTTAAAATTTTAAAATATTTGAGAAATGTAAATATTATAATATTTTGATTTAAATTTGATTAAAAATGATTTTTGTAAAGCATTATTGACTCTCTGAAAATTTATAAGTGAAATAAATTAATGGTAAAGTTAGAAAATCTGAAATGTAAGTTTTTTAGAAATTATAATTTTGTGACAAATGGAATTTAAATTAAATATGAAAATATGATAAATTTATGATATTTTTGAATTAAATGAATTTAAAATAATTTTATAATATATTAATGATTTTTGAATTAAGTTAAAATGTGAAATGAATGGATATTTAAGTTGAAATTTTGAAATATAACTAAAATTGGTAATTTGTGAATTTGGCTTAAAAGTGAATTTTAAGTTAAGTAAATAAAAACGAAATTAAGTTACATTTGAAAATTTAAAATTAAGTGTTATGTTAAATTTAATTTAATGAATTTAAAATTTAATGTTGGAATTTAATAAGTGAATTACTATTAAATTTTGATTTTTGAATAGAGATTTAACTTTATAAAATCATGAATATAAGGGTATTTGAATGATTGTTTTAAAAGTGAAATTATATGATATTATAAGTTAAAAATGGTTTAAATAAAAATATAATTGTTTGTGAAATTATACCGAATATTTGAAGTTAATTTACTGCATTTCTAAAATGCTATTAATTCTAATGTAAAGGATAATACATCATTTGTAAATGCTGTAGTTAATAATAATGAACCAAATGGCTCAATTTAATTAAAGGCTATTATAGCATTTTTTGTGAATGTTATAATGGTTGAATTTAACTAAATTTATTTGAAACTAATGGAACCCTATTACAGCATTTTAAATATTGTCTTTTGTTAAATTGAACCGTTTTAAGTGTGACTTTCAGTAGCATTTTCTAAATGCTGCGAAAGTTGAATTTTCATTGTTTTATTAAATTTAAGTGAATGAATGTAACTTTGAAAGATTAAAATTTTGGAATTTAATAATTAAATTATTAAATATAATATCTTCATTTTAATGATTTAAATGAAGCAATTTGTTTCGAAATATAAACTATTTTGAAATGTGTTTTGAAACTGTATTTAAATTAAATAAAAATGAATGTGGTTTGGAAGATATGATATTTTGATATTTTGAAATGGATTTTGAATGATATTGAATTTTTAAATGATATTTGATTTCGAAGTATAAATACTATTTTGAAATTTTAACCACGGGATGTATTTAATTTATGGTTTAACTGATCTTTAAAGGATGGGCGATCCCAAGCATCTTTTAAGTTATGGTGCATTTCTACTACAGTTCACTTGAGTTGATTTACATTATATGAGTATATATTGCCCTGACTCGAGTGTTTTGTGTTTTACTTTGCGTCGGGTCAGCCTGAGTATTCACAGCTTTGGATTCTCTTTCTGGAGCTGGTCTTTGCTAGAGTTTCTACTTACCTACATTTATATCTACTTTCTATTTCAGCTATTCTAGTTTATCTCATTTATTAGCGAACTTCTATGTATTTGGGATTTCTATTTTGTTGTTTTCAGACTGTATTATGTTTTTGGTTTGAGACTCTGCCGTAGTAGCTTCATGAACTACTATGTATTTTATATTCCGCTGCGAGGTATTCTGTTTGTTCTGTGTCTGTGATTCTGTGATTTGTATTTCATTTGCTCCAAATTTATTTACAATGCGGTATATTGAGCAATTCAAGTCCGAAATGTGCGGCTGCGAATGGCTGAAAATACCGGGTTGTTACAGCAATGTTTTAAAAACATATGGATATTGGGATTTCAGTTAAGTCACAACTTAAAAACCCAAAACTTTTCTTTCAAATGGTTAAACAAATTACCATTTCCAAATCTTTAAACAAAAACTTTTACTTCACAAAGTTCACCCATTTTTCACAAAGATTAATTCGTAATATTTAAACAAAAGATCTATCTTTGAGATCTTTTTTGTTTGAAAACAAAGTTCACAAATTATTTCACAAAGATTCCTTCATAGTTTTCCAAACAATTCCATTTCAAATCTTTTATACAAAGAAATATACCTTTAAGATTCTCTTCGATTTCAAAACAAGGTTTAATAATCTTTCACAAAGGTTCATTCATAGCTTTCAAAATAATTTACAATTTCATTTCAAACTTGAAACTTTACAACACAAATTCGAAATCCTTTCCTTATATGAAAGTTTTTATTATTTGAAAACAAATAGTTTTCGCTTCGGAAAAATCCGATTACATTTATACAAGTTAAAGCTCTAAGTATAAAACTTGGGTTAAATTTAAATTTCCAAAATAATATGGTTTAAATCCCTAAAAACACATTTATAACTTATGCAACCTTTTTAAATAATAATTTCCAAACATAGAATTTTAATTTCAAATCTTGAATTTTAAATCAAATCAAACTATCAAGTTATTCAAAATAACTTTTTATCTTTGAAACAACTTTTCAAAAGCTTTCCATATTTAATCCAATTCCATTTCCAAAACCATTTGAATTCAAAATTCAGTATTAAAACCATTTCAAAAATCTTTGACTTAACCAATTTCCTCGTGCGATCCATATTTGTGTGTGTAAGGTGTAGTCCAGGGGGACACAATAGTGCAACATCATTCAATCATCACAGATTCAAGCACATTAATATCGATAAGCGGTATAATCTATAACGCTTATCTATATACACAGAATCATAGATAAACAATATACAATTATTACAGATAAAATAAATTACATTCATCACAGTTTGAATTAAAACAATTCATATCACAAAGCATCACATAGTAGAGATATCAAACAATTCACAACATTCAATAGAATACGGTCATCCATAAGGAAGATAAATTAATTATCTGGTTAATTTAAATCAGATAAATCACTTATGAACAAACTACAAATCCTGGTTAATTTACAAACCATCCAATTGATTACCCTTTAATCATTTATTAATTAGCCTCAATTAATAAGTTAATTTATCCTTTAACTATTAAATAATCAACCTTAATTAATAAATTAATTAACCTTTAATTATTAAATAATTAACCCTAATTATCAATCCTTAGTTAATTTCATTAATTAATTATTCCTTAATTAATTAATTACCATTTTATTTAATTAATCTTAATTAATTATCCTTTAATCATTTATTAATTAACCAATGATAATAAATTAATCAACCTTTAATTATGTAATTACCCTTTAATCAATTTACCTTAATTAATTACATTAATTAAATTAATCTTAATTTACATAATTAGTTAATTCTTAATCAATTATTATTTAAATAAGTTATCCTTAATTAATTAACCCTAAATTAACTACCATTTAATTAAGTTTCCTTAATTATTTTCACATAGTAATTATCCCTTGATTCCATTAAGTAATAATCTTTCATTAATTACATTGAGTAATCCATTTCATTAAGTAGTTATTCCTTAATAAATTTAAATAAAAATTCTTTTTAAATAATCACATTAAGTGATTAATCTTTTATTTATTTCATCAATTAATTAATCACAATTGAAAAACACTTAGAGATTAAATAATTAATCAAATATAAACTATTTCAAAATCAAATTAACTTATTTCCAAACCACATTTGATTACTAAATTTTAGGTTTGAGATATGTTCTAAAAATTTATTTAGTAAATTGTTTTTAACACTTGGTTTAAAATTTTATTTGAAAACTTATTCATTCTAAATTTACTTTTAAGATTTTTTTTGTAAAACAAATTGCTTGAAAAAAATCTTTAAAATCATCGAGTTTAATAAGACCCGAGCCAACCTTTATGCCTCATCGATCAAACACGAGAACATCTTCGAGTTAAAGCCCAACATTCCCGAGCCTCACTTTGATTCTTCCCAGAGTTTCTCCCCGGCACTTCTCTTTTCTTCTTCTTTTTTTCTGTCTGTTTTTATTTAAATTTTAAAAACTTGATATCGTATTAAACAACGCAAGCTTTACTTCCAAAATCCCCGAACTAATTTTAAAACATCCCAAGTACAGACCCGAGAACTACTTCGTCTTCTCCAACCTTCAACTATTCCTGACATCGAGGATACCATGTGCACGTGCATGGATCAACGATGACATTCTGGTCAACTTTGCCAATGCCAACAGATCGCTGATCATCACCTGAGTCGCCACGAACACCCTTCTCATCAAACATCACGGTCAATCGAATTCGAACAATTTAGAACGCCTGGAACCAGAACTTGATTGAAGAAAACCACCACTCGCCGTCGTGACAAGCTACTGGAGACCACGAGACTCCGACTAGAGAAACTTCATCGTCCCATGCTACTCCTCCACCTGGTCTGGTGCAACTCGAAGCCGCAGCGACGACGAAATTGTTGCATCTATATCATCGAATAAAATTGGGTCAAAACCCTAGAATCATGTCGTACACTCTCCTTGATCATTAATAAATGTTACTGCTATTTTTCTTTTGATTTTCAGTACTCAAGCTTCCCTCAACAACAATCTCGACCCATCACACGTCGTCGTTCAAAGGGTAGTGACAAAAATGGGTTCTCCGTTCATCTTGAAAATTCTATCACAAATCAAAACTAAAAATTATGATATTAAGATCAAAAATCATCATTTTGTAACACATTTCCGTTGGGATAATCAAATTCTGGATTATGAGTATTGATTTTTGACATAAATTTGTATCACTATGAATTATTATTTTCAGAGATAATTGCTTAATATAAATATCTAAAACCATTTTTTTACCTGGTATTACATTGTTACAGTAATTTCTTATTTGGAAGTCATAGCTTAAAAAGTTTTTTGAGAGGTGAGATTTTGAATTCTTTTTCAAAACAAGGTTTTTTAAAAAAAAACTGTTACCTATATACAGAAGCACATAGATATGTACACCACAATATATATGTAACATGCAAGCATACTAGACAACATTTCCATAACATGTACAAGCATCAATCACAACAGCAAAACATAGAGACAGTTCAAAGTGTATTTGCTCACCTGGTGTTGAAGCAGAGAACAGAGGCCCTGCTTTTGATCGGGTTTTAAAAGTTTGGGAACTAGAATTGAGTTTGATCTTTACTTGATTGTTAAGATGATTTTTGAATTTGTTTGAACTGCAATCTTGGATCCAATACTTGGTTCCAGGCTTTGATTCTGGTTTTAGTTTTTTGATGCTTGATTCTTGCATGCATTTCCTGAGTTGATCATTCCAGGTTTTAAGATTTGGAGATGATCTTTATTTTAGTTGTTTGATTTTCCAATTGAAGCTGGAACCTTTAATTGATTTCCTTTGTTGTGAGGATCTGCTTTACTTGTCTGATCTGAGAATTGAATTTGTTGCTTGTTTGATTTCAAATTTTATTTTCAGGCTGAAAATTTAACAACTGGAAATTAATGTGGAAGCTTTATCTTTGATTATATTTACTTTTGCATGTTGATGATTTCTTCTGATTTTTGAATTTACTTTGTTTTCCAGGCTGACTTTTGAAACTTGTTTCAGATAAAAAAAATAAAAAGTGAGAAATTTGAAACTTTGAGCCGGAATGAAAAAAAAAAAGTTGCCACTAGTAGTTATATGTTAACATTTGTAATCACATAATCTCTTTAATTTACAATTGTCACAAAAATGATTTTTTATGTTTATATCCTTAATCAAATTATTTTGTAATTTTTTTTAAAACCCTTTAGTTAACAAATTTACACTTTTGTACCTTATTTTTTTTTTAAAACTTATCATATGCTTATGTTTTTATCTTTATATATATTTTATTCAAATCTTATTAATTTTCAAGTGATAAGTGTATTTTAAACTTTTATTTCTTATTTTACATTTGCATTCATACATTATTATTTTTTATACTTTTATAAATTTTTAAATAACCTTAAGAAATAAAATTTGAAATCAAATTATATACTTATATAGAGTTTAACTTTCAAATAATTATATTATGATTAGAGAACAAATTTTATAAATTCTAAACATAGTATTCCCAAATCCAATTTATTTTTAAAATATTCATTCTTGAATTTCAAATTCCAAATTCAATTTAAAAATCCATTTATATACATATATAAACATACATCTTATTTAATTTGGAAAGTTCAAATAATTACACAACTTTATATTATAAAATACTTATTTTTGAATTCCAATCCAAAATTTTATTTGCAATATATTTATTTTTTTACTTCCAAATATTCTATACATATTTTTCCTTTATCCTAGAATTTTCATCACAGTTAAATCCCGAATTTTATATAAATTACTAATTATTTCAAAGTTTAATTCAAAAGATTAAATAAATTATCAAATTATTTTTAACTAAAATCCAGGAATGTTACAATACCCATATCCGGCTTCGGTCTCTTTAACAACCAAACGTCGTTTTACACACCAGTTGGTACTTTTACATTTCGAAAGCAGTTCGTACTTGATACCAAAATATCATATTCGTTTCAAACCAAATCAATTTTGAAATCATCATATTTACTTAAAATATACCATTTCATCTCAAAATCAATTTGGTCTCAATATCTCGATTTCGATTCCAAAATAGTTTCGAATTTCAATTTGGGTCATACTTCATTTTAATCCAATTCGTATTTAAATCCAAGATTTAAAAATAAACATTCCACCCTTGACCAATTTGAGTTTTTGAAAAATAGTTTTAAGATAGTTTATGTAACTAAAATAGTTAAAATACTTTAAATGGTTGAAATTGTCAAAATATAATTCAAAAGGTTAAAGTAGATAAAATAGTTTAAATGGTTAAAATAGTTTAACACAAAACATTTTGAGTATTAAAATGGTTTATATTGTAATTACTTGAAAAAAACAATAATTTAAATTTTTAAAGAGGGCGGATTTTAAACAGTTTACAGTAAGATAATTTATTTGAAAATAGTTTCAAAGTCAAACCGATTTAATTCCAACTTCTCGATTCAAGTCAATTACACTTCCTATTCAATCGATTCAATTTTGATTTCAATTCAAATCAATTTCAACTTCGATCTCAAATTAATTCAATTTCAATCTCAATTTATACCGATTTTGAGCCCGGTTTTCAAAATATCAATTTAAAACATTTAAATCAAATTATTCTCCAATATTTAGTTTAAAATCCCAATCTTCAAATATAATTCAATTCTGAGCTCAATTTTGAAATATCGTTTTTATATCGCTTTTACTTAGCAATATTCAAAGTTCGAACAAAAGTCCAATCTTTTAAAACAAATCCATTTCTAAAAATTCAAATTATATTTCGATTATAACCTCAAAATTGCAACTTCGATCATTTAAAACAATTTCAATTACCAAATTTAAATTCAACATTTCAAACTTGAATTCGTGACTTGTTCAAATTTCACAAATTAGTTTTCCATAGATTCAATTTTCATTCCTTGTAAATCAAACCATTTAAATAATTTCAAATCGAAGATTTTAAAATCATTTAATTTAACCAATCCGGTGTACATATATAATTTTCTATCCTATGACCAAATGAACAGTTATTTCAATTTAATTTCAAGGATGGGTATATATCTTTTCAATCCAAATCACAGTGTCATAGGTATATATCATTTCAATCTATTTCTTAATTTATTTAAAATAATTCAATTTACAGTTTTATACACTGTAAATAATATACAGGGTGATAACAGGATATATATATATATATATATATATATATATATAAACAAATAAACATCCAAACATCCAAATATCAACCGATTTACATCCATCACAACCAATCATACAAACAGACAACATAATTCCCAACAGTCTCATAGTTATTCATATTAGGTAATGTACAGGCAATTCAATTTCAAATTTAACCATCAATTTTAATTTGTATCGGTTAATTCAAATGACGATCAAATTTATCAAACCAAGACCAATAGATTCATATCACTTCATAAATTCAAATTTAACTAGCATAAAGATATCCTAGTACGATGTGAGAGTTATAAACACTCACCTTGAGTTTCAATTTCAAATTAAATCGAACGACATTTGATTTAACCTAAAAGTTTATCTAGCATCAATGAATTGCAATCCAGCTCCATCTTGTAGCGCTTGTTGCCACAATTCCAACGTATCCTATTTCGTTTGATTCTAACAACATATGTGAGATATATGCAATTTATAAGATTCATGATTTATAAAATAATAAATTTAAAAATTTCTTTTTTTTTTTCAAATCAGATCTGGGTCGCACAATATACCATCAGACGATCAAGGCCGCATGTTATCTTCTTCTCGATCGCGTTCACCAGGAAAAGCCACGTACAAAGAAACCCAAAGCACGTTCGTTAAACTTGAGGCCGCTCCTACGTCGATTTCCCAGGCAATGATCAGACGACGTCGTGTCATGAGCCCCACTCTACCTCACCCATGCCTGAAACCACGAGGAGCTCGATCTCTTATTTGCTTAGAAATTCACGCACGAACGTCGCACCTTCCAAGCCAAATTGGTGCATATCCGCTTCGCCTTAGACGATCTTGACCGTTGGATAGGTAGATGTCGAGGTGCTTTTCACTATTG
Source organism: Allium cepa (assembly GCA_030765085.1). Taxonomy (NCBI): domain Eukaryota; kingdom Viridiplantae; phylum Streptophyta; class Magnoliopsida; order Asparagales; family Amaryllidaceae; genus Allium; species Allium cepa. The sequence continues at coordinate 572,046,419 of CM060929.1, forward strand.
CAATTGGAAGATTCTCATGAAAGCTGAAGTATTGGAGGATAATTGATGGAGAAGACTGGCTAATTTTAGCCACTGAAGATAATGGAGGCGGTTGGAATAGAATTAGGGTTAGAGCTTGAACGTGTAAGCGTATTTAAAATTATAAACATATTACTTTAATATTATTTTCAACTTTTTCCGGACAAATTCCGAACGAAGCCTGCTACCTGACGTTTACAATATTTTACTCCTATACTGAATACAATGGAACATGTTTCGAGGTCTAATTTGATCGTATGTCGAAGATAGCTTTTTGGACCCAATTATTATATTGAATTTTCAATATAAATTTCAATGCGTCTATATACTGTACGACCAAATGGTAACTCCAGATGTTACGAAACTTGAAATCCGATGATAATATAATATTACAGAACCAAAGGAAATGGTTTCGTCGAATTCCGAGATTGTGCCCCGGATCGCTATTTTTAACGTCTCGATTATAATATAAAACTTACAATTTCTAATTATTCACTTTTAAATCCAATTTTTAATGTTAAAATCTTCATCGTTATTTAAATAAAATTTAAACCAACTCCCAACTTCAATTTCAGTCACATTAAATCTAGAATTTAATAATTCAAATTATTCCCAATATTAAATCGAAATAGTTTAATTATTCAATATTCAACCGAATTTCAACATTGGTTTTAAATGAATTTTTAGTTATCAACATCATTTTATTTCTTTCTAAATAATTCATAATTACTACTTAACTTCGGTTATTGATTATAAACCTAGTTACTAGATATAATTTCATTTCAATCTTGTTATCGCCAAAACTTCGAAATTAGTTTATTTCAAAATTTTATTCAAGTTCATATTCAATAACTTACATTCAAAATCATTAAAAAAAATTAACCATTTTTATTCATTAGTTACATTAAATCTAATAATTTAAAATAGCTAAAAATACGGGTCGTTACAATCTCCCCCACTTAAAACTTTTCATTCTCGAAGAGGAACTAAGTAGAGAATTCTTACATTTGATATATTTTATTCGGAATTATCAACTTATAAAACAATAAAATTTCATTTATAAAACCATTATGTTTCTACTATGCTACTCCGATCGGCTTATGGAATTTACAAGTTAGATATCAAAACAAGTTATAAAATTTTTAAAACTTCAAAAAATTTCTAACACCTGGATTTACGGAAAATTTCAGCAGAGTCTCCTTTGCGCGACTTGATCGGCGCAACTACAAAATACCACTACAGGCCCTAAACCATCAAAAGAAAACAAAATTCAAGTGGCTTCATCAAAAACCATCAAATCAAATGACAAAATAAACACGTACCTTTTTTGTCGGACAATCCAAATTTTCCATTTTAAATGCCTGCATCTTATTTACCTATGATATCCAATCATATATTTTAGAATCATTTTATATTTTGCATTTTCAATTTTCAATATTTGCTTTACTTAAGCCTGTACAATGTACATGTATCATTCGTACGCAATATCAAATCTGATCGCTCACTCTATCTCACAATTTCACTTCCAAGCTAGTATCGTTCACACGACTCTCTAGTGCGGACTCAGATCTGGTTTCTTGATCAGACATCATCATTCTCCTTGCATAGCCATGTACTATGATAGAAAATTTCAGAATTAAATCAAAAATCCATATTCAGGATTCGCCGTCGAGATTGAGTGAAAAATTCCAATTTGGATCGATGTAAATTATCCCAAAATTCTGTGCTCGAATCTGGATCAAGTCGTTATGCGAACAAGATAATATACATAAAACTTACGTATTAACTTTCAATATATTTCTATCAAATTCATCTATACTAAATTTCTTTTGCTTACCTACATTTCATTTACAATCAATTATTCACAATCCATTTTTCATATTCCTTATTTATTGTATATCCATTTCTTTACATAACCTATTCTTTAATGCTATCATTTCCTAAACATCATTTCATAGAATTTGCTTACTTAAGTTCCTTTCAAATATTCTATACAATTTAATTAAATTCAATTTTATTTTCCAATTGATTCTTCGTCACACCCAATTCTTTTAATTTACATTCATTTTCATAATTTCCTTTAATAACATATTTATTTGTGAAACACTTTATTAGTCATCATTTTAGTTTATAACCATTTTATAAAAGTCATATATAAAAAGTTGAACTTTATCTAAGTTTATAATTATCCCATAAGTCAACTTCACAACTTCTTTGCAAATTTATATTTAATTCTATGACCAGTTTACAAAGATATTATTTAATTCATTTGTCTACTTTCTTAGGCTCATTTACTTATTCCATTTAGTCACTAATCATTTCATAATGTACTAATTAAGTATAATATTTATTATTACAACTAAATTTCCATTTGTATACATTCTAATTACTTTAAGTTTGTTTACTTGCATAACATCCCATTACATATCCAAATCACCCATTTAACTTTTAACATTTGGTAAGTCTTATTATATGATTAGAATGCTATTCGGTACTATACAATTTAGTCTGATTCATCTTACTTAATTAGGATGTTCACTATTTTAACTTGTTTAAATTTATTTACTTTCAATTTAAGATTTGCAAACTTCAACTCTAAAGCTTTCTCAAAAAATTTAGCTTAGATTTCTTAATTCTGTTATTTTATAAGTTCTGGTTATTCAAATATTTCATTTCATTCGAATAATTTGAAGATTATTAGCTAACATAATTTAAAAATTTAAACACCGAATTCATTTCAAATCGTTTGAAATAAGTATATATACTTATATCTTTTGTATATATCAAATCATACCTTTGGAGTTTAAACCAAAATCCGTTTATCAAAACAATTTCGAAGCAAAGCTTCTCAAAAGTCCCCCCCACTTAGAGACTCGAAAATCGACGTCGATGATCCTGCGTAGTCGTTACCGAAATTATTTTCCAACGACAGGGGAGGGGAGTAATGAATTCATTTTTTAAAATCCCTTTTTCAAAATAGTATTCACAAATAGTTTTCAATTAATATCATTATATATTTGTCTTCAAAGCTCTGAAAACCATTTTCAAAATCCTCGGGTCTTAAATTAAAAACTTCTCAATCTAACTCCGTTTTAATTTATTAGTCACATTTATAGATTATTCTTACAAAATCTTAGTTTCCTAAAACATTTCACAATGCTTTATCATTGTTTATTACATAATAAACACCCTTTATTAAGACACAACAACCAATCAATGATAGTAATCAACATTATCATTCCTATCAACCAAATAAGCTATATATACTGTAATACTTTCTAAAAATTATTTATTTGTATATAAAAATATAATCAAGGTAAAATTATTTAATTTATCCAATTTCAAAATAATACTACGTTGAATTTTTCTGTTTAAGTGTTTAAAGATCCCTATTAATAACGTTAATTACTCGTATTGACCAGAATCCATAAACCACTCAACAAATCAAGAAATGTTAATTAGCTAAATTTATATAATAATATTATTATTAAATCATAAAATATTGACCAAGTTTAGTAAATCCCCTGGGGTTTCCCGTTCCATTAATTCTAAAACTCCTCCTCATAATTGATCTCTTGCTGGTTAAAATTAGGTAACACAAACGCAATTTCTTTCTTTCTTTTTCTATTTGGATTTTGGACTAATTTACAATAGTGAGTATATTGAGCTTTCATTATTTTCTATTTAACTCAATTAGATTTGACTTTTTATTTCTAGATTTTATCTTTTTACCGAATAAATTCATATTAAATTATGCAATTGAACTATGGATCTTTCAGTTCAAATAATCGAGATGTATTTCTCCTATATTCTCGTTATTTATCCGTTTTACATTTTGGGAAATATGCTTTAAACCGCTAAAAAATTCTGAAAACATTTGTTGTTCCTTTCCATTGGCAAGGCAGCATGCAGGCCTGCACTTAACAAATGCCAATTGCAGCTGTTTAAAAACTAGAACTTGGAATATAAGTCAACCGATCTCGATTATTTGAATTTCAGAACTACCCTTGCATCACATGTTTTAAATTTAAACCATCTTTAACGCTTTGGTCCTTTTAAAAAGCACAATCCACAGGTAATTGTACTTGCCAATATACTGTGATTTGATGGTTTATGAAGAACTCAATGTGCTAAATTAGGGTTTAGCTGTAGCACTTACGAAAAACGAACAATTCCGAACCACTTCTGATTTATTTTTATAATTTATGTTTTTGGATCTCTTGATTATACCATAGTTTTCATAACTCGACCCTGTCGCGGTTGAACCGCGAATAACCCCGAACCGTGGGGTTCAAAGGCCGGAAACTCAATCAAACCTCCTTCATACAAGAACCTTGGTTCGACCTTTGAATTGGCGGTTTAACTCTTCATTTGAACGCGGTTGAGCCCTCTCATATGCGCAATTTCTTTGTTTTAAAATATATTTTCAAATCTCCGTCCGTTTTATGTTCGTAATTAGTGCAGCTAGTGTAATAAATATTGTTTAATTTTTCATATTTGAATTAATATGTGTATTATGAATTAATATCATATATATTTATTGAAGATGTTGATTTATTGTGTACTTATGATTGATACGTTGCATCTAAATGTATTAATTTTCAAAAAAAAATATGTGCGGTTCTTGACGGTTCGACCGGTCGAACACTCGAAACCTTAAACCTTGAGTCCTCACGGTTTGATTTACGGTCCGGTTATGAAAACATTGGATTATACTTTTTAATCAACAGTTTACATAATCAAGTGCCAAATGCGAGGCAGCATGAACACCTGTATGTAGCGTGTACCTATTGCAGCCATTGAAGAACAAGAAATTGGAATTTCAGCCAATCAAAGGTGACTGGTCAAAATTATGGAAACTGCTCCTGTCTTCCTTATTTCAATAGGAATGAGAGGGAGGAAGGGAGGGAGGGGCGATAGAAAAAAGTGAAGTAAAAAAGAAAAGAAGGGACCATAAGGTGCTAAAATGCACATTCAACAAGTAAGGTTTACAAATTGTTTGCTATAAAATGTTTGATTTCTTCATGATTATATGTCCTTCAAATTGAATGTTTACGTAGTTCCTTTTAAAAGATCATACACTAACATTCCCTATAGCAGCTTGTATTTTTTCCTTCGTTGTCAATTTAAGTTACTTTACACACAAACGTATGAGCGCATGCGCACATAGAGATATGTATGTATGCGTGTGTGTAAATTTTTGATTAAAATTATGTTACTGTTTTCATTTATTTTCTCGGTTTTAGTATAATGATGCGGTGATGAATTTTGTGACTACCCATGAAGGGCTAACATAATTAATAATTATAGTAATTACAATTGTAATTAACATTATTATCAATGATAATCCTGTTAATGAATGCTCCAGGGGCACATATTAAATTACCATTGAAAGGAAACCTACTTCAGCCATTGTCCAATTTTGTGATAAAATTCTGTAACTTTACTTTTGTTACTTCCAGTTAATGAGGCAACGATGATTTGTATGTGGAATGTTGGATTACTTTATGAAGTGTCCTTCAGTTTCTATTTTGTTTTGGGAAAGGTTTCTGTTTTTGTATGGTTTATTATTATTATTATTATTATTATTATTATTATTCTTGTTATTCTTGTTATCTTGTTATTATTATTGTTGTTGTTGTTGTTGTTGTTGTTGTTGTTGTTATTATTATTATTATTCTTGTTATTCTTGTTATTCTTATTATTATTATTATTCTTGTTATTCTTGTTATTATTATTGTTATTGTTCTTGTTATTCTTGTTATTATTATTATTGTTGTTATTCTTGTTGTTGTTGTTGTTATTATTATTATTATTAGTATTCTTGTTGCTAGTGCTGCCGCCGCTACCATCGTTATTATTATTTGAGATTTGAGATATTTGACATTTGAGATTTTTGGGAAACTTCCCTTGAAACCCCTCATATTTATTGAAAATACTTCCCAAGTCCATTGCAATGGCGAGGCAGTTTGGTGGTCATCTATGTAGAAGGTACCAAGTGCAGCCATTTAATAACAAGAACCCGTAGTTCCAATCAACCAATGGTGACTAGTTGAAATTCCAGCACTACGAGTTAACAGTTTTAAGAAGTGTTAAATGTGGTATACTGGGGGTTTAAGTGAAGCATTTGTGACGAACCAACAAATCTGAGCATCTTTTTATTTATTATTTACATGTATTTGGGTTACTTGACTATATTATGGTTGTTTTATCTGTGTCATACCTTTAGGATACAACCATGTATATGTAGCATTGCCCTTTTATTTGTTATTTGTTTGGGAACAGTCTTCACCATGCACAAACTAATTTCAAGAAGTTCTGTGCAATTTTCCCAGAAAAATGGTTGATTCATAGAGGGAGAGACCTCTGACCCATTTTAAGGTGTATATGGTCAATCTTGGACCTTAAATGTAATTTATTTTCTTCAGTTTTAGTATTAATGCATCTGTTTATTTACAATCGATCTACTTAGCATTCAATGTTATTTAAGTTCATCCTTTTCAGCAACTATACGAGGATAAATAATTATTTTTGTAATATATTCTCTGCATAAAAGCAAAAAATTGAATAAAATTTGAAGTTTTTTATTTGTTTGGTATAAAATTTTAGTGCTTTGCTAATTTAGTATTAACTAAAATTTTAGGTTTTTTAATGAATGAGGTCTTCAACATCAACCACTCAATATTGAATTCATTGAAAACAAGTTTAGAACAAATTCAAAATTTTGCATGTCATAATGGTGTATCTTTCGCAGTTTTTCTTTTTAATAATCATATTATGTTTGGAAAGTGAATGAGGATAACCGACAACGGTCTAGGTATATAGGATTATCCACTATATTCCGTTATTCCCTCTATATTCCACTATCTCCGCTATATTTTCGCTATATTCCCTTATTCCCGCTATATTCCACTATCTCCGCTATATTTCTTTAAAAGAAATGAATTGAAAAATGACATTTATACATTATAAAAATTATGAATTAATTTATTTAATTGAATCATTAATATGTTCTCAGAAATGAAAATACTCTAATATTCTACTAAATTCAACTATGTTATATAACAATTTTACGTTTATTTACAGTATATTCACACATGTTTTTATTTAAAATTATTTATTAAAATTGAATGTTAATTTTTCATTTAGTTACCATTTATATATTTGTAAAAACATTAAATATGAGTTTTATATGCTATTTTTGAGTCGTCCGCTATATCCCGCTATATGCTCGTTGTATCCCCGCTATCACTTTTTGTACATCTACCACATTGAATCAGCCAAGCGCTATAATGTGTCCACGCTTTATGATGTTGTTAATTATTACATTAAAAAGTGTAGTATATCTTCTGACCATGGATATCTATCAGGTTGAGTATTTTTACAGCAGAATTACGGTAGTGTGTTCTTTTTTACTTATAATTTTTCATTTTGTGCATGAATGAACTATAAAACCAAGATTTGATGTATTTTTTAGCATTCCAACTAACCAGCTGATATAAATTTTGTGCTAAATTTCAATTTATAAATGTCAACTACATTGCAATTTATAAATGTTGGCTACATTACAAATTACAAAGGTTCACTCATTATACTTGATAAAAGGCCATGCTTGCATGTTAACAAATATGAACTATGAATGCACTAGTCTGTCATGTACTTAGGTTGATCTGAACATTTGTAAGGAGAAGTTATGTTCAAGTTGGAGGTTGATGGGCTGTGAAAATTTGTTATGTTGATGGTTTAGTTAAATTTTCTAGTCATTTGAGTGTCTCTTTGTAACTAAGCGGCCTCAGGTTAAATAAGCTTGATCATGGAATCTTGACTAAATCTGAAATAATTACTTTTAGAATAAATCAATAGAACTATGCCATTGTAAGTCCACTTAGCTATTTATAATTTAATATGCCACTTTTTAGTGTGACAATGTTTCTTTTTCTTATTTATCTTCTATTATAGAATGTTATATATTTGTTTCATTTAATAGCTGACGAAAAATAACTAGAGTTTCATTTTCTTATAGCGGGGAAAAATTAGCGGAATATAAAGAGGAGCTGTATGAAGAATTTATGGCAATAAAGTTGGTATTGATCGTCTGAACATTAAGTGCATAGTCAGCCTCCTTATGTATGTTTTTTTCAGTGATTGACTATAGGTAATCAATTTTTTTTTCTATGCTTAATGTCACAAGAACCATGGTTACATTTCATCCTGAAGTAATGAAATATCTGTACTTTACTTAATCATACCAATAATGTTTTTACTACTTCATTGTTTTCGCATATAAAAGGTATTAGACCTTTTATCTCTATAATAAACAATTCTTGGCACTAGCTAGTATTTTGATATATATATATACTAAATAATAGAAGAAAAAAATATAAAGCATGAATTTAATACTAATATAATTCATACTATAATAAACCTGTTATCTCAATTTATTTATAAGCTCGTTGTATTTATTATTTTTGTAGTAAACCAGAGTAGTGTAAACTATTCTGTGCAGCGATTACTTAGGATTTACTATATACGAAGTAACAAAAACAATCTAAATGTGAACAAGAAATACAAGGAACTTATATACAAAATAGTAAAAATAAAATATATAGCAAAAAATGTAATAATTTATTCTTGGCAACGAGTGTTATTTATTATATAAAGTATAAATAAGAAACCTTTTACTATTGTTTGCACAAAAAATGGGCAAACACCTCCAAGTCGTATGACTAAGTTGATTATATATGGTTCTTAGCGATTTTGGTGATTTATGCGAATATATAACATAGATGGACTAAACTGTAAAAGACACACAGATTTATAGTGGTTCGGCCAGAATGTGCCTACGTCCACTTTATATGTTATTCTCCTTTACTCTTTGGATTACAAGTACAAACCTTTGATTACAAGAGTATGAATGTTGTTTGAAAGTTCTATCCGTGCTTGAACTCTCAAACTTGTCTGCCATTGTTGTACCCCTGCCCCTCTATTTATAGAGTGAGGCTGAAGGCAGGGGTCTTGGATGTATATAGCTGCTGGTGGGCCTGGGCTGATGCGATCTGGCCTGACTAAGTTGATCCGGAACGTCTTGGTTCGGTGGAGAGTGGTATGTTGTTTGGACCGGTGGTAGGTTGGGAGTGAGTTTGGTTCGGTGGTGGTTGGTCCGGCTAGGACTCGAAGATGAGCTGGTTCGGTGGTGAAGTGGGAGGATTCGGTTCGGTGATGAAGGAGAAGGGAATTGGTCCGGTAGGTGTTGGAGAGGCCTTGGTTCGGCAGTGAAGTGGAAAGGCTTGGTTCGGCAATGAAGTGGAGGGGCTTGGTTCAGCAGTGAAGTGGAGAGGTTTGGTTCGGTAATGAAGTGGAGGGGCTTGGTTCGGCCGTCAAGTGAAGAGGTTTGGTTCGGTGGTACCCTCCTTGTAATGGCTCGGTGGAAACACCCCCAACACTTGCCCTCCAAAGTGGGGCATATGCTTGTATATGTCGCGCTTTTTTCTAGCTTGGGTGTTTTCATCCGGTCCTATGTGCCGAACTAGCCGGTCCGGTCATCCTGCGTTCGCCTATAAGTAGGGGTGTTATGCCTTCGTTATTCCCCACCAAGCTTGATAGCCGAATCAGATTCTCTCCTGCTGAATCAAATTCACTGCCGAATCACGTTAGATTGCCGAATCAGGTGATTGCCGAATGAGGTTTTAATCTTGAACTACCGAGTGTGCTTGAGTGCCGAATGAGCTGAGGAGTATAGCGCCGAATGGCCTTTTGCCTTGCTCTACCGAATGGCCTTTCGACCTTGTACTACCGGATGGACTTGGGAGTTTGAGAAGTGCGAGGCCGAATGGACTTTAGCCTCAAACTTTTATGTTTCGTATTGAGAATGAGACTCCAGGCCGCATGTACTTGTTTGTTTATATTTCCATACTCCTGCTCTAACAATGTACTTTCTTATGTTGGAGATAAATGTCTCGCAAAGTGGAAACTCGATCAGATAAGAAGAAATCCAAGGATGAAGGAGAGTCCACCGTAGTGCCCCCAGCTCAGCCAGGATCGGAACGTCGTGGACCCACCCCGAGATCGCTAGTAGATGGGTATGGTCCCCAAGAGCTTCCGAATTCTCCGCCCGACTGCTTTCCTAGCTCTCTCAAAGAGGAGCAGCTTGATGTTATCTCCCACTCCTTTGGGATTGATAGAGCATGCATGCTATTGCCAGGGAAGGGGGTCATGCGATATAATCCCCCTGAAGGATACTTCGCTTATAGTATGTACCACTGCATGTGTGGGGCCATTCCTCCAATCAATGCTTGGATAGTTAGCTTCGTCACTTATTTGAAAGTGGCCCCTTTCCAGCTCCAGCCCAACTCCTACGCTATCTTGGTGTGCCTATTCGTGATTTTCCAGAGAAAGTACGGGCCCCCCTTCTAACCGGGAGATTCGGTATCTATATAACTTGAGAGGTTACAAGAAGGGGTCTCCACACATCAGCTTGGAATCGGCCGTGTCCTTCAAGCCAGTCCTGGACTTGTATTCAAAGTTCACCATGTTTAAAAAGGAATGGTTCTTCGTCTAGGATGACACCGTTTCGATCCACTGCTTCACCTCTGGCTGTAAGTTGAAGCTTATTTATAATTTCCGCTCTGACTGAGATGCTTCTTCTTATGTGTTTTTATTTCTTGCTAGCGACAAGTGGCTTTGCGGTCGTGGAGAATGATCACCTGGTTCAGATGGCCGCGGGGATAGAGGCCATTTCGGGAAAGGATAGGTCAGCCTCTTACCTAATCAGGAATGTCACTCTCCTAGGACACAACTTGACTCTACCACATCAGTCTGTGGTCAAGCAGAGGGATACGGCCGAGGAAAGAGCTGCCAAAGCCAAAAGAGGGGCCACGACAAAGAGCAGCAAGAGGAGACCCTTCTCGATACCTCCAGTCGTCGGGGGGAAGAAGCTTAAGAAATCTGATGGACCCTCTCCCAACACATGCCCAAATGTTCCGGAGGAGGAAAGTGGAGAGGAGGAAAGAGGCGAGGAGGAGAGCGAAGGTGATGGAGAAGGTGATGGTGGTAACGGTGGCGAAGGACAGAGTGGTAGTGACGTTGGTGCCTTGACCTCTGGGCAAGCAGGTGAGATTCAAGAGTGGACGGATGATGCTTTCCGCCAAGCCTTTGAGAGGTTGGAGGAAGGGTCGGCCTTGGTGGAGAAACCGAAGAAATCTGATAAGGCCGGGACTGGTGCCGATCCATCTTCTGAGAGCATTTCAGCTATGGCAACTCCGGCGGTTCAAGGTGAATTTTTGACTCCTCTTTTAACTTCACATGTTTCTTGGATTATAGTCTCATGCATGCTTGTAACACTTGGTTTTTATTCCAGGAACGGGTAAGACGGCCAAGACATTAGACATTTGGCACCGCCTCGAGTAATTCAAACTCCTCAAAGCTTCTGCTAAACCGAAGCCCTCGACTGACCGTTTCGGGGGCGTAGTCGGCTACCGTCCTCTTCTCGGAGTCATTGAAGAGGATATTCAAAAGAGAAAGAGGAGGCGTTCCATGTTCGAACCTTCACTTGGACCTCAGCCCCCAACCCAGCCTATTCATGACATCACAGGGGAGGATACTGAGTCCATACCATCTCCGCATCCATCGGAAAATCCCACCGTTACTCATGTTGATCGTCCCGGCTTGGCTCGTAACCCATTTGCGGGTCATCCAAATCTGGACCCAAGTTCTCATGATATTTCCTTCGATGAGGTTACCGGTGAGCATCTCCTACCCCGCAATCCTATGGTAAGGGTGCTTGACGAGGCTAAGTCTTTGGATCTCGACTTGTTGACCACTCGGATTGTGACTATGGGGGATGAGGTCAAGGCAAACATCGATCGGGTGGCTGAGGAGACCAAGAAGTTGATGGTGCATCACGTCCGACTGGCCAAGGCTGGAGAGGAAATCGGAAGTGCTAACATTCGGTTGCGGTTAATGGTTTCCGATCAGGCCAAACAGCTTGCCGATCAGGCCATTCAGATCTTCCAGCATGAGGCGACCTCCAAACGACTAAAGAAAACCATGGAAGAGGCTAGCAAAGCAGAATTGCGAAAGATGGAGGCTGCTTGCAAGAAACGAATTGACCCGGCCATCGCAACGGTTGATGAGGTTCGGAGAGCGGATCTCGAGCAGGTAGAGGAGTTATCTGGAAGGCTCGAAGCCGCGGGGCTTGCTCAGGCCAAGCTAAAGGAGGAGATGGAGGCGATGAGGAGATCCCTTCAAGCTGACAGCTCGAGATATCGATTGGAGAAGGATGCTGCCGTTGCAAAGTTTTCGGTTTCTAAGGCCCGTATGAGGGAGTTTGAGGAGAACAAGGGGATGATGGATGATATGCTGCAGGATATGTATTTTCGTACTTGGAAGCAGGGCAACCTATCCTGGATGGACGATTACCCCCGGGTCATGGCTAGGATATATCTCCGGGCTTTGGAGGAGGCCAAGGCTGATGCGGATAAAGAGGGTAGCGTGGCCTTCAGAATGGATGTGGTTACCGCTCAGTTCACCAAGGAGGAGAAGGTGGCGGTGAAGGAGGGCATGCGGCTGCTTATCGCCGAGGAAGTGGGTGTGTAGTTGGAGGATGGTGATCAGGGAGCAGAGCTGGTAAGTCTTCCTTTTTAATCATTATTAACTTGATTGCTTATCGTTTGTCTAATAGATTCTTCTCCTGAATTGGACAGGTGGGACCTCTGGTCAACATGCTGGGAGTTCTGATCCTGCTGTCAAGTAGATCTTGGGGGGTTGGAAGGATAGAGATGAAGTTCTGATGCTGCCGACTATTTTGACTTGATCCGGGCATTTTTGGTTTTACTTGACATTCCTATACATACTAGTTCTAAAACATTAATGTACTTTCAGGTTGTAATTATTTCATTGCAACGAACGACTTTATTTGTAACATGTAACTTTATAACATAAGCTGATTCTGTCATATTAGGATGCTGTCATTATTTTGATGTATTGCATAAGAAATATAGCTGTGCATGTGCTAGTGATTCAATTGTGTTTTGATGTCAAGTTCTGGCTTAAAATATAATTTCATGTCTTGCAATGTTAATGTGGTGTGTGAATATATCAGAGCTACTTATTTGTATACAAGAGAAGAGAGTACCGCCCTTCAAGTTTTTGTTGTAGACGGTAGCTTTGAATGCCTTGTGTGATCGAATATGGAATGTTGTTGAATGTCCTGCCATCCAGCTGTGAGTTCTTATTCCATTAGCAAGTGTCTCCTATTTTGTGTCTTGTACTTCAGTGATCGTTATAGAGGATAGGAGGAAAGTTTTTATAAATAAAATGGAAATATAAGAAATAGTAAAACTTCCAATCACGGAAGGCCTTCGATGTGCTTAAGTTCGTGGCAAACGGGTTTTGTAATCACTTTCCCTAGCTATGGGTCTTGGAGACATTCGTCACCCATCTTACGTCTCCGCGTGGAGTTTTCTTTTTTAGCACAGCCGTACTTAAGACACATCGGAGCCGAGATCGCGCACAGTAACTTCCCGAGCCATTATGGCCCGTAATCGTGGGTATTATTCGATTTACTGTGGCCGGCTAGCGTGGGTGCCGATCGTCAACTGTGAACTGCCCCTGGCTGGCCACACCTTATGTTGGGGCTTATAATCGGTTCACAGTCGCCGGCGAGCCGAATGCCGTAATGAGCTGCCTCGGCTATAGTCGGCCTTCTCGGTGGCTTATGATCGGCTCATTACAGTTGGCTTTGAGGGCCGTCGCGAGCAATGAGTTAACCCGCAGCAGAGGGATGCTGGAGCAAAAGTGTCTCATTGACGAGGGCATAGATTTGTATAGTACCTGTTAGGTCTTGTCCAGGTGAGGTTGTGCCGTGAAGCGTCCAGAATGGAAATGCCGTTATACAGGATTTTGTTCAACAGAAAAGGATAAAGCTTAACAAGCAGCCAAGATATAAAGGAATAAGTTAAAAAGAGACAAGATTTTTAAAGTGGTTCGACACGAAAATGCCTATCCACTGATTCTCTTTGTTAATTCACTTCATATGGGCAGTACAAGTTAAGAAAAGTATTGATGAAGGTGTTGGATGCTCCATGCCCTCTGGAACATCTCTCCGTACATTGTTGACAAAATATAAGCTCCATTGTGGAGATCTTTATGAATTACATAGGGTCCGTCCCAGATTGGATATAGCGCTCCGGGGCGCGGGAAGATCCGCTTGAGGACAAGATCTCCTTCTCATAAGCTGCGGTGCTTGACTTTGGATTTGTATTGTGCTGCCACTTTTTGCTTGTGAGCTGCTGCTTTGAGTGCTGCATCGTTTCTTCTCTCTTCAATTAGATCCAAAGACATGTGGAGGAGTTCTTCGTTCTCTTCTGGGTTGTAGTGGATCCTACGGTGGGAGGGCACTACAGTTTCAACTGGGAGCATGGCCTCCGATCCGTATGCCAAAGAGAAAGGAGTATGTCCTGTTGATGTTCTGTAAGATGTGCGGTAGGCTCAAAGTGCCGTAGGAAGTTCATCCACCCAAGCACCTTTTGACTTTTCAAGTTTCTTCTTGATTAGAGTTTTGAGAATTTTGTTGACAGCTTCGACTTGTCCGTTTGCCTGGGGATAAGCTACAGATGAGAAGCTTTTGTGAATTCCGTGCTCTCGGCACCAGTCGGTGAATTCCTCGCTGTCAAATTGAAGTCCATTGTCCGATACGATTTTGAGTGGAACCCCGTACCTGCATAAAACATTTTTGATCAAGAAGTTAATAACTTTGCCGAAGATATTTTATTTAGAGGCTCCGCTTCCACCCATTTGGTGAAATAGTAAACTGCCACTATGGCATATTTGGCTCCGCCTCGGCCCATTGGCAGTTCGCCAATCAAGTCAATTCCCCATATTGCAAAGGGTCAACGGCTGGTCATCTGAGTAATCTTATTGGTTGGTAGTCAAGGGATTTTAGCAAATTTCTGACATCTGTCGCATTTTTTGACGAAGTCCAAGGCGTCTTTGTTTAAGGTGGGGCAGAAATATCCATATCGGAGTATCTTCTTTGCCAGAGTCTGCCCTCCGGTGTGGTCTCCGCAACTTCCTCGATGGATGTTGGATAAGATTTCCTTGGCTTCCCTTCCAGCAACACATCTTAATAAGGGGTTAGAGAAGCCGCACCGATAGAGGACGCCTTCTGGTATTGTGTAGCGGGAAGCACTCCTCAAGATTTTCCTGACTTCGTTACGCTCGTTGGGTAGTGTGCCATCTTGCAAGTATTTCTGGATAGGAGTCATCCAAGTTTCTTCTTCGATTGTAGCTATCAGATCCTCTTGTTCGAAACTTGGGGCTAGTTGCTTTGAAATGGTTATTATTCCGGAAGTGGTGCCGTCCTTCATGCTAGCTTGCTTTGCCAGTTCGTCGGCCTCCTGATTCTCTCCTCGAGGAAGGTGTTTGATTAAATAATGATCCTATTGATTGAGCAGTAGCTTGGTCTTCTGTAGATATGCTGTGAGTCGTTCTCCTCGAGTCCGGAATTCTCCCAGTATTTGATTTACAATAAGTTGAGAATCACTATGGAGACATAAAGAACTGACTCCAATTTCCAAGGCAAGTTCTAGTCCTGCTATTACTGCTTCATATTCTGCATCGTTGTTGGTGGCAGCGAATTCCAACCTTAGGGCATAGTGTAGCTTCCTTCCCCTGGGGGTGATTATCGCAATACCTTCCCCCGAGCCTTGTTTGTTTGATGCTCCATCTACAAAGAGATTCCACTTGATATCTTTTGTTATTTCAGATTGATCCTTACCTTCGTTGGTAGTGAATTCAGCAATAAAATCGGCCATGGCTTGTCCCTTGACGGCGGTGCGAGGATGGTAGGTGATATCATATTGACTCAGTTCAATGCACCATTTAAGTAGTCGCCCAGAAGTGTCGGGGCGATGGAATACCTGCCTTAATGGTTGATCGGTTAAAACTCTGATGGAATGAGATTGGAAATAGTGTCGCAGTTTCCGTGGCGTGATTAGCAAACAGTATGCTAGCTTTTCAAGTTTAGGGTATCTGGCTTCACGTATGAAGTTATTGGCGAGTAGGTTCTTTTCTTCCTCCTCGAGGGCTGCTGATCGTTCTGCCCCCATGCTTCTCTTTTTCTGCTTTACTGGCACCTTGGTGGGATCGATGTTCAGTACGTGACATGCTACATCTGGAGAGATTCAAGTCATGTCAGCGTGCGTCCATGCAAACACATCCAAGTTGTGGCGAAGAAAATTGACGAGTTGATCCTTCAATTCCGCTCTTAACTGAGACCCGACTCTCAGCAGTCTACTTGGGTCGTGTTTGTCTATAGATACAAATTCCATAGCCTCTGCAGGCTCGGTGGTGGCCTCCTCCTCCTTGTCCCTGGGGTCTAATTCGTTGAAAGGATCGCTGGTATATCGAAGAGGAGGGGCTTTCTTTAATTGTTATGCTTTCAAGTTTTTCTTGCAGAGAGAAGTCTCTGCATCCTTCCCTTTATCCTTCCTGCGGTTATTGCGAAGTTCAATCACATAGCAATCTCGAGCAGCGTCTTGATCTCCCTCTATTTCTCCTATTCCGTTATCCGTTGGAAATTTCATCTTCAGGCACCACGGGGCTAGGAAAATTTGGAAGTCAGACAAGGCTGGTCTTCCCAAAAAGGCGTTGTAGGCCGAGTGGTTCTCTATTAGCACAAATGTTTGTTTTCGCACAATGGAGCGGGGATGACTTCCTATTTCGACAAAGAGGTCCAGTTGCCCGAGGGGCATCTTCGCATCTCCAGTGAAACCATGTAGCGGTTTGCTGCAGGGAGACAGATCCTTCATTGACATCTTCATTTTGTCGAAAGCATGCTTGAATAGGATATTTACTGAGCTTCCAGTGTAAACTAGAATTCGGAAAACCTTGGCTGGACCGAACCAGGCAGAGATGACCATAGGATCCACGTGAGGGTACTGCCTTCCCTCTAGATCACGCCTACTGAATGTGATGTCATCATTCTCTTTCCGTTTCGAGTGGCGCTCTTCTGTAATAGAATTAACGTAGCCTTCATTGTTTCTAAGCGACTTACCGTACCTCTCCATCTCTGTCCAGCTTCCGTCGGCGATGTGTGGTCCTCCTGATATGGTAAGGACCACTATCTTCTCTTGACTGGAGCCGCTGGTGTTGCGATTTCCTCCGCCAACTTCCGGGAGGGGTAACCCTGGGTTCTCATTGGAAGGAGTTGAAGTCCTGTTCTGACCTTTCACATAGCGCTCTAGTCTCTTCCTTCTGATGTGTTCTTCAATCAAGTCCCAGAGATGATGGCATTCATTGGTGTCATGCCCATGAGATTCGTGGAAGCGGCAGAACTTTTCAGACTTAATTGCATTATCTGATTCCTTCTTGTGCGGGGGGCGCTTGTATCTAACTTCGTCTTGAGTGGCCAAGAAGATGTTTTTGATTGTTTCATTTAAAGGGGTGCAAGAGTCAAATCTCGGTCCTGGCCAATATAAGCCCTTTTCCCCCTTCTTGCCCCCAGCACTATCTCTGGAGTCATTTCTTCGAACGTCCTTTGCTACTGCAGATGTGTTGCCATGAGCTGCCTTGGTTTGTCGCCCTGTCTGCCTTTCAATGGCAGCGTCTTTAGGTCTCATATATTTTCCGGCTTCGTGGAAGAAGTCGGGTAAGGTAGCTGGCTTTTCTTTCGTTAATCTCCTAGCAAACTTAGTATCCGGATGCACACCACTGCAGAGGGCCATTAGGATAAGTTTCTCGTCAGCATCTTGGACTGCGGCCGCTGCGGCGTTGAATCGGGTTAGATATTGTTGCACTATCTCTCCGGGCTTCTGTTTGATATTAGATAGGGATTAAGCGTCCTTGGGTTGTTCCACATGAATGCGGAACTGGCTGATGAACTTTTCTTTCAACATTTTCCATGAGCTGATGGACCCTTGGGGCAGATGGCAGAACCAGGAGGTAGCTAGATCTGCCAAGAATAGTGGAAAGCATTTACACAACACACCCTCTGTTGCTCCGCTCATGAGCATATGCTGTGTGTACCTCTGCAAGTGCACAACGGGGTCAGAGGTTCCCTTATAAGGTTCCATTGTTGGCAATTTCCATTCCCGGGGGGTGATGGCAGTTTCGATATTGCGGGTGAAGGGGCTGGTTACCCTAGTGCCTATCCCCCGATCTCTTTGTTCCCGTTGGACGCACTCTCTGAACAATCGTGTCATCCTTTCATCAGAACTTGGAGCGGATAGAAATGAGTTTGGTTCCTCCCTGCGGGATTGATTCCGTCCAGATGACCACTAGGGATGGTATCGTCTATCACTCCTAACATTCTCCAATGACGGCCTCTGGTCTTCTGGGGGCACGCTGGGGTTAGCCACAGTTGGCCCTTGCCTTGATCTTCCCCTATTGGGTTCTGTTCTCAGCACTTCCTCGGGCCCAACTTCGGGCCGGACTCCAGCCCGGTCCCGTCTATTGGCGTTTCCATGGTTAGGTAGCATGGCGGGCTCAGCTACATCCGACCCCTGCCTGGTACCTCCCATGTTGGGTTCGGTTCCAAGTGTTTCCTCGGGTCGGAATTCAGGCTGAGTCCGGGCTCGGCTCCTACCATAGCTGTTTTTGTTGTTAGCTTCTTCAAAGAAGAAAGACCTTTGTCGTCTCCCAGATCCTCCAGACCGGGACTCACCCCATGATTCAGTGTTGCGGTTAGATTTTTCAGCATCCCTTAAGCGTGACATGAGTTGGTCCACCAAGGCTTCTTGTTGAGATGCGAAGCGGTTAGTTACTTCAGCCACAACCCCGTCCAGATCCGTCCTTGTAATTGGTTGTTCCGTAGCAGGGGCTGTCGGATTTGCCTGATTTCCATTTGCTATTGGAACCGGACGATTGTCTTGATCTCCGATCACTGGATTTGGGATACTGCTAGTTGCGATGTTCTTTCCTTTGTTAGCATCTTTCTTCCGTCCGGGAGGCATGTTTTCCTAGCAATGAACGATGCTGTTAGGAAAAGGGTTAAGTGGGAGAAGTTGAAGCTTCGAGCTCCGTTCTCAGTGAAAGCATCAAAAATGTTTGCACAAAAAATGGGCAAACACCTCCAAGTCATATGACTAAGTTGATTATATATGGTTCTTAGCGTTTGGGTGATTTATGCGAATATATAAAATAGATGGACTATACTGTAAAAGACACACAGATTTATAGTGGTTCGGCCAGAATGTGCCTACGTCCACTTTATATGTTATTCTCCTTTACTCTTTGGATTAAAAGTACAAAGCTTTGATTACAAGAGTATGAAAGTTGTTTGAAAGTTCTATCCGTGCTTGAGCTCTCAAACTTCTCTGCCATTGCTGTACCCCTGCCCCTCTATTTATAGAGTGAGGCTGGGGGTAGGGGTCTTGGATGTATATAGCTGCTGGTGGGCCTGGGCTGATGCAATCTGGCCTGACTAAGTTGATCCGAAACGTCTTGGTTCGTTGGTGAGTGGTATGTTGTTTGGACCGGTGGTAGGTTGGGATAGAGTTTGGTTCGGTGGTGGTTGGTCCGGCTAGGACTCGGAGATGAGCTGGTTCGGTGGTGAAGTAGGAGGATTCGGTTCGGTGATGGAGGAGAGGGGAATTGGTCCGGTAGGTGTTGGAGAGGCCTTGGTTCGGCAGTGAAGTGGAAAGGCTTGGTTCGGCAATGAAGTAGAGGGGCTTGGTTCGACAGTGAAGTGGAGAGGTTTGGTTCGGTAATGAAGTGGAGGGGCTTGGTTCGGCAGTGAAGTGGAGAGGTTTGGTTTGGTGGTACCCTCCTCGTAATGGCTCGGTGGAAACACCCCCAACAACTATTAACACTGCATATTTATCAAAGGTAAAGTAGTAAACACAAACCTGGAAAAGTAATTTTGGATCAGGTTTGGTAACCTATAAAATACAAGCAATGCTAATTTAGGACCATCACTAATCTTGCGCTTTTATTGCAGCATGGCATCTAATTTGCTTCTGTTGAAAAACACAAGTCATGCTAATTTAGGATCAGATTTGGTAACCTATAAATACCATCAATGCTAATTTAGAACCATTTGCTACTCTTGCCCTTTTATTGTGGCAGGTCATATGATTTGCTTTTGCTATCCGGATTACAACTATTTTGTTACAAAAACAAGGTACATATACTACTTAAATAATTTTCTTCAGATATATTTTGTAACTTCGATTTAAGTGTAGAAAAAATGATAATTTTTTTATGAATTATTTTGATTCACGTTCATTATGATGGTTACCGCTAAATAATTGTTAACTCAGTTACATGTTGCTCAATAAGGTGAGGCACAAAATAATAGATTCACCTGAATTATATTTAATCAAATGAATAAACAATTATCTTAAAAGGGAATCTCTAATAACTCAAGGAATACACTAGTTGATTATTTTTCTTCCTTCGGGAGGTATGGTTGCTATTATTAATTAGCTGTCTAGCTCTGCTCTATCATATCTTTCACTTTCGGTTGTATCCACTCTTGTTTTCATTATACATCTAAGTGCCTCTGAGTCTGCTAATGAGTTAAGTGTAACAAACGAGATTTTCGACCCTCGAAAATCAATATTAATGCGTCCACTGTATAAAATACCGAGCAGTCAAGTGCCAGAAATACTAGTTCATTAGGGATGAAGAAGAAGGAGATAGAAGAAAAGTAAAAACAACAACACAGAATCCCACAACCGCAGTGGAACAAAATATAATATATAACAACAGGTTTAATACAAAAGAATCTATAACTACTTATACTTACTATCATTAGAGTACACAATTAATACATAAATCTGGATAGTCATAATAACCTTTCGTCACACAACAGAAATAAACAAGTACGAAATATACATCAAAAATTCTCCACCTCGTCTCCTAAGCTCCACAGCATCTTAACCTGAAACTGTAATACTCGGTCTAACCCAAGCATTATAATAAATAACATCCAAGTTAGTCTGCGAAACCAGCGTGAGAAAACACACTCAACTTGAATTATTAGAGTTATCAAAATCCTTTGAAAAACAAAGGTATCTCATAAGACCGCGTCACACATAAAAACGACGGGTTTTTACCTTACGATAACCAAAACATTTTTTTATAGAAAATCCAATGATATTATAATAGTGTCCAAATACAAATATTTATTCAAATAGCTAAAATTGTTACATTAATTAAATTCCAGCATACTAGGCTGTACAAACAAAACCGTAAGCTCGTATTGGAGAATGAATTCCAACTGAATGACTAGGCACTGTGGTACCACCTGTCACAGTACATCCCTAGAACAATGTATCGAGGACCACTCCGAGATCCCCTGCTATACAAGACCGACCTACCCCTAACCTGGATAGACTGAATAAGATTACCCCATAGTTGGGATCAGCAACCGCCACACAGCCTAACAAAAGGGACTCTAGATAGGGTACCCTACTTGGGTGTGACCCACTTAGCCTTGCCGCAGCTTCCATGATTTTTAGTCATTTTCGGTTGATTAGGCTCGAGACTAAGCGTTAACTTTTCAAGAATAATTTTACTTAGAATGCTCACCGTCTTCCAACGACGATGTTCTGGAAGCATTCGTCCATACAAGTTGTCCTGCGTCTGAACAAACCAAATCACCGTCTTCATCATCTTCACGGTATTCAGTGACGTTTAAAATCGGATCGAAGTGGTTTTCGGATAATTAAATCCGATCTCGGTCTCTTCAAAACGATTAACGAAATTGGCCAATATTGGTAGTTGGTTATTTGACTATCAAATAAACATCGATAAGTAATCATTTGGCCTTAATATAAATTTTCCAAAATATTTACCTCCAAAATATCTTTAAAAGGTATATCAATACCTCCCAACATTTGAAAACAATTTTTCAAATACTCAAATCTGTAACAGAATACTTCCAACATCTCAACATTTAGAAATATTTCCAAATTTCTCTTTTCAATGCTTAGAAAAAAAATTCCAATCTTATTTTCCAAAATCCTTTCCATACTAATGTTTTAGAGGATCATTCCAAAACTTTTCTCAAAATCTCCAGAATCACAAATAAATTACCTCTCCTCAAATCATGTCCTTTTATAAGCCCCTTCTTCGAATCTTGGGAGAGTTTATAAAATAATTTTTTTTTCTCAAATTTCTTTAAAACTCTATATATATAATAAGTATTTAAAATATTAATAATTTATTTTTAAAATATGTTCAAGTGATTATTAAGATAACAAAAAACTTTCATAAAATTAATAACTCGTCTTTAGTTAAATAAATAGTTTTCAAAGCTGATTTTAAAAGTTAGAATTTACTAAAATAAATACTTCATATTTAAAAATCACTTACCCAATATTTTAATCTCAACTGGTTTAAAATTCTATAATAAAATTTCCCCTTTTAAACTATCTCACCTCTTATAATTTAAAATATATTTTTAAAATCCCAAAAACCAATTCTAATTTATAACTTTCTCTCGATTTCACAACATCCCGATTCATTGTCGACTCCCTAGCCATTCTCATTTCAAAAATAGAATTTCCCATTTTTTTTCTCAACCCTATTTACCATATTCTAATATAAACTCACCCTATGAATTTATATTTTCAGTTATCATTTGTTATCGGATTCCTTTATTATAAACGTTGCTTGTAAATTTTATAATCCCTTTTGGATATGCCTGTTTTAAAAACAAATCTTATTTATAAAAATCCGTTATATACATTCATTTCTTATAAATTTCTTTTGCACTTCAATCTATTTTCAATATTGATTTTGACTCCTTTTATACATTTTCGGAATATCATTTGTAAATACTCTAATATAATTCATTTTAAAAATCTCTATTTATTTATCCGAAATTATTAAGTATAGCCAAATCAATTATATTTTTTCCTAATTCATTTTCTTTAAAATAACTCCAATTCCAATATAAATATTTTTTTATCAAATTTTATTCAATTCCATAAATATTAAAATATATTTATAGTTTTAAAATTTTATCAAAAAAAGGGCAGTGCGACAGTAGCATCCAATAATTTCAATCACTACAATAATCTATACTACATTATTCTACACAATTCATATATCAACATATATGAAAAATAAACAATAAATTTGGGGAATCCAATTGGATCCTTCCAACCTGTGTTTCCTGTATCCATAGATGTTGATGCAACATATAAAATACCAATCCCACTTCGAGGGGGATAATGCGGTATAAAGGGTCATCCGCTATTATGTGGGGCGCATAGGGTCACATCCGCTATAATATACAGGAATATCACTCCAATACCAATACATATGCTACTATATATATAGTCAACCAACAGATAAATGATAAATTTATCAATCAATCAGGCATCCATTAATTTAAATTTTAAACATTTGAATTTAAAAATGGTAATCCAAATAAGTGACAAATTCTTACCTTGACACTTTTGTTTTAGAATCCAGCTAACTCAGGAAGCTCCAAACAAATTTTAGGTGGTATCTCACAAGTTTTGGACCTCATAAAAATTCAGTACGGATTAACGAGCTTTGGAAATTTTTAATTTAAAATTAATCTAAATTTAAAATTTTGGTTTTTAAATAGAGATACCCTACTAACTGGATTACCTTTCCCCTTGATATTCGCCTGCATGCTAAATCATCCAAAATGATCTCCGCTCCTCCGAACTTCGGCCACCACATTGACCTTTCACTGCTGGGAGCTCCAAATCAAAGTTCGCCATACCCCAAGCTTGCTGCCTGCTCAGGTGCAAGCTCGGCATCCCCAAAAGCTAACTTGCGATTGCCACCATCACTTCAAGTCCACGCGACATTGCATTTTGGTTTCACATTCCCTTCGTGTTGACCTTCTCTCCCATCGTGACTTCGTCCCCAAACAGCATCACACTTGCCTTCCTCCTGTTCGCGACCCCCCCCTTTTTTTTCTGCGACCGCATAACCTAGATTCGTGATCCTCGAAGTGTCGCACACCTCCCTGCATCGTCGTCCCAATCTCCTGACGTCGTTATATTTTCTTAAACGATCTGATTTCATTCTTCAAATATATAGTTTTTAAACAAATCGAACAAATTCGATTTTGTTCGAGAGAAAAAACAGGAGATGTGATTCGATTTGAATTGAGGGAAGCTGCATATGAAGATGAATACGCTATTTTTGTTCATTCTTTTCCTCTCTTTTTTCTTTTCTCTGAATGAATACGATTGAATTTGTTTCTGATGGGAGAAAGGAGGGTACGAGGTGATTTAAAATGAAAGGTTGCGTATGGGGATGGTGGCATGTTTTCGAACGCAAAGTGATTTTGATTTTTATATAATTTTATCTAATTATAAAATATCTCGTTTTTAGCAACTTAAAATTTCGATCTCCTATCGAAGCGTGCCGCTGGGCGTTTATATTGGTATACCCCTATTCCGAACGCAATAGAAAAGGTATTGGGTCCTAATTCGATTGTATGGAGAAGATAGCTTTTTGGACCCAATTATTATATTGAATTTCCAACACAATTTTTAGCACGCTTCCATCCCATACGATCAAATGATAACTTCAAACATTATAAAATTTGAAATTTGATAATAATACAGTATTACGGATCCAATAGAACTGGTTTCGTCGAATTTCGAGGCTGTGCCTTAAAAGGCTATTTTTAAATGTCAATTTGAACAAGCTATTTTTAAAATTGAACATATCACTTTTAAACTAAATTTAGAAAAATTTATTATCTTCCTCACTATCAATATGAACTTTACAAGCCTTTAAAATGTTTTTATTGAGCTTAAAACCGAGGATACAATAATTTAATCAATATTCAATCAAAAAAATTCAATAATTGAATTATCCAATAAATCGCCATATTCTAATTTTGAATTTATTCTGTATATAAACCCAAATATTTATATTCAAAATCAATCTATAATTCCAATTCAATATTTAAAATCATTTAAATATTCCAAATCAACGTCGAAAATCTTGGTCGTTGCATTTCGTCCCCGAAATTGTTATGGCAGGACGAACGATGCAAACCCATTAACTTATCCAAACCCCACTTAGCGAGAGTTTGATATTCACTTTTTATAATCTTTTTGTTCCAGCCAAAACAATTAATTTTCAATCTAATTCCAAAATCCCTTATTTCGATTATAATTTAGATATCAATTTGTCGTTAAAAAAAATTCAAAATTTTTCTAACACCCTAAATTCCCGAAATTTTTCGGCAAAGTTTCCCTTATACGGAGGACCTTTTGCAATATGATAAGAGAGAAATATATATATATATATATATATATATATATATGCATCGACCCACATGGTCGGAAAACAAAGTATATATCGATATTTTTATATAGCAATATTTAATCCGAAAACGTACCTTATTTTAGCATTTTTAAGCAAGCAACTTATTTATTTTGCAATTAGCGCGATCAAAGCCTGGCCAAATGGCCTCCACGTACTTGTACTTACTCAATTTAAACACGTAAGTACCCAAACATGAAATTAATAACATTTCACTAATATTATAGCTAAAACACATGAATTTCATAAGCAATGCAGGTTAAACAATATTTATAAGCATCTTATAGGTTCTATTACAATTTAATTGCTTTTAACCAACTCATATATCATTTTCGTTCAATTTGAATGATTTACAACTTACTTTACACGCATCCAATTAATTTATAAACCAAATAAACCCATATTCTTCCAGTTGATTTAAAAATTAATTTTATTCACTCTCCATTAGTTTATAGAGTTTTATTTACTTTCGTTTATGAAAAAATTTCTTATGCAAATTCAGCGATATTCATTCAAATAAACAATCACTTAACCTTATTGTTATTTTAAATTGATTCCAACTCAATTTACATTTTATTCTTTTACATTTCTAATTGATTCCGATCAATTCATTTTGCATTCCATTCATATTCACCTTCATTACATCCATATCTATTTTATTTACTTCATTCATGTTATTATATCAAATAACCATTCCACAATTTATTTAAGCCGAGCTTCCATTTAAAATATTACTTAAGTTGATTTATTTTCTTCAATCATTACAAACAAACATTTAAGCTCATTTCCGTTGGCAAACACTCCCTTTCCAACTAATTTGATTATATTTCAATCAAATACATTTCATTTACTAATTTACTCAATTAGTTCATACACTCAATTCACTTCAAACTGCTAATTTCCATATTCAAATTCATTTAATTAATATTCCAAGTCAATATTCAATTTATTTGCACCTAAATTGAATCCACTTAAACTCAAACTATTTCTATTTCAATCCAAAATTTCAATTTTTTAAGTTCGCTTACATCTAAGTCGAATTTTAGTTACAACTCAAGTTTCATTTTCAAAAATCCATTTTTAATCCATAACCCAATTTTATTTAACCAAATTAAATTTCATTCCCATATTCCATTAACTAATTAATTATCTAATTAATTCACTTTCAATTTATAATTCAATATTTGATTTTGTAATTTCTTCATTTAATCTACTTGGGTTTAAATTTATTTTATAACTCAAATTTGGGTTTTTGTTTCATTCCCAAAATATCAACTCTTTTTATTTCATCTCATCTATTTCACTTTCAATTTTATTTTATTTTATTTTATTCACATTTCCATTAATTTCATAATCGAGCACATTCACATTTTATTTTTAACCCAAAGTTATACATCGCTTAGTAACTTACTATACTTTTATTCCACTTCCATTTTTATTTAACTCAACTCATGTTACTTTAAACTCCATACCATTTCCTTTTTATATGTTTAAGTAAGAATTCAGTTTCATTCAATTTCATCAATACTCAATTCAATTTTATTGCAATTAAACCAAATTTTTATTCGACTTATCTTAAGTTAAATTTCAATTCGTTCAATTTAATTTAACTCATTTAAGTTTAAATCACATTTATTTAATCAATTCATTTATTTATCCTATTTGTTTTGCTTCAATCTAATTTTATCCATTTTAACTTTACTTAGTTCAAATTCTTTCCAAAACTCAAATTCCATATTTTTCCTCCTTATTTAGAATCATTCTCAATTTATAAGTTTATAACTCATTTCCTGATTATCTCTAAATTATTTAAATAAGGATTCCAGAATTTTTAAACACCCGGTATTTATTTCAAACCATTTCGAAATCTCAAACATTCCAAATCACACTTGTTAAATTTAAACCAAACATGGTTTTTATCCAAAACTAATTCCCTTCGGAATTTCCAAAGCAAAACATATTTTTTTTCTTTCAAAATCTCCATATCAAACCACATTAGTAGCGATCCGTCACTTAGAAACTCGAAAATGAATACTAATGATGCTGTAGTCATCACTAGGATTATTTTTCAACAACCGAAGTGAGTTCGGTGCTATTTTCACTCTCAGAAATCCATTTAAAAACATTTTCTATTCAAGAGTATTTCCAAAATAATAATACTATTATTTATTTCAAAATCCTTTGGGAAACATTTCCAAAAACTTCCAGGTTTTAAATATTTTCAAACTTTGGGTTTTAATCAAATCTTAGTTTTTAATTCAATTGTATAATCCATACTTATACAATTTCTCTTTGATTATAAATTTATAACTATTTCAAATCTTATAATCCTATTTCGATTATAATATTATCAACCAACACTCCAATATGCTATAATAATTTCTATAAATTACTTCCTTTATATAAAAATATAATTTGGGTAAAATTATTTTATTTATCCACTATAAACCAATGTTGTGTCAGTTTATCAGGTTCAAGTGTTTAGAAACTCCTATCAAATTAGTGACATCCCACAATTCGATCAGAATTTATATTCCACTCAACTAATAAATCAACACAGTATAAAACCATTTATATTGACTAAAAAATACACGCTCGTATCTACTAAGACACTCAAACGCATTCTAGAGTACTACTGACTCTATCTCTAATGACTAATTCCAACTAGAGCCAAAGTTCTCGCTTAACCTTTAGCTCTGATACCAACTGTAACAACAGGTTTTTCGACCCTCGAAAATTGACATTAATACGTTCACTATATAAAATGCCGAGCAGTTAAGTGCCGTAAATACCAGTTCATTAGGGGTGAAGAAGAAGGAGATAGAAGAAAAGTAGAAATGACAACATAGAATCTCACATCGCAGCGGAACAAAATAATGTTGAATATGAAAGTATATGATTTTTGTTTGATGATAATAAACAAATATATTCATTTAAATGTATTTGTTAATGTACAATTTTATTTCCAAATAATTAAATAAATATTTGCTGAATAAAATAAATAACACAAAATTTAAATTCAAACATATATTTTATTCAAACAAATATTTTATTACAATTTTGAATAGTACAGATTTGAGCTCTCACTATATATATACAATTTGCAATTACAATACAATTTCGATTACATGATAATTTTTCACTATATGTTTGCACCCCACTACATTTCACTCATTCATTCATATTTATCTTCGACTTTGCTCTAGCCTGAATCCAACATATGAGTTATCTGCAAAATACACACTAACGCTGTAAAATTGAAAAAGAAATATTTTTTGCACTGTAAAATAAAATATGTTTTCAAAAACATTATTTGCCTCAGTTATTTGGGTTGTTCATCATCATTTAATTTTGAATTCATCAAACACGAACAACTTGTGACATGCACAGTGCATCACTGTACATGCAACAAAGCCGTGGACATCGATATACACTTGATGAAACTACAGGGACAGGTGAGCACAAGTTCAAATCCAATCAAAAGCTCGGTTCAACTCAAGTGCAACACAAATAAGTCACAATACGAGCACAAGATCAAACCCTATCCAACGCTAGGTTCAACTCAGGAGCAATACAAAAAAAAAACAGAATGGTCAAGTTCTAATGACTAAAGCAAGCCTCAACCAAAGATTTCAGTGGTGTACACATGAAGACAGAAGCTTCTATGAGCAAATGGACTCAAATATCATATGCAATGACTCAATTCAAATGCAAACTGACTCGAAGGAACAAGCCCATGAAACAGCACACAATATAACAAGTGCAAGGCTACCAAGTTCAACATGCATTCAAGTACAAATGGTTCCAGAATAAAAATGGAATATATAGTACAACAAACTTCAATTGCAAACTGGCTCGAGGCTACAACCCAGAGCTCATGTGCAACTCAGACTTGAAGTAACAAGAGGGTCCACTAAACTCAGAAATGGTGACTGGAAACACAAGACAGAACTCAACTCAAAATAAAACAAAACCAGTTACAACATCATATATACAAACGTGCTTGAGACAACCAGGCTATATGCAAGCAGGAACTACATGCACTAATACATGTCCAGACACAACACAATACAACACAGCAGTATGGAAGTGAGGCTACGAACCAGATTCAAGTGAAACAGAGTGACAAATATATGAAGTCAACATGTATGCAACAGTGAAATAAAGTGGACTGTGCCATCAACCAAGTGCATAGGCACACACATATATACATACATGTATGTATGTACATACATAGTGCACTATACCAGCAAGCACTCGGGCTAACAAGGAATAGCTCTAAAATTGGAATAAAGTCAGGTAGCAGCTTCAAACTAAGTCAAAGTTAAAATCGAACTCAGCAAAAATTGGAACCAAATCAAGTCAAAGATCAAGCGAACCACGCAGTACAATAGGCATACTTATATAAATATGCAACAGCCAGAATACAACTAGAGAATCACCAAACAAGTGCAGGTATACAAGTGAATAACAACATGCAACATGTACACAATATCAACCAGAAGACTCAGTACAACTTCAAGTAAACTACATGGACCAGTGAGCAGTGAAAGTTATCAAACAAGAAACAAGTCAGATTCAAAACCAGTTCAAATAAAAATCAGAGTAGCAATTTCGAACAAGGATAGTGAATAATGAATTGTCAGCAGTCAAGAGAAGCAGTTCATAACAAGTCGAAGTCAAATATTATCACAGTATCAACTAGCCGAAGTCAACAAGCACAAAGAAAGGAACCAAAGTCAAGTTTAAATGCCAGAAAATAGAAACGATGGTGGGCAAGGAAATCGTCGTCAAAACAGTTCAAAGCCGTGATAATCAAGTCAGAAAAATATACGAACTAAACCAGTCAGAAAACATCACGAGCATTGAATCAAAATCATATGGCCAAGTAAGAGTTAAGAAGAATTCAAATCAAAATAAATACGAACGAAAATTATAGGAATTCGAATCCTATATATATCATAATCGGCATGGAATCACATTCGAGTTCAAGCAACAACAGAGAAGAATAAATCTTTCAACTCGAATTAAAGTCAAGAATGATTAATAATTAGAAAAAGGTATTCACGTACCAATCAATCGATCTCAACAATTTGAAGCAGCCAACCAATTGATCGAAGAAAGCATTCAAAGCACCATTCAATCAACAACTGAAAGCGACAGCTTCAAAGAAAAGCGAAACCCTAATTTTCTCAGAAAGGAATGAACGAGCAAAAAGGAAGCAACTAATTTTTTTAACACAAAGGAAAGAGGGCCGATAATATAAGCATCAAAAGAGGGATACTCCTTTATTAAATTTGGGCCGGTTTCTTTAAATCATTATTTGGGCTTTAAATTATTTAAATTAAGGTTTTATTTTCTTAGTTGTTTTTATTTTGTAATTCCTTTTAAACTTGTGAAATCGTTTAATCGTGTGACTAGGAGATGAACTACGATGGTGTAGTTCAAGAATTCGCAACTTAGCGGCTGAGTTGTGGCAGGGTTTTGAACGTAAAGTTAGGTTAGTCGGTAGCGGGTGTCGCGAATTTACGTGTGTAAGCATCTGACTATTTAATTTCTAGTAGAAACCTTAGGGGCAGCATGTAGGAGCGGTTTTGTTGAAACAAGGTAAATTTGTGTTGTTCTGTTATTCTGTTGTTACATGTGTTACTATTATTCTGCTATTTCTGTGTTAAAATAATTTTATATACTTCCGCGTTAAATTTTTATAATTAATAGTATCCCCTTATCACCCCCCTACCCTCTAGGGTGAAATTGATCCTACAAATATAAAATATAAGAACAAGTTTAATACAAAAGAATCTATAACTGCTTATACTAACAATCATCATAATACACAATTAATGCATAAATCGGGATAGTTACAATAACCTATCCTCACACAGCAGAAATAAACAAGTACTACATCAGGAATCCTCCAGCTCGTCTCCTGAGCTCCACATCATCCTAACCTGAAACTGTAATACTCGGTCTGACCCGAGCATTATAATAAATAACACCCGAGTCAATTTGGAAAACCAACGTAAGAAAACACACTCAATTTGAATTATTAGATTTATCAAAATCCTTTGAAAAACAAAGGTATCTCGTAAGACCACGTCACACATAAACACGACAGGTTTTTACCTTACGATAACCAAAACATTTTTTAAAGAAAATCCAGTGATATTATAATAGTGTATAAATAAAAATACTTATTCAAATAGCTGAAATTGTTACATTAATTAAATTCCAGCATACTGGGCTTTATAAACTAAATCACAAGCTCGTATTGGAGAATAGATTCCAACTGAATGACTAGGCACTAGGGTACCACCTATCACAGTACACCCCTAGAACAATGTACTGAGGACCACTTTGGGATCCCCTGCTACATAAGACCGGCCTACCCCTAACCTAGATTGACCGAATAAGATTATCCCATGGTTGGGATCAGCAACCACCACATAGCCGAATAAAAGGGATCTAGATAGGGGTAATCTTACCCTACTTGGATGCGACCCACTTAGCCTTGCTGCATCTACCCTGATTTTCAGTCATTTCCATTTGATGAGGCTTGAGGCTAAACGTTACATTTTCAAGAATAATTTTACTTAGTGTTCATCGTCCTCCGATGACTATGTTCTGGAAGCATTCATCCATACAAGTTGTCCTGAGTCTGAACAAACCGAATCACCGTCTTCATCATCTTCACGGTATTCATTCGTTACATTCAAAACCGGATCAAAGTGGTTTTCGGATAATTAAATCCGATCCCGGTCTCTTCGGAACGATTACTGAAATTGGCCAAAATTGATATTCGATTATTTAACTATCAAATAAACATCCATAAGCAATCATCTGGCCTTGATATAAATTTTCCAAAATATTTACCTCCAAAATATCTTTAAAAGGTATATCAATTCCTCCCAACATTTGAAAACAATTTTTCAAATACTCAAATCCGTAACAGAATACTTCCAACATCTCAATATTTAGAAATATTTTCAAATTTCTCTTTTCTATACTTAGGAAAATTTTACCGGTGTTTTTCCATATTAACGTTTAAGAGAATCATTTCGTAACTTCTCCCAAAATCTCCAAAATCACAAATAAATTTCCTCTCCTCAAATCATATCCTTTTATAAGCCCCTTTTTCGAATCTTGAGAGAGTTTATAAAATTAAAAAAAATTCAAATTTCTTTAAAACATTATATATATAATAAGTATTTAAAAGATTAATAATTTATTTTTAAAATATGTTCAAGTAATCATTAAAATATCAAAACACTTTCACATCATTAATAACTCATCTTTAATTAAATAAACAACTTTCTCTCGATTTCACCACATCCCATTCATTATCGATTCCCTAACCATTCTCATTTCAAAAATAGAATTTCCATTTTTTTCTCAACCCAATTTTCCATATTCTAATATAAACTCACCCTATGAATTTATATTTCCAATTATCATTTTTTATTGAATTCCTTTGTTATAAACATTGCTTATAAATTTTATAACCCCTTTTGGCTTTACCTGTTTTTGAAAACAAATCTTATTTACAAAAATCTGTTATATACATTCATTTCTTATAAAAAAAAATATGCTTCCAATCTATTTTCATTATTGATTTTGACTCCTTTTATATATTTCCAGAATATCAATAATAAATTCTCTAATATAATTCATTTTAAAAATCTCCATTTATTTATCCGAAATAGTTAAGTATAGCCAAATCAATTATATTTTTTTCCTAATTTATTTTCTTTAAAATAACTCCAATTCTAATTTATATATTTATTATCAAATTCTCTTCAATTCCGCAAATTTTAAAATATATTTATATTTTTAAAATTTTATCAAAATTCAGGGCAGTGCTACAATAGCATCCAATAATTTCAATCACTATAGTAATCCATACTGGATTGTCCACACAGTTCATATATCACTATATATGAAAAATAAATAATAAATTTGAAGAATCCAGTTGGATCCCTCCAACCTATTTTTCCCGCATCCAAAGATGTTACAACATATAAAATACTAATCCCATTTCGAGGGGGATATTGTGGTATATATGGTCATTCGCCATTATGCGGGGAGCATAGGGTCTCATTCGCTATAATATGTGGGAATATCACTCCAATACCAATATATGTGCTACTATATATATATATATATATATATGTAGTCATCCAACAGATAAATGATAAATTTATCAATCAATCAGGCATCCATTAATTTAAATTTTAAACATTTAAATTTAAAAATGGTAATCCAAATGAGTGAGAAATTCTCACCTTTACAATTAAATTTGCCGAATATCTGGAATTTAATCTTTTTTTAGAATCCAGCTGACTCAAGAAGCTCCAAACAAATTTTAGATGGTATCTCACGAGTTTTGGACCTCGTAAAAATTCAGTATGGATTAATAAGCTTTGGAAAATTTTAATTTAAAATTAACCTAAATTTAAAAATTTGTTTTTTAAATAAAGATAACCTACTGACCTGATAACCTTTCCCCCCGATATTCGCTTACATGCTAAAACACCCAAAACGATTTCTGCTCCTCTGAACTTTGGCCACCACATTGACCATCCACTGTCGCGTGCTCCAAATCGAAGTTCGCCATACCCCTAGCTTGTAGTCTGTGTAGGTTCAATCTTGGCATCCCCAAAAGCTAACTTGCGATTGCCACCATCACTTCAAGTCCATGCGACATTGCATTTGGGTTTCACATCCCCTTCGTGCTCGACCTTCTCTCCCATCGCGACTTTGTCCCCTAACAGCATCACACTTGCCTTTCTCCTGTTCGCGACCCCCTTTCTTTTTTTTGGCGACCGCACGACCCAGATTTATGGCCCTCGAAGTGTCGCACACCTGCCTACATCGTCGTCCCAATCTCCTAACATCACCGTGCTTGCTTGAACGATCTGATTTTTTTTCTTTAATTTTTTTTTACATCAAATTGAAAGAATTCGATTTTGTTCGACGAAAAAACAGGAGACGTGATTCGATTTGAACTGAGAGAAGCTGCATATGAAGATGTATATGTGATTTTTGTTCGTTCTTTTCCTCTTTTTTTTTCTTTTCTCTATATGAATACGATAGAATTTGTTTCTGATAGAAAAAAGGAGGATACGATGTGATTTAAAATGAAGGGTTGCGTATAGGGATGATGGCGTTTTTCGAAGGCAAAGTGACCTATTAGTTTGATTTTTATCTAATTATAGAATATCTCGTTTTTAACAGCTTAAAATTTCAATCTCCTATCGAGGCATGCCGCTGAGCGTTTATAATGTTACGCCCTTATTCCAAACGCTATAGAAAAGGTTTCGGGTCCTAATTCGATCGTATGGAGAAGATAGCTTTTTGGACCCAATTATTATATTGAATTTTCGATATAATTTTTAGCACATTTCTATCTCGTACGATCAAACGATAACTCAAAACACTATAAAATTTGAAATTTGATAATAATACAATATTACGGATCTAAGAGAACTGGTTTTAAAACTTTTATTGTCTTCATCATTATCCAAGAGGAATGTCAATTTGAACAAGCTACTTTTAAAATTGAACAGATCACTTTTGAACTAAATTTTAAAACATTTATTATCTTCATCATTATCAATATGAACTTTACAAGCCTTTAAATTATTTTTATCGAGCTTAAAACTCAGGACACAATAATTTAATCAATATTCAATCAAAAAAATTCAATAATTGAATTATCCAATAAATCTCCATATTCAAATTCTAAATTTATCTATAAATAAACCCAAATATTCATATTCAAAATCAATCTATAATTCAAATTCAATATGTAAAATCATTTAAATATTCCAAATCAACATCGAAAATCCAAGTCGTTACATTACGGTTCAGATCATGAAGGTTAGACTGAATGAATGCCAGCAAGTTGCAACATCATAAACTGGATCCCATTGGTTGTGTAGTATATCCAAGCATATGCTTCAATATGTATCCCATGGATTATCATTAGGCCTAAAAATGACAATGTTCCAAAGCATAATATTACTGTCATGATGCGCTACACTTATATATGGCAGTAGGTGGATCGTGCTGTAGGCTCATTAAATCCATCATTAATCTTTTCTTCGCTAGAGTTCGACATTTTCTTTGCTTCTCCTTTCTTCTTTCCTTAAGTACATCATTAATCTTTTCTTCGCTGGAGTTCGACATTTTCTTTGCTTCTCCTTTCTTCTTTCCTTCAGCTCCTTTACTTATTATAGAAAGACAAGTAGAGGTTTGTAGTCCACTGGCGTTCATTTTTTGTGTCAATGTTTAGTTTAACTGTAAAAGGTATTGTGCAACTAATTTTCTGACATTTAGTTCATTATCAATTTTCAGCATTAAAAATATGTTGGCGGTACCCTTCAAAATATATCTGTTTTCATTGTTGATGTCATAACATTAATATGGGGAAAATTGTAAATTTTAGGAAGTTGATCTTTTTTTCATTCTATTTTACTTTAAACTGTAATATTAAAGAAACGTAGAAATGACTAGATTTTATGGTAATGAACTATAGTATTCTCTTCTATAATTTATTTAAATTTCCACTTAAATATTCTTGCTGACGCTAATGCTGATTTATGGTAACCCATAGTACAATTATTGGTAATTTAGGATTATTCACTCTTTTTGCCCTTTCATTGCAGCATGCCATCTATTTGGCTTCTACTGGCTGGATTAAAAACCTTGTATTGTAAAACAAGGTACATTTACTGCTTAATTAATTTCCCTTGGAACTATTTGCTTCCTTTCTAGTTAAATAAAATAGTCGGTGTGGAAAAATAGTTATGATGAAATAATACAAAGATAAAAAGTTTTTGCTTGGAAATACATAAATGGAGCTTAGTTGGCCATTGGCCTTTGTATTGTGCAGATACGAGTATCTATAAAATCCTTTATACAAAGGCAAAAGTCAACTTAGCACCTGCACCCACCATCCCTACTTTTCAATCTATTACCTCTACCATTTCTTGTCCATCACCTGTCACACCCACCATACCTACCTCATCTCATCTTCGTCCTCCAACGGGTAATACCATTCCTGCCACCCCTCCTCTACCAGACACTACCCAAATGATCGACCCACCTTTACCTCGTGTTCATCAACGTGTTCCACCTTCACCGAAACCCCCTGACCCTCCATCTACTCCACCTCTATCCACTTCATCCTTTTTAACAGACCCTTTTGCCACTTTTCATCCACTTTTGCCTCATATTTCTGCTTCAACCACTATTCCTAACAATGCCACCACTGCTCCACCATGGATATCTCTGTTCAAGTCTAAACCTAGAAATGCAAGAAGATATACATCCTGATCCTTTAAATTGCCATATGAAGGATGTCCTCTGCCCATATCCATTGAGGTTCAAACTGAAGGGATTAATTACTGGAAGCAACACTTAGTGGGCTTTTTCTTGGATGAAAAGCTTCCATACATGGCTGTTATTAATCACATGCAAAGTGCATTGTGTTTATGTGCTTTTAATGTCCATGCTAGATTTAGCATTTTGAAACCAAAATGTAGTTTATAATTGCATTCAATAAAGTAGTGACAAATTCACCTCTTTTCCCCACTCCATTTTCTCTTCGTATTCGAGAAAGTAAAGAAACTGTTGTTGCTTAGCCCGAATTTATGGTATTTTCTTCATCATGTTATTATTTAGTTGTGCACGTTTTTGCAATTAAAGCATATATATTGATTATTATCGAGTAATTTCTGTGAGAAAGGATTTTTATTGTGCTAATGTAGGAAAAGGTGGTTGATGGATCACTTGAATTCTTCATTCTTGATGCTTATTGGTTGTGGGATCAAATGAGGTATTTTTATAATTTTTTTTTACTTTATACTATTATGTGCTACCTAATACAATCAATTGCTACACTGCATCAAAATGAATTTAATTTTGGAAGTTATTGATGTCCTTGTTCGTGAACTAAGTTTATAAAAAGTAAATAAGTTAATAAAAGTTAACTAAGTTTGTAATAATACTAATAATAATAATCAACTAAGTTTATAAAAGTAGCTAAATTTATTTATATAATAATACAATAATATTCACTAATGTTTATGGAAATAAATAATTTTATAATAATAATAATACTAACAACAACAATAATCATAAATAATAATAATAAATTGACTATAAGTTTTATAGAAACTAACTAGCTTATAATATTAATGATACTAGTAGGAATAATAATAAGTTACAAAATATTAACTAACTTAATTAAGTTTTATAAAAATTAACTAAATTTATATGATTACACAATAATAATTACTAATGTTTATGAAGATTAACTAATTTTGTAATAATAATACTAACAAGAACCATAAATAACAATGAATTGACTATAATTTTAAAAAATTAACCAAGTTTATAGTAATAATGATACTAACAACAATAATAATAAATTATAAAATATTACTAAGATAAGCTTTATAAAAATTAACTTAATTTACATAATAACAATAATTAACTAAGTTTATAAGAATTAACTAAATTTATATAATAACAATAATTAACTAAGTTTATAAGAATTAACTAAATTTATGTAATAATAATAACTAATGTTTGTGAAGAGTAACTAATTTTACTACTACAACAACAATGACGAAACAGTAATAAATTAACTATAGGTTTTATAAAAACTGACTAAGTTTATAATATTAATAATAATAAATTATAAAATATGAACTAAGTTGACTAATTCTTATAAAAATTAACTAAATTTATAATAATAACAATAACAATAATAATAATAATAAAACTAAAATTATAAAATTATACATGAAGCTTGCTTGCAGTTGTATAGACTATAAACCATAATGAGTAATTTTATATTCTCTTTCTGGAATTTTTATTGTTTGAAAGGGATTGCACTTTGTCTATGATGGAGTTTCAAGAAGATTCTTCCATGGTTGATTCCTGAACAATTTGGCTAACCTTACCAGGTACCCACCCATTCCTC
Source organism: Allium cepa (assembly GCA_030765085.1). Classification (NCBI taxonomy): domain Eukaryota; kingdom Viridiplantae; phylum Streptophyta; class Magnoliopsida; order Asparagales; family Amaryllidaceae; genus Allium; species Allium cepa. The sequence continues at coordinate 572,084,697 of CM060929.1, forward strand.
TATTTTTCTGAATGATTTTTTATATATAGTAATTTTGCATAGTAATTTTGTATTTTTTTCCCCATTCTGATGCAATTTGCCCCCACACTGACTTCTTTTTGTATCTACATAGTCTAATTATGTAAGAAATTACATAATCTCAAATGTCACTCCTGTAGCTTTTCATCTGTAGTGGAAGGGGTATTAACAGTTCACTAAGTTTAGAATAGTAACAATAACAACAAATTATAAAGTAATGAACAAGTTAGCTAAGTTTTATAAAAATTAACTAAGCGCATAATAATAATAATATATTAAATTTAAGTTTTATAAAAATTAACTAAGTTAATAATAATAATAATAGAATATATAATACTAACCAAATTAACTAAGTTTTATAAAAATTAACTAGACTTATATAATAATATTATCATTATTAAAAAATCATAAAATATTGACCAAGTTAAGTAAATTTTATAAAAATTAACTATATATATAAACAACAACAATAATAAATTAACTAATTTTATGAAATTTAACTTTGTTTACATAAACTAATAATATTAACCAAGCTAACTAAGTTTTAAATTTTAACTAAATGTATAAAAATTTAACTAAGATTGGTAAAAATTTACTAAATTTTGTAACAAAAATAATAGTAATAATTCATCTAATGCTTACGATAAATCACTAAATTGGTAATATAATAATTTCGCTAATGTTTTTAAAAATTAACTATAATAATAATTTTGGTATTTTGACAGGTATATCAACAATCAATTGCGACGATCTGCAATTTGGATTAGCCAAAATCGAGCATATTGGTTCAAGTTTTGGATGATTTAGATGATCCAACCACACAAATGTTGATTAAAGAGGAGGTTAAGAAATGGAAACAAAATGGCACTCTATTTTTTTATAGACATAGAGTTATTAGAGATGGTTATAAAGCAGGGAATCTAAAGTCAGCTATGCATTATAGTTAGGTGAAGAATTATGAATTTGTCGCTATCTTTGATGCAGATTTTCAACCTGCGGCTGATTTCTTAAAAATAATAGTTCCTCATTTCATGGTTCTAATCATTGCTTTAAAACTGTATTTGAATTTGAAATACATCTTGAAGTTTAAACATTCAGGGCAATGATGAGTTGGGTCTAGTACAAGCAAGGTGGTAATTTGTGAATAAAGATGAAAAATTGCTAACTAGGCTTCAAAATATTAGGGCCCATTTGGTTTCATTTTGTATTTTGAGTTTTGTGTTTTCAACTTGCACTAAGAAATAGCAAGAAATAAGAGAAAAAGATAAATTATTCTTAGCCATTGTGACGACCGACGGACAACGAAAGAGTTGGATTGTTCTCCGTGCTTTTGTTATCTGTTGAAACACGAAAACAAAATAATCTTGGTTTCTACTTTTCATGTTAATTTTATTTTTTAAAATTGTTTGTTTTTCAACAATACATACAACGGACGCATTCTTGTATGGACGAAAATACAAAATTAAAACGACAAACCAAACGGGGCCTTAACCTTTGCTTTCATTTTAAAGTTGAGCCATAAGTGAATGGAGTTTTCATTAACTTTTTTAGGTTTAACGAAACTGCTGGAGTATGAAGAATTAAGGCATTAAAAGGATCGGGTGGTTGGTTTGAGAGGACTACTGTTAAGGATATGGATATTGCAGCTTTGAGCTCATTTAAATGGACGTAAGTTTATATATCTAAATGATGAGGTATAAAGCTTTTCTTCAGATAAATGAAAAGTCACTTTATGGGCTTTTATGATATACTGATATTACTTTGTTATCTTAGTGTCAATGCGGGCAGCTAGATTGTTTGAGGCTTATAGGAAGCAACATCATATGTGGCATTCGGGACCTATACCGCTGTTTAGGTTATGCTTGCCTGATATTATCAAATCCAAGGTACAATTTATAAGCTTATGATATGCCATATTTGTTTTCATAGTCGACGTATACAACAGTAGTTTTTTATATAATTATTTTCAAATTGTTCTGAATTTTCAGAAAGTACTACCAATGATCGAAGACATGCATGAAGAAAGGCTTTGAGTAGTCCAAGTTCTTAGTGATGCATTTGGTACTTGTAGACGTTAACTTAGAACTATGTTGTCTTTTGTCATCATGAATATATATTGAATTTGGTAACTCATGTATTAAACTTATTTTTTGTTAGTTGATACTTTGTTATCATAAATATGTGTTACATTTGCTGATTATTATATTTTTTTCGTTCATACATTGTTTAAGTTGTTATCTATTTAAAGAAGATTCATTTTGATTGTTATTATTAAAATGAAATAGTGGGGTGCATCAAATATATTGTAAAATAAATCGTAGCTCCTAAAAAGCGTTATAACTATATGACATAAGTGCTATAAAAAGATAATGCAATGTATGAGCTTACCGTCAAAGGATAGCAGCAAATAGGTGTTATCGTATCTACACGTTTTAAAGTGGTATACAAAATGGATGTAGAATATATTATAAACATGCTGATATATAACACGAAATAGGTGCTATAGAATAACTATTTTAAGCGGCTATACTATGCTATGAAATCATGCTCTTTTATAGTGGTTTATTTTTGTGTTATAAATGTGCAGTTCTTTTTTATAATGTGTCCATATACAACATTTATCAAACCGTTTAATTATGTTTAATAGCGGCTATATGCCGCTATAAAAGACTATTTTTCTTGTATTGAGTTAAGATTTGTTTAGAAAAGGATTTTTATTTATTAAACTATGTAGTTTCAAAACTATTAATTGGATTTAAAATATTTCAAAAAATTATTTATTTAAATATATAACTTTGTTGAAATGAATTCTAAGTTTATAAACAAGTTTTGTAAATCGATTAGCAATTTTATAAATAAATTGGGATTAGTTATTGACGCTTATTTTAAAAGTGTTTTGATATTTTAAAAAAATTATTTAATCATATTTTCAAACTACATATATATATATATATATAGTTTTGAAGTAGGTGATTGCAGTTTATTTATAAATGTTCTTGAGATTTGTAAATTGGGTTTTATTTAATTATGTGATTTTACAAGAGGAAATTTTAAAATGAAATTTAAGAACTTAAGAAATTTGAGAAAGGATAATTACCAAGTTGTTTAGACACGGGAACTTCGAAAATGAATTCGAATTCGTTAAAAGAGTATAATCGATAATTCTTGGAAATTGTAAAGGGAATTTATAAAAATTTCAGAGATTTATGAGTTAAGTACAGAATATTCTCTAAGTACAGATAGTAGAAATGATTTTGGGAAATAAACTCATAATATTTTCCTAAGTATTGGAATTAAAGGTTTTGGAGATATTTTAGCGACGAAATGATCTATACAGAAATATTTTTCTAAGTAATGGATTATCAGTTAAATTTGGAAATATTTCTAAGTGTTAATATGGATTGAAATATCCTGTTACGGATTTAAGTATTTGAAATCGTTTTCAAAATTGAAATATTGAACGAGATTTGAATATATATCCTTGTAAATATATTTTAAAATAAATGTTTTGGAAAATTTATATTATGGGCCTAGAGACTCCATATGTGTGTAATTTGATAGTTAAATAACAACTATCAGATCTGGCCAATTTCGTTGATCGTTTCGAAGAGATCGGGATTGGATTTAGTTATCCGAAAACAACTTCGTTCCAATTTGAGCATTGTGAATTGTGATATCATGAAGATAATGAAGATGGTGATCTTTAAAGAGATTGGTTTGTTCAAACCTAGAACAACTTGTAAGACGAATGCTATCAGCACATTGACATTGGTGGGTAATGAACATTCTAAGTATAAATTTCATGAAAGGTAATCGTAGCCTCAAGCCTCATCAACCAGGAAATGACTAAAACAGGGGATGCAGCGAGGCTAAGTGGGTCGTTTCCATTAGGGTATGTCATCATCTTTCTAGATTACCCTATATTATTATGGATTTGGTTGTGCATAAGAGATCTCGATTAAGGTCGGAAGACCGAGATGATGACATATTCGGCACTAGTAGTCAAGTGCCAGGTCGGTTCTGTATGGCAGGGTACAAGATGTTTTTGTCGGACCCCGGTGCATTGTTCTAGAGATATACCTACCGGAGGTAGTTCCTTACCTGGTTATAGTATGAAATCCATTCTCCAATACGAACCTTTACGGTTTTGATTGCAAAGCCTAGTATGCTAGAATTTAATTAATGTAAAAATGTCGGCTATTTTTATAAGTATTTGTACTTAGACACTATTATAATATCATGAGATTTTTATATAAAAGGTTTTGGTTATCGTAAGATAAAAACCCATCGTTTTTTATGTGGCGTGGTCTTACGAGATACCTTTGTTTTCAAAGGATTTGATAACAGTAATAATTCAAATTGAGTATGCTTTCTCATGCTAGTTTTCTAGACTGTCTCAGGTGTTATTTTATTATAATGCTCGGGTCAGACCGAATATTACAAATTTAAGTTAGGATACTATAGAGCTCAGGAGACGAGCTGGAGGAATCTCAGGCGTATTCCACGTACTTGATTATATTCCTTTATGTGTGTATGCTGTATATTTAGCACTTGTGAGGATAAGTAATTATAACTGTCCACATTAATTGGTTTATTATTGTACTCCGATGGTGGTATGTATATTAACAATTACAGTTTCTTTTGTATAAGATATGTTATTATTTATTATATATTATTCTGCTGCAGTTGTGAGATTCTATGTGATGTTTCAATTTCTCTATCTTTCCTTTTCTTTTCCCCTAACAATCGGGTTTTCAGGCATTCGATTTATCGACATTAGATACAATGGACGTATTAGTGTCGATTTTCGAGGGTCGAAAATCTCGTTCGTTGCACCGTTGCTAAATCTTGCTACGAGAATACTGTTGCTCTGCTCAACTAGTAAAACAAGTCATCTATCCTAGGCAATGGATAACAATTATTTACTATTAATTCATTCAGCTTTCGGTACTCGATGCACATCCACAATGATCCATCCAACTTCTATACAAATACCACGGATGCTCCCCACAACGAACTACTAGACCAGATGAAACTTTTATGCTCAAGCTCCATGGTTTCTTATTTGATTCCTCCATCTCTTTCGGAGGAAATCTACTAGATGGTCTACTGATAGGTTGTGCCCCTGACATCAAGTCTATTTAAAATTCAATGGCTCTTCTAGACAGTAATCCCGTTACAGGTTCGAAACATTAGCAAATTACCAAATTGGCAGAACTCTACTAATGTCATCCTTCTGATATTCCATTGCATACAATATCGATCCTGACTTCTCTTTCATTACGTTCAATATTATCATGATCCTTGCTCCACCCCATGGATTTCGCGAAGCAATAATTCCATTGGCACAATAGATCCTAACATCATTATGCACTAACCAATCTATACCTAAAATTATCCTGTACCCTACAAAGTCAAACATGTATGGGTCACAAATAAAAACTTGTTCACATAAAATAAACTAAAAATCAGTGCATCTTAATCCGAGAGTGGCATACCCACCAATCGGATTAACCACATGCAAGGATGTAATCAAATTGATAGCATCTAGTCCTAATCTATCAACCAAATCTTTCAAAATGAAACAGTGTGTAGCACTAATATCCAATAGAACTCAAACTGATATACTTGAAATCAAAATCATACCTCCCATCACACCTTTCCCTTTTCTTCTTTGGTAGTCGGTCCAGTTGATTGTCCTACCTAAGTACAAACATTTACATGCTTCAACTCCAAGCAATCCCTCTTCTTATGACCTGGCTTATTATGGTTAAAGCACTTAACCCTATCATTTTTCTCCGATTGGGTACACTTAGTAAAGAAGTTTCCCTTCTACCCACGGTTTAAACAAGGAATATCTGCCACATTCAAATTTTGAACTCCTCCTCCTGGTACCTTCCCCCTTTTGATTCTTATCGCACTTCTAATATAAATTAAATCTTTTCTTCTACCTATCCTTGGGTCTAACATCAACTCTTTTCTCCTATTGAAACAAGCAATCATATCTACTTTCCACTTCAACAACCATATCAAAAGGAGCCAACAAGTGTGCCATCACCATATGGTTCATCCCCTTCCTTGGACCTTTAATAAATATCCTATTTTTATTCAGTGGAGTATTAATATGTTTCATCCCATACCTCGAAAAACCATTAAACCATTGAATATACTTTGCAAAGTCGTCTCTCCTTACTTTAAGTCAAGGAACTCCATACACAAAGAACTCTTCTATGATTCAGGTATAAAGCGAACCTCGAATCAGTCCTTAAACTCTTCCAAAGTTATTTCCTCTTTGAGAACTTCAACAACTACAACCTTCCACCAATCTAAAGAATCCTCCTTAAGATGACAAGAAGCTAAACAAACCTTCAGCCAATTCCAAACCTCTAAAGCAGACTCATTCCCCATAAACACCTTTCCTCTAAAACTCTTGTAATCCTGGTCCACCTTAGAAAATTCTGCGCTTCTAGTCATCATTGTCTTAGCTCAATAACTATAGCTAACTGTTTCCTTGTCATTTCCATTATAAACTAGCTGAACAAAGCATTCATATCGATTCCTCCAGCAGTTGAGGCAGGCATTTGATCACCGACTTTAACATGAACTTCAAAGGCTATCTACCCACCTTGGCCATTAATATGCATACTAGCAGTTCCCATATTAGCATTTGCGCCTACATCTCCCAAAGTCAAACGTCTGCTACATAGATCCATTCTTGCTTCCTATGTAAGCAAGTGTTTGTAAAAAAATGAAAGTAAAGAGTGTAAGAGCAATAGTAGAGGGATATACATATTCACCTATATATTTATATCAAAATACAAGCACATTATATATATATATAGTATATACCCATTCCAAGGTGCTAATTTTCAATTAGCTAGTTTCTACCTAGATTTCTACTTAGCTATGTTGTAGTTTAGTGTCCCTTAACCTAAGCTCTAGTACAAAATTGTAATATCCTCCACTTGAAGACCCAAAAATGGATGTCGATTGTGCTTTAATCATCAACAGAATTATATTCAAGCGACAAAGTGAGATCAGTATTTTCTTTCCATAACATTAAGAAAATAGTTAAATGAAATTCATTACACATAATTGTCTTTACATCTTACGAATCCTAACTCTCTAGGGTATATAATAAAACTTAAATAGCAATGTCATGCCCAACATATCAAGATGCTAACATGATCACTTAACTAGTTGTAAACTATTGTTTTACAACAAATGAGTAAAATTTTACCCTAAATATACACATAGTAAGACCATGCAGTTAAACTGCAGAATGATTTTTCCCTTCACTTAAACATTACAAAATTTAAATCATATCATGTAAACATCCATATAGAATTATTTTAGTTCTAAGTACACCTTATACTTAACATCTAATTATGAACCAAGTCATACACTCATCATTCACATTTACATGCATCACATAATCTCTTACTTAGATGTCAGTTAAAATGTTATCATTAACTATTTAGTGATTACCTCCATAGACCTTCCTATCACTAATTAATCTTTTTTCAAACTGTCACATGATGAAATAGTGACTCATTCCACCATAAGAGCTACCCTGTCTTGAGCCTTCCTGACTCTCTTATGGGTCGAATGTAAGCATCCTGAATACATTCTAACATATGTCCTTACTAAGCATCGATAGCTTAGCTTAGTCCTAAAACCCCTTCGTTTCACGTTGCCGATTCATTTATAACATATGCCTGATGTTTTGGCACCTTTCTATGAACTTACCTTAAAGTTCAGTTTAATTGAATTGAACCCTATAGACATCCCAAGTCAAGGCACCCTGCTATATACCACTGAATTAACACCATTAGTCTTGGAAACCTGCCACTTAATAATTCCATGAGTTAGTATATCTTTATAGTCTTCGTTCAATCTGCTTCTTTCATTTATTTTATTGTGTAGCCTACAAATTCTTTAGACAAAACATTTTATCTTTAGTTCAAATGATGCAACTATCATTTCTTAGCTTCCCTAAGCTTACTCTAGTTCAAAGTTAAAATAAGTTAACACAATTTTAATTTAAAAAATTTCATTTAAAATTATATCCCTTTTGAAATTCAAAACCAATATCTTGGAAACTGGCTACCAAAATGTCACTAAAAACTTTCTTGCTTTATTCAAAGAATTCATCTTACTAGCTATCACAAGCATATTTAATAACTATCGAGTGTCAACGTTAACTTAGTTTTCACATGTCACAATTACTATGCTATCGCAACCAATAGCCATCGGATGCCAAGCGGCAAATTCATAATTAAATGCAAAATGATATTTTTCCTTAATAAAGCAGTATCCTTTTTTTTAACAACATGTATATATATTAAGAATTTTTTTTTACAGAATAAGTACATATCGAAAATGACTGAAAACAAGAAAACCAAAAGCAACGAAGCTAAGGGAACATCTGAGATCTAGAAGAGCTCCGGCAAGGCCACCACCCTTCATACGCCCAAACTGAGCTCCGGCAAGGCCACCGCCCAGAAGGGGTATAAAGACTCAGAAATGAAAGCCTATCAATCAGATCAAAGGATCTAAAAAAACCGCAACCTAAAGGAGAAAGCACCGGTGTAGGATAACAGGGTGAAACAGCTAGTCCCTGTAAATCTACTATATCACCTGCATAATTGGAAGAATAATAAAAAATAGCCGTAACCTCCCGTGGGAGGTAAGGAAATATGTATGCAAAAAATAAAAAAGAAATACACAAGAACAAAGAAATGCCACTACCCTCAGTACTATGTAAAACAAGATAAACCTCAACCAATACCTGACCAAGGAGCAGCAATCTCGAACGCAATGTTGAAATACCTAGCAAGAAAAGCTGATCTGGAACCAATAGACTTCCTGAAAGGACGACTTCTAAGCAAGATAGATGTCATTGCGCACTCTCCGGATGATAGCAGAAGAATCCATAGGCGCCTCTTCAAATATCATCTTGTTACGGGCGCACCAAGTGTGCCAACAAATAAGAGAAGGGATAAGACGAAAAATAATCGAGTGAACAGTCTTCCCAACAATACCAGTCCACCAGAGTTGCAAGAGCTCAGATATGGAGTTGACAGGACCATTGCAGCCAACTAGGTTACCAAAGAAAGACCAAACAGCATTGGCACAATTGCCTTGGAAAAAAAAGGTGAAAGAGAGTTTCGAAGCTACCAGCTTGGCAGCATCTACACCGAGAAGTGATAGGAATACCAATTTTCCTAAGGTTCTCATCTACTGAAATTCCTCCATGAAAGATTTTCCACATAAATACAGAGACCTTAGGAGGAATTCTGGTATCCCAAATACAGGAAACTAAAGGAAGCGAAGGGGCAGGACTTCTGATAGAATACCAAGCAGCTGTCAAAGAGAAGGGTTGCCCGCGCCAATAAAAGCCACTACCATTGCTGTCCCATAACACTTTAACAGATTGCATCCGTTTCCATGTTTCACTAGCGTAAGAAGGGGACCCCGAGAAGTTTGCTGCCTCAAGACGACGGTATTTGGCATGTAGGAATGATGCCCACAGGGAGTTGTTAGCCCCAAACCTGGCCCAAAGCTTACACGCAAAAGCAGAACAGACGTCTTTAGGGTTACGAATGCCAAGGCCACCCTCACACCTAGGACGGCAGATGATTTTCCAAGAAATCCAGTGATGGCGAGGAGAATCTTTGTTTCCCCAGAAGAAGGATGAGATCAAAGATCAAAATGAACGGAAAAAAGCAGAGGTAGGAGTCATGGCCGCAAAAATGTGCGAGCCTAAAGAATGCAGAACAGAGTTAATGAGAACAAGTCTGCCAGCTTGCGAAAGAAGGGAAGCATTCCAGCGAGTGATCTTGCTTTTCGCCTTATTTAAAATGGGATCAAAAATCGCATTAACTTTCCTCCCACGGTAGAGAAGAATGCCAAGGTAAGGTAAGGGAAGGGAAGCTTTCTTGAATCCCGAAAATGATTCAATCCAAAGCGAGCGGGCAGGAGCAATATCCTTAGCTGGAACAAAGCAACTCTTAGAAGAGTTAACCAGCTGCCCAGAGGAGCGCTCATAAAGACTCACAAAATCAAGAAGGGCACGGATGGATCTCCGACAACCGTTGGAGAAAATAATGATATCGTCGGCAAAGGACAGGGACGAAATCAGGGGGCATCCCCGGGGAATGCCAAATCTCTGAATTTGGCCCGCAATCATCATTGAGTGAAGACCTCTGACAAGAACTTCGGCCGCAATGACAAAAAGAGAAGGAGAGAGAGGATCTCCCTGACGAAGATCCCTTCCTGCCCTGAAGAAACCACGAGAAGAGCCATTGATGAGGACCGAAAACCAAACATTGGAGATCAATCTCCAGATGATATCAATAAAAGGTTCAGGGAAACCAAAGGCTCTTAGGACCTTGATGATAAAGAACCAAGACATACGGTCGTATGCTTTCGCCATATCTAATTTAAGGACCACATTAGAACCTCTAATTTTCCTATCAAGTTGAGAAATAAGTTCCTGCGCTAAAAGGACGTTGTCAGTGATAAGACGTCCTTTAACGAAGCCAGCCTGAGAAGAAGAAATGATACGCTCCATGAAGGGAGCTAATCTAGTGGTCATAATCTTCGAAATCACCTTATTGGAAAAGTTGCACAGACTAATAGGCCAAAAATCTGCACAAGTCTTGGGATTCTCACATTTCGGGATAAGAATTAGATTGGTAGATGTCCAACCCGTAGGAATTTCACCTCCAGAGAAGAAGTACTGGATAGCAAGACAGAAGTCAGATTGGATAATCGGCCAGGCACTACGAAAGAATGCTCCATTGAACCCATCAGGACCGCTGGCGCTTTCCTTACTAAGGGCAAAGACACACGATCTAATGACTTCCACAGAGGGAGGAGCAGCTAATTCAGAAACTTTGTCAGGGAGAAGAAGATGAGGAATGAAGGATAGCAAGTTAGGTTCAGAAAAGTTAACAGAAGGAGAGCCAAGGAACGATTGGAAATAGGAAATGATGGTATCTTGGACGTCCATCGGAGAAGTGGCCAAAGAAAGATCATCGCGCTGAATACTGGAAATGGTAAGACGCGCGTTATTCTTACGGATAGAGGAGTGAAAAAACTTGGAATTCGTATCGCCTTCCACTATCCATTTAATCCTAGCCTATTGATGCAAATAATCGTGCTCAACACGAAGTTCAAAGGAAAACGCTAGATGGGCTAGCGTCCAGAATTCCTTGTTGTCAGTAGAAGGAACCTCATCGAAGGTCGCTTCCGCTAAAACAAGAGTCTCTTCGAAAGCCCTAACCCGGTCAAACACATTCTTGAAAACAAGAATGTTCCAATCCTTAAGGCAAACCTTGAGACGTTTTAATTTTCGAGAGAACACGCCACAAGGCGAACCAGAACAGGGTAAGTTCCAAGAATCCGCAACCATAGAAAGAAAGGAATGATGAGAAACCCACATATTTAGAAAGCGGAACGAAGAAGGGCCAGATAAAGCTAAGGGGGAACATGAGAGAATCAAAGGGGAATGGTCAGAAAAGGTACGGTGAAGATGAGTCACAGAAAAGGTGAAAGGAAGACTAAACCAATCAATCGAGCCAAAGACTCTGTCTAGTCTAGAGAGAATACGGTTGGGACCTTCTTGGTTATTACACCAAGTAAAGGCAGAGCCTACAAAAGAAACCTCAGACAAGCTAGAGGACAGAATGAAGGAATTGAAATCAGCGATCGCTAACCGATTGACAGAATTGTCGCCTCTTTTCTCAGCATGAGAAGCAACAACATTGAAATCGCCACCAAGAACAGAGGCATAGATATTAAGGTTACCTAACACAATAATATCAGACCAAAGGGTTAGCCTAGCGATCCTATCACACTTAGCATAGACAGCCGAAAAGAGAAACGAAGAGGGAAAAGAAGGTAAGGTGCAAGAGATAGTTAAGAGTTGGTCAGAGTCAAAAATAGGACTAATACTAGCTGACATGTTCCACAAAATCCAAATTTTACCTGAAAGGTTAGACATGGCCCCTTCAAATCCGAGAAAGATGACCAAATCAGAAACTTCAGTGGCATCAATCAAAGTTCTAAAAGAGCAATCAAGCTAAGGGAATATTTCCTAATTAACCGCTTAAGGCGAGCTCTAGACTCATCGTTGCCGACACCACGAATGTTCCAGAAGAGGAAATTCGCCATAACCAAAGCTGAGACGAAAGAAAAAAGAAACACCTCAGAGCCCCTCAGACGAGGTAAAGGGTATGCCGAGTGGATCGGATGATCTGCTCAGCCGCTGCTATAGAGCGAGTACGAATAGTCCTAGGAGTGCGAGGCTGGGAGGAGAGACGGGTAGAAGAACAACGGAATCTCCTCTTAGGAGATGAACGAGAAAAAACAACCTCTGAATCATCAGCGACGGATGGAGAGGAGGAAAAAGTCGAGCAAGGCCTCGAGTTCTTAGTAAGACGAGCTATTAATGATCGCTATCTCATCACTACTAAGAAAAGGAATGGAAATCGAATGCGCAGACGCATCAGAAGGGGTAGAAAGCAGACGAGAATTACAACTAGAGACGGAGAGAGATGTTGTGTCTCTAAGAGTCAGAGACATGATATGCTGTATGATATTACTCACAATTGCATAGTTATGGAGTTGACAGTGCAATATAGTGGAGGAATATCTAATACGAAGGGACGAAAGCGAGAAAAAACAAGTCAAGATATCACGAATAGAAAGAACAACGGTTTCCTTGCTAGTGGGGCAAGAAAACCGTGTATAGATAGATGACACAGAGCTATCTATACACTGAGTCCCTACACTATCCACCAAACTCGGAATCACACTCGATCCAAAAATCAAATCAGAGCTACCCAAGCGCAAAACAAAAGGGTAAGGAAGGCCATGTTTGATTACATGAAACTTATTAATTAAGGTGATGTAATCACAATTCCTTCCGAAAGTGATAAGGCCAACGACGACAAACCGACGAGAGGAACTACAACCAACAAGCCAAGCCAGTCTAGCTGATAGGATCGACCAATCAGAGATGGCACCATAGAGGGACCTATGCCAATCCAAATGGTAGAAAAAACTGCTGTTAACAGGGAACCAGCAGCTGAATGCTACCGAAAAAAACAAAATCCAGTGGAAATCAACATTGAACCAAGCTGAAACGCAGCCAACAGTCACTAGGGCAAAGGACACAAAGACAGTACAAACAGTGGCAACCAAGCAAAACACGCATCCATTTCCAACTAGAAGCAAGACAACAAAAACCAGTCAATAAGAAAAGCAGAACCATTACCGCTATAAACCAGCAGGTAAAAAGAAACGGCATCCACCAAGATATCAGAGGGAAAGGCAATAACAAGAGACTCCCCATAAACGTGTAAAATACTGATGAAAGAGCAGGAGAAATAGGGCAGGGATGAAACACCCCCGCCTAACATATACACATGTCATTTATTCACTAGTTGCTTTGCTTTGTAATGGTAATTCAGGATTATAACCAAAATTAATCTTTATTTATTAATCATTTCCTTAATTACGTTCTTAAATAAGGCACATTTTTCCTTAGCTAATTAATTCACATTAAATTAAAAATTAATAGGGAAATTCATTAAATTTTTGATACATCTTTTTCTTCTTCTAGTAGTAACATCAAATTTAATTTTGATATTTTTAAATATTAATTTACATCTGAATTTAATCATTTCCTCTTTGAGAATTCATAATAAATTATTTCTTTATCAAAAATTATGAAACTAAGAATCCGTCTCTATTTTATCACTAGAAATATGATACTAAATTTTGCGACACATACATATATATGGTTAAACTATGTTTTACCCAAAAACACGACTAAATTCCTTTCATTTAAATCATAAAACATATTCAAATCCATACTAATTATACAAATTTGGTTATCAGCATTAAAATCATTCAAACAAAATCAAATTTGAATCTAAATGGGTCTGGATGGTTTCAGGGGAAATTTCACTCACTGTAAACTAGAAAAACTTTGAAATCTTTGCTTAGATCTTCTCTTTTCCTTTAAAGTTGAAAGGTTTGTCCATGATTTTTGGTTTCTTCTTCCTCTCTCCCTTGAAATATGGCTAGGTTGGTTTAATAAAGGAGTTTTGTTTCTTTTTTTCCTTTTGTTTTATAATGAAGGGAATGTGAATGTAAAGGAGGTGATAAGGGGTATTTATATTAATGATCTTAAATCCTGCTCATTTATTCTCATTAATCTATTTCCCTAAATAAAAGATTTCCTTCATTCAACGTTCACATTTTAAATCCTTTACCACTCAAAATTCAAATTTATTCATTCTCATTAATTAGGTCGACTTTCATTTCTCTATTTTCCTTTAGTCCTTTTAATTAACTTTTAAAAGTGTCCCACGTCTAATTAACCTAATCTTCTTAGATAATTCTAGCAATTAAATTAATTTACTTTTCATTTCATTTTACTTATTAATTTATTTCCTCCTTTGCAAGATTTTCTCTAGTCAAATATTAATTCGATTACCTCATATGTAGTGCATTTAAATATTTCCTATTCACATAGTTAAATTGATTCCCACTATATACAACTAGATCTAATTTCATGCAAATACCCTTAATGCAAGATCTCATATGTTAAATCCTTCCTCGCCTAGTTTATTTCCCTCAAGATTATTCAAATGTTTATATTTCTCCTTTATACAGACGATTGGACTTAATTACTTTTAATATACGATCTCCTTTGTACAAATATTAAATCTTCTTCCTGTATGTTTACAGCCGAATTTTATTATATGTAATTTCCCTTAATAACCAATTAAATTATTTTCATTATTCATGGTTAAATTTAATTATATATGATTTAATTAGATTCCCAACTTTTTCATTGAATCACGTATTCACAAAGTAAATAAATACCCCCCCTATATTTACCGTGTTTAATTCATTCATTTTCTCATGTAATCAATTAACATTTATTCTTATAATTAATTTTGGAATTATTCATTAATTTATGGGTCATTACTGCCCCCATTATCTTAGGTACTACCTCTCGGTACCTGTTGGAAACCTTTTTTTTGATGCCTAATACTACTTTTACACATATCGAGGTCTAATTAGATTGACTTGGTCCTTTCTTACATTTATTGTGTACTTTTCTAACATGTTGAACATAAATTGTGGATCTGCTCTATTAACCCATTTATTAAACACTTTATCCAGTTAAATTATCTCCCAACCCTAATATGTTAGCCTATCGACATCGCAGAATATTCCTACAGCCATGTATATTTTTTTCGAAAATTACATATTTTATTTTTACAAAATCATAGAAAATATTTACATTTATTTTCTTACATAAAATTTTCCAAACTTCCCATTTCTACCTATTTCCTATAATACACAATTCTCAAATAATTCATACCTATACTTATGGGAAGAATTCTATAAAGTAAACTCCATCTTAATAATTGTTCCTAATTTCATATTGAAAATTCGGGTCAAAAAACATAATAAATATTCATCATTAATTTGGCCACGAAAGATTAATGAAGGAAAATGGAATTAGAGAATATATTACCCACTTAGATCTCTTAACTGATCAACGACTCTAGTTCTCTTTACTTCAATCTTATTCTTTTCCTCTTTTTATTACTTAGCTACAACTATCATTGTAGTGCTCCAAAGCTTTTATTTTTAACTTGAATATAGAATGAAATGAAATAAGGGAAGTAACTAACTTCATTCTTATGAATGGCTGGGCCACTGACCGATTACCCATCTTCCCATTTAATTCATTTTAATTTAAGCCTTATTAAGTAATAGTCTTGATAAGTAAATGTAGGCCAAAATACTTATCACATTTATTTATTTGATTTCATAATTTATTGTAACATTCCCGGTTTTTGAATCGAATTTGAATTGATAATTAATATAAATTTTGGGTTAAAATTGTGAATTAATTTGAGTTTTTCAAACTATATAAGAATATGTGTTTGTTTTTATAAATAGATTTTAAGAAAATAGAAATTATTATTTTCAAATTGAATGTGTTGTTATAAATTGACTTTAATTTGGATTTTTAAATTTAAATTGAATTTGAATTTGGATTTAATTTTTGAAATTCAAAAGATAGATATTTTAAAATGTTTTGGATTTTAAAAATATACGTATAAGCTTTTATTTATACGTAATTAGTTTTTTTATATTTACTTTAAAGTAATATATATATATATATAGATAAGTGTTTATAAATTAGTAAAATTAAATATAAAGCTCTTTATTAATATTTTAAATAAATAAAATAATACATATGACAAATGTAAATTTATGAAAGCTTGTTTTATCAAGTGTTAAATAATAAGTAAAGGCAAATGACAAATGTTGAGTGTTTTTGCACGTGTCATTTTAAATTTTAATTTTAATTTTATTTTTAATAAACCACATTTTCACTTATATAAACATTGTTCATTCTCTTCTATTCTTTTTCCTAAATTCAAAAGCTAAGAAACTAAAACCAAATTCTCTCAAAAACAAATCTGGTAATCAACATTCACAAACCAAAACTCAATCCTATTTCTCAAAACAGAATCTGCAACTCAAATACTTTTCAAACCAAAAACCTATAATCCATTTTCAAAATCATCAACAAAGCCTGCATCTTCTTCAAACCTGAAGCAAGCTCAAGAAGAAATCAAGGCAGTTTTATCTTTGTTCAATACTGAGTCATCTCTACAAGTTTCTTTAATAAGAATTTTTCAGCAATTCCAGTTCCAAAATCAAAGAAGCATCTTTCCTATATTCAAGTTTTAAAAGTTTTAAAGCTATATCAAAATAAAAGGGCTCTGTTCATCATCTAGTACAGGCGAGTAACATCATTTTAAAAGCTTAAGTATATGAATATGGTTGCATGATTAATATCTGAAATAAGTGTGTTTGTGTGAATATATATGTAAATGAATTCCTGTTTATGTATATGAATGTATAGATGTGTGTGCATGCTTGAGACATCTTTGTTCTTAGTTTTCAAACTAAGATTTAAACAAAAATCATTATCTTTTGATCTAATAGCTATTAGGACTTAGAATATAAACAAAAGTTGGTTGCTTCATCATAGATTAATGTTTAAAATTATAATTAAGTTAAAATAAAATTTGAGTGTCTTTGGAAAACCAAAAGAATAGGCAAGCATTAGTTTTCTCAAAAATTCAAGCATCCTAATTCAATGATTTAGGTATATGATCTGAATCCTTAACTTAAAACATGATTTTTAGGGATGAAATCATAATTTTTAGTATGGGGATGAGGGAGTAGTTCGAGTATGACTAGATTTTGAGTTTTGGGGAATTTCTGATGATCTATGTGATCGAGGTGGACGCAGTCATCACTGGAGGTAGTGGAATGATGGGTGAGGTTGGCAAAATTGTTAGAATGGTGATCAAGGCACTGGGGTGGCGACGGTGATCGTTTAGGTACCCTAGTTTTTAGGCTTGATCAGAAATGTAGCCACCACGGCCCCTCTGTTGGATCGAGTTCCATAGAACTTTGGGCAATGGAAGCAGGGGTATTGGCGAAGTCATGGCCGAAAGTTCAGACACTCCGATGGTCGGAGGAGCGAGATTGAGGTTGTTCTAGGTTTTGATGGTTTGTTCCAGGTTTATGCCTAAATGCTCGAATTCGATTTTGAGTTTGTATCTATGTTATGATGGTCAGGATCAGGTTCGAGGGTGATCATCGATATGAGGAAGTCATCGTGGATGGTCGAAGGTGGTGGCATCTTCGATGCATGTGCACAGTTGTGATTTGGTATCAGTGTTTTGGTTGGAGTGTTGTCTCAAAGAGAAGTTCGTGATTAAAGGTTGGAGGCTTGAAGGAGTCCTCGGGTAGACGTGAGTGGATTTGGTTTCAGATTTAAACTTTAAAATTTAAACCAAATTTTGTAAAAGGGTAGAAAGATGGAGTTTCTCGGGTAAGAGCTTGAGTAGGCTTCGGGTTGAACCCGAAGACGCATTGAAAAACAGTTTTTTAAAAGTTTTTAAAATAAAAAAACAAGATTTTGAATTTAAATAATATGGTTTTAAACTTTTGTAAATTTCTTTTATAAGAGATAAGTTTGTTTGCACCAAAATTGGGCAACACCCTCCGGAAGTTTTTGAAGAGATAATAAATGAAGAAATCGAATTGAAAATGAGGATTATCTAACAAAAACTCTAAGTCACAGAAAAGTAAATTGCACGGAAGACAATAATTTAGAGTGGTTCGGCGATTTGCCTACATCCACTATGAAGTTTTATCACTTTATTGCTTAATACTTGAAGATTACAAGTGTTCTAGAGCGAAGTACAACAGATAATAGGCTTAAATTCAAAATCAGCAGCAGTGAAGACGATATAGAGTGATTCTGGCAGCGTCCAGGCGTGCTTTATCTCCAAGAATTCTCCGATCCCCTTTCTGAATGACCAGGGGCTCTATTTATAGGTGTAGGAGGCTGATATTTAGCCTAAAATCCGGGGAGACCGCTTCTGGTACGTGAGGGGGCCCACACTCCCGGATTCTGAAAATCCGGGCCCACTTTGGGATCGATTCGAACTCGGGTTCGAATCGATCAAGAAAGCATCCAATCGAGGTGAAAATTGGTGTGGAAATTCTTCAGCGTGTACGTAAGCTCCCGTGAAAATTTTGTAGTATTTGAACTTGTATATCTCGAGTTATGATCGATTCAAAATTGCATTTTCGGTTGATGCGTCTCATTCGAATCGATCCCCTTCGAATCGATTAGGGTCGAATCGATGGCTTGCGCGTGTGAATGGTGACGAGGCGCGTGCTTCTCGGGTTGATCCTGCTTTTTCTCTGAGTTTACTGGGTCGAATCCATGGTTTTTTAACGCTTCTACTTAGTGGATTCGAGGGAATGGATTCGAGGAGATGCTCGTTCGAATCGTTCGAGGTATCCCATAGCTGATCGATACGAAGCTTCCTCAATAGGGTGGATTCGAAGTGAATCAACTGCATGGGTTCGAAGCATCTTGCCTTGAGGGATTCGAGGTGGAGGTCGTTTGATGGATTCGAAGGAAGGCCATTGGGATGGATACGAAGCTTGGCCACCTGATGGATTCGAACTCATATGCTATGATGGAGACGAAGTGGAGTGACTTCATGGACTCGAAGGACTTCAACCTGATGGATACGAAGTGGAGTGATCCTATGGATTCGAAGTAAGAGGAAGCCGATGGATTCGAACTCATGATCTTCTGATGGATTCGAACTTAGGGTTATTTTCTCCAACTCGAATCGATCACAACTTGAGCGTATGAACTCGGATTGACTTGAAATTTGAGATTTTGACTTTTATGACTTTTCTTGTCATGTCCCATCAATTGTAGCTCAATTTGGACCCGGACAAAATTCGATGATATCCATAGTGAAGCTAAGTATGATCAATCCCGGAGACGAACTGTCCTTTGTTTTCGATCGATCTTTTGGTATCACGGCTTTGCCAAAAATCGATGAAGCTTTTTGCTACCTGCCTCGAATCGATGAAGCTTCGTATCGATGCTGCCTTGATGGATTTGAAGCGTGATGGATTCGAACGTGGTCGTTCGAATCGATTGGTATTTGACCGGTAGCAATCGGTCAGGTCGACCGGGAGGCGAAGCGTCACGTTTCCTCCCTAGGATTCATATAAATACGTGAGGCTGGGCTCATTTTCATCTTTTTACTTTTTACTGTTGCTCTGTCTTTTCCTTCTTATCGACCACCCTGACTCAAGAGAGACGCTTCTACGAATCGATCAAAACCTTCAATCTTTCACTCGTAATCACAATAAACCAGGTAATTAATGGATTAAGCCAAGTTAAGTGAGAACGATAGAACTGGAAACCTTCGCCATCATCCTCAATTTTTTCTTTCGAAAATTTTGGAAGGTTATGAGATTTGAATGAAATGGGTCGAGTCGATGGAAGAAGCGTAACAAAGTGCTGGAGTTCTCTTGGAGAAGCAGAGATCTTGGGGGATTTCGCTTCTTCTTCGCTTTGTATCGATTCGGACTGGAGTAATTCGAATCGGTCCTTATTATGGGGCTTCGAATCGATGCTTGCGAAGGGAAGTGGCTCGTATCGATCGATTCAAAGTGATGATTCTGTGATCGATTCGAAGGCGTTGAGTTCGATCGATACAAACTTGCTTTGCTTGATGGACTCGAAGCGCTCCTTCACTTGATGCTATGGATATCGTTCCAAGGACCTACTTCGATACGAAGTGCATCGAGTCGACCCTCTATCGATTCGAAGCACATCGATTCGACTCGTATCGATCTGAGGTGATCGATTCGATCGTCCTTCATTCAGAGAATACGACACATCTGACTTGCTCCAACTCCTGAACTACGATCGATCTCGAGCTGAAATTTGACGAACTTAATGAATTTTAGCAAACTCGATTCCGACGAGCTTCTACCTTGCATAACTGAACTTGACTGTAGGACTACACTTGACTGCCTTTTGAAGCTCGTCGATGGAACTGTGGCCTAACCAAAAATATAACGTATTTATGCTTGAATCGATCAGTAGCATCTGGATGACGAGGATGTGACGGTCAGCGATGACGGTCATTTTCGGTCTCGATTTTCAGAGTTTCGTCGTTCGCACATCCTGTTGTTTGCAAATTTTCTCTAACTCTATAGAATCTTTCTAAGTAATGCACTACACTACATCGCACACACTTTACACTGGGAATGAACGAGTTTTCTATGTGCTTAATGTTGCTTTCTGATGAGTTAGTTAGTTATGGAATCTTCGAGCTCTCAACAACAAGAAGTACAGAGTTCGCCTCCTCCAAAAATACTTGAAATCCCTGACATTCCTCTCGAAGTAGTTGGTCCGGCTCCGGACGAAGTGCCGGAAGCCATAT
Source organism: Allium cepa (assembly GCA_030765085.1). NCBI lineage: Eukaryota > Viridiplantae > Streptophyta > Magnoliopsida > Asparagales > Amaryllidaceae > Allium > Allium cepa. The sequence continues at coordinate 572,105,606 of CM060929.1, forward strand.
TTATCGAGGATCCTATCGACTCCGTTTCGTCCAGTATTTCTGAAGACTTGCTGGGCCGGATTTTCTTGAAACATAACTTATCCCCGGACGACGTTTTGCTACCGGGCATTGATGACAGGCCTCACAATCCGCCCGAGGGGTATACTGCTTTTTATCGTCACGCCTGTGCGGCTGGAACTCTCCCTCCATTCAACCAATATATCAGGGAGATGTTATCATTCATTGGAATCGCCCCCTCACAACTTCATCCCAACGGACACGCATTGCTGAACAGTGTTTTTGTCCTATTTATGGATCATCTCTTTCGTCCGCCAAGGCCGACCGAGATTAGACACATATTTAACTTCAAGAGCAGGGGCGATAGCCCATCTTTCACCTTTTTGGAAGCAGTTAGAAACTGCCAGATCATGACGGGAGCCTGGACTAGACTCAGTTATTTTAAAAATGAATGGTTTTTTGTTCAATGCCCCCCAGGGTTTGCTAGGCGATGGATGTCTAGACGTAAGTATCGTAAATTGCACAAGCCTTCTTTAAATAGTTGTTATCAATACTTGTACTAATATCAGGTGTTCTTCTTGCAGCTATCATCTTAAGGCCTGACGGTGGATATTACAAAGGCGTTGTCCGAAGTTTACAAGAGGTCCCGAGTGATTTGCGGCACATCGACTCGGTGTTAACTGATGATAACTTAATGATGCTGGGTTTAATAGAGATGAACCAGAGCATTGTTATCGAGGGGTTTGAGAAACCGGCTTCGAAGACAAAGAAGAAAACAGTGAAAAGAAAACCCGGCATAGTAATAAGGGAAGCGAGCGACGATGAGAGGACGCCTACTGATACCGAGCTAGCGGCTGATCTTTCCCGAATAGAAGAGAAGCGGAAAGGCAAGGCTGTTGTCCCTAAATTTAAGAGACGGAAGTCTGTATCGTATCTCGTTTGATCCTCGGAACTACTATCTCTGACGCTGCTCCTTGTCAATCAGGAAACGCTTTTGTAGGACTGGAGGACATTCCTATCCCGGAATACGTATCTCTCCACCACAAGTCCGGGTTGGATGAACTCCAGGAAGCGTTAGAAATAAGCGAGCCTTTACCTGTTAGTGCATTCGACACTTCTGGTTGGTCGGGGGTTTTGCACATTTGCATACACTTTCATAACACTACACGACTTCCACATAGATCGTATTGCTTTCACCTGGTATTTAACTGAATTGCTTCTCTTTTTCAGGTGCTATGTCTGGCCGTCAATCTACATTAGACAAACTCCGAAGAGTGCATCATCCTTCGTCTTACTACGAATCTCGACGTGGGGACTCCGATCGCGATCGCGAACGGAGGTATCATGGCCAAGAATATTATGCAAGGGATCATCCCCGTAGTTACTCTAGTTAGGAGCGCTCGGACAGAGATTGGAGATACCGCTCCCCTTCTAGTTCTCCTCCGCCACCCCGACGCCATATTCAGGTATCTGAGCCTCTACGACAGCAACCGTCTTCACAGGTTTCAAGGCTTGAGTCACATCGTTCTAGAACTAAGGTTGTTACGACCACGGCTGCGGAGGAGGCCCCTATTGAACCATCCGGTGAAGGGGCCATCAGACATGCTCAATTGAAGAAGGACTTTCCGAAAATTTGCTTCGACGCTTTTATTTTTCCTCCTAATCTTAAAAGAATTCCCGAAGACGCCGTGACCACAGCACTTAGTCATACCCGCGACTTCTATGCTCAGTACAAGGAATGGTATAAGGCGGCCGTTAAAGCTTTAAAAGTAGCCTTTGATCGGGCCAAAATTATTGAGAAACTGGAAGCCGACTTAGCTCAAAAGAACCGTATCGTCGATATACTTCAATCTGAGGTGGAGTCCTCCCGTAGGGCCGAAGTTGAGTCGCTAAAAAAGGTTGACGAGACATTAGTTGAGATGGCAAAGATGCAACAGACACATTGCACTTTAGTGGAAGACTTGGGCCACCGATACGAAAATGTTAAGGCCGAGCGGGATGCGGCAATCAAAGAACTGGAGGAGTTAAAGGCTAAGTTTGCTGATATTAGCAAGGAAAAAGATGATGCTAATATGGCCGCACAAGAAGCGTGTGAGCAAGCTGTGTCTCTTCGAGCTGAGCGCGATGCAGCAGTCGCAAGGGTTAAGGAGGTGGAAATGGAAGCGGAGGAGAAAGTCCAAGCGGAGAGGTCCAAGATGGAGGCTGAGTTTGATGAACTCCTGGATACCTATAATGCCAACATGTTAGAGCACAGAAATCTCGCCTGGCTAGGAGATTACTCTATGCTTCTCTACAGTGCCTGGAAAAAATTAGTGGAGAACAAGAGGATGTCTTGTCCGGGTGAAGTATTAGACGAGTTTGAGCTCGAGTCACGTCTTCTTAGCGAGGAAGAGAGGAGCATTCTTCATGAGGCGATAATCTCCGTCGAGAAAGAAAAACTCGGCATCCAGCAAATGGAGATTGGCGAGGGTTCGGGTGTCGTGCATCACAGTGAGAATATCGAAGTCCCTATCCCGACTTCGGCCGAAGTTATCATCGCGGTTGACCCATAAGTAATTCCTGCTTACAATCCAGATCAACCGGGGTTATCTTCTGGTAAGACTGTTGTCTCTGAACCTGTTCAAGCTCCGAGGCAAGGTAAGGAAGGTGTTTCGATTATTTCCCTCATGTTTCAAAGCAACGATTTTTGAGAGAATTTACCGGACTGACTATTTTTGCTCTCCTTTGCTCAGTGACTGAGAGTGCCGCATTCGTGCCCCCAGTTCCTCTGGTCCTATATCCTACGCATGGAGTTATTGTCACCGAGGCAATTTCAACTTCTGCCACGGCCGGTGATATTAGAGATGGGAGCTCGATGTCATTCGATGCTCAAATGATTGAGGAGCTACTTGGTCATTCTCTTGACCCTATTCCTAATCCTTCATTCGCGATGGGTGGAGCTGCTCCAGTTTTCAGTTCTGTCATCACGACCACCAGCGTATCCAGCGCAGCTCAATTGTCACGAGAAGAAGAGATTTTAGCTGAGATAAGCACTGAGATGGCCATGATGACAACGGTCGGTGGTTCTGGAAGCGACACTGCCCCCTCAAACTTATCTTCTCTAATGGTGATCTCTCCCGGTGGCACGGTGACCGTCTCAATCGTTGTTGAACAGACACCTGTCACAGCTCCCATGCCTTCAGTTTGTCTTTCCAAAAGGAAGATGTTGATATTATGCCAGATCCGGAGGATGTTCCAAAGAAGGGCAAGAAATCTCGTAGGAAGCCGGGTAGTGGGTCCAGCGGCTCGACTCTAAAGAAGAAGCCTCAGAAGAAGAAGGAGTGAGCTTCCTAACTTATCATGTAGTTGTAAATAGCAATTCTTTTACTTCTTCTTTTGTTCTTTTAAAGCCGTGTATATGTGTGGATTCGGCCTCCACTTAATTGAAATCTTTTGACTTGCCATGTAATCAAACCTGTTTTTGTTAGTTGATGGAATGGGAAGTTGCTCTTTTCTTTGACTTAAGTGTTTGCAGTGTTTGGCTTTTAATCCGGCGTACTTGTGGCGTTTTTTACCGTTAAGTAGAGTTCGCTTTTTATCTGCCAAGTATGAGAAACATAATTACGTGTCGTGATTGATGAATGAGTTGAACTCCGGGCATTGTACTGCTTCAGTTAGCGATTAACACTTAAGCTTTTTTGCCCCCAAGTTTCGGGGAACAACATTTGCATCTTGGTGGTTGATCGCACTTATTGCGAATCTTAAGCACATGTCCACGCTCTGGGGACTTAGGATAATTTGAGATCGATTGTCCGATTCGCACTACGGGAAGTTGAGAGTTGTCGATGTTTATAACACGGTTCGCGCTCCGGGAACCTGGAATTGATGTTTATACTCCGCTTCACGCTCCGGGAACTTGGAGTTAGTATTGATATTTCGGTTCGCACTCCGGGAACTTTGACGTAGTATTTGTGCTCCAATTCGCACTGTGGGAATTCGAAGATAGCATGTATGTTTGGGTTCGCGCTCCGGGAACCTGTAATTTATGTTTGTACTCCATTCACGCTCTGGGAAGTTGGAGTTGGATGATAGATGTTCATTCACACCTATTTGGGCTTTTTGGGAATTCGTTCACACTCCGGGAACGATGGATTTGATGTTTATACTCCAATTCGCACTCTGGGAATTTGGAGTCCGTTCGCGCTCTGGGAACGAGTTGTTGGATGTTTATACTCCAATTCACACTCTGGGAATTTGGAGTACGTTCGCGCTCTGGGAATGAGTTATTGAATGTTTATACTCCAATTCGCACTCTCGGAATTTGGAGTCCGTTCGCGCTCTGGGAATGAGTTATTGAATGTTTATACTCCAATTCGCACTCTGGGAAGTTGGAGTTCGTTCCCGCTCTGGGAACGAGTTGTTGAATGTTTATACTCCAATTCGCACTCTGGGAATTTGGAGTCCGTTCGCGCTCTGGGAACGAGTTATTGAATGTTTATACTCCAATTCGCACTCTTGGAATTTGGAGTCCGTTCGTGCTCTGGGAATGAGTTATTGAATGTTTATACTCCAATTCGCACTCTGGGAAGTTGGAGTCCGTTCGCGCTCTGGGAACGAGTTGTTGAATGTTTATACTCCAATTCGCACTCTGGGAATTTGGAGTCCGTTCGCGCTCTGGCAACGAGTTATTGAATGTTTATACTCCAATTCGCACTCTGGGAAGTTGGAGTCCGTTCGCGCTCTAGGAACGAGTTATTGAATGTTTATACTCCAATTCGCACTCTGGGAAGTTGGAGTTAGTAAAAGGATTGTCGTGTATCAATCCTTGTAAATGATGGTGTAGTGTTCTGTCCCCGAGCTCGGGTTTCACTTAGTGAGTGACCGGTCGTATCACAGTCACTCCATATTTGAATAAATCCCACCATGTGATGGAACTTAGCTCTCCGTGCATCGTGATATTATACGTCATTTTCAGTGAATCACAACTTTTGGCTCGAAGAGATGGCATTTTATTGCTGAAATTAAAGGAACATGGAAAAATCAGTTGCCTTATTACAAGTTCAAACTTCGAAATGCAAAAATAAAATGCAAAGGAAGAAATTGACTAAAAATAGATAAATAAAGCCTGTCATGTGTAGTAGCGACGGAGACTTTCGCTATTCCAAGCCCTCGGTAAAGTAAGACCGTCAATGGTTGACAACTTGAACGTGCCATCTCCGAGCTTTTGTGAAATCACATACGGCCCTTCCCAATTTGGCTTCATATGCGAAGGGACCGGATAAATTCTCTTGAGTACGAGATCGTCGGGCTCAAAGGTTCGCGGTCGAACCTTGGCATTGTATATTCGGGCGACTCGACCCCGATATGTGGCTGCCCTCAAATCAGCTTCTTCACGCTTCTCATCGAGTAGATCCATAGATTCAGCAAGTAATATGGCATTCGTTTTCGGATCATAATATGTCACGCGATGAGAGTCCAATTCGACTGGAATAACAGATTCAGAGCCATAAGATAGAGAAAGTGGAGTGTGTCCGGTTGTAGTCTTGTGAGTCGTTCGGTAAGCCCATAGAGCCATAGGCAGTTCATCAACCCACTTTCCCCCGGCTTTCTCCAGTCGCTTCTTCAAAATAGACTTGATAACCTTATTGATGGCTTCAACTTGACCATTCACTTGAGGGTGTACTACTGCAGAGAATTTCTTATGGATGTGAAATCGTTGACAGAAGTTCTTGAATTCAACACTGTCGAATTGGGCTCCATTATCGGTGATAATAGTATGCGGGAGACCAAACTGGCAGATGATGTTGCGCACCACGAAGTTGATTACTTTCTTTGTCGTAATTGTTGCAAGAGGTTCGGCTTCAGCCCATTTGGTGAAGTAATCAACTGCGACGATGGCGTACTTCGCGCCACCTTTAGTTAAAGGCAATGCACCAATTATATCAACTCCCCATATTGCAAATGGCCATGGACTGACCATTTGGGTTATCTCAGTAGGTGGGGCTCTGGAAATCCGAGCGTGTTTTTGGCATTTATCAGATTTTTTGGCATAGTCCATAGCATCGCGATTAACGGTAGGCCAATAATATCCATATCGGAGTATTTTCTTGGCAAGTGCTTGCCCCCCAGTGTGATCGCCGCATTCTTCTTCGTGCACATCGTGTAATACTGACTTTGTCGTGTGCGATACATCGGAGAAGAGGAATAGAATATCCCCTTCGATACATAACTCCATTCTGAATGACAAATCGTGAAGCTTTTCGAAGAATTTGTCTTTTCTCACTTCGACGCTCAGGTAATATACCATGATCAATGTAATCTTGGAAGGGGGTCATCCACGATTCCCTGCTGGAAGTAGCTTCAAATGTGAAATCATTCTTTGCTCGGTCAATGCTCGGAGAGGATAAAGTTTCGACAGGAACGAGTCCCAAGTGTTGAGCTTCGCCTGTGCTTGCCAACTTTGCCAACGAATCGGCTTTCTGATTGTGCTCTCGGGGTACGTAGAAAATGGTATAATAATCGAACCGATCAAGCATTTCTCGGACTCGGGCCAGATAAGCGGCTAGTCTTCGATCATTGGCCTGGTATTCACCCCGAACTTGGCATACTACCAACTGGGAATCACAGTAAATTTCCACGGCGATAATTCTTAGGTCACGGGCTAACTTCAACCCAGTAAGCAAAGCCTCATATTCAGCTTCATTGTTGGTTGCACGGAAATCAAACTTTAACACATAGCATATGGTCGGCCCTCGGGGGTTTCAAGCACTACCCCTGCGCCTGAGCACCAATCGTTGGACGCACCATCAGTATACAGCTTCCATATGTACTCGAGGGATTTGCTAGTTTCAGGTAAGTCTTCAGGAACTGTGAATTCGGCAATGAAATCCGCTAGGACTTGACCGTGTATGGCTCTTCTCGAAGTATATGTGATGTCGAATTAGCTCAGTTCAATGTTCCATTTCAGTAACCTGCCTGACGTCTCAGGTCGTGTGAGGACTTGTCGTAACGGCTGATCGGTGTACACAGTGATGGGATGAGCCTGAAAATATGGACGGAGCTTCCTCGAGGCAATGACTAGGTAGTATGCCAATTTTTCTAACATTGGAATTTCTCTCGGCTCCGGTTAACCGTTTACTAACACAGTAGACTGGTTTCTGCACTCGGTCTTCCTCCCGAACTAACGCAGCACTGATTGCGTTTTCAGATATGGCCAGATAGAGGTATAACTGCTCATGATCAACAGGTTTTGAAAGAATCGGTGGTGTGGAAAGATGCTGAATTAGTGATTGAAATGCGCCCTCACATTCCGTAGTCCATTCGAAGTTTCATTTCCCTTTTCGGATCAGATCGAAGAAGGGTATGCATTTGTCAGTTGATTTCGAGATGAACCTGCTCAGTGCTGCAACCTTCCCATTAAGACTCTGAACCTGCTTTATGGTCCCTGGAGTTTGAAGATTCCTGATCGCCCAGATCTTTTCGGGGTTGGCCTCTATTCCTCGGGCGTTGACGATGAACCCAAGGAATTTTCCGGATGCGACTCCAAAATGACATTTTAGCGGATTAAGCTTCATCCCGTATCTCCGGAGGACATTGAACATTGACTCTAAGTCTTTGACATGATCAGTGGAGTATCGCGATTTTACCAACATATCATCTACATAAACTTCCATAGTTTTCCCGATCTGGTTGGCAAACATTCGATTGACTAAGCGTTGGTTAGTTGCTCCGGCATTCTTTAACCCAAAAGGCATGACCTTGTAGCAGTATAGTCCCAGGTTAGTTACAAAGCTCGTATGTTCTTGGTCGGGCACATGCATGGGTATCTGATTGTAACCAGAATAAGCGTCCATGATCGTGTCCGACCGTTGAATCCACAAGTTGATCGATTCATGGGAGTGGAAAGTTGTCCTTTGGACAAGCCTTATTTAAGTCAGAGTATCAATGCACGTTCTCCATTTCCCATTCGGTTTTTGGAAAAGTACAGGGTTGGATACCCACTTCGGGTACAAAGCATCCCGGATAAACCCATTTGCCTTTAGCTTATCAACTTCTTCTTTGAGGGCGGCAGATCTCTCTGGATCCATACCGCATCTCTTTTGTTTGACCGGGATATACCGTGGGTCAATATTTAAGGTGTGGCTCGCGATGTCCGGCGAAATTCCACACATATCAGAGTGTGTCCAAATGAATACGTCTAGATTTTCTTGGAGAAATTTGACCAATTCCTGTTGTGCTTGTGGGTTTAGCTGAGACCCAATTTTTAACATTTTTGAATCATCATCAATTGGAACATCAATCGTCAGCTCGGCCGGGGAAGCTTGACTTTCTTTAGACTCATTATTATCTTCAGTGTCACTGGGGTCAAGATCCTTCTGGAATTGGTCGTGGTGCCCGGGCCGAGGCCCAAGCACTAATTGTCAATCGTCGGTGAGACGGACGTAGAGAGATTCCTCCACGCCCTTTCCTTTCTCCTTTCGCCGCGCTTCTCGCAGTTCGGCAACATAGCAGGCTCTCCCAGCAGCCTGATCTCCCTGAATGACCCCAATCCCACGATCAGTGGGGAATTTCAAAGTTAAACACCACGGGGCAATCGCCGCCTTAAATTCGGCAAGGGTCGGTCGGTCCAAAAAAGCATTGTACGGAGAGTGGATATCTAAGACAACAAACTGTAACGTTCGGACTCTTCGGCGTTCTCCGACTCCCAACTCCACTGGCAACTCCACCACTGCAGTGGGTATATTAGCACTTCCATCGAAGCCATGGATTCTAGATTGACAAGGCTTTAAATCTTTGGCTTCTATCTTCATTTGATCATATGCTCTCTTAAACAAGATATTTACTGAACTCCCACTGTCCACCAGGATCCTCTTCATCCAAGCAGGACCAACCTGGGCAGATATGACTAGTGGGTCTATAGTTGGGGCTTCGACCTTATCGGCATCTCGATTTCTGAATACGATGTCATATGCCATCGTTTTCTGTTGCTTGGCCGGGGCCCCTTCATCAAGCGTACTGCAACTCTCGAAATCCACATGCCTGATCGAATTGGCGTACGATTCCATTTCCCTCCAGCTTCGGTCAGCAGGATGAGGACCACCACTAACTGTATTAATAACCAACCTTTCGCCTGTACGTGCGGGCTCTTCCTGTCTCTCTTGGTTTTGTGCACGGTTTTGGTTTGACGGGCCCACACCACCAGCTTGTGGCGCCCGCACGAATTGATCTAACTTCCTTTCCCTGATCAGTTATTCAATGAGATCTTGCAAATGTCTGCAATCATTAGTATTATGTCCGTAACTTTCGTGAAATCTACAGAACTTTCCTGTTTGAATCTGTCTCTCCGACGATGGCTTCGGAGTCGGCTTCTTATACTGCATCGCATTACAGGTTTGTAGATACACATTTTCCAGTGACGTGTTCAGTGGTGTATAGCTTTCAAACATTTGCGCCCTACGCTGCGAGCCACGATTCTGATCTTGCTTCTTATTTCTATTATCGCCGTTCCTCGGCTAGGTTTGCTTGTTTTGAATATTCAATTGTACTTTTCCAGAGCTCTCCCCTGACTGTTTAACCGCCACATTGCTTTGAATTCCTTCATTGCTGGGTCTCGCATCGTCCTGCTTCCTAGATTATCTCGCATCCTCACGCCTTAAGAATTGGGCGGCTTTGGAGTAGAAATGATCCAACGATGCGGGAGGTTTCCCAGCTAGCCAATTTCCAAATTTTGAGTCGGGGTCAATCCCCTTAGTCAAGGCCATTAAGATTGAATTATCATTGGGGTTAGTGATCTCTGCACAAGCGGCATTGAATCTTTCCAAATATCGCTTGAGTGTCTCTCTTGGAGCTTGAGTGACACTAGATAAAGTATTTACGTCTTTAGGCCTGGCAATGTGCATACGGAACTGTTCAACAAATTTAGTAGCCAATTAGTCAAATGAAGAGATAGATCGTGGTGGTAATCGTGTAAACCACATCGTCGCAATTCCCCCTAAAGAAATGGAAAAACTACAGCATTTTACTGCATCATCATCTCTTGCAGCAGTCATCGACCATTCGTATTTCAGAATATGTTGGTTAGGGTCGGAACTTCCTTCATACATGGGCAAAGTCGGCATCCTGAATCGCCGAGGAGGTTCAGCATATAATATGTCATCGGTGAACGGAGTATGACTTCGGGAGATTCCCCAATCGTCATTTGTTAAGCCCTGACTTTCACGGATCATTTGGCATACCATAGCTGAGAGGTCAGGTGTTGCTATATTCGGAGGGTGGCGGGCCAAAGTGTGGTCGGGTTCCACAGTGCGATGTAGGATCGGGCGCTGTCGACGATCCGTGTCTCGCCTCCTTGGCTCGATGTCTTCTGGGACATATGGTCCTGGAACATGTTCCTGCTGGTGGTAGTTCTGATTGGAGTGATTTCGGGTATCAACTCCTATGTCAACTGCGGTGGTGGTGGCTTGGTTATCCGTAGTATGTTGTGGAACAGTGCCCCCTCGGGAGGAGGGTCCTGTATCAAAACTGGCAGAAGGGCCAACCCTTATCTTCCCAACAGTTAATGCTTGTGGGTGACCAGCAGCATGCGCCTGACTTCCGTCTAGCCTGGGACGAGTAGATCTGCCGCTATAATCAGACGAGGCAGAGCTTTCAGTGGAGGAATGAGGGGCGTGGTCCCTTCTGGATCTTCTACGCCTTTCGCGGTTTAATTGATTAGTCAACTCAACATTGGCACGTAATTGTTCAGTCAGCTATTGTCGACTTTGGGTTAGCTCATGGAGTAATGTCTAGAACTCTTGTCGAGTGATCGGACCTGACGGATCTGAATGCCCGGTATCATCTTGATTTGGTGGGGGTAACTGCGCGGGATTTTGTCTATCCCGGCCTTCTTGACCAGCGGTGGTAGAAGTGGTTCTTGTGCTAACCATCTTGAGGTGTAGAATCCTTTCCTAGATTTTAGTAAATCTGAATAGTATGGAAGGAGTCTGAAATTGTAATCTGGATCTCTCTCTTAGATTTATTCAATTCGGTATCGATGACAGATCCAATGAGCAGGAGAAAACCTGGGTTTTCTCAGTGAAAGCACCAAAGTGTTTGCACCAAAATTGGGCAACACCCTTCGGAAGTTTTTGAAGAGATAATAAATGAAGCAATCGAATTGAAAATGAGGATTATCTAACAAAAACTCCAAGTCACAGAAAAGTAAATTGCACGGAAGACAATAATTTAGAGTGGTTCGGCGATTTTCCTACGTCCACTATGAAGTTTTATCACTTTATTGCTTAATACTTGAAGATTACAAGTGTTCTAGAGCGAAGTACAGCAGATAATAGGCTTAAATTCAAAATCAGCAGCAGTGAAGACCATATAGAGTGATTCTGGAAGCGTCCGGGCGTGCTTTATCTCCATGAATTCTCCGATCCCCTTTCTGAATGACCAGGGGTTCTACTTATAGGTGTAGGAGGCTGATATTTCGCCTAAAATCCGGTGAGACCGCTTCTGGTACGTGAGGGGGCCCACACGCCCGGATTCTGGAAATCCGAGCCCACTTTGGGATCGATTCGAACTCGGGTTCGAATCGATCAAGAAAGCATCCAATCGAGGTGAAAATTGGTGTGGACGTTCTTCAGTGTGTATGTAAGCTCCTGTGAAAATTTCATAGCATTTGGACTTGTAGATCTCGAGTTATGATCGATTCAAAATTGCATTTTCGGTTGATGCGTCTCGTTCGAATCGATCCCCTTCGAATCGATTATGGTCGAATCGATGGCTTGCGCGTGCGAATGGTGACGTGGCGCGTGCTTCTCGGGTTGATCCTGCTTTTTCTTCGAGTTTACTGGGTCGAATCCATGGTTTTTTGACGCTTCTACTTAGTGGATTCGAGGAGATGCTCGTTCGAGGTATCCCATAGCTGATCGATACGAAGCTTCCTCAATAGGGTGGATTCGAAGTGAATCAACTGCATGGGTTCGAAGCATCTTGCCTTGAGGGATTCGAGGTGGAGGTCGTTTGATGGATTCAAAGGAAGGCCATTGGGATGGATACGAAGCTTGGCCACCTGATGGATTCGAACTCATATGCTATGATGGAGACGAAGTGGAGTGACTTCATGGACTCGAAGGACTTCAACTTGGTGGATACGAAGTGGAGTGATCCCATGGATTCGAAGTAAGAGGAAGCCGATGGATTCGAACTCATGATCTTTTGATGGATTCGAACTTAGGGTTATTTTCTCCAACTCGAATTGATCACAACTTGAGCGTATGAACTCGGATTGACTTGAAATTTGAGATGATGACTTTTACGACTTTTCTTGTCATGTCCCATCAATTGTAGCACAATCTGGACTCGGACAAAATTCGATGATATCCATACTGAAGCAAAGCATGATCAATCTCGGAGACGAACTGTCCTTTGTTTTCGATCGATCTTTTGGTATCACGGCTTTGCCAAAAAGCGGGATAACAAAGTTTTTCTTTAACATTTGATTTAAAAGGTTTAAATTGTTTTAAATTTTGTTAAAGTTAAATTTGTAATTATTTTAAATCTTTAATTGGAAATGAAATTTAAAAGTATAATGTTTCAAATGCATTTGTAAATGGTAATTATGTCACTGATGAGGAAAATATTTTATCTTAAAGTTAATTAAGATTTAATGAATTGGGATTCATTAAATTAACAAGGTAATTAAAGGGTAATTAATTAATTTAATTAATTAATGATCAAGGATTTATAAATAAATAATTAAGGGTTGTAAGCAAATTAATTTAAAGGTTAACTAATTTGTAATTAAGGATAATTGATTAGATAATTAATGATTATTAATTAATGATTAGGGATTTATTAATTAAGTAATTAAGTTGTAATTAGAAATTAATTAATCGGGTAATTAAAGATTAATTAAGTTAAAATTAAGCATTTAAGAAATTAGAGATTTATTTAATTGGTAATGAGGAATTAATTAATTTGTAATTAAAAGTGGTTAATTAAAGTATAATTACTTAATGAAAGTAATTGGAGGAATTAATTACTCAATGTAGTTAATTAAATTTACGTGATTAGTTGAAGTAATTAATTAGTTTAATTAATTTAAGATAATCACATGATGATTGGTTAAGAATAATCACTTAATGTGATTCTTTATTAAAGTGTAATTACTTAGTGAAGTAAATGATGGGTAATTACTGAATATAATTAATTGAAGAATAGAAGTAGTTTTTGGGTTTAATTACTTTGTGTAATTAATAAGAAGGATAATTACTTAGTGGAAGTGATTAAGAATTAATTACTTAGTGTAATTAGATTAATTAATAATATTTATTTAGAAGTTAATTAAGTAATGTAATTAATTAAGGGTAATTAATTACTAAATGTGATTAATCAAGGTTGATTAATGAATATAATTAATTAAAGATTAATTATTAAATATAATTAATAATTAATTAAAGAACTAATTAAGGGATTATTAATTAATATAATTAATGAAGTACTTAAGGGTTGATTAATTAAAGATAATTAATCAATATAAGTGATTATCAAGTAACTAATTAATTGTAATTAATTAAGGATTAATGTAATTAGGTATAGTTAATTAACTAATGGGAGTAATTAAAGGTTAATTACTATAGATGGTTAAGGATAATTAGTTTGTGTAATTAATTAAAGCTAATTACTTGATGTAATTGAGGAATAATTAATCGATGATGATTAATTAAGATGGATAATTAAAGGATAATATATTAAAATGGTTTGAAATTAATTAATATTAATTAACCAAGATTAGTAGTTTATTCATAAGTAATTAATTTGATTTAAAGTAATCAGATAATTAACTGATCTTACTTACGGATATTTGTATTCTAATGAATGATGAATTGTTTGATATCACTGATGTGTGATGCTTTGTGATATAAAGTATTTTGATTTGAGCTGTGATTTGTTTATCTGTGATGAATGTAATTTATTTATCTATGATAAATTTATATTATTTATGTGTAAATCTGTAAATGAAGATAAGCATTATAAGATTATACCGCTTATCGATATTGCTGTGCTTGAATCTGTAATAGTTGACGATGTTGCACTCTATGTAAAACCCTTGGATTACATCATACACACACAAATATGGATTTCACGAGAAATCGGTTGAGTCATAGATATTTTGAATTTAAATATTATTTTGTTTAAAGGTTGAATTTTTAATCTAATTGGTTTTGAAAATGGATTAGGTTAAATATGAAATGCTTTTGAAAAGGAATTTTGAAGATAAAAGTTATTTTTAATAACTTGATAAAGTTTTGAAATTTAAATAATTTGATTGAATTTGAATTCAAGATTTGAAATTGAATTCTATGTTTGGAAATTTTGGTTTAAAAAGGTTATACAAGTTATAAATGTATTTATATGGGTTTTAAACCATTTTAAAAGTATTGTTTTAGGAATTTGAATTTAATCCAAGTTTTATACGTGAAGGGCTTTAACTTGGGCAAATGTAATCGATTTTTCCGGAATGAAGGTTATTTGTTTTCAAATAATAATAGCTTTCATATAAAGAAAGGATTTCCAATTTGTGTTGAAAGGTTTCAAGTTTGAAATGGAATTGAAATAGTTTTGAAAGCTATGAATGAAGTTTTGTGAAAGATGGTTGAACCTTGTTTTGAAATTGAAAAGGATCTTAAAGGTATCTTTTGTATAAAAGATTTGGGATTGTTTGTTTTGAAGGGCTATAAATGAATCTTTATGAAAGATTGGTGAACCTTGTGAAGTGAATCTTTTTGTTTAAAGATTTTTAAATGGTAATTTGTTTAACCATTTTGAAGAAAGGTTTTGGGTTTTAAGTTGGGACTTAACTGAGATCCCATTATCCATATTGTTTTTAATATTGCGCTCATTATTTGGTTTAGCCGAGAAAGAACTTTGTGTCATATAACCCATTTCGAATAATGCTATGACGTTGTGGATATCATCTGAAGACCGTGGTGAAGACCGGGTATTTTTGAAATCGAAAGGATAACCCGTCGAATGTCTCTGCACCGACTGGTCCCCGGTATAGAGATTTGATCACCCTTTGTGATGGGAAGTCCGGACGTGATTATGGATTATCCGGATTCGCAAGGGCTTCTTTGTGAAGTGCCTTCGGTTCTGTTCGAACCCGGAACAGACTTGTATGGATGTGTGTCTGGAATTACCCTTTGAGATGTAAATCTGGTTTCTATCAAATACATTTCTGTTTGGTGGCGGAAAATTTATTCTCTTAGCTTAACACCCTTCTCTGAGACGTACGAGCTCAGAGGTTAAGTAGTTAATGGTTACGAGTGATACATTCCCAATTTGTTAGTGTGACATGCTAAGTGCTGCTGAGTGTTGCTGATCATTTGTTGATCGAAGCATGGCTTTGTGTAAAGCGTAGATTTGTGGACGAGACCTCATCGGCCCTCACAAACCGGAAATGGTCGAAACAGAAAAGATGCGGCAAGGTTATTAGGGGTCGCGCCCCTAGGGTATGTCCATTTCTTATGGAAAAGGATGGTATCATGGTATGGAGCCTAGATATTTAACTCATGTGGTTGTTGCAAATTTATTACTTTGTGGTTGTTGCTTTGTGGTTGAGGGCCCTCGGATAAAGGTCGCAAACGACCGGGGATGGCATACTTGTAGGTGTTACTTCTGGGAAGAGGTAACCCGGCCTTGTGTTGGCAGAGAGCCAGTTAGGTTCTTGAGGCATCCCTCTAGAAGCGTTCCCATATGGCAATACGAAGTTCCTTAGCCTGACCATTTGTTGGAAATCCAAAGAAACAATATGCGCCCTGTACGGTTTTTGTTGTATAACCTTCCATGGAATGTGGCGGTAACATGCTATTGAACATGGTAGCTATAGTATGCATACAATAATGGTTGTATGATGGCTAAGATTAATATTATACTTTTAAAATATTTTCCACTATGCACTAATAATAATATCAAAATGGTTTTCGCGTATCAAGCATGTTTGACTATCATAAGGAGAAATCTCCTCCAATTCTGCGTTTGCATGGTGTGTGCGGTGGGAGGCCTTATGGTAGTTTCATTTTCCAAAAAGCATTGCGGATTTCTTTTAAATATTTTGTTTTGCTTTCGATAAAGATAAAATGCTTTCGTTTGCTCACACTAGTCCCATGACTGACCTGGAGTTTATTGTTCCCTTTCTAAACTCTGGGTGCCCACAATTTTCCACACGGATAGTCTAG
Source organism: Allium cepa (assembly GCA_030765085.1). Classification (NCBI taxonomy): domain Eukaryota; kingdom Viridiplantae; phylum Streptophyta; class Magnoliopsida; order Asparagales; family Amaryllidaceae; genus Allium; species Allium cepa. The sequence goes on from CM060929.1 coordinate 572,121,805, forward strand.
AGTTAGATTTTTCAGATAGCGAGATAGTGGATGTAGATTTGATATCTTTGAACCCTTTGGATCTTGGCAATCACATTTGCTTCATTCTGGAGTTACCTAGTTTGCTTAATGCATCGATTATGGTGGTTCAAGCTTTTGGTTCAAGCTATCTTTGGTTTGGAGTTTTGGAGATGGAGTTGCTAAATGGTGTTCGATTCTTTTGGAGGTTCTATTGGAGTTATCTTTCCACTGTCGATGGTTGCAAAGTGTAGACCATCCTTGTTGTGGTTATCCTATTCCGTTATTGTATATTTATCTCTGATATTGTTGGAATTCATATTGTATTAGATATTGTATTCATTGTTGTATCAATGATTGTTTCATTTTCTTCTGCTGTGTTGTTATACTTAATGTGTTATAAGCTCCGACACGAATCGGATTTCAATGGTTCAATCTGTGGCATTCGAGTACAAGTGAAGTACGGATGTCGATTTTCGAACAATGAAATTCGGACCGTGACAATTTGGTATCAGAGCTGAAGGCTGAAACTTTAGCTCAAGAGTATAACACATTAGGTAACTCATTAGAGATAGGGTTACAAATACCCTAGAATGAGTATATCCTTAAGATATTTGTCTGTATCCCTCAGTAAATTCTCTTACTATTCACTGATAGTAAGTATGAATGTAAGAAGAGGATGAGATATGGGACAGGGGAGTACCACTACAAATGGTCAAAACCTGTAACAACAAGGAACAACTTTCTTTACCAATCTCTTTTCGATTTTTGGATGGCTTCGTGGCAGCTCTGGGATGATGCTTTGGTGTGATGGGGGCCTTACGAATCGCTGTAGAAAACTCCTATTTCATATTCTAATCATCAGTTTATATCAATCCTGTTGTTTTAAACTCTAATGAATTTGAAATCCTATTTAAAAAGGTGATAAATAAAAAATATGAAGATTTGTATCGATAAAACGATTTCGATTAAAACCAAACTTGAAATTTTGTTGTAGTTTCTTGTGAATATCAAAATCCGAAGAGGGATAAGTTAATATATACTTTGGGGTGTACCGGCCTGAGTTTGGAATCTATACCTAGTTTTTGAAAATTATGGAATATTAAATCCATTTATCTATTGTTTGGGTCTTGATATATTCTATGAACGCTTAGTTGTCCTTCGAACTAACCGATGCCTCTGCATATTCGTAGATCTGGTGACCCGAGTATCTTGTGAAGTATTGAATGAATTTGTTCTCATAATTATTGATGATATTCTGAATTGGTAAGCCAAATGCAGAATAACTATTCAGTTTAATCTGGTGAACCATTTCTTGGTGTGTTCATCTGTTATTTGTTGACTCCCTAGCAAATTTCGAGGATGAAATTTTCTTAAGGGGTGAAATCTATAACATTCCCGGTTTTTGAGTCGAATTTGAATTGATAATTAATATAAATTTTAGGTTGAAATTGTGAATTAATTTGTGTTTTCCAAATTAAATAAGAATACGTGTTTGTTTTATATAAATGGATTTTTAAGAAAATAGAAATTATTATTTTCAAATTGAATGTGTTGTTATAAATTGACTTTAATTTGGATTTTTAAATTTAAATTGAATTTGAATTTGGATTTAATTTTTGAAATTCAAAAGATAGGTATTATAAAATGTTTTGGATTTTAAAAATCCTATTTCTCAAAATAGAATCTGCAAGTCAAATACTTTTCAAACCAGAAACCTGTAATCCATTTTCAAAATCATCAACAAAGCCCGCATCTTCTTCAAACCTGAAGCAAGCTCAAGAAGACATCAAGGCAGTTTTATCTTTGTTTCAATACCGAGTCATCTCTAAAAGTTTCTATAACAAGCATTTTTCAGCAATTCCAGTTCCAAAATCAAAGAAGCATCTTTCCTATATTCAAGTTTTAAAAGTTTTAAAGCTATTTCAAAACAAAAGGGCCATGTTCATCATCTTGTACAGGTGAGTAACATCTTTTTAAAAGCTTAAGTATATGAATATGGTTGCATGATTAATATCTGAAATAAGTATGTTTGTGTGAATATATATGTAAATGAATTCATGTTTATGTATATGAATGTATATATGTGTGTGCATGCCTAAGACATCTCTTTTCTTAGTTTTCAAACTAAGATTTAAACAAAAATCATTATCTTTTGATCTAATAGCTGTTAGGGCTTGGAATACAAACAAAAGTTGGTTATTTCATCATAGATTGATGTTTAAAATTATAATTAAGTTAAAATAAAATTTGAATGTCTCTGGAAAACCAAAAGAACAGGCAAGAATTAGTTTTGTCCAAAATTCAAGCATCCTAATTCAATGATTCAGGTATATGATCTGAATACTTAGCTTAAAACATGATTTTTAGGGATGAAATCATAATTTTTAGTACTGGGACGAGGGAGCAGTTTGAGTATGACCATAATTTGAGTTTTGGGGAATTTCTGATGATCTATGTGATCGGGGTGGACGCAATCATCACTGGAGGTAGTGGAATGATGGGCGAGGTCGGCAAAATTGTCAGAATGGTGATCAAGGCACTGAGATGGCGGCGGTGATCGTTTTAGGTCTGTAACCCTAGTTTTTAGTCTTAATCAGAAATGTTGCCACCACGGCCCTCTGGAGGATCGAGTTCCACAGAACTTTGGGCAATGGAAGCAGGGGTGTTGGCGAAGTCATGGTTGGAAGTTCAGACACTCTGGTGGTCGTAGGAGCGAGTTTGAGGTTGTTCTAGGTTTTAGTGGTTTTTTCCAGGTTTATGCCTAAATGCTCGAATTCGATTTCGGATTTGAATCGATGTTCTGATGGTCAGGATCGGGTTTGAGGGTGATCATCGAAGTGAGGAAGTCATCGTGGATGGTCGGAGGTGGTGGCATCTCCGGTGCATGTGCACAACTGTGATTTGGTGTCTGTGTTTTGGTTGGAGTGTTGTCTCGAAGAGAAGTTCGTGATTTAGAGTTGGAGGCTCGAAGGAGTCCTCGGGTAGACGTGAGTGGATTTGTATTAGATTTAAACTTTAAAATTTAAACCAAATTTTGTAAAAGGGTAGAAAGATAGAGTTTCTCGGGTAAGAGCTCAAGTAGGCTTCGGGTTGAACCTAAAGCAGCATTGAAAAACAGATTTTTTAAAAGTTTTTAAAATAAAAAAACAAGATTTTGAATTTAAATAATATGGTTTTAAACTTTTATAAATTTCTTTTATAAGAGATAAGTTTTTCTTTAACATTTGATTTAAAAGGTTTAAATTGTTTTAAATTTTGTTAAAGTTAAATTTGTAATTATTTTAGATCATTAATTTGAAATGAAATTTAAAAGTAAATTTAAAAGTAAATGGTTTCAAATGCATTTGTAAATGGTAATTATGTCATTGATGAGGAAAATATTTTATCTTAAAGTTAATTAAGATTTAATGATTTGGGATTCATTAAATTAACAAGGTAATTAAAGGGTAATTAATTAAATTAATTAATTAATGATTAAGGATTTATAAATAAATAATTAAGGGTTGTAAGTAAATTAATTTAAAGGTTAATTAAATTGTAATTAAGGATAATTAATTAGATAATTAAGGATTATTAATTAATGATTAGGGATTTATTAATTAAGTAATTAAGTTGTAATTAGAAATTAATTAATCAAGTAATTAAAGGCTAATTAAGTTACAATTAAACATTTAAGAAATTAGAGGTTTATTTAATTGGTAATCAGGAATTAATTAATCTATAATTAAAAGTGGTTAATTAAAGTATAATTACTTAATGAAAGTAATTGAAGGAATTAATTAATCAATGTAATTAATTAAATTTATATGATTAGTTTAAGTAATTAATTAGTTTAATTAATTTAAGATAATCACTTGATGATTGGTTAAGACTAATCACTTAATGTGATTTTTCTTTAAAGTGTAATTACTTAGTGAAAAATGATGGGTAATTACTGAATGTAATTAATTGAAGAATGGAAGTAGTTTTTGGGTTTAATTACTTTGTGTAACGACCCGCTATTTTGGACTATTCGCATCCGCTCATGTCGGACTTGAATAATTCAAAATACCGAATTGTTAATTTAAATTTGGCCAAACTGAACATATACAGTAAATAAATAATCACAGATCACAGACACAGAGTAATAAATATGCATCAGAAGCAAAAGATAGTAGTTCGTGATGCTACTATATATATATATATATATATATATATATATATATATATATATATAACAGAGTTAATAAGTTACAACAGAAGTCTTGAATACAATAGTCAAATACAATATCAGAATAAATCGCTGGAATCAACTGAATATCTGAAAGCTGGATAGATAGCTGGATCTCCAAGCGAAGCTCCTACTCCAAAGGTGAGTCTCGAATACTGGTACACTCAGTCTGACCCGAGCGTAAAGCAAAATACAAAACACTCGAGTCAGGATTAACATTCTTATATTAATAAATCCAACTCAAGTGAAATAACAACTGAAATACAAGTAACTCAAAGGACGTTGGAATAACCGTCCTTTAAGGATCCGTTAAACTATCTACTATGTAGTAATATACGCTAAATAGAAAACGTATATCAGTAATATAAAATATCAAAATAGTGTTAAGGCGTTACCATTATCCCCCTTAACATATTTTATATAAGCATTATAGTCTATACAACACTGTAAACTCCACCGTAAACTAATGGGATATCAGGGAGTACTCCATAGGTATAACACACAAAAAATTTGTAGTGGTCGCGTATATAGGGATACAAGTATGACAAGGCACATGAGGCAATACCTAAGGTAGTGAAACTACTGTTTGCCTGATCCGGACTGGTGAAAACGCATCGCCGCAACGATCGCAACACCACGAAACAACACTCCCAAAATTCCGAGGGTGCACCAATCAATAACAAGTAACGAGTAGTTTTCGAAGAAGTGTGTTCGCTCGAGGTGGATAACCCCATTTGGCCCGGCATGGCTCCTGTTTTAGTCATTTTCAATTTGACACAAGTGTCAAGGCTATCCATTATCGTTCTCTTTCTTCAGTCGTCACGTACATCATTCCAACCACTTCATTCTGGATCATACTCCGCTTATAGTTATTAAAGTGGTTTTCGGTTTAGACAGAGAGTATGTCCATAACCGATTCTGGTTTCTTTAATAACTTTCGAAATTATTACACCGATTGGTCTTTTAATATATTTCAAAACCAAATCAAATTCAATTTCAATTAGAATTTGTAAATCAACATTTCATTTGCCTTTCCATATCAATTTCCATAATTTACGTTTCAAAACTTCCAAATTACTATTTCAAAATCTTATAATTCAGTTTCAATTTTTATTTAAATAATTCAAATATTGATTAAAGTTTGTATAAAAAATTCATTTCGTAATCATTTAAATTAATTAAATTTAACATTCAAATCAATTTAAATCATTGATCGATTTCATTCAATATTTGTTAAGTAAATTTGCCATTCAAAATAATTTCTATTTAATTTTCAATTCATTAAATCAGTTACTTAAGTTCAACTCCATCATATCAAAACTTCAAATTGACTTAAATTAAATTCGTCAAACCAAATTCTTTAAATTGACAAGTCTTACATCAATTTCAATAAATCACATTTTCATTTCTTGTTAAAGAAAACTTAGTTTCACTTATTTATTTATTTAATTTAAACAAATTTCCAAAGCTTAATTATTACATAATTCAATTTCACTTATTAAAGAAGTTTAATTTCACTTATCAAAGAATTCAATTTTATTTAATTATTAAATAATTCAATCTTATTTAATTAATAAATAATTTCAAAACTTAATTAATAATTTCAAATTTTGATCAATAATTAATTCCAAAATCTAAGTATTAAATAATTTCAATTTTAATTATTTAATAATTCCAAGCTTAATTATTAATTGATTAAATTTAAAACAACGTTCTTTCATCACTACTATATTAATATTATATTTCAGATTAATTAATAATAACATTTTATTTTTATTAAACCTCAAATTCCAACCTCATTTCAAAACTTTATTCTTTATTCAAATAAAATCTTTATTTTATTTTAAATCAAATTATTGACCAATCGGGTTTATTTAATTTTCTATCCTAGGTCAAAGTTTATTTGGGTATTTATCATTTCAACCCGATTTCATTTCAATTCAAAAATCAAAGCATAGCAAAGTGAACTTGCAGTGTAATAACTGGGATGGTGTCAAAGTAAATAAACAAGCAATAGCAACCATCAATAACAATCCAATAATTTATTTAAATAATCCCGAAATAATCGTATTAATTCACATTAGTTGTTTATGCAAATTAATATGATTATTCCTAGAATCTACACTATCATTTCATGTATATTAAAGATTATTACACTAATATTTATACGGTTATTCACTTGTCATTCATTATTCAATTTTATACTACAACAATTTATACAATATACATTCAATGGTTCAAGGTGTAGTTAACACTATTTCTACGTGTCAATTTATTTAACATTTAAAGGGGTCACATTATACAGATTTAGCTAATCAAATTCAACACATATATCAATTTTAAATTATTAACTATCCTATATCAAATTCAATTGCATACTATTTATCACTTTAAACATTAACGTCCAATGTCAACATCAATAATCAATCAATTATCAATCAAACTGGATTATCATTGTATAAATAACAGATAATGGTGTCAGATGTCACAAGTCAACTGATACAGGTAATAACATATATTTAACAGTGTAAATAACTAGCAGCAACATATTTCAATTGTCGTTTCAATTGAAATCAAATTTAATAAATAAAAGAACATTAATCTTGAGTGATTGCTCACCTTCCGAGGCTAGAGAGATACACAATGAAGTTGAGTTACGAAATCCAGGCACGAATCTCTAAGAAAAGTAAGATTGAACACGAATTGGACGAACAAGGCTGAAAATCAAGAATTGATAAAATGGATCAGAATCGGTTTTGTTATAAACTGAAAATGGGTACATTATTATCATTTTTAAAGTCAAAATCAAAAGCCCGAGTTACACAGGTATGACCATTCTTTGAACACACTTATTTATTTATTAAAATCAAAATTCATATACACTATAACACATATAGACTAGCCTACACAGAATATATACAAAATAGCATAACTATAACAATTCTTTATTTAAAGAAACAATAAATTACATTTAAACCGATATATAAAACTAGTATCATATGTATAACAGAAGACCATAAACAAAACTGTTCATATAAGAAACTTCATACGTAAAATCACAGGTCACAAAAGTCATATACAACTTTTATAATATAATATAATATTATTAAGATTTCTCTTCTTTTCTTTTCGATTGATGACAGCATCAGCAATCATTATAAAGGTGAACAAAAATAAAAATGAACCTAAGCTTTTACAAACCCAAATATCCTGTAACTTTATAAAATAAGACCCAAAACAACCTTCGAAATATATATATAACTAACAAGCTAGTATATAAACCCATCAGGTAAAACAGATACTACATTACCTTTATCATAAAGTATATATAGTAAATAGGAAAGCAATTTAGATTACAGCAAATATATTTCACAAAAGCATTTTCTTCACACCTATATATATAGATAGAAGAAGGCACATACGTTTGAGATAGGAAGGGCCGAACAAAAGGAGGTGAGAGGCAAACGGTCGGCAACAGCAAGCATGTGAGGGTGGACGGGGATGTGGGTTGTCGGTCGACGTTGCGGGTTGCAAGGGTTAGCAAACGATGGAAGTGCAGGGTAGGCTTACTAGTCGATGTTGAGGGAGGGGAGGAAGTGCCGAGGTCGGTGTCAGTCCGTTGCTCCAGTGGTCGGGATGATGCTGGCGACGGTGGTGGAAGAAGAGTGCGGGGTTCGCGTCTGGGGGGAGGAAGAGGAAAGTGGGGCCGAGCTCCTCAGGTGGTGAGTGGTCGGTGTTAGGCGGCGCGGTCGGCAGTTGCACGGAGAGGCGGGGTGTGAAGAGACTACGGTCGGAATGAGCTATGCGAGGTGGTTCAGGTGATGAGTGGAAAAGTGAAGATGGGAAAAAGTTTGTCTCGGCCATAAAAATGAGTAGCTGTAGAATGGAAGAGGAAAAGATAAAATAAGTTTGAAGTGAAAAGGTGGAAGCTTAATGAAAAAGTGGCCGTGATGTATGCATGTGCACAAAATTTCAACAGAGAACAATATGAAATTTTGAAACATTGGAAAAAGAAAAAAGTCACAAATTAAATTTTTTGGGAATATCAATGGTAATGGCTATTTGTAGAAGACAGACAATTGCTATCAATGTGAACGTTCATCCAAGCATGGAATACAAAGGAATTCTAAAGTGGGTTTGAAAACTAGTCACATGTCCTTGAATGCATATCACGTCTGAAGTTATAATTAAGATCAGTGGAAGGTTTGTACATTACTGATGCCAGTTCATTTAAAATATGCTTACTAATAAACATCATGAATTGTGTATCATATGTATATTCAGATTGCACTATCTTTTAGTGGAACTACTTATGTTTTTTTTTATACTTTTGAACAAAATTTTGAGTACTGGAGTTTCAGTTAGATTTTGAATTCCTCGCATTAGATATTTGAATAGTTACTGAACACAAAAGGGCTCAAAACGGTTACCGATTCGATTATCTGTTTCATAGATTCTGCAGTGCACCGAACATCAAAACACATAATTGAATATACCGTAGAGATCAGCACGACAAGATGATCAAAACGGTATATAGATCCCTTTGTACGATTGAATTTATAAAAATTCGAATTTTCTACCAACGGAAAATGCAGCAAAAACGCAGAAAAATAAGATCAACGGAGCTAAAGAAGTCCGAATTTGGAATAACAAAAAATGACGTCTTGCTCAGAAGATGATTTAGAATTTATCCATGTAAAAATATTTAGGTTTCGAAAACGTTTTATTTTCATCGATTTTTAACTGATTAAATTGAAATATATTTACGCACGAAATAAACTTCATATTTTCGGACGAAAATTTACCAGTTGCTATGTTTAACTAGACGCATTTCAAATATCAAATTTATATTTCAAAATTTTATCGTTTAAAATTCCACAAAATTTCAATTAATAACGTTATTAAAACCAGTCAAATTTACGGGTCGTTACACTTTGTGTAATTAATAAGAAGGATAATTACTTAGTGGAAGTGATTAAGAATTAATTATTTAATGTAATTAATTTAGTAATTAATTAATAATATTTATTTAGAAGTTAATTAAGTAATGTAATTAAATGAGGGTAATTAATTACTAAACGTGATTAATCAAGGTTGATTAATGAATATAATTAATTAAAGACTAATTATTAAATATAATTAATAATTAATTAAAGAAGTAATTAAGGGATCATTAATTAATATAATTAATGAAGTAATTAAGGGTTGATTAATTAAAGATAATTAATCAATACAAGTGATTATCAAGTAATTTATTAATTGTAATTAATTAAGGATTAATGTAATTAATTATAGTTAATTAATTAATGAGAGTAATTAAAGGTTAATTACTATAGATGGTTAAGGATAATTAGTTTGTGTAATTAATTAAAGTTAATTACTTAATGTAATTGAGGAATAATTAATCGAGGATGATTAATTAAGATGGATAATTAAAGGATAATATGTTAAAATGGTTTGAAATTAATTAATATTAATTAACCAAGATTAGTAGTTTATTCATAAGTAATTAATCTGAGTTAAAATAATCAGATAATTAATTGATCTTACTTATGGGTATTTGTATTCTAATGAATGATGAATTGTTTGATATCCCTGATGTGTGATGCTTTGTGATATAAAGTGTTTTGATTTGAGCTATGATTTGTTTATCTGTGGTGAATGTAATTTATTTATCTATGATGAATTTATATTATTTATCTGTGAATCTGTAAATGAAGATAAGCATTAGAAGATTATACCACTTATCCATATTGGTGTGCTTGAATCTGTAATGGTTGATGATGTTGCACTACTGTGTAAAACCCCTGGACTACACCATACACACACAAATATGGATTTCATGGGAAATCGGTTGGGTCATAGATATTTTGAATTTAAATATTATTTTGTTTAAAGGTTGAATTTTTAATCTAAATGGTTTCGGAAATGGAATTAGGTTAAATATGAAAATCTTTTGAAAAGGAATTTTGAAAATAAAAGTTATTTTTAATAACTTGATAAAGTTTTGAAATTCAGATAATTTAATTGAATTTGAATTCAAGATCTGAAATTGAATTCTGCGTTTGGAAATTTTGATTTAAAAAGGTTATACAAGTTATAAATGTGTTTATATGGGTTTTAAACCATTTTAAAAGTATTGTTTTGAGAATTTGAATTTAATCCAAGTTTTACACGTGAAGGGCTTTTTCTTGTGCAAATGTAATCGGATTTTTCCGAAACGAAAACTATTTGTTTTCAAATAGTATTAGCTTTCATATAAAGAAAGGATTTCCAATTTGTGTTAAAAGATTTCAAGTTTGAAATGGAATTGAAATAGTTTTGAAAGCTATGAATGAATCTTTGTGAAAGATGGTTGAACCTTTTTTTGAAATTGAAAAGGATCTTAAAAGGTATCTTTTGTATAAAAGATTTGGGATTGAAATAGAATTGTTTTGAAGGGCTATAAATGAAACTTATGAAAGATTGGTGAACTTTATGAAGTGAATCTTTTTGTTTAAAGATTTCTGAATGGTAATTTGTTTAACCATTTTGAAGAAAGGTTTTGGGTTTTAAGTTGCGACTTAACTGAGTTCCCATTATCCATATTGTTATTAATATTGCGCTCATTATTCGGTTTAGCCGGGAAAGGACTTTGTGTCATATGACCCATTCCGAATAATGATACGACGTTATGGATAGCATCTGAAGACCAGTGGTGAAGACCAGGTATTTTCGAAAGCGAAAGGATAACCCGTCGAATGTCTCTGCAACGACTGGTCCCTGGTATAGAGATTTGAGCACCCTTTGTGATGGAAAGTCCGGACGTGATTAAAGATTATCCGGATTTGCAAGGGCTTCTTTGTGAAGTGCCTTCGGTTCTGTTCGAACCCGGAACAGACTTGTATGGATGTGTGTTTGACATTACACTTTGAGATGTAAAGCTGGTTTCTAACATATACATTTCTGTTTGGTGGCGGAGAATTTATTCTCTTAGCTTAACACCCTTCTCTGAGACGTACGAGCTCAGAGGTTATGTAGTTGTTGGTTACTAGTCATACATTCCCAATTTGGTAGTGTGACATGCTAAGTACTGCTGAGTGTTGCTGATTATTTGTTGATCGAAGCATGGCTTTGTGAAAAGCGTAGCTTTGTGGACGAGACCTCTTCAGACCTCACAAACCGAAAATGGTCGAAACAGGAAAGACGCAGCAAGGTTATTAGGGGTCGCGCCCCTAGGGTATGTCCATTTCTTCTGGAGAAGGGTTGTATCATGGTATGGCGACCAGATATTTAAATCATATGGTTGCTGCAAATTTATTACTTTGTGGTTGTTGCTTTATGGTTGAGAGCCCTCGGATAAAGGTCGCAAATGACCGGGGATGGCATACTTGTAGGTGTTACTTCTGGGTAGGGGTAAACCGGTCTTGTGTTGGTAGAGAGCCGGGTAGGTTCTCGGGGCGTCCCTCTAGAGGCGTTCCCATGTGGCAGTAGGAAGTTCCTTAGCCTGACCATTTGTTAGAAATCCAAAGAAACAATACGCGCCCTGTACGGTTTTAGTTTTATAACCTGCCATGGAATGTGACGGTAACCTGCTATTGAACATGGTAGCTATAGTTGGCATACAATAATGGTTGTATGCTGGTTAAGATTAATTTTATACTTTTGAAATATTTTCCACTATGCGCTAATAATAATATCAAAATGGTTTTTGCGTATCAAGCATGTTTGACTATCATAAGGAGAAACTCTTCCAATTTTGTGTTTGCATGGTGTGTGCGGCGGGAGGCCTTATGGTAGTTTTATTTCCAAAAAGCATTGTGGATTTCTTTTAAATCTTTTGTTTTACTTTTGATAAAGATAAACTGCTTTCGTTTGCTCACACCAATCCCATGACTGACTAGGAGTTTATTGTTCCCTTTCTAAACTCTGAGTACCCATAATTTTCCACACAGGCAGTCTAGAGTTAGATTTTTCAAATAGCGAGATAGTAGATGTAGAATCGATATCTTTGAAGCCTTTGGATCTTGGCGATCAAATTCGCTTCATTCTGGAGTTACCCAGTTTGCTTAATGCATCGGTGATGGTGGTACGAGCTTTTGGTTCAAGCTATCTTTGGTTTGGAGTTTTGGAGTTGTAGTTGCTAAATGGTGTTTGATTCTTTTGGAGGTTCTATTGGAGTTATCTTTCCGCTGTCGATGGTTGCAAAGTCTAGACCATCCTTGTTGTTGTTATCCTATTCCGCTATTGTATATTTATCTATGATATTGTTGGAATTCAAATTGTATCATATATTGTATTCATTGTTGTATCAATGATATGTTTCTTTTTCTTCCACTGTGTTGTTACACATAATGTGTTATAAGCTCCGACACGAATTGGATTTCAACGGTTCAATCTACGGCATTCAAGTATAAGTGAAGTACGGATGTCGATTTTCGAACGTTGAAATTCAGACCGTGGCATTTATTCACTTATTATTCTCATAATTAATTCTTTGATTAAATATTCATTAATTTATATGGTGTTACCCTTATCAAATCTATTTACATCAAGATCTAAATTCAAGCTCATCCTCCTCTTGTATCGTCGGCCATGAATGGACCCTATATAGGCCAAAAAATGTTAAAACCCATTTAGCAATTAATAATGTTTAAAGCCTATTTAAGTATATATTTATATATTATATAGATACATGCATATATTACATTTATATATACATCCAAATAATTACTAATAACACCTGGAAAATTTCTAGGAGCTGCTCCCATTTACTAATAATCCCAAATATCAAATACATTAATAATTAATACATCATAAATATTAATTAATTTAACTAATTTATAACACTTTATAAACCAATAAAAATTATGATATTTTGAAGAATTCAATATTGTGGTTGTGTGACTCAGAGATGAGAATTCGGTCATCGATTAATTTTGAACAACTCAAATATTAACGTTTACATGTTACTTTAGGTAGCGATGCGATTGTATTACACCCCTAGTTTTGATTAACATTATACAGATATTTAATTAGATAAATTATATTGAATAATGTGATGTGTAGCGTGATAAGGAACTAGGATTAGATAATCCACATGGTCGAGCCATATTAACTAACTAATTGGTTAATAAGATTGTTTTGTGAATTAATAATAGTAAAAGATATGAAGGAGTAGTTTAGGAATAGAAAACCCTACATGCCTTAAACCCTCCCTCTCCCCAATCATTCTCACTTTCACAAACCTTAAACAATCAAAAGAACAAAAGAAGGCTACCTATTATGAAAGGGAAACTCACGAAATCAAGTAGGAGATTCAATAGCAAAGTTAGGAAAAACTAAAATACTCATCAAATCTCAATTCCATTATCAAATCAAGGTAAATAATGATAAACCGTCTCATTTTTTAATCTATTTTGTTTCAAACATTGCTTGTGATGATTCGTGTATGTTGATATGAAATGCTATGTTGATTTTACTCTTGTTTGGATTGAATGGTGATTTATGGAAATCATATGAAACTATTCATATACGTTTTAAGGGTAAAACCTAAGATTTTATCTCTAAATGATTTGATTTTTCTGATATGTTAAGTAAAACATTATTTTGGAGATGTGATTTAATTTCATAATTTTCCAAAAAAATGAGAATATTTTTTGAATTTCCTAAGGAGGAAATAGCTTAATTTCGAGTTTTAATTATTTAAATAATAAGATATGGAGTTTTTCCTTGAAATTTTTATATGATAAAGAATATCATATTTTTGAATTTCTATGAATTTTTGGGTTTTTTCCCAAGTAATTTTGGTTCATTGTGAAATAGTTATGCTATTTAAGCATTTAAAGGGTATTAACTAAGAATAATAATTAATTAATTTAAAATATGGTTTGAACTTTGGAACTTTAGTGCGAAAGAAATTCTACAAAATAATGTAAAGTTTTGTTGAAAACTATTCATATTTTGACAAATAATTGGATTTAGTGAAAGAATTACTTTTAGTAGTAATAAAATAGTTTTCAATGAATTTACGATACTACCATGCCGCTTATATCCTCTTCGTGCTTATAGAAGGCTGCAATTCATTAGTGTTGATGTCTTGCTAGGAGGAAATATCAGATAGTTACTTTGGTAATTATGTAATGGTTTCTAGTATGCCGAAGTCGACCTCGTCAATGACATAAGATAGAGGCAATGGAACTTCATGATTCCTTAAAGGTTTGAAAAGCTTTAGAGTCGACGTCAATGATGTCTTTTGTCTTCGACATAGTTTGAAACAATTCTGCATCTCATCTCTTTATTATTTTCCAAACTAAGGCAGTAATGCCACCTTTATTGACTTCGACCTCTGCTTTATATAAGAAGTTGCATCATAGCCAAAGTTGTTTAAGTAAAGTTTTATAGTGTCGTCAAAGGTCTTGGGTGTTGATGAGCATTAAGGTTGAAGAACTTATGTCCTCGTATCGATGCCACTTTGCCAAAGATACCGCGTTATATCTTTAAGGCCGAAGAGACTTGTTTCAAAGCTAAGTAAAATTGTTTATAGCAGGGAGGGGGCCTATGTTTTAAAAGAAGGTCGAAGACCCAATATCTCTTCGGCAGTAAGCCATAAGACATATGAAGGTTTTAAGATTTTATTTTGACCTAGATGAAAGTCGACATGGTTAATACGTTGTGTGTTAAATTATATTTTTATATAAAAAAGCAGAGAGCCCTAAGCTACCATGTCGATATCATATATGACGTCGACGATTGATACATTCAAAACTATTCAAATGGCTATATGTTTCCTTGTTTTAAGTATGATTTAAGGGGATTAATCATATATCATAATGAAAATGATTTCAAGGATTTTTATTATGAAATAACCTAAGTTTTGAGTTGAACTTCTAAAAGGAATATTACTTAAGATTCTATAATTATGAGACATAAAAAGATTATTAGTTACGTATATTGAATGATTGACTTTGTATGTTCTTGTGTTTGATTGATCGGTCATTATGCATGTTTTTATTATTATCGTATTCACATCAATTATGACCCATAATTGTATTTTGGGGTATTAAGGGGTAGAATTCCCAACTAGGTTGCCCACTCATGGGTACAAACAAAATTAATTCATGAGTGAGTACAATTGCATACGGGGGTCTGGTAGACCAGAAGTATAGGATGCCCAGAACTGATCAAAATATTATGGATTTAGACAAGTTACTGGAAGGGTCCATTAGGTTCATAGTCACCCCATAAAACTATGCCATGAGAAATGTTATTGGAAGAGTCCAATAGGTTCTTAGTGATTCCATGAAAATTATGTCTGGATGATGTTATTGATAGAAATCAATAGGTCTATTGTGATCCAAAGAAAACTATGATTTGAGAGCTGTTATTGGAGAATCTGATAGGTTCATAGCCATCCATGAAAAATATGATTGGACGGTTATCAGTCGGCTGATGAAAACTAAAAAGTTCCTAGTAATCCCATGAAAATAATAAAGTTGGACAGATTGTACCAAAAATAAATTGAGACAAGTTATTAGTGATCCCATAAAAACTATGAAGTTGGATAATTTGTCCTTAAAATAAATTGAGACAAGCTATCGGTCATCCTATAAAAACTAATAGGCTCATAGTGACCCTGGATAAACAATAAACTCGGATAGAAAGTCAGATAAGTTGGAAAGGGTAATCCAAGGTATATTGCATTCTTGCATATCATCACATATTATAATGTTTTAACTATTATGGATGCAGTAGCACAGTATATGGTTAACGTATTTTGGTAAAGATGCTAGTGAGGGAAAACCCCATTTCGCACAATGACATGGCCTCACTAGATATCTAATGGTTCAAGATGGTAGATTATCATTCAGACCATACTTTTTGTCCAACTCAAAGTTTATGTTTTACCCCTTAAACTCTCAGGTTCTCAAAATTAATTTGAGTAGGTTGAGAGTAAGGGATTTTTGGGTTTCCTAGTAGGATGAATAATCTTCTTGAGATGTGCAAGAGGTAATCTAGCTATGTGGGAGTTCTAATCTAATCCATTGTGTTGTTTGAGCTTGTTTGTTTGGATGTACTAGCAAAGTTGTATAATACCAAGTATTTGACTCTGATCAACCAAGGGGGCATTTCATATATCACCCTTGAAGTTGTTTGTAATAATTATATTCTCCCTGAACGTAGGTTTACAATTGGGATTATGTAATGAATATAAAATATTATTTGTGAAATGAGATGTGAAAATTTGTTATTAAACTGTATTGAAATTTTTTAATATTCATTTGCTTATGATTATTGAAATGATTAATATAGCCATATTTTGTCGCTAATAATTAAAAACTATGGATGACTGCAGCATCCGTAGTTGTTAGTTTTGGGTCTCGGAATGGGGGATGTCACAAAAAGTTTGACCGAATTCATCGCTTATAGATGTTTTCGGTAAAACCGTATTTTACTCCATCTTAAACGGTACCATTATTATCAATAATTTATATGCATTCTCTTCATGAACACTATATAACTTTGGGAAATATGGAGTTTAGTTTGTTGGATCATAAGGTTTTGAATGCTGACAAGAGACGAAAGTTCATGAATCTACGACCACCGAAAATCCAGACTCGTCGACTCAAGTATGGTTCATATTGATATTGATGTTATCTAGAGTCAATAAGTGTATAGAGTCTGGTATAGAGAATTGTTAAATTCTATCTTCAAGGTTCATCACTCACAAATTTGTTTACAAAACTAGCAACTATTTTATAAAAATTTCATATAACATACAAAATACATTCACTGCACTAAAAAAATAGCATCAGTCGACTGACCCATATAAGACAGTCGACTGACCCATATAAGACAGTTGACTAAGGCTATGTAAATTTTTTTAATATATACAATAAACAGTCAACTGAACTTCCTAGGTCAATCGACTGACACGGTACATGTTGTTGAGTATGCGATTATATGATTTTTTGTTTGATGGTAATAAACATATATATATATATATATATTCATTTAAATGTATTTGTTAATGTACTATTTTATTTTTCATGGATTAAATAAATATTTGCTGAATAAAATAAATAACACAGAATTTGAATTCAAACAGAAATTTTATTCAACCAAATATTTATTACAATTTTTGTATAGTACAAATTTCAAGCTCTCACTATATACAATTTCAATTACAATGCAAATTTGATTAAATTAAAATTCACATTTACATTGCACCTCAATACATATCACTCATTCACTCAACTCATACTGATCTTCAACTTCATTCCAATGTGAATCTAGCATCTGAGCAATCTGCAGAAATATACATTGACGTAGTAAAATTGAAAATAAAATATTTTTGCAGTGTAAAATAAAATGTGGATTTTGAAAATAATATTTACCTCAGTTATTTAGGTTGTTCGTCATCATCTAATTTTGAATTCATCATACACGAACAGCTAGTGACATACACAGTGTATCACTGTATATGCCACAAGGTCGTGCACACCGATATATACACTTGATAAAATTACAGGGACAGGTGAGCATAGGTCAAACCCAAAATTCCGAGTTCAACTCAAGTGCAATAAAAATAATGTCACAATATCAGCACAAGGTCAAACCCAAGCTCCAAGATGGATTCAACACAGGTGCAGTTCGAATATACAAGTTTAATAAAATGGTCAGGTGCAAGCACACTCAATGCACAGTTCACATCAACCCAATGAAAACCAGAAAGGTGCTCAAAGCAAATCCAGACCACATAAAGGAATAAACGCATGAATGTAGAACTACAAGTGTGTCAACCGAACAATTCAATGCAGCAGCATAGGCCTCAACATCAAAGACAGAGAAACCAGAATGCAAACATATATAATAGTGGACATTGCAATGAACTGACACAAATAACAATGGCACTGCCTCAATTGTCAATGCATAAGCACATGCACCAGTGATACCAGCGAAGACCACAAGCTAATCCAAACAACAATGAAGTCAACAATGAATCAGAGATTACAAATCAAAGGCTAAAAGTTTAGGTCACTGCTAACATGACTCGAAACATATACAGGAATGCAACAGTAAATCACAACCAGAGCTCAATACATGTGAACTCAGGTGGAAACATATATATGCAAATGCCACTGTGGTTTCGGCAAACCAAGACAGGCTTATATATCAAAGTGCAGACGACCAGTGAACAGCAAGTAGCCAAAGCAAAACACAAGCCAGTGAAACAACATAAACAAATCTGGCATGCAAATACAACATGCAGCGATATACAGTGACATATGATCAGAAGCAATGCAAGTGAGACAAGGCTACGAGTTCAAAAGCAATACAATATGAATCATATCAGTGAACATATATAAGCACTGAAACAAAGGAGCAAACCGAAACAATGACAATTGACAGCGGTGTGAAAACAAAGACCACAAGTGGTGCACACATCAAATACAAATGCAACACTGAAGCATACATGACAACCAGGCTACAGCCGTAAGACCAGACCAATAATGCGACTCAAGTACACATGTATAGACACACAAGAATAATCAGTGAATGATATTGCCAAAATCAGGTCGAGTATGCTACAAATATGAACACACACATATATGTAGTGCATTGAAACTAAATGGTGAAACTAAACCACAAGGAAGTCATATCTAGTGCCAAAGTCAACATAAAATCAAATGCCATAAATTCGAAATTGTGGCCAAGGAATCATCATCACAACAAAGTCAGAGCTGTGGTTGTCAAGGAATGATACAGCTCAAAATCGACGTCGTGAACAACTGACCGGAGTCAAAATGAATAAAGACAGAGATGCCAGAAATTCACAACCGTAACGACCAAAGATCGAACAGTTTAGAATCGAAGCCGTGGCAATCAAGGAATCAAGCGAAGTCAAAATCAAAACCGTGTCAATCAAGTACACCAAATTAGTCGATATGAATAAGTCAGAAATCATCATCATCATCAAAAAAAAATCGAATGGTCGTGATAAATAAATTAACAAATTCAAATAAATGTATACGAACGAAAATCAAGGGTTTTGAACCCTATATAAAAACCCAATCATCATCGGCTACAAAGGCAATTGAGTTCAAGTAAGCAAAACCAGAAAAGCAAAAGGCACAAATTACATACCAGAGCAAGATTGAACTCGATCATCAAAGGAGCCATGAGCAAAGTAAAGAGACGATCGATCGACAAAGCAAGAAAGCAAAATCCCAATTCGATCGATCAAATTTAAAGCCGGCATTTCAAAGCCCTAATTTTTAATCAGAGAGGAATGAACGAAGAAAGCCACCATTTTTTCACAAGGAAGCGGGCCGACATAGATAAAAGAAGAAAGGGAATAATATTTCACTTAAGTCAAATTGGGCCGGCCTTCTTTTCGTTAATATTAGTTTATAATAAAAGGGTTTTAAATTAGGGTTTAGTTTCTTTTGTTTTTAAATTGTTTTTTAATTTGTATTTCTCTTTTAAACGTTGTAATTACTAGTCGTGTGACTAGGGGACAGACTACGTGGCGTAGTTTGAGAATTCGCAACTCAGTGGCTGAGTTGTGGTAGGCTTTTGAGCGTAGAGTTAGGTTAGTCAGTAGCGGGTGTCACGAGTTTACGTGTGTAAGCGTGTGACTACTTAATTTCTAGTAGAAACCTTGGGGGCAGCACGTAGGCAGGGTTTTGCCGAAGCTGGGTAAATTTTGTGTCGTTCTATTTCTGCAATTATTATTCTGCTATTATCCGTACTTGATTTATTTGTGTTGAAATAATTTTATAAGCTTCTGTAATAATTTTTATAATTAACAATATCACCCTATTCACCCCTCCTCTAGGGTGAAATGGTATCAGAGCTAGGAATAGAAGTCAACTTTTGTTTTAAAAATTCGCTTTTCAAAAATCAATCTTTCTTTTAAAAATTTGAATTTTTAAAATGGCTTCTTTTAATAATGCTTTTGCTGAGGGTCAATCCATAGTTAGACCAACAATGTTCAATGGTGAATACGCCTACTGGAAAAATAGAATGAAAATTTTTCTGAAAACCATTGACGCTTGGAATATTTTTGAGACAGGTTATAGAGCACCAACTATAAATGTAGATAATAAGGAAATATATAAACCGATGGATCAATGGATAGAACTAGAAAATAAATTACAAAATGCTAATGCTAAAGCTATGAATTCTATTATCTGTTCATTAGATCAATTTGAATTTAATCGTGTCTCACATTGTCTAACTGCGCAGGAAATATGGTACACACTCGAAGTGACTCACGAAGGAACATCTCAAGTCAAAAAATCTCGCCTTGCCATGCTAAGCAGCGAATACGAAAATTTCACAATGGCCAAGGAAGAAAATGTCAAAGAAATGTACGGACGACTTTCCAATATCGTATATAAATCAAAGGCTCTTGGAAAATCATACACAGAATTAGAGATAGTCCGAAAAATCCTCAGAGTCCTTCCACGAAGTTTTAAAGCCAAAGTAACTGCCATTCAAGAATCAAAAGATTTGAAACAAATGAAAGTCGAAGAACTCATCGGAAACCTCACCACTTACGAGCTAGAAATGAAATTCAAGGAAGAGCGTGAAGGTGGAGACACTCGAAAGAAATCAATAGCTCTTAAAGGGACAACTGAAAGTGAAGATGATGATGGTGAAGCAGAACTAGCACTATTAATAAGAAGATTCTAAAGGTGGAATCACAAATATGGAAATCCGATCAAAAATCAACAAGTAAAGAGCAGATTAAACAAAGCACTAGACAAACCAGAAGAGCAGAAAATCATTTGTCACAAATGTAATAAACCCGGTCATATTAAACCAAATTATCCCCAAAATCGACTCTGTCAAGAAAAGAAACTGAAGAGGAGAAGTTTTGCAGCTACTTGGAATGAAATCGATGAAGATGAAAGTGATAGCACCGGTAGTGAGAGTGAAAGAGCAAATTTGTGTCTTCATGGTGAAATAACTGACAGTGATGATGATGAACCAAGTGTGGTATCAAAACTTACTCATTCAGAATTACTTATATATTAACACGAAGTAAATGGATGTTTTGAATGACTTAGGGAGAAGTATGCCAAACTTGAATCACAAAAGGATACTTTGATAGAGTTAAATAAACAACTTGACTAATTAGTTAAAACCTATCATAGTAGGATCCCTAATTGTGATAAGTGTCCATTATTTGAAAAAGAAACTTAAAAATCAGAAATTAATATAAAATCACTTGAAAATGACATTTTGATTTTAAAAGAAAGTGAAAATACAAGAAGAGAAAATTCTATTAAAAAGTGCACACAATTGTTAAACGAAAATGAATCTCTCAAAACACAAGTCCAACAAATGTCAACGACTTTAGATAAATTTTCAAAAAGTGAAAAATCGTTGAATATGCTATTAGGGAAGCAAACTGTTAATACAGTTAGACAAGGACTTGGATATAATAAATCTGAAAATGTTGAAAGCAATATTAATCAAGTCAATTCTATGTGCACAATTTGTAGAAAATATGGACACAATCACAATAATTGTAGGTATAGACCCAAACATGTGAAAACTATATCAATTTGGGTTCCAAAAGGCACAAATATAAAATCTCTAAAGGTTAAACAAATCTGGATGCCGAAAGGAACATATATAAATAGTTTTGGGTCTCCACAAAATTATTTTTCAAAATATTCTGCCACTAACAATCATGGACCTATAAAAACAAATAGGTCACTAAACTCTCTTCTCGTGTAGGTATGCTGGCAGGATAAGGAACAACAACAATGGTACTCGAATTCTGGCTGTTCCAGGCACATGACATGCGATAAATCAAAGTTCCTTAGCCTAGAAACGTACAGAGGTGGCAGAGTCACATTGGGTAACAATGACAAGTGTAAAATTGTCGGTAAAGGTAAAGTGGGTAACAATACATTTACCTTGAATGACGTACTATATGTTGAAAATCTGCACCATAATTTGATATCAATCAGCCAGCTATGTGATAAAGGTATGAATGTTATTTTTGACTCTGATTTGTGCAAAATTATTGACAAATCATCAAAAGAAATCTTATTTCCAGGTAAGAGGAAAGGTAATATATATTCTCTATCTTTTGATGATCTTACCCTCTCTAAATGTTTGATAGCTAAGGATATAGAAGTAAATTTATGGCATAGACGTTTAGGGCATGCTAGCATGAATTTGTTAAACAAATTAAAAAGGAAATATTTAGTAAGAGGGTTGCCATTACATGATTTTGAAACAGAAAACTTATGTAAAGCATGTACCTTGGGAAAACTTAAAAAATCATCATTTCATGCCACAAACAATGTAAGCACTTTTAGAGTTCTTGAACTAGTTCATATGGATCTGTTTGGCCTAACGACATTGCTAGCTTAGGTGGTAAGAAATATTACTTTGTGTTAGTTGATGATTACTTAAGATATACATGGGTATATTTCTTGGCTAAAAAATCAGAAACTTTTTCATACTTCACAAACTTCGCAAAATCAGTTCAAAATGATAAAGGGGTTCCTATTGTTTCGTTAAGAAGTGATCATGGTGGAGAATTTGAAAATTATGAATTTGAAAACTTTTATGATGAAAATGGTTTTAAACAAGAATTTTCTGCACCACGTACTCCACAACAAAATGGAGTAGTTGAAAGAAAGAATCGAACATTGCAAGAGTTGTCTAGGTCTATGATAAATGAGTATAAGCTACCTTTGCATTTTTGGGCAGAAGCAGTAAATACAGCTTGTTATGTAATGAATAGAGTTGTGATTAGACTGATTCTTAACAAAACACCCTATGAGCTATGGTTCAAAAATAAACCAAACATTGACTATTTCAAAGTATTTGGGTGTCCGTGCTATATTCTCAATACAAGTGATCAATTAGGAAAATTCGAAGCAAAAGCTGATGAAGGCATATTCATGGGATACTCTTCTAGAAGCAAAGCTTATAGAGTCTACAACAAAAGGAATAAAACAATCGTGGAGTCAATCAATGTGAAGTTTGATGAAGGCATTAATGAACAGGAAATGGTCAAAAGCAATGTTGAAGAGGAGAACGAAAAAGATGAGAATGAAAAACCAAAGAAACTGCAACAAAAGAAGTCCGAAGGAATCTAGATCCAGAGAGATTGAAATTCAAAGCAGATCATCCTCCAGAATTGATAATAGGAAATCCTATCACAAATGTTCAAACTCGTTCCTCCTTTAGAAATTTGTGTGATCTGTGTCTATATAGTGGATTTATTTCAGAAATAGAACCCAAAGACATATATACAACTCTTAATGATGAAAATTGGTTTATGGCTATGCAAGAAGAGTTAAATCAATTTGAGCGAAATGATGTTTGGAGTCTAGCACCTAGACCTAAGTATTATCCAGTCGTAGGAACAAAATGGATTTTCAAAAATAAATATGATGAATTTGGAAATGTGATTAAGAATAAAGCTAGATTAGTCTCTAAAGGATATAATCAAATTGAAGGAGTTGACTTCGATGAAACTTTTGCACCAGTAGCTAGACTAGAATCAATTAGGATATTGTTAGCTTTTGCTTGCTACAAAGGATTTAAGTTAAGATAAATGGATATTAAAAGTGCATTTCTTAAGGAAATTTTAAAAAAAGATGTATTTGTTGAACAACCAGAAGGTTTTGAAAGTCATGAATATCCTAATCATGTATATAAGCTTAAAAAGGCATTATATGGATTAAAACAAGCTCCTAGAGCTTGGTATGAATGCCTCAGTACTTATCTTCTTGAAAATGGGTTCAAAATGGGCTGTGTAGACACCACACTATTTATATTGCATGAAAACGATGATCTTTTAATTGTTCAAATATATGTTGATGACATTATTTATGGTGCTACTAACAATTTGTTGTATGAGAAATTTGAAAAAGTTATGCAGGAAAAGTTTGAAATGAGCTTGGTTGGAGAGTTGAAATTATTTTTAGGATTTCAAGCCAAACAAAGCGATAAAGGTACATTCATTTCTCAAACAAAATATGTTAGGGAACTTGTCAACAAATTTGGATAAAAAGATGCTAAACCAGCTAGAACCCCCATGAGCACAACAATTAAACATGACAATGATGAAAAAGGTAAGGCAGTTGATCAAAAGCAATATATAGGTATGAATGGATCACTCCTTTATCTTACTGCTTCTAGACCTGACATCATATTTTCTGTCTACTTGTGTGCACAATTTCAATCTAACCCAAAAGAATCTCATTTAAAATCCATTAAAAGAATTATTAAATATTTGTTGCACACCCCACAATTTGGTCTTTGGTATCCAACAAATGATAATTTTGAATTAAAAGGATTTTCAGATGCGGACTATGCGGGAAGTCTAGTTGATAGAAAAAGTACTAGTGGTGCATGCTTTATGTTAGGACATTCATTAGTTGCATGGTCAAGTAGAAAACAAAATTGTATTGCGTTATCTACCACAGAGGCAGAGTATATTGCTCTGAGTGGTTTCTCTGCTCAAATCTGATGGATGATACAAACTTTGCAAGACTATGGTCCAAATTTTAATCGTGTACCACTAATGTGTGATAGCAAAAGCGTAATTGATCTCGCAAATAATCATGTACATCACTCATGAACAAAATATATAGATGTTAGACATCATTTTATTAGAGATCATATTTTCAAGGAAAATATCTGCATAAATTTCATTTCAACCGATTCTCAATTGGCATACATTTTCACAAAACCCCTACCAGAAAATAGTTTTTGTAAACTACGTCTCAACTTAGGTGTTTTAGAAATTTGATTTTCTAAATATTTAACATTTTTTCTCCCTATTATTATCAAGAAAAAAGATAAATGGTGATTGAAAAAGTGATGAGTGTTGATATTTATCATAAATTAGGACTCGAGATGGTATAATTAGTAAAATTCTTTAGAAATTTAAACAAGAGTTGTAAAACTTTTTTTGTTGGTAAAAAATTCCATGACCATCTCTATTTCTATCATATTTCTAACGACCATCACTCATCAAAATTCTATATAGTTTGTCAATATGTGGTACTTTAAACAGGAATCATTCGTTTTTCATTTTACATTTTTAATAAAATAAATAAATTAATTAATAATAATAATAATAATTATTATTATTATTATAATAAAATCCAAAGTATTCACTCTCATTTAAAAGTCCTCACGGTTATGCATGGGTGAATTACTTGGAATTTGTTATGTGCTTCCATGCTCATTTAAAAGTCCTCACGGTTATGCATGTATGGAACGAATATCAAAATTGATTTTCTAAAATAAACAACTTGATTCTAATCCCATTTAAAAGTCCTCACAGTTATGCGTGGTTAGAAGATACTTGAATTCATTTTTTAAAATAAAATTGGAATACTATTAATCTCATTTAAAAGTCCTAACGGTTATGCATGGTTGGTAGATATTCAAATTCCTGATATAAATATGCCACAAACAGACACAACTGTATGGTTTTATATGATGACATCATTCCCATCATTCTAAAAGTGGAATATGCGTCTAACAAAGTATTTATGATTTATGTTTGATTTTTTATTGAAATTTAATATTTATATTCAATTGAGTTTTAATGTTGGACTAATATCTATCACTTTATCTCCATTTTTCTAACACAATTATTCTTTTGCTGATAACAAAAGAGGGAGAGAAAAGTTAAGATTTTGTCAAATAAAATCAAGCAAAGGTCAAATATTTTCTATTTGCATCTAGGCTCATTTGCATATTTTTAATGGTATGCATATATGAAGGGGGAGCTTTGTGAGGAGACGAGCATTTAAATAGGGGGAGCAATTAGAGTATATTAATGATCAAATACATTTAACATATTCAAAATCTTAAATATATGTTTGTTATCGTCAAAAAGGGGAGATTGTTGAATATGCGATTATATGATTTTATTTTGTATGATAATAAACATATATATATTCGTTTAAATGTATTTGTTAATGTACTATTTTATTTTTCATAGATTAAATAAATATTTGCTGAATAAAATAAATAACACAGAATTTTAATTCAAACAGAAATTTTATTCAACCAAATATTTATTACAATTTTTGAATAGTACAAATTTCAAGCTCTCACTATATACAATTTCAATTACAATACAAATTTAATTAAATTACAATTCACATTTACATTGCACCTCACTACATATCACTCATTCACTCAACTCGTACTGATCTTCAACTTCATTCCAATGTGAATCCAGCATCTGAGCAATCTGCAGAAATATACATTGAAGCAGTAAAATTGAAAATAAAATATTTTTACAGTATAAAATAAAATGTGGATTTTGAAAATAATATTTGCCTCAGTTATTTAGGTTGTTCGGCATCATCTAATTTTGAATTCATCATACACGAACAGCTTGTTACATACACAATGTATCCCTGTATATGCCATAAGGCCGTGCACACCAATATATACACTTGATAGAATTACAGGGACAGCTGAGCACAGGTCTAACCCAAAACGTCGGGTTCAACTCAAGTGCAATAAAAATAATGTCACAAGGTCAAACCCGAGCTCCAAGCTGGATTCAAACAGGTGCAGTTCGAATATACAAGTTTAATAAAATGGTCAGGTGCAAGCACACTCGAGGCACGGTACACATCAACCCAATGAAAACCAAAAATGTGCTCAAAGAAAATCCAGACCACATAAAGGAATAAACACATGAATGTACAACTACAAGTGTGTCAACCAAACAATTCAATGCAGCAGCACAGGCCTCAACATCAAAGACAGAGAAACCAGAATGCAAACATATATAACAGTGGACAATGCAATGAACTGACATAAATAACAATGGCACTGCCTCAACTGTCAATGCATAAGCACATGCACCAGTGATACCAGCGAAGACCACAAGCTAATCCAAACAACAACGAAGTCAACAATGAATCAAAGATTACAAACCAAAGGCTAAAAGTTCAAGTCACTGCTAACATGACTCGAAGCATATACAGGAATGCAACAATAAATCACAACCAGAGCTTAATACATGTGAACTCAGGTGGAAACATGTATATACAAATGCCACTGTGGTTTCGACAAACCAAGACAAGCTTATATATCAAAGTGCAGATGACCAGTGAACAGCAAGTGGCCAAAGCAAAACACAAGCCAGTGAAACAACATAAATAAGTCTGGCATGCAAATACAACATGCAGCGATATACAGTGACATATGATCAGAAGCAATGCAAGTGAGACAAGGCTACGAGTTCAAAAGAAATACAATATGAATCATATCAGTGAACATATATAAGCACTGAAACAAAGGAGCAAACCGAAACAATGACAATTGACAGCGGTGTGAAAACAAAGACCACAAGTGGTGCACACATCAAATACAAATGCAACACTGAAGCATACATGACAACCAGGCTACAGCAGTGAGACCAGACCAACAATGCGACTCAAGTACACATGTGTAGACACATAAGAATAATCAGTGAATGATATTGCCAAGATCAGGTCGAGTACGCTATAAATATGAACACATACATATATGTAGTGCGTTGAAACTAAATAGTGAAACTTAACCACAAGGAAGTCATATCTAGTGCCGAAGTCAACATAAAATCAAATGCCAGAAATTCGAAACCATGGCCAAGGAATCATCGTCACAGCAAAATCAGAGCTGTGGTTGTCAAGGAATGATACAGCTCAAAATCGACGCCGTGAACAACTGACCGGAGTCAAAATGAACAAAGATAGAGATGCCAGAAATTCACAACCGTAACGACCAAAGATCGAACAGTTCAGAACCGGAGCCTTGGCAATCAATGAATCGAGTGAAGTCAAAATCAAAACCGTGTCAATCAAGTAAACCAAATTACTCGATATGAACAAGTCAGAAATCATCATCAGCATCAAAACAAAATTGAATGGCCAAGGTAAATAAATTAACAAATTCAAATAAATGTATACAAACGAAAATCAAGGGTTTCAAACCCTATATAAACCCAATCATCATCGGCCTTCTTTTCATTAATATTGGTTTATAATAAAAAGGTTTTAAATTAGGGTTTAGTTTCTTTTGTTTTTAGTTTGTTTCTCTTTTAAACATTGTAATTACTAGTCGTGTGACTAGGGGACAAACTACGTGGCGTAGTTTGAGAATTCGCAACTCAGTGGCTGAGTTGTGGTAGGGTTTTGAGCGTAGAGTTAGGTTAGTCAGTAGCGGGTGTCGCGAGTTTACGTGTGTAAGCGTGTGACAACTTAATTTTTAGTAGAAACCTTGGGGGCAGCACGTAGGCAGGGTTTTGCCGAAGCTGGGTAAATTCTGTGTCGTTCTATTTCTGCATTTATTATTCTGCTATTGTCTGTGCTGCTATAATTTTGATTTATCTGTGTTGGAATAATTTTATACGCTTCCGCAATAATTTTTATAATTAACAGTATCACCCTATTCATCCCCCCCCCCCACAAGGGTGAAATAGATCCTACAAATGTTTTTGTACACGTTTGAAATTCAGTCGACTGCCCAAGCAAGTTCAGTCGACTGAATCTGTAACTGTTATTTTTCTCCAAATGACACTTCTTTTGATCAAAGGGTTCCTTCTTCCTGGAAGGTCACAACTCTTAGATTCTAATAGATGTCGATTTCCAAAGTCATATCTAATCACACACTATATGTACACTCAAGATTCATAGATCCAATGACCTAATTTCCTATTCTCTTTTGATCTATAGCACTTAGCATTCTTGAGTTCAATATCAATAAGCTTTCATACAATCATTGCTTACGTATTCATTTTCATATTCTTTAAGCAATATTAAACTTCCTACTCTTCATACACACATAAATATACACATCTACTTTGAGGATAAGATTATATGAAGGGCGTACTACAAGTGACAAATCCGTGTTATTCAGAACACACAAAGTCAAGTTATATCCAGTTTGTAAGAAAGTCATGTTTGGCTGCTCAAGGGGTGCAATACCTGTTCCTACAGGTTAAGTGAGGGTTGTTAGCTATAATTCCAAAGGGAGTATGGGACTGGACGTAGAACGGGAGTTCGAACCAGTATAAAAATCTCTGGTGTCATTTTACTGCTATTATTTATCTTACAGTTATTTTCCACACTGGTTATTTATTATACTCCATATTACACGATCCTGTAGCACAGTCACTTTCATTTGGCATCACAGCAAGGCCATCATATAACTGTAACGTAGTTATCTAATATTGTTTAAATATGGAAAACAACACCAGCACTGTTGCTAACACTACCTTTTACTATTGCTAACACTACCTTTTTAGAAGGTCAATCTACTGCATGACCACCTCTATTTAATGGAATGAACTATAACTATTGGGATACTAGAATGAGAATCTATATATACGCAAGTAGTTATGAAACCTGGAACATTATGCAATCTGAATATACTATTCCTACTACTGAATAATCAACATGGTCTAACACATAAAAATTAGACGCTACTGCAAATGCTAAATCTATTAATAGGTTATATTGTGCATTAGACAAAAATGAATTTAATAGAATAAGCATGTGTAAAAATGCTCATGATATTTGGCGTACACTTAAAATTAAATATGAAGGTACTAACAAAGTAAAACGGAATAAAATTTCTATGCTCAAAAATCAGTTCTAGAATTTTAAAATGAAGCAAGATAAGACTATAAATGAAATGTACTCTTGATTTCAAGGTATATATCATTCTTTGATAGCATTAGGAGAAACTTATACAGATTTTGATATTGTTTTTAAAATCCTCAACTCACTAACGGATTAGTGGCAAAAGAAAGTCTTTGCCGAAGAAGATAACGACATTTCGACCATAAAACCGGAGGAGTTGATAGAAAATCTAATGTCCTATGAAGCTAGTCTCCAAGCAAAACTAGTATAGTCTTACGATAAGAAGAATATAACATTCCAGGTAGAAAACGATGAACCAGATTTAGATGAGGAAGATACGGCGTTCACTGCTAAAAATTTCAAAAAGTTTTTGAAATTTAGAAAGAGCAACAAATTTACAAATAATAAGAATAGCTCCAGCAACAATAACAACACCAACAAACCATCATCATCTGCTCTAGAATGTTATGAATGTCACAAGAAAGACTGTCCTGAGAAAAAGAAAGACAAACATAAGCACAAAAAAGAAAGATTCAAGAAGATAGCTTTCTCTGTCACGTGGGACGATTCGAAATCATCTTTATCATCTGATAGTGATTCAGAACAAGCCAACATTTGTTTTATGGCCATAAAAGATGAGGTAAGTGATCTAACTTTTGATGATCTTTCAGAAATCAATTCAGAATTACTTGATAAATTAAAAGGCCAAAATAGAAAGTACTAAGAAACTCTTAAAAAATTGGATAGAACTGAAATCAAAGTAGAGATGTTAAGAGATGAAAAGAAAATTTTAGAAGAAGAACTTCAAGTTACTTAAGAATCTTGTTTTAATATGACATCTAAACTTTCTTTGCTAAGTCAAGAGATAGAAACTCAAAAAGAAAAGAATAATGATTTATTAATTGAGAATCATGACCTTAAAGAAAATGTCAAGATTTTAGAGTTAGATAATTCTAGACTTAAAACAAAGTTAGAAGACTTACTAAATATGTCTTTAATTTTAATAAAGGCAGAGAAAATCTTTCCAAAATTATAGAAAATTCTCAAATTGTTTCTAATAAAAGAGGACTAGATATAAGCATTCTTCTAAATTATTTCTATGAAAAAGAATTCTTCATATTATTTTTAATAAAGATGAAAAACTAAGTTCAAAAATCTCATATTTTACTAAAACAATCAAAATTTGGGTTTCCAAAACAAATAATTCTTTGATTAGAAATAAATGTACAAAACCTTTTACAAAAACTATTCATAAAAACAATGATTTTGTTTTCAAAAGGAATACTGAACCCACTTGGGTTTGGCTTACTAAGACCTAACTCTTAGGACCCAAAATACAATGGTGGGTACCAATGTTAATTCTTTATTTTGTAGGTACCATCCAAAAAAGAGGAAAATTGATACTAGACAGTGGTTGCTCAAAACACATGACAGGAAACAAGAAAATGCTCACGAATATTATCTACTCAAATGGAGGTTCCGTCACATTTAGAGATAATTCCAAAGGATATGTCATCGACAAAGGCGATGTGAGCAATAACGGTATATCACATTTACCTCTTATTACAGATGTTTTGTTAGTTAAAAATTTAAAACACAATTTACTTAGTGTCATCCAATTATGTGACAAAGGATTTGATATTTCACTTTCTGAAAATAAATGTAGCATTTTGATCAAAATAAAAATCTTATTTTTGAAGGTTTTAGAGATAAAAATATTTATGTTTTAAATATGAATATAAATCACAATACAAATATGTGTTTAATAGCCAAAGAAAATAATCCTTGATTACGACACAAAAGATTTTGCCATATTAATTTCAAAGCTATAAATAAATTATCTAAAAATGATTTAGTCAAAGGTTTACCAAAATGAATTTTAAAATAAACAATATTTGTGATGCTTGTCAATTATGAAATTTATCAAAATCGTCCTTTAAATCGAAGAAAAATATTACTACTATACAACCCTAGAACTATTGCATTTGGATCTCTTTGGTCCAAATAAAGTTCAATCTATAAACCATAATAAATATATGTTTTTTATAGTAGATGATTTCTCAAGATATACTTGGACTATTTCTCCGAAAAATAAAAGTGATACTTTTGAAAATTTTAAGATATTTGCATAAAGAATTCAAAATCTCAAAAATTAAAAAATTAAAAATATTAGAAGTGATCGTGGAGGTGAATTTGAAAATGAAGCTTTTGAACATATTTGTAATAAAAAGGGAATTTACCTTAATTTTTCTTTTCCTAGAACACCACAACAAATGAAGTTACAAAAAGGAAAAATAGACCATTACAAGAATATGCAAAAACTTTATTAAATGGAAGCACATTGCCAAAAATTTTCCTAGCAACTGCTTGCTATGTTCTAAATCGTGTTTCCATTCGACCTCTAACAAAACATACTTCATTTTAGCTTTTTTATGAAAGAAAATCAGATTTATTTTAAAACTTTCGGCTCAAAATGTTTATTTTAAACACAAATGATCAGCTTGGAAAATTTGATCCAAAATCCAATGAAGGAATCTTCTTAGGATATTCAGAATGAAGCAAAGCTTATCGAATCTTCAATAAAAGAACAAAATCAATCGAAGAGACTCTTCATGTTCCATTCGATGAAAATTTCAAACTTAATAAAAACTTTGAGGATGATGAAATAATACCTAATACAATCTCAAAAAAGGTTTCTCAAAATAGTTTTAAGGAGGATGAAAACATTGTTTATAAATTTGAAGAAGATGAAATATGAAAATGAATTAAGATCTCCTCCTAGAATTTTACGAGATCACCCAGTAGAAAATGTCATAGGAGAAACTGATTCACATGTTAGAACTAGAAATCAACTCAATCAAATGGGACATGTAGCATTTCTTTCGAATATTGGACCTAAGATTGTAAAAGAAGTCTCTACTGATGACTATTGGATTATAGCTATGCAAGAAGAGCTAAACCAATTCGAACGAAATGAAGTTTGGGAACTAGTTCCTAGACCAAGTGATAAATCAGTAATTGGTACTAAATGTGTCTTTAAAAACAAAGCAGATGAACAAGGTAATATAATTAGGAATAAAGCTAGGTTAGTTACACAAGGACGTAATCAAGAAGAAGGAATTGACTAACGAAGAAACATTTGCTCTAGTCGTACGACTTGAAGCAATACGAATCTTATTGGCCTTTGCATGTTTCATAATTTCAAACTTTATCAAATGGATGTTAAAAGTGCTTTTTTAAATGATTATATAAAAGAGAATATTTATGTTGAACAACCTCCCCTATTTACACATGAAAATTTCCTAACCACGTCTATAAATTTGCTTTCAGACATTTTGGTCTTTAAATTGTGGTATTGTGTAAGTATTTAAAACTCTATGTTTACTATATGTATGTCATGTTGTACTATTATTCTCGGATGATGTGACTGTTCTATTTCTATGTTATGTGCTAAGTCTTAGTTATATATATATATATGTATGTATGTATGTATGTATGTATGTATGTTCCTTCGTCATATTACTAGTACTTTAAATGTTATATACCTTGAGTACTCTCCTTTTTGTTGATGACAAAGGGGGGGAAAAACATAAATTATTTACAAGAAATATAGCGTAGATTCAGGGGGAGAATACAATGTCAAAGTTGCAAGCATATTACTCAGGGGTAGAGACATTTTAACAAATCTAATCGAAGATTCACTCGTAGCAAATGGGGTTGTCATCATCAAAAAGGCAGAGAATGTTGGATCATAAGGTTTTGAATGCTGATAAGAGACTAAAGTTCACGAAACTACGACTACGGAAAATCCAGACTCATCGACTCAAATATGGTTGATATTGATGTTATCTAGAGTCAATAAGTTTATAGATTCTATTATAGAGAATTGTTAAAATCTATCCTCAAGGTTCATCACTCACAAATTCGTTTACAAAACTAGCATTTGTTTTATAAAAAATTTATATACACATACAAAATACTTTCACGGCACTAAAAT
The DNA here is from genome assembly GCA_030765085.1 of Allium cepa. Taxonomy (NCBI): domain Eukaryota; kingdom Viridiplantae; phylum Streptophyta; class Magnoliopsida; order Asparagales; family Amaryllidaceae; genus Allium; species Allium cepa. The sequence continues at coordinate 572,155,634 of CM060929.1, forward strand.
AACAGCATCAGTCGACTAATCCATATAAGACAGTCGACTGAGGCTGTGTACAAAAAATTTAATATATATACAATAAACAATCGACTGAACTTCCTAGGTCAGTCAGCTAACACTGTACGTTTTTGTGCACTTCAAAATTCAGTCGACTACCCAAGCAAGTTCAGTCAACTGAATCCGCAACTGTCATTTTTCTCCAAAAGACACTTCTTTTGATCAAAGTTTCCTTCTTCCTGGAAGGTCACAACTCTTAGATTCTAATAGATGTCGATTTCCAAAGTCATATCTCATCACACACTATATGTACACTCAAGATTCATAGATCCAATGACCTAATTTCCTATTCTCTTTTGATCTATAACACTTAGCATTCTGGAGTTCAATATCTACAAGCTTTCATACAATCATTCCTTACGTATTCATTTCCATATTCTTCAAGAAATATCAAACTTCCTATTCTTCATGCACACACAAATATACATATCTACTTTGAGGATAATATTATATGATGGGTGTACTACAAGTGACAAATCCATGTTATTCAGAACACACAAAGTCAAGTTAAATCCAGTCTGTAAGAAAGTCCTGTTTGGTTGCTCAGGCGGTGTAATACATGTTCCTTTGGGTTAATTGAGGGTTGCTAGCTATAATTCCAGGAGTCTGGGATTGGACGTAGAACGGGAGTTCGAACTAGTATAAAAATCTCTGGTTTCATTTTACTGCTATTATTTATTTTATAGTTATTTTTCGCACTAGTTATTTATTATACTCCATATTACACGATCCTATAGCATAGTCACTTTCATAGTTTCGGTCAAAACTCCAATAATATCTATAGTGAATTTGATCAGTCCATAAACAAAATTGATTTAATAGTAGCATTTATTATTAACCGTTCTACTCTGGTATTTATTTTGAGTTGACTATAGTTGACCGTCATACTAACCTCACATAATTAAGGAGATGTATTCTCTTTTAATAGTGCTTCACATTCAATGCTTCAGCTCAAACCCAAATATAGTTGCTTAAATTCTCACTGTGCCATGATTTAACTATAATCAAAGTGTTGTATCCACATTATAGTTCCATAATATACTCAAGTTCAGAGAACAATGCAACATTATCACATTGAGATTTCGTGTTTGACCTAGTTGCTATTAACCGATGGAAAACTCTGAGATAAGTCATTTCATAGTTATCCAATAATTATGAGTACATCACCCCTTGGTCCCTAGCATACAAGATTTATACATTGCCCAACTTTTGGAGAGTGTTAAGTACTCTGGTCTTAATGGTTATATTGATATCCTTTCTTAAAATGTCTTGGCTAGGAATATTTAAAACAAAATCTTATTTTTATATTACGGTTAATTATTCATGATTGCAACTATTTGCAACAACAATAACATAATTTTTTATTTAAGTATTTTCTTATCGATGTACTTTAAATCAATTCCTTAATATATTTATATCACAATATAACAAATTATATAAAAGAAAATAAACACCTTTATAAACAACATTGATTATAGATTTAGATATTTATGACAAATTATATAATTGATCCTAGAGCAAACCTCTAACTCTCTCATATATATATATGTATGTATGTATATGTATGTATGTGTATGTGTATGTATATGTATATGTATATATAACTGGATGTAGAGATATTTGCAGTGAATATTCAATAACTGTATCATTAATTATCTATGATGTGTATGTAAGTAGGATATAGTCATTCCCCATGTGATGTATCTACACCAATTTCCCCTATGACTTGTTGTGGTGTCTTGAGTCGCATATATTGAGTATGTAGACGGTAATAGAATGGAGATAACCATATAGCAAGCTTACATGAACTTCGATGGACCATACCTGCAATTATGTCCATGGTCGAAAAATATTGAATGCATGGCGTGGTTTGTCATGTCATTAATTATATATGTGTGTGTGTGTGTGTGTGTCAAGTAATTGTACGTAACATGACCTTGATCGAATAGTAAACTATATTTTTATATGTGGCTCTAACTCTATAGATGTAGGTGGCACAGGTTAAGGTTTGTTTACATTTGTATTAGATAATAATGATGTTATACCATTATTTTTGTAGTATATGTGAAATAGATTTGTTTCACTCACTCAGACATATGTTTGACCACTCTCCACATTTTTCTTTGTGTTCGTCATTGATTGGTTGATTTAGCATAGAGTCGTGCTAGTACAAGTGACACTGGAGGCACAGATGATAAAGATGTTATTTATGTATATATTGTATATAATGACATCTAACATTCAATATCATATTTTATGTGGATTGGTATTGTACGGATCTATAACTAAGGATATCTGACTATAATTTTATTTGAATATACAATATTTGATATTAAATTATTCCTTTTGTAGTGAGATTAGCTAAAATATCATTATGTTTATCTATATTGTAAACCCAATGATCCATTATTTTTAGCTTCATGGTTCGAACATCGATTCAAGTGCTAAAATAGAGGGTCGAAAATGGTAGGTGTTGCATTGAGTGTTGTGGAAATTTTAAGGGAGATAAGTATGCCATCTTATGACGTCGTATATCTCTACATCATATGTATGCTCCCTTAAGTTTTAATGAGTTTTAATTCACTTAACCTCTTTATATACACATGTGATATGTGTATATACAATATTGATTTTATCACAACACTATTCATATATGTACCTTCATTAATTAAACTCTTTTAATTAATATGAATATAACTTTAATTTTTATATAAAATTATATTTAAAAAAATTTAAAATTTTGATTTAAATAAACTAATTAAATTTTTAACATTTAAATATGCATATTTAAATCAACTTAAGGCATAAAGCATTTTTGGGCCTTCCATTAAGGGAATACCCTAGGAATTGACGAGTCAGGAAAATGCCATGAGTATGGAGGGTTTCTGATCATAAGAACGTTACATTTTCCTTAGTGAAAAACCCTTTCCTAAACACCCATTCAGGTGGACTTTTCAAAAGACTACCCCACATGTCAGTAATATCATGTTAACACAATATGGGCTCTGGTATCATTGTTGGATCTGGTGCATTGGTAGTAGGGGAAAAAGGCAAATATAAAAAATCCTTTTGTTAATTATTGTACTAAATCTTTAACTTCTGTTATCATGAATAATTTTGTTACGTTAAACCATTTTTAATGTCAATATAATACAAAGAAGAGTTTTATGGTTTAAAATTTAATTTGATTAGATTTTACTTTATTTATTTTATTTTATAATTATTATTTTACATCATAATTGAATATATATATAATGTAAAAACCAACATTATCATAAAGGTAACAAAATATTGAACTAAAAAATATACAGAGTACAATGTAATATATATAATTATGTACGTTTTTGGCCACTGGGATCCTTGATAACAAGGTATATAAATAAACATCTCATATGTAATGTGTGTGTGTGTATATATATATATATATATATATATTTATAACAAGTCAAGTGTATATAGTTAATTATTTTTAGTAAATATATGCATGCATGTATGTTTATTGAGCATGGCCTATAACTGATTTTTAAAATTTTATTATTTAAAAAGGCTCACGATCAAAGAGATTTATTCTTCGATTTAATTTTTTTTTAAATGTATTTAGTATAATATGTATAAGAGAGAGAGAGAGAGTGTGTGTGTGTGTGTGTGTTTGTCTATATATAGATAATTATACAATATAATAATTACAATTGTGAATAATACATAATAGATATATATATTATGTATGTGAGAGCTCAACCAAACGAATAAATTATTGTTTTCCAGATATTATATATATATATATATATATATATATTTTAATACGAATTGAACTAAAAATATTACTTAGTCAAAATTAGAGTAGTTGAGTATGTGTGTAAATTAATAGGTGTTAAAGCCTAAAATAATTTTTTTTAAATATATTATGACAAGTATTATATACATACATATTATTATTTAAAGTACTTTAAGTGCATACATATATTAAAATAAATTAATTAATTACTTATATAGGTCGAATAAAAAAACTAAGGTGTGTGTATTAATTTCACATTTAAAATATATATCTATAGCATACTTAAATATAAATACATGTACAAACAAAAATGTTTTATATGTTCATTTCTATGACTAATAGATGCATGTCTATATGTTAATCTGCTTTTTAGCGAACCACATTTCAACCAGAATTTGAAGGCAAAGACAAAATGACTCAAAAACTTGGAAGCTCACTTAGAAGAAGTAGAGGAACAATTGGGAGAAATTTCAGTGGAAATTAGACTAGGGAGATAACTCGATGAAGAGTGATTTTAACTCAGTGAAGTGTGATTTTAGTTAATGGAGAGTGGTTTTAACTCGATGTAGAGTGATTTTGGTCGATGAAGAGTGGTTTTGGGTCAGTGAAGAGTTGTTTTTACTCTCCTTTTTGCCTTCCCAAAACCATATACTTCGTATACTGCTCCAACCACTTATGGACAAGTGATTTTCCAAAGTTTGGATGAACAATTCCAAGGATTGATGAGAAGAAATCAAAGGAAGCAGGATAATTCAGTGTTATCGGGAAGATCATTAGAATCAACTAAAAGTCGATGCAAAAGACCTTGAAACATATTGAATAGAGGATAGAAGAGCAGAACAAGTGAAAGATTCACTTTACAACAAGCAAAACAGATCGGTACCGATCCATTTTAGATCGGTGTTGAGTTGTTTTCTTGGTTCATGGGCCTTTGGCTCACTTGTACAAAATCGAGCTAGCTTCTGGACTTCGCTATAAGCGGGCTGCTAAACCTGTTCACCCATTTCTCTATAAATACCATGCATACAACAACTAGAGAATCATCATCTTCTTCTTCAGCTCTGGTCCTCTCCTCCATTAAAGTCGCATAAGATACTACTTATTCTAGAACTTAGATCAGCAAATCCTTGGTACTAGCGACTCTTAAAAAATATAGAAACACCATTGTAAATCTGAGATTGACCAGATTGTAGTCAGATCTGATATATTTAGATGTAATATGGAGAGGAAATAGCTAATAACAAAATACAAAGTAGACGTTGGTCTGAAATTGTCGAACCACTATAAAAATTCTTTTACTTTCTTATTGGTTTTTTGTATTTTTGGTTAGATCTTTACAATTTGGTGCTTTCATTTGATATTTGGGTGTTGGTGCCATTTTTGGCATTAACTTTTGGTGCTTTCACTGAGAAAGAAACTAGATCTAAAGACTTAAAACTTGAATTTGAGATTTAAAGAAGATGAAGAGGCATAACGTAAGATCTAAGGTTGGAGGAAGCCAACTAGAGCTTGGGAGCATCCAGGGGGTATCCTCAAATTCTCATCAATCCATCTACATAACCAGAGGAGATGGAGAGAATGATGAAAGAAATGCAAGAAGGAATAATGGCTCGACGATAGGAGATGTTAAATTGGTTTTTATATGGATTGACGATAAAGAGCAGCTGGAGTAACCACAATTTAGGATCAAAGACTAGAAGCCGCTGTAAAAGAATCTGGAGTTGGAGCTGTGAAATAATGCCCCGTATACAGAACCAATCGATACCGACCAAACTCCTCTCAGTATCAAAAGATATTTACTTAAGGGCACGATCGATTTGGATCTAAGATGAGCTCTTAGACTAGAATGGAGGACGTTGGAGCCAGAGAGGCAGATTGGAATGCAAATGCATAATAGCAGGAGCTGAAATCAGAAGCTTACCATAGGAACGGGGAGCCGAATGAAGTAATGGATCATAGACTTCCATTGGATAATAACCTCATACCCGAGATGGATTGGGATCAGGTTCAATTCCTTTATCTCGCCTTTTATTTTAAACAATATCACTATCAGACCACTTACACATGTTCGAGATCCTGATTAGTCCTTAGGCATGCTCTGAGGGGATGTCTAAAGGTGATCCTTGATAGGATTAGATGTTATGATGCCTCATATATGCCTTGACTTAGGCTCCATAAATGATGACCAAAACTAATTAGGAAATAGCAATGGATATTGATGACTTCCTAGAATTGATTAGGATTTTATAAACCACTTAAATGTGATGACTGATATTGATCGTGGTAGTCATGTCCGGAGAGACGGGGCGGTGACTACAAGGTGCAAGTTCCCTTGCCAGAGAGCGAGTGGATAGACTTGTACGAAAAGTAAGCCCCTCACTAGAGAGTGAGCAGATGGCTTGGTCGTTGGGTCTCCTCGTGGTTAAGCGAGCGGATTAGGCTTGGCAAGGATCCAGAGAGATCAAACCCTAGCTTAGGTGACAAAGGATCCAGAGAGATTGGATCCCGAGATTGGCTGATAAACAATCCGGAGAGATCGAATCCCTGGATTGGCTGATAAACGATCAAGAGAGATCAATACCCTAGATCGAATAATAAACGATCTAGAGATATTAAACCCTATATTAAAAGATGAACGACACGACAAGACCAAGCCTCATAGCAGATGTAGATTTGATAAAAGGATTTAAATGCCTTGCAATTAGGAAAAAGGAAATAAACCCTGGGCGATTCACTGGGATTAAGATCAATGGACAGCTGAAGAGCTCAATAATCGAAGAATGACTCTATTGGAAACTTGTTTTTGAGCAAAGCACACCTTACATTCAAAAGACGTACTTTGAGGGGCAAGTGTTAACCGCTTTTTAGCAAAGAAGATTTCAACCAGAATTTGAAGGTCAAGGCAAAGACAAAATGATTGGACAATTTGGAAGCACACTTAGAAGAAACAGAGAAACAACTAGGAAAAATTTCAGTGGAAATTAGACTAAGGAGGTAACTCGGTGAAGAGTGATTTTGGTGGGTAAGGAGTTGTTTTAACTTGATTAAGAGTTGTTTTTTCCTTTCCTTTCTACCTCCCTAACTCCATATACTTCACATATTGTTCCAATCACTAGTGGACAAGTGATTTTTCTAGAGTTTTGATGAGCAATTCCAAGGATTGATGAGAAGAAAGCGAACGAAACAGGATAATATAAGTGCTATCGTAAAGACCATCAGAATCAACTCAAAGTCGATGGAAGAGAGCTTGGAACACATCGAATAGAGGATATAAGAGCAGAATAAGTGAAAGAGTTCTCTTTGCAATAAGCAAAACAGATCGGTACTGATCCATCTTAGATCGGTATAGAGTTGTTTTCTTGGTTTGTGGGCCTTCGTCCTCGCTTGTACAACACTGGGCTAGCTTTGGGACTTCACTACAAGCGGAATTCTGAACTTATTCACCTATTTCTCTATTAATACCGACCATAAAGCAATTAAACGGGATCTTCTTCTTCTTTACCTCTGACCTTTCCTCCATTAAATTCACCTAGGATATTACTCTTTGTTGCTCTAGGACTTAGATAAGAAAATCCTTGGTACTAATGACTCTCAAACAATCAAGAAACTTCATTATAAATCTGAGATCCACAAGATTGTGGCCCGATCTGATATAAATAGTTGTAATCTAAAGAGGAAATAGCTAATAACAAAATGCAAACGTAGGCTAGAGATTTTCAAACCACTATAAAAAAAATTGTGTCTCCTTCTACTTTCTTGCTAATATTTGCTTGTATGATTTGGATCCCGACATTTTGGTGCTTTCATCCAATATTTGGGTGTTGGTGCCAAAAAATGGTGCTAACATCACACACACGGATATATATATATATATATATATATATATATATATATATATTTCATATTTAAAATATATATCTCTAGCATACTTAAGTATAAATTAATTTATATGTATAACCCAAAATCTTATACATATTTACTATTATGGTCGACGGATGTATGTCCATATATAATAATAAAAAATATTGTAATATACATCTTCGATCTAGCTGGTTATTGATACTTTGTATTTGCAAGCTTTTTCCTATTCGGAGTATGCTTCCTTTCTCCTCCTAACCTGGTTTGAAAAGTTGACTATAGGCTCTAACTTCTCTCTAATGGAGACTGGTTTTATTGGTAGAAAGTGTGAAAAAGCTTGGTTTGACTATATTAACCTCTCTAAGGTAATCTTTCATACACCACCACTCTAAGTATTAGTGGTAGCATACCTATCTCAATGATCGATACAGTATAGAAATGCTTCATATGGTGTACATATCTACCAAGAATTTGTGTCGGTTTCTTTATAGTTAGCAAAACTATATGCTACGCCAATCGATATAATATATTGACATGAAAGTTGAACTCCATTGGGATGCCCATGTCTGCATTCATTGACGTACATTGTAATGAGTGCCAATCCTTAATAAACAATGAACGTATTATCATGATCGAATATCTGGTTAGATCCCTAATGCATAATAGTTCTTTCACATATCTGTCTAACCGAAGAATTCAATCTGATCTCTCAATCATACCATCCCCTTACACCACATGTTGCAATGCATTTTAGAAAATTTAAGTTCACTTATTTGACTATGTTATTACCATTTGTATATGTCAAGAACTAATATATATTTAAATTAATATATGGTTAGCTTATATATAATTATTACATTTTCTTTTGTTGATCATCCAACCGATGATCTTTGACTCTATTCCAGTATTAGCAAGATTATTATCTTACTTTCTTTTTTAATGTCATCCACCTGGTTTGTTGGTATGCTCTCCTCATTTTGTGGTTCATATTTTCATCAAAAAAGGGAGAGAGGAGGGTTGCATTTTATAGCGACAAAATGACTATAAGATATCCAGATACCTCTCTCTTTTCCTCATTGTTCTCTAAACCTAATATCTACTTAAATAAATAAATAAAACTCAACAAACTACATTTGTGATGGGCCCCTTTCTCGTAAATTTTAGGCTTAATTAGTACCAAATTATATATTTATTTTAGATTACTTATTTAATTAAATTATAATATAACATTTATATACAATTTTAATTAATTTATAAGATTTCAAATAAGTAAAAAAACCAATAAAAAATTAATACAACAATTATTTTGATTTCCTCTATTTCAATTTATAGTAATTATAAATTAATTCGATTAAGCCGAATTTAGAATATACTAATGAATATTATTGTGTGGCTCCTTAGAGTGGACCCAGCTATTGACTAATATTTTAGCCAACCTCGAAATCATTGTTGAGAATTGATTTTAGAAAAGGTTACTTACCAATATCTTGATTTAGAAATGTAAAATGAGGATATAAATTATGTAACTAGTAAAGAGACACAAGATCTAGAGTGGTTCAATCTAAGTTGATCTATGTCTACTATGAGGGTTGTCTTATTACTTTGTTTCTCTTATAATCACTCGTATTATAAGAGATAATAACAAGAAAATAACATGCTTGAGAGCTGATGTGTTCAACTCCTATAAAAATGCATGTTTTTCTATATTAATAGATGTTGGAATTTTATTTTTTAAGGTTGAGATTGCGCAGCAACAGCCAGGGAGTTGCTCTCAATGGTCAATTTTTTTTGGTTGATGTTACGCCAAATATGATGCTAAATGGACCGTATGGATGAGATGATTGCTAAATATCAAATGTACTTAAGCATGCTTGGTCAAAAGCAGGCGATATTAGATCAGGGAGTGGTTATGCAGTGGTGGTTTTCTAAGGTGGAAGTAGAGAACGTGGAGTGGTTATTGCATAATAGCACTTTTGTTAGATGAATAGTGTCATATGTGTCAGTCTATTAGTGAAGTTGTGTAGTCGTAGCTTCTTTAGGTAGTGGCAGTCTAGCACCTATAGCCAATCTAGCTACGTCAAGGCACAAAAATTTCAAAGGTGCGGGAGGATGAGTTAGAAAGCGAACGACGGACCTTCCTGGGAAGTAGGCTAGTGATCGAGCTATTGTCTATTGTCTTTGCCATGCCTATTGATGACTACACAGGCTTGTTTGGTTCGTGCATGCTCGATATCAAGCGGATTGCATTGTTGGGGGTACTAGCCATTCGAGCATGGTGGGCCAAGATACGGTCCTAGATGTTAGCTATTGGAATCATGCAGGCCGGTAAAACTGTAAGGGTCGACCCATCTCACACTTGTCGAAAAAAAAGAGCAACATTTTTCTCCCCAAGTTCATGCCTACGAGTAGGGGCAGACTTTCCATGCATACATTTGTTACTGGGAAACATGACTTTATGGTATTTGTGCTAGTAGTTGGTTTCTCAATGTTTGCTGTAGCAGTTTAGAGATGCAACTGTCAATTTAACAGTAATGATGAAACCTAGATGGTCCAGATTGTTTCCTACTTGGTTAATCGAGCGGCTTACTTTAGCCATCATCATATATGAATACCCCATTTCTTATCCACTTTAATCTTTACCAAGCCATGGTGAATTTATTTCATTAAAAAGATTAAAAAAGAAAAAGCTTCTAACTTCCATGCCTTAATTTAGCAACCGTAACCACGATTTCAATCAGTTTCCTATGTCGATTCCTTATGCCTTTTATTTGATGCCATGTTGATTCCTCAAATCATTTTTGAGACGTTGAATAGTTTTATACTATTGTTGCTGCCTTTTTGTTTCCATTTTTTATTTTGATGATCTATATATGGTCATTGCACTAATTAACCTTCTTCAAGCACGACATTGAATAATCGTCATTGCGAGATTAACATCTTTCACTTGGCATTTGAAAATTATCTCGATCGTCTACCAAACACACAAGTTGTTGTGCAAAAATTGCACAAATGCAGAAAGACAATAAACATGATCTAGATTTGACAATTTGAACATCACGTAATCTAGCAGCAATTATTCCATTACTCCAAATAAATAGCAAATAACTATAAAAAGGGAAAAAGGATGTACAATATTTATACTGGTTCCACTATCTACTAGATAGTGTACGTCCAGTCCAAAGGAGAGAGATTTTATTACACTTGAGAGAATTACAAGATAAGAGTTTACATACCAAAGCCCTAAATTAGGGATGACAAAAAAGAGACACTCTATCTGGAGATCGCTGGCTGAATGCCAGGATGGGTTTACAATGAAGTCTACCCTCAATATATAGCCAACATAAATTCATGTGAATCATCAATCAAATTACCAAAATATGGTAAGGAGATAATGGAGGCAAATTACAATGGTAACAAACCGCGCAAACATAGCAAGTAATTCACTCGTTCCAAAGATGGAAGAAAATAATTCCAAAGCAATGCGATTACGAAAAAAGAAATAATATGCATATCTTTTTGCACATATTTTATTCCATAACATGCGCATGCATATATTTCCTTGTCATCTCATTCAAATGCAATCCAATTATTTATGCATTTCCATAATGAACAAACGTGATTACTTTCCCTTTTGCATATTTGTTTCCTTCTATTTGTGATTTTGTATCACCAAAATTTAACACTCCACCTTGATGCAAAATCACATATCTCCAACACCCCACATCGACCCAAGTTCTCTTCCCAACGTAAAATTCTTCAAATCAAACTACACCTTCAATCAAAATCTCTTACCGAGATACAGACCAAAAATGAATATTTACCCAATGGGTTCCGGCAAGGCCACCCCCCATCACACCTTGCTAACGAGCTCAGACTATGTCCCCGCCCGCCAACAAAATGTTGTAAATATCCAAAATCAAAAGAAGGTAGATACCAAAATAATCTCAAAGCCACCAAGGCCAAAAAATTCTCTCAATCACCAATTCAAATACAGAGCCAAAAAACAAAAGCCAATGAACATAACAAGGCTAATCCAAATCTCTGTATATAAGACAAATCTCTCTCCTTCCACATACCTTATCTGCCAAACAACAAATTTCGCATGGAAATCAGCATAAGACTCTCACATCAACATCGAGCCATAAAGCAGACACAAGTTCCCAAATCCAGATGTCTCTTCAACACAGTAAACTCCTTATCACCAAATTTCCAAGGCTGGAACGCTCTTCTCTCTCAACATAATCTCCTCCACTCCATATTGCACAAAATCTCCTTTTCCATCCAAATGAGTAATAGCATAATTACCAACGGATCTACCGCTCTTTCTAGAAGCCATTGATGCACAAATTTGAACAAACCGCCTAGCTCTGATACCAATCTGTTGTGCAAAAATTGCACAAATGCGGAAAGACAAAAAACATGATCTAGATTTGCCAATTTGAACATCACGTAATCTAGCAGCAATTATTCCATTACTCCAAATAAATAGCAAATAACTATAAAAAGGGAAAAAGGACGTACAATATTTATACTGGTTCCACTATCAACTAGATAGTGTACGTCCAGTCCAAAGGAGAGAGATTTTATTACACTTGAGAGAATTACAAGAGATTACAAGATAAGAGTTTATATACCAAAGCCCTAAATTAGGGATGACAAAAAAGAGACACTCTATATGGAGATCGCTGGTTGAATGCCAGGATGGGTTTACAATGAAGTCTACCCTCAATATATAGCCAACATAAATTCATGTGAATCATCAATCAAATTACCAAAATATGGTAAGGAGATAATGGAGGCAAATTACAATGGTAACAAACCGCGCAAACATAGCAAGTAATTCACTCGTTCCAAAGATGGAAGAAAATAATTCCATAGCAATGCGATTACGAAAAAAGAAATAATATGCATATCTTTTTGCACATATTTTATTCCATAACATGCGCATGCATATATTTCCTTGTCATCTCATTCAAATGCAATCCAATTATTTATGCATTTCCATAATGAACAAACGTGATTACTTTCCCTTTTGCATATTTGTTTCCTTCTATTTGTGATTTTGTATCACCAAAATTTAACACTCCACCTTGATGCAAAATCACATATCTCCAACACCCCACATCGACCCAAGTTCTCTTCCCAACGTAAAACTCTTCAAATCAAACTACACCTTCAACCAAAATCTCTTACCGAGATACAGAACAAAAATGAATATTTACCCAATGGGTTCCGGCAAGGCCACCCCCCATCACACCTTGCTAACGAGCTCAGACTATGTCCCCGCCCGCCAACAAAATGTTGTAAATATCCAAAATCAAAAGAAGGTAGATACCAAAATAATCTCAAAGCCGCCAAGGCCAAAAAATTCTCTCAATCACCAATTCAAATACAGAGCCAAAAAACAAAAGCCAATGAACATAACAAGGCTAATCCAAATCTCTGTATATAAGACAAATCTCTCTCCTTCCACATACCTTATCTGCCAAACAACAAATTTCGCATGGAAATCAGCATAAGACTCTCACATCAACATCGAGCCATAAAGCAGATACAAGTTCCCAAATCCAGATGTCTCTTCAACACAGTAAACTCCTTATCACCAAATTTCCAAGCCTGGAACGCTCTTCTCTCTCAACATAATCTCCTCCACTCCATATTGCACAAAATCTCCTTTTCCATCCAAATGAGTAATAGCATAATTACCAACGGATCTACCGCTCTTTCTAGAAGCCACTGATGCACAAATTTGAACAAACCGCCTAGCTCTGATACCAATCTGTTGTGCAAAAATTGCACAAATGCGGAAAGACAAAAAACATGATCTAGATTTGCCAATTTGAACATCACGTAATCTAGCAGCAATTATTCCATTACTCCAAATAAATAGCAAATAACTATAAAAAGGGAAAAAGGACGTACAATATTTATACTGGTTCCACTATCAACTAGATAGTGTACGTCCAGTCCAAAGGAGAGAGATTTTATTACACTTGAGAGAATTACAAGAGATTATAAGATAAGAGTTTACATACCAAAGCCCTAAATTAGGGATGACAAAAAAGAGACACTCTATCTGGAGATCGCTGGCTGAATGCCAGGATGGGTTTACAATGAAGACTACCCTCAATATATAGCCAACATAAATTCATGTGAATCATCAATCAAATTACCAAAATATGGTAAGGAGATAATGGAGGCAAATTACAATGGTAACAAACTGCGCAAACATAGCAAGTAATTCACTTATTCCAAAGATGGAAGAAAATAATTCCAAAACAATGCGATTACGAAGAAAGAAATAATATGCATATCTTTTTGCACATATTTTATTCCATAACATGCACATGCATATATTTCCTTGTCATCTCATTCAAATGCAATCCAATTATTTATGCATTTCCATAATGAACAAACGTGATTACTTTCCCTTTTGCATATTTGTTTCCTTCTATTTTTGATTTTGTATCACCAAAATTTAACACAAGTCATGTCCATCACCAAACTACCCCTCCCGTTAGAGAAAGAAGATGGTACATTAAGCATTGGGATGTGACTAAGTTTTAAGTAATGACCAGGTAGTAGGTTTGAGACATATGATGGGTTTGAGATAGGCAATTTGTTTTCCCCCAAGTTTAAGTTTCCAAGACAGCCAGTGGACGCCCAATGGAAGGACACCTACTTGGTAAGAGTTCTTAGATTAGTTCTCCCTCCCTTTTATTTTTTATTTTTTATTTTTCATACTTGGCTCCTTGTTCATGCCAGACCTCATAGCCATTGCATTCATACAGGCCCACAAGCGTTAAGGAAGCAGGTCAAGGATAAGGCAGTGGCTCATCAACATGAGGCCAAAGGGGTTGGGAAGATGGCTAGAGATACAGCCGCCAGGAAGCGGGTAGAGTGGAAGAGAGGTTTGATAAGTAGCCCATCCGAATATGGATGAACCTCAAGGCTAGCCATTAGGAGATGGAGGATATGAGGGGTACCTTATAGCAACAACTGCACTACATGACCTAGAAAGAGCATGCGAGGGCGAAGATCGCCCTAGAGGAGGAGTGGAATGATAGAATGATGACTATGCTGAAGATGATCATTGCGCCACAATCATCTCCCTTTAGCCAACAACTTCCTTTCCCAAAAGAAGTATAACGTGGTCCATCGTAAGGTGGCAATTGAGATGGTGGTTGATGGAAGGACTCCTTCATTGATCTTATCCCCGTAGAAGATTGCTTTATTAAGTGGCACCCAAAGCGAACTACCTAAAGATGCCGCCTTAGAAATGGACAAGCAGATGATGCATGATGATGATATCCAAGTCCTAGGATCCTTGCTTCCGCCTTAAGCCATGGGATGGATGGCTATCTTTTTTATTTTTGTTGCATGTGGATCGAGCTAAGCTAACTCTTGATGTAATGATAAATTTTGTTTCATCTTGACTGTTTTCTATTGCTATATATTGTGTTATGTTTACTTTTCTATTAATATTTTACATGCACGCTCGTTTATCATGTTTTCTCTCACTTGTTATGGTTATATATGTTTTTTGTGTCAGGCCGTCCAAGTGCCCCCTGACTCTTTAAGTAAACACATAAACTTAGGCATTTATACTTAACATAACAAAATAGTAAAAAGAATACAAAGAATAAGTAACTCATACCTATAATTTTCCATGGCAGCTTGTCATCTGTTGGCATGCTTTGGCAGTCATGAGACTTTAATGGGGCCTCAAGGGGCCTAGCTTTGCCATGGTAAATCCATCTTGGGTGTTTGAGTTAGTTAGCACTACGAAGTCTATATTTAGGGTTACAGTGTTAGTAATCGTGCATATCTTAGCACCAATGCTCCACCTTGCCTAAGAAACAGCAAGCATCACAGGCGAACGAATTAGGACCATAGCATAAGTGGTCACGCCATCATTTTTTTGATGCCTCCAGCATGGAGGAAGCATTAATTGGCTCATGCACCCTCATGGTGCATCACTGTGGATGCTAGGTTCGAGATTACCTCATAGGTAATTAGGCCCATCTTGACCCTAGTGCCCTGACCCGATGGAGGCCCGACAACATCACAGACAAATGAATTGGGACCATGGCATGGGTGGTCGTGCCATCTATTCGTAGATGCCTCCAACATAAAGAAGGGAGCGTTGATTGTCTCGCACATGCTCATGGAGTTGTATGCCACAAACGTAGGAATTGGTACCACGGCATGGGTGGTCGCATCATCCATGCAGCGGTGTCCTCAACATGGAAGGAAGCATTGATTGGCTTATGCATTATCATAGGGATACTTCAACATTCCTTGGTGAGGTAAGCAGTGTTGCTTGGCTTGAGCCCATCAGATAGCCTTAGTTAACAATGTCCCTCGACTAAGAAGATAGGATTGTATGGTCCATCCTCGTCAGATAGCTTAGTTTTATGGTATTCCTCGACCAAGAAGAAAGCATTGTATGGCTCATCCTTGCTAGATAGTCTTACCGTCTTTGGCGGTTGGATGATGAATGCTTGGGAATATTGTGTTTTCATTTCATATTTTGACTATTACGAAATGCACTTTGACTTATAATTACGACTTGCAAAATTTCATGTCTAGTATGCTTGAAGGTGGTCTGGATTCCACGTTTGAGGCAAGTGGGTGCCATCCAAATACAAGGGGCAGCAGGCGCCACTGGCGAGCGTGACACTGATTACATATGGCAGTTTGTCCTCAATACTCCCTCGGTTAGGATTTTTGTACTTGCAAGGACCCTACGTAGAACTAGATCACCAATGATGAATTGGTAGAGCTTTATCCTTCCATTGTATTGTTTAGTTATCCCTCTTTTGTATGCTACACTGTAGATCTCTATCTCCGTTCTTCTTTCTTCCAAACCTTCAATCCGTAGCCTGAGCAATTCCTTGTTTTGAGTGGGGCCATATATGAGGCATTTGGGGATGGGACGTCGACTTTGATGGCAGCATGGCTTCATATGTGCAGGCTACGGAGATAGGGAGTGCCTAGATGAGGTTCCACTCAAGGTCCGGTATGACCAAAGCATGACTTTTTTGGTCTTTAGCCCAATTTCATTTTTCCTTGGTGAGGGGTTTCTTCAATGTTGATTTAATAGTCTTGTTCATAGCCTTATCCTACCCTTTTGCTTGTGTAGGGGCGATTGAAGAGAAGCACTTCTACATTCCATTCCTTTCATAGAAACCTTGGAATAGCCACTTTTAAACTTCCTATTATTGTTTATAATGATCAGTCCAAAGCAGTAGATGATGTTCTTGACTACAAAGTTCAGAATTTTGGATGTAATGTCCTCTATAAAGGGCTCTGCTTCAACCCACTTAGAGAAGTAGTCGATTGAGACAATGCTAGAATTTTTTGATCAAAGAGTGATCATTACGTGAGGAGAGTACTCGTAAATATTTTTTTACTATGATAATAAAAATATCACCAACAAGCTTGGTAGCTATCAGTCCACATACAAAATTATGTTACATATCAATTATACCAATATATGTGTAAATGATGGATCATCAAACTAATGATCAACTTAAAGTAATTAGATATATCTACTTTTGTCTATTATTATTAACATTATATGCCAATATATACTAGAAATAGATCTATTAATCAAGAATTTAGCTCTTAATGGGCTATAAATTTACAGGTGCAATGTTGAATGGTGCTAGGAAGGAATGGCAGAATAAATTATTGTAGGTGCTGAAAGCATCCATGTTAGCAAAGCCATCTATAGAATTAATCTTAAAGAAAATAGGTAGCAATCGCAGGGAGTAGGCAGAGGTTGCACTAAGGTTGTGGCAAGCTAATCGTACTCGTAGGGTGTAAAATCAAAGATATGCACTAAAGTACAACTGGAAAGTCTGAAAAGAATCAAGAAAGAGGTGGTGTAGGCTTGGATAGTTGAGAACATTTGAGGCTCAGAATATTTGTGATTAAAATGTATGTATAAAGAATGGAAGTAAGATCTGAGATGCCAATTGAATTTTAGCAAGCAAATTGAAGAGATTAAATGGAAAAAAGAGATGAAGCTTGAAGTAAGGAGCTATTATGCAAAAATTTAACCAGGTTTTAGTTCATGGTAGAGAGTAAAGCATAAGCAATTTCGCAGTTCTAATGGGTGAGTCAAAATAACCACAAAGTGGCAAAATGTGTGGCGAAGCAAGCTCGAACTAATTTAGAGTAGAGGTGCTGAAGCAGTGAAGTTCGGATGGGTTATGAGCATGGGTTCAGATCAAAACTAGATTGGTGAAGTGCTAAAGATCATGTTGCAAGTATATTAGAGATGATAGGATAATAATATATTTAATAAGAGCTGATATGCTAGAATGAGTAGCATAGCAAAATAGTGATAAAATGACAGCGGATGCTAAACAAGCGAAAAAGTGCTTAATGATTAAGCTACACTATGTGTGGGCTAGTAGAGTGGGTGTTGGATGTGAGTATAAACTATGCATAGGTTTGGTCAAAAATAGAATAATGAAGCCTGAATGATGCATAATAATAGAAAAGGTAACAACTGGAATTATGGAGAATATGGACTGCTAATGTTAGGATGAACAAGTGTCTATTTAGATCCATCGTTCTCCTAGATTTTGCACTATCATTAGGAGTGGAAGGCCATCTTGAGATGTTATGTTGCATGTAATCCGATCAAACAGAGTTCTCTAGTTTGAATGTCCTCTATAAATCCCTATCCAAAGAGAAATATGTCAGACAATAGAATACAGAATAGAAAAATTCATTTCTACATTTCTTGAAAAATCTTTTATTTCTCTTATACCATATACCTAACATGTGATAGAGTACAATGTATCAGAAATTTTCTATGAGAATCTCTGTAATTACATATATACATAGGTCAAATATTCATATCCGATGGAATAGTAGTATTTATTTCAAGAATGAAAATATTTAGAAGATTAATTACTATACGTTGGACGACATGGCATCCATAAAAAAAACGTGAGGTGCTTTCAGGAGCTGTGTTGCAAAAACAATGTGGATTATGTTAAAGTTGTGTACTAGTTTAGAGTTTAATTTGGTTTAAAATAATATAATATGGAGTTTCCAAAAAGATTAAGAATTTATACACTGATTTAGAGGTATATCTTTCCTTTTAGTCCAATACCAAGCCTGCATATCATGTTGATCATTCATAGTAAAATGGTAGACAATACTAATAAGCTTTAGAAATTGATTTAACACATTCCCAACAAGATGAATGAGATGTGCCATTTAAATACTTCAAGTGGTTTGAACACGTCTACGATAAGGTCATTCTTGTTGTTAGATGCCAAGTAATGAAAAAAGTTGTTCTTCTACAACGATTGGTGATGGTAATTCTTGGGTGGTGATTAAGGAAGCCCAAGGATCGTTCCAAAAGAAGGTTTTGTTTCTAGAGAGAGTATTGAATTTGAGGCCTAGTTTAAATGTGTGATATAAGTTAGGGATATTTTTCCAAAAGAAGGAGAACAATAGGCTATTGGGTTTATATAGATTTTTGGAGCCCTTATAGTAGAAATTGTTGATTATTTCTCTCCATACCATTGTTCTAATGTTTATAAATTTCCAAATTCATTTACATAACAGAGAAGTGTTTAGGACTTTAAGATTTATTATACCAATCACATCTTGGTTTTTGAGTTTTCATATAAGATTCTATTTAATTAGGAAATTTAAGTTAGAACTTCCAATACTCCATTTCCATAAATAGTCTCGTCTTATTAATCACCCGATTAGACGATGCTGAATTAATAATAACTGCTCTGACTACCCTCAAGAAGTGGTTAGCTTTTTAGAATGGCAATCTTTTGCTTATTTTATAAATGACAATGTTCTAGTCTTCCCTTTTCGGTATCATTTGTTTGATAGATATACCTAAGTAGTTAATCAAGTAATTCATGGTTTTGCAATATAGTGTATTAGCTACCTCATTTTTATTGGATTGTCATTGATGACTAAAATCAAGCTTTTATGGAAGTTAATTTTAAGACATGAAAACAATTCCAAGTTATATAAAATTAGTTTAAGGAATGCGACATGATGTGGAAGATGGAACAAAATAATAGGGTATCATCCACATATTGGAGGGTAAAGACTCCATCTAAAGTAAATTCTCTCTCGATTTTAGGTAATATATTATTTTTAGAGCTAATTTAAACACATGTGCAGCTAAGTTAAATATAAGGGGTGAGACGGGAACATCTTGGCAGAGACAACTTTTGCATTGAATTTTGTTGCCCTTAATCCCATTTAATAAAACGGATGACACACTAGAGTTCAAGATAAAAATGTAACATCCCTTATTTTAAGACCTGAAAATGAAAGTCGATGCTACTGTAGTCATCACCAGAATTATTTTCAAGCGACAAAATGAGATCAGTTTTTTTATAACATTAAGTAAACCGAGCAGCTAATTAAATAATTTTATTATACCAAATTATTTTACACCAAGTCTTTACACATTCATTTATCCAACTCAGTCCCATGTAGGGGTAAATATAATAAATTATAAATATAGTGTCATGCCCAATATATGAAGATGCCAATTCGAACACTTAACTAGTTACAATGGTTTTACAACAACGGAATAAAAAACGATTCTTATTAGCCACAAGTCTCTTGCTTCATCTTGACTTCTTTATAGTCTTCAAAAGGACACCAGCCTAAACCATAAACTCGGCATACTTGAATGAGTACCCATAAGTTTATGGGGAATAATAAAAACATGGGCCAGACATAAAGCCTAGTATAAGTAATACTTCACGTTAACTATCAAAGCGTATAATGAGACCACGCCGTTGAAGCACGTAATTTTCGTCACTAAATCAATCAATGCTAATTACATCAGTATGTATAATAAACATCATATCATGATCAAATTCAACTCATCAATTTCGATATAAGTGTAATATTTTTCTTTCACAACAAATCCTAACTAGGTTCTATAATCAGTTCATTTAAATTGCCATACAAACCTTATTCTTACAATGTGAATGTTGATGTTAGACATTTTTATGTTTCCATTTAGGCATTTATCTTAATCTTCTCACCCTTTAGCATAAATAGATAATTTGGTTGCCACTAAGGCCTTACACCCTTGATCTTGTATATTGCTGAGAATAGACATCTAGATGCCATAGAGGCCTTACACCAACGTTTTTGTGCATTGTCGTAAACAGTCAACTAGATGCCATGGAGGCTTTATACCATCATTTTAATATAGTGTCGTGAATTTACAAATGGTTGCCACTAAGGCCTTACATCATCATTTTCGTATATTTTCCTGAACAAACAAATGGACGCCACTAAGGCCTTACACCAATGTTACCGAATATAATGTCGTAATTAGATATGTGGTTGACACAAAGGATAAACAGACTTGTTACCGAATTTAATGTCGTGTTTAAACATACAGCTGTCATAAAGGCCTTACACCATTGTTGCTAAGTATAATGTCGTGCTTAGATATTTGGTTGCCACAAACCTTACACATATATTTATTTTTCCAAATGATGATACTTACCATTTCATAGCTTTCTCAAGCTTAATCTCAATTTTCTGCCTTCTTAAATGAGTCATTTCATTTTTTTATTCTCTATGGCCATTTCATCATTATGTACTTTTCAACCATCACTTTGGAAGATGGCTTCTAAGCTTTGCTAAAAGTTCATTTACTAACTTAGAATTTATTAACATCTTTAGTTATTGCATGTTGGCGTTACATAGCTATCGCATGTTGATCTTAAGGAGCTATCGCATGTTGACATTTGGCCATCACATGTTGAGTTCACTATAACTGTCATGGGTTGACATGCTCTAGCCATCGAATATTGAGTTTTTTATAGCTATCATAGGCTGACAAACTCTAGCTATCGCATGTTAATGCTTTAAAGCTATCACTAGTTGACAAGTTTTAGCTATCACATGTTGAGTCCACTAGTTATGGCATATTGACTTCATATAGCTATCGCATGTTGATACCTAAAGCTATAAAATGTTTATATTTAGAGCTAACTCATGTTGACAATTATAGCTACCACATGTTGATAATTGTAGCTACTGCACATTGAACCTTAGAGCTATCACATATCTAATTGTTTAAGCTGTTGCATGTCGATAAAATATAGCTATCACAATTGATACCTTTGCTGTCGCATGTTGACTTTTTAAGATGTCGCATGTTAACATTTAAAAGCTATCGCATGTTGAGTAGCTATTTCATAATTAACTTGACAACTACTTTATTACCATTAACTATTACTTTACACCAAAATCTGTTATATGTCAATTTGTCATTCGTCTACCTAATCAATTGCAATTCTTTGGTAACTATTAATCACTTAAATACCCATTAGTAATTAACTCTTCTCATTGCTATGTAATGTATATTAATTTTTAAATGCATAGGAAAAATACCTAAAAATTCAAAAATATTCGATTAATTATCTTTTACCTCATATAAAAATCTCAAGCCAAAATAATTCATATTTTAAATAATTAAAACCCAAAATCAAACATTTTCCAACTTAGAAAATTCATATAAAATTTCATTTAATTTCAAAAATTATGAATTAAAAACACATCTTCAAATTATTACCGTAAACCTCATATGAATATTCTAAGTGAATTGGAGTAGGTTTGATTCTCATTTTACCCTAAGTATCCCAAAAATCATTATCATTAAATTCCCAAACATGAAAAAATATTTTCTATCCTTCTTAAACTTTCTCATTATCATTCAAAGCAACATAAATACATACAACCCAAACCCAAATGGATTTGGAAGGTTTGGAGAAAGTGTTACACATCTAAGTTTGGTAAAACTTAATCAAAAGTCATCTTTTCTTCTTAGTGATGAAAACTTCTTCTCTTTACTTCGATTATTGTTCTTATTCTTGAAAATGTGGTCAGCCTTACTCATTTTCTTTTAGGTTTTTTTACGATCGTAGAATAAATGAGAAGATGGGAAATTCAAGAGCTTGGTAATTTAGACTTGGACTAAAATCCCTTTCTAGCTTATTCTTACTAAATCCTTAACTCTTCATCTTATATTAATTCCCCATTCTAATAAATAACTCGTCTTATTTATTATTATCTAATAATGCACTTTGGTTATTCATATGTTTACTTATTTCCTATATTATGGCACTCTAAAAATGAGTTTTACAATATCCCCTTCTTATAAGCATTTCTTCCTCAAAATTGGGACAAGGTGGGATAATGATCACCATCATTAATTTAATGCACATACAAGTATAATGATTACACTAATTCTCTACTAATTTAATTATAAATCATCAATCATATTGTATTAGTGCTACCAATAACACATAATACTGTCATTTCACAAAATCGTATTAGTATCACAACTAGTTAATAAAACAAAAAAAAACATACATGTCTAATCATACATGTTAGAAAAAATCGATATAGTTCCTAATCTTATCCTCTACTCCAGTTACAATCATCTACATCGTCACCCTACTAGAGGAGAACAAGTTTGATAACTTTGTTTCTTGACTCTTTTGTATCATGAACCGCTACCCTTTTTGTTCGTCTAACATGAGTCAAATCTAGTTCTATAGATAAGTCCTCAACTGTTATTGGTTCTACTACCGAATTTGAGCCATGTATACATTTTCTCAAATGTGATATGCGAAAAACATTTACACACTTGATAAACTACTTGGTAACTTGACTTGATGTGAAAGTTTACCAATCCTCTCGATTACTAGAATCATTCCTACATAACTTGGTATTTCCCTGCCTTTCCAAAGAATAGCATGCCTTGTCTCTATAGAATCTTCATGAACACATGGTCGCCTACTGCGAACTGTATTTATTTTCTTCTTTTGTCATCATAACTCTTCTGCCTTAATTATGTTTCCTCCATTATAGCGTGAATCAATTCTACCTTCTAAGTAGCATCTCTTGCCAGATCGAGTCATAACACGAGTCTATCTCCCATGTCTAACCAACAAATATGTGATTTACATGGTATATTATAAAATGCCTCAAACGGTGTCATCCTTATACTTGACTAGTAAATGTTATTATAGGCAAACTCTACCAAATGCAAATGATCATCCCAAGTTCCCTTAAAATTTAATACACATGCTCTCAGCAAATCTTCAAGCATACGATTTGCCCTTTCTGTTTGACCATCTGTCTAGGTGATAAGCCATACTTATGTTTAAATCCATATTCAACACACTCTCCAAACTCTTCCAGAACACATCGATGAACAATGGGTCTCTATCACTAATGATGCTAATATATAGCTTCGCTACGCTTGCTACCATTCTTGTCGATTTCATTAAGATGAAGTGGGAAATCTTAGTCAATCTATTGACGATCACCCAAATGTTATCATCTCCCGTTCTCGACCTTGGCAACCCATCAATAAATCCTTGGATGTCGAATCCCTTGTAAAGGTTGGTACCTTCAAATGTTAATGCAAACTGCTAGGCTTATGGTGTTCAACTTTACCTGCTAACATGTGAAACAACTCTTCACACGTTCTTTGATATCCCTTTTCATCCCTTTCACGAAGAATACTCGCTTTATGTCACAACACATCTTCGTGCCTCGAGATACACCATAAATCTGGACCGAATACTTTCATCAAAGACCACCTTCCAAAGATTTTCCACATTCGAACATAAAATTTTCCATTCTTTCTAAGCCATCCCTTTGAGTTTATCTCAAGTCCTTGCAATTCATTAACATCGGTACCCATCTCTAATTGCTAATCCTTTCGGCTAGTGGTTGATCTCCTTTTTGCCTTGTGGAAATTATATTTACAAAGATTGGGTGTAGTTCTAAACTTGCTATTACGCCTGGATCTTTTATGGATCCAGCATTTAGCCCATAAAGCACTCCATAAGATGCCAATATCTCTATTATCTTCCATTCTTCTATCATGGTTAACAATCCATTCTTATGCTTTCTACTTAAAGCATCTACGGCCTTACTTCTTTTTCCTAGCATATACTCTATATCATAGTCATATACCTCCAAGAATTCCAACCATTTCTATTATCTCATATTCAATTTTCCCAAGAATAAATACTTATGCGACTTTTGTTTTATAAACAACTTGAAGCATTCTCCCGAAGTATCTAAATCTTCAATGTAAAGACTACCACTGCCAACTTCAAGTCATGGGTCGGATATCTAACTTCATGCGCTCTCAATGATGCGTAATATATCACTCGCCTCTTCCAAGGTGTTTTTACTTTTTACATAAGCTAGTGTTCGTAAGAAACAGAAATAAAGAGAGTGGAACAATAATAGAGGGATATATATTCACTTATATATCTATATCAAAATATAAGTATGTTATATCGCATACCCTCCCCAAGGTGGTCATTTTCTATTATCTAACTTAGACTTAGCTTTGTTTTTCCTTTGGTTTCCCTTAACTTAAGCTCCAATATAATGTTGTAATATCCTACATTCAGAGACTCGAAAATAAACGTCGATGATGTTGTAGTCATCACTAGAATTATTTTTAAGTGACAAAAGGAAATATGTTTTGTTAGGACAGTAAGTAGACAGAGGAGCTAAATACTTTTATTACATCAAACTATTTTACACCAAATCATTACATATTCATTAACCCAATATAGGGGTAAATATAATAAAGCATAAATAGCGATGTGTCTGACATATGAAGATGCCAATATGAACACTTAACTATTTACAAACTCCAGTTTTACAACGTCGGAGTACAAAACAACTCTTATTAGCTACAAGCCTCCTACTTCATCTTAGGCTTTTTTATTCGTCTTCTAAAGGAAACCTATCTAAACCGTAGACTCGGCATACTTGAATGAGTAACCATGAGTTTATGGAAAATAATAAAAACATGAGTGAGACATAAAGCACGGTATGAGTAATACTTTATCCTAACAATCAAATCATATTGATTGATCACCAAGCTAAAGCATGGAGAGGTTTTCTCCTCACTAATTCAATGACCATTTGTTGCATCATATGTATAATGAACGTCATATCATGATCAAACTTAAGTCATCAATTTGAACGTAAGTGTAATATTTTTCTTTTGCAACATATCCCGGCTACGTACTATAGCCAGTCCATTTAAATTGCCACATAGGCATATTCTTACAATATGAATGACAATGTCAGATATTTTAGATTTCCATTTAGGCATTTATCATAATCTTCTCATCCATTACATAATTAGATAATTTGGTTTCCATTTAGCCTTACACCTTCGATCTCATACGTTGCCATGAATAGGCATTTGGATGCCACAAAGGCCTTATACCATCATTTTCATGCATAGACAACTAGATGCATAAAGCCCTTATACCATTGTTTTTGTGTATAGTCGTGAACAGGCAAATGATTGCCACTAAGGCCTTACACCAATGTTATCGTATATTGCCGTGAAGAGAAAACTAGATACCACTATGGCCTGACACCAATGTTACCAAATATAATGTTGTATTTAGACATGTGGTTGCTACAAAGACCTTACACCATAATTATTGAATATGATGTCATGCTAAATGTATGATTTCCACAATGGCTTTACATTATTACTATCGAGTAAAATGTGATACTGAGACATTTGGTTGTTGTAGAGGACTAACACCTACAATTATTATACCAAATGATACTACCTATCGTTTCATATCTTTCTCAAGCTTAATCTCAATTTTCCATCTTCTTAAACAAGTTATTTCATATATAATTATTATTCTCTGTGGTCATTTCAGTTATATGAAATTCTCTACCATCACTTTGGAAGATGGCTTCCAAAGTGCAACCAAAAGTTTATTTATTTACTTAGAAATTCTTAGCATCGTTAGCTATTACATATTGGCATTACATACCTATTTCATGTTGATCTTAAGCAGCTAGTACATGTTAAGACTAGGATATTGCATGTTGAGTTCACTCTAACTATCCAATGTTGAGTTCACAATAGCCATCACAAGTTGCCATACTCTAGCCATCACATTTTAAGTTCACTATAGCTATCGCAGGTTGACAAACTCTAGCTATCACATGTTGATGCTTTAAAGCTATCACTAGTTGATAAGTTTTAGCTATCGTGGGTTGAGTCCACTAGCCATCGCATGTTGACTTCATATAACTATCACATGTTGATACTAAAGTCATTGCATGTTGATATTTATAGCTACCGCATGTTGACAATTGTAGTTATCGCATGTTGATAATTATAGCTGTCATACAGTGATCCTTAGAGCTATCATACGTCGGTAAATTATGGCTATCACAAGTTGACACCACTGTTATTGTAGGTCAAATTTTCAAGCCATCGCATATTAGCATTTTAAAGTTGTCACATGTTGAGTGGTTGTTTCATAATTAACATGAAAATGATTTTATTACCATTAAAAGTAATTACTTTATAGCAAACCCTGTTATATGTCGATTTATCATTGGTCTATCTGAACATTTGTAGTTCTCCTTTCAAGAATTATTAATTACTTTACTAATTATTTACTTAAATTCCCATAATTAACTCTTCCATTTTCTATATAATTTTTATTAGTTCGGAAATGCATAAGAAAAATCATGAAAATTCACAAAAATATGATTAATTATCTTTTACCTCATATATAATAATTTCAAGCCAAAAAAGGTTATTTTTGATATTTTAAATAATTAAACTCCAAAATAAAACATTTTTCCCAACAAAGAAATTCATAAGGTATAATTAATTTTATAAAATGATAAAATTAAAAACCTATCTCAAATTAATATCATAAACCTCATATAAAAATTCCAAGTGAATTGGAGAAGGTTTAACTGATTTTACCCTAAATATCCCAAAAAACATTATTGTTAAATTTCCAAACATAAACAAATATTTTCTATCCTTCTTAAATTTGTTCATTATCATTCAAAGCGTCATAAATACATAACCCTAACTCAAATACGTTTGGAAGATTTAGGAAAAGGGTTACTCGCCTATGATTGGTAAAACTTGATTAAAAAGTCATATTTTCTTCTTAGTGATAAATACTCCTTCTCTTTACCTTGAAATTTATTCTTCTTTCTTCTAGAAAATGTGACCGGCTTTACTTGTTTTGTATTAGTTTTTTTATGTGAGGTGGAGAATAAATGAGAAGATGGGAAAACTAGGGGGTTTAGTTATTTGGGTTTGAGCAAAAATCCCTTTATAGCTTATTCTTACTAAATCCTTAACTCTTCATCTTATATTCATTCCCCATTTTATTAAATAAATTTTCTTAATTATTATTATCTTATAATATATTTGGTTTATTTATTTGTTTAATTAACTCCCCATATTACGGTAATCCAAGATATGGGGTGTTATAATCAATCTGAGAGATCCACTTTTGGTGAATCCCATAGCTTTCAGATTGTCTAAAATAAAGCACCAATCAACTGAATTAAAGGCCTTTGAAA
Organism: Allium cepa; assembly: GCA_030765085.1. Lineage (NCBI taxonomy): Eukaryota > Viridiplantae > Streptophyta > Magnoliopsida > Asparagales > Amaryllidaceae > Allium > Allium cepa. Next base: position 572,183,760 of record CM060929.1, read on the forward strand.
AATATAATTTACGAGTACACAAGTGATATTCCTTTGTGATAGTAGTTAATAAATTCTTGAGTAGTGGCAACACTACACCGTCCATAATGTTCCGACCTTAAATGAAAGCTATTTGAGATTTATCAATTAAATTATCCATCTTATTCTTCAACATGTTAGCTAGGAATTTGGTGATTATTTTGGTCGAGTAGTTAATTAGAGGAATCAATCTAAAGTTTATAAGCTCATGTAGATTTTCCTTTCTAGGGATAAGTATAACATTAGTAAAGCTAAACCTACCTATCCAGATTCTACCGATGTAAAGTTTGTTGAATAAATTCATGTCATTTTTAATCATGTGCCAGGATTTTTTGTAAAAAATTATTGATAAACCATCAGGGCTAGGAGATTTTTACTAGCTAATCCTTTTATAGTCAACAAGACTAACTATTTCGGGAATTAAGATTATAATTTAGGGGGAGAGAGAGGTAACCGTGGTGGGTGTAAGGCCAACCAATCTACCTAAATTCTACGTCTACATCTATTACTGTATATTTCGATATTATGATTGGTGGATGTTGTTTAGTTAGAAATTTTTGTTTCGTGAACTTAGTTAGATTTGATGGTAATTTGATGTCATCTATTATTAGTTGTTTGATGGAAACTTTTTGAGTTTTTGTCCCCTTCATTGATTCATTAGACTTGGGAACATTATTTCCATAAAATTTCTTCTTGATCCACTAATTTGTTCAAATCCATTTTTAAATTATTTTGTTTTATTTTTCTCTTCATAGTTTTGATACCTGTTTTCACTTATCCTATCTAATTCCAAGATTTCATTCAATATTCTATATTTTTTAATATAGATATTGGCAAACACATTAAAGTTCCATATCATTAAAAAAAATCTTAATTCTTTGAATTTGTAAACCACATTTTTGTCTCTTGTTGAAGAAATGGTTATTCATAGAGTTCCATTTCGCGATTATGAGGTTCTCAAAATTATCCTCTTTGAGCCACATTTTTTTGAATTTGAAAGGTCTGGTTTCAAGAAGTTGATAATGTTAGTTAACAAAAATAGGGCAATGGTCCGAAATGAAACTAGCAAGGCCATATATTTTGGAAAGGGGGAATTTATCTTCCCAATCCTCACTCATAAGAAACTTATCCAATAAGCCAATCGAAGAGTCCTCTCTACCATTAGACCAAGTGAGCCTCCTACTTGTGAGAGGTAGTTTGATTAGGTTTTCTAATTTAATGAAATCGTTAAGTTCTTGCATATCAACGTAAATACCCTCTCTTAGCGAATGCTCTCCAATGCGTCTAGTCACATTAAGGTATCCACTTATGCTCCAAGGACTGTAAGAAAGACTTCTAATTCGGTACATTCAATCCAAAGGGGCTATCTAAGAGTTCTTTATTAGGAGAGTATACATTAGTGATATTTGTGATCTTATTGTCATGTAAATCCTATAGGATAATGTGTATTGAATGTTAGTTAGCTGTTAATTATAAAATTTTAAATTTATCTTCTCTCTACATCATCAAAAATTCCCTCCAACGAAAGCCCATTCTGTTAGAAAGTTCCCCTTATTGACCTAAAGAAACCAGGATTATGAATTTCAATTTGTTCTCCTGAATTAGAGCTATATCAACCAAGCTATCTCTAATAAATATTTTAATTCTAGATTGTTTTAAAGGTATCCCAACGCCTCAAACATTCCATCTTAACACTTCAATCTACATTTTTTGTTAGCACTCTCAAGTTCCTTGTTTTTAATATGTTTGTGATAATTACTATTTTGATTAGAAATAAATCTGATGCTTTTAGCAATATGATGGGCTTGGCTAGGAGTTAATGTGCTTGAAATAATAGGGGTAAATGTGCTTCTTAATAGAACATGATTGCCTTATAATAATGAATCTCGAGCGAGATCAAATGGAAGATGCCTAAGACTCCAACAAACAAATTCGTTAGACGTGGTCTTAGATATATGTCAATGCCTAGCACTTTCAGCCCCGAAAGACCTCTCAAGCCTAACAACCTGAACTACAATACTTCCTTTGCAATGTTCGATTTCGACGGTCGAAATATGAATAGGACACCATAGTTCCATGATGTATGCAACATCACATGCACCAAGAGATCCATTTTTATCTAGAACAGCAACTACATCTTCAACACCTGCTCCATGTGTAGAAATAATGGGCTTTTTGAAACAGTAACATCATTCAAATCTGGTGGAAGAGGGTGCTCAAGCTCGACATTGTCTAAACTAGTAGAACCATTTTCATCTAGAGCAGCAACTACGTCTTCATGCTCGAATCTGTTTGCATCAGCATTACAGTTTATAAAAAGCAATATACCTTTTGAAATAATCATATAAGCTTCATTAACAATACTGGCAGAACCATTTGCATCTTGACTCTCCACCGTTCTCGAAGGCTAATGCATTCTATATGTCTGATTCTTAGAGTATCACATCAATCTTTATGCCTCGGGAGATATCATCAGCGAAAGCATGATAAGAACTAATAACCCAATGTACAACTTCAACTTCTATGCTGCTGTATGAATTCAGTGAACCAGGCTAACTTCTTCCTCTTTCAGGTGATTTGAGCAATCAGAATTCATTACCATGTTTTTCGACAAAGCTTTAAAAACTTTGATAAGGAATCTGACTGTGACAAAAGAGCATTAGAGGAGATCGAGCCTAGCTTTAGGCAGCCATGAGTTTGTAATTCTATAAATTTTAGACAGAACTTGAACAAAAGTTCTTCAGTAGACATAGAAGGTGGTAGATTAGATGCGGAAAATTAGATGAGCATATATCAAGTTAGAAAGAGAGGGCCGGTACAAACTAGAAGGGGTGCTAGAAGATGAAATCAAGAATTACTTCTTCTTACAACAATACTGTCTGTGACCTAAGTCACTGCAAAAGAAGCAATGATAGGGTCTATAGTAGGAAATGGATTTGTGGTCAAGCACACCATACTAGAAGCAAAAGGATTTACAGAATCAGCGACTAATTTAAGATTTTGATGATTTGGGGAGGGATCTTGGGATTTGTGCATGCTTTTGAAGAAGCCTTCCTAGCCTAACTACTTCGGCATAAGATTTGAGATTAGCAGAAGCAAGAGTGTTAAAATTGAAGGAGGATGTCATCTGTAGAAAGAGGGTGTAAGTTATATCGAGAATCTACGGTTTGATAGGGAGGATGTAAATGGAGGTGATAGAGGAATATAGGGTTTGCAGAAGTGGATGCCTTTTTTAACATTTGATATTGCACTAAAAAATAAGGTAAATCTGATTGCGAAGATGACATGATTATATCCTCCTTTAGGTAACTTTTTTATTAGGTTAATCCCTAAAGTGTTAAAAAGCCAAGAGGATATCACAATGGTTAGAAGACTCGGAGAAGCTCTAGGGATCTTGGCAAGCCACTGGCATCAGTCGCATTAATTGACCTAGATCATTGCATCTTTAATCATAGTTGGCCAATAGTAACCTTGGTGGGCGGCCTTCTTTACCAAGCTACCTTTCGGCATAATCTCCATAGAAGCCTTTATGCAACTCCACTAGTACATGACAGAATTCTTCATCTGTAACACGTTGTTGAAGGGGAGTAGAGTATCCATGTTGATATAGCTTCCCATCCATTATCATGTATTGTGGCGCTCTATAAAGCACTTTTTGGACCTCTTTTCTATCCATGGAAAATTAAACGCCCATGAGGAATTTAGTAATGGGTTATCTAGGTATCGCTTCGGACTTCATTAGTTTCGATTGTGCTTTGCCCCGAGTCAAACCAAGGGGTGGTTTGAACCTCCAACGGACCTATGGAAAGCTCTTGTAACGATCCCAATTTTTGATTTAAATTTAAATTAATAATTAATGCGAATTTTGGATAAATTTTGGAATTATTTTGAGTTTGAAGTATATATATGAGTAAATTTGGTTTTGACTTTAAAAATTTTGAATTTGTATTTAAAATTTGAATAAAAGACTTAGAAAATGATTTGGGTAAAAATATTATTTATATCTATTTATGGGCAATTAGTTTTATAATTATAAAAATATATTAATATAAATTAAATGTTGATAGTTAAACTTTAAAACATAGAAATAAAAACAAGTTATGCAACAAGAAAAGAAAAAATAAACATGAACATAAAACAAGACAGATATGTTTTGCTGTAAAATTCATATACAATGTACAAACAAATAAAGTATACATATAAAAAAAAGGGTGACACAAGAAACAACAAATAACTATAGATTTCATTTAGGATACAAAGAAACCAGAGATTTAAGTAAGAAGCTTGCCAAAGAAGACAATGTAATATATTACAAGTATGTAGATTAAAATATCTATAAACAAGACAAAGGGAATTAATGCCATTATCTTTAGCATACCACAAAATCTTATCAGCTGAAATCTTGTTTAATCAAACAAAAGAAAAAAATCTTTGACCTGTATTGTACAAAGCAAAATGATAATATATCCTGTTGTACAAACACAAATAATAAATCAACCTGTAAACTCCTTTCTATATATCAACCCATTCAATTCAGTTCGTCCATCAAAACTGAAGTAATATCATTTACAACTTAAAACAAAATCCAACTTTAAACAACAACATGAATTCATATAAAACCAGAAAAGCAAGAAGATTTAAGAAAGATCAAGCCTGCAGTTTTTTCAAACAGAGGAGCTTTGTCCATCCTCTCCAAAAATGTGGGTAACTTTATTTTAAAAAGTTTAAGTATAAATTTAGTTGCATGCTAATGTGTTTGAAAAGAATATGTATTGTGAAGTATGATGTGTATACATATGAATGTTTAGATATGCATGCTCTTTCCATAAGAATACTTCTCTGCTCTAGTTCCAGTTTTACTATTTTGATTCAAATTCAAAATCTTTTAATTTAACCTTTGTTTAGACTTAAGATTCAAATGAAACTTGCTTGTTTCATTTCAAACTTTGGTTTAGAATTTTAATTAAGTCAGAATAATATTAATATGACTCTGGAAACCAAAATGCTTGAGCAAAGTTTTAAACAAGTTAAAATCCAAACCTTTTAATTTACGAATTCAGTAATATACACTGAATTCTTATAATTTAATATGATTTTTAAAACAAAATTTATAATTTTTAGAATGAGTATTTAAGAGCAGATCGAGTTTTTCGCGATTCCTTCTTTTTGGCAATTACTGGTGATTCTCTTATTGGTGGCGATCGGGGTTCTCTGCGGTGATGGAGGAGATATCGGTGGGGTTGGGAAAAATGGCTGGAGTTGTTCTAACTCGTCGAGGTGATGGAGTTGAGGAGATTTAATTTCTAAACCTAGTTTGGGTTGTGATCGGGAATTTGATCGGGGTGGCTTCGATCGTGCATCGAGTTGCATGCGATTTTGGGTGATGGAAGTAGGTACGTTGTCGAAGACGTGGCCGGAATGGTTGATGTTCCGGTGGTCGGAGACGTGTGGGCGAGGTTGTTTCCATGTTTGGAGTGGTGTTTCTTGTTCGTTTCCAGGTTCGAACAACTTGATTTTGATTTCGCGCGGGTGAAGGAGTTTGGATGGTCGAAAGTTGTTGCGTGGATGTTGGCTGATGTGATGAAGCCATCTGAGGTGACTGGAGTTAGTCGGCGATCACGTGCACGTGCACAGTGCCATGATCTGGAATTTGTGAAGAAGGGTGTGTGTAGGGATCGAACGCGATTTTTCTCGGGTGTTACTCAAAGTCTGGTGATGTTCGGCTCGAAGCAAATTAGGATGGGGTTCGGGTAATGTTGTACAGGGTTATAATAGGAACCTGTCCTGTTTCCAGATCCTGAGAATTGAATTTTAAAATTTAAATCGAGTTTAAATATAACTTCAAGTATAGATTGAAAACTTGGTTTATGAATAAAGAAAATAAAAAAAATTGAATGTAAATTTCAATTCAAAGTTTAAACTGAATGTAAAAATCAAAGTTAAAAATAAATTCAAGTGCAGTTTTGAAATTTAGTTTGGAAACAAAGTTTTTAAAATTTAAATTTGTTAAATAACTTAAAAGTGTTAGGTAAGTAAGTGTATTTTTAAAACAAAAGGCATTTGAATTTCAAAATGGAATTTGAAATTGTCAATAAGGAATTTAACAGGTTGAATTAAGTTTGGAACCTGGATTAAGGTCGGAATTTGAATTCCAGAGTTTTGAAATTAAATAAATTTTCATGACTTTAAATGTTTAAATAAGTTTTAATGCTAAAATACCGTTTCCATATGTGAAATTGAAAGAGAATTCGATTATAACTCTTCAAAACTTTCTTTTGCGATAAAAGTATTACTTAAACATGTGAATTCAGAAGTTTAAAATTTGGTTTTAAACTTTATAATAAAAATCAATTGGTATTCATTTTAAGTCTTGAAGTTTAAAATGAATTTGAAAGTGAATTAAGTATAAATGTTTCAACATATTTGTAAGTGATAAAAAAATCACTAATAAGAATGAGATTTGTCTTAAGTTAATGAAAATATAATGATGATTTATAATTCATTAATTATTAAGTCAATTAAAATGGATGATTTATTTATTTAATTAATTAATGATTTGGATTAATTAAATAATTAAGAGTTTAAATTAATTAAGGTAATAAATTTAGTAATAATTAATTTATTAAAGGTTAATTAATTAATGAAAGTGATGAAGAAATAATTATTAATTAAGGAGTAATTAATTAGTTATTGTAATTAATTAAGGAAAATTAATTAAGGATTAATTATTAATTAAAGATTAATTAATAATTAATTAAAGGGTAATTTATTAAATGTTGTAATTAATTGATTGTTAATTTACCATGACTAGCAAATTCATTCATAGAAATTTATCTGATATAAATTAATCAGAAAATTAAATTGACCCTACTTATGGATGTTTGGATTTTATTGAATGGATAAATTGTTTGGTATCCCTGATATGTGATACTTTGTGATACATCCTGATTTGCATATTATCTGTAATGCAATTTATTTATCTGTGATGGAATTTATTATCTGTGATATATATATTTGTGATTTGTATATAAAGATAAGCGTTATAGTTTATACCGCTTATCAACTATATTGTTGTATCTTTATCTATGATGATTGAATGATGTTGTACTATTGTTTAAAAACCCCTGGACTACACCATACACACACAAATATGGATTGCACGAGGAAATCAGTTAAGTCATAGATTTTTATCAATCTTAAAGATTGAATTCTTGAATCCAAAATAGTTTTGGAATTGAAATTGAAAGCTTTTGAAAATGAGTTTCAAAAATAAAAGTTATTTTAAATAACTCAATAAAACTTGAAATTTAAATAATTTGATATTTGAAATTGAATTCAATGATTTGGAAATTTTGGTCTAAAAAGATTATACAAGTTATAAAGGTGTTTATATGGATTTTTAACCATCTAAAAGGTATGGTTTTGGAAATTTAAATTTAAATCCAAGTTTTATAATTGAATGGCTTTAACTTATGTAAATTGTAATCAGTTTTCCCAAAATGAAAACTATTTGTTTCAAATAATAAAAGCTTTCATATAAGAAATGAATTTCCAATTTGTATTAAAGGAATTTCAAGTTTGAATTGAAAATGGTTTTCCAAGTTATGGATGAATCTTTGGAAACGAGTTTTGAAAGCTGTGAGTTAAATCGTTGGTTTAAAGATTTAACGAGTTAATCCAATTGAAACAGAAATTTTTTTGAAAATCTGTGAATGGATCTTTGTGAAACTGGGTGAATTTGTGAACTTTGTGAAATAAATCTTTTTGTTTAAAAGATTTGAAATGGTAATTTGTTTAAACCATTTGAAAGAAAAGTTTTGGGTTTTAAGTTGTGACTTAATTGAAATTCCAATATCCATATGTTTTAAATATTGCGCTCATTATTTGGTTTAGCCGGGAGAGGACCTTTGTGTCATATAACCCATTCCGAATAATGACACGTCGTATATGGATAGCATTTGAAGACCGGTGGTGAAGACCAGGTATTTTCGAGAACGAAAGGATAACCCGTCGATTGTCTCTGCATTGAGTCGCGCCGGTATAGAGATTCCCTAAGTGATGGGAAGTCCGATCGGGATTGTGAATGCCCGGATTGTAAGGGCTTCTTCGGAAGTGCCTTTAGTTCTGTTCAACCCGGTACAGACTTGTATGGTTGTATGTCTGACACTACACTTTGAGATATAAAGCATATTTCTTTCAAATACATATCTGTTGGTGGCGGAGAATTTATTCTCTTAGCTTAACACCCTTCTCTGAGACGTATGAGCTCAGAGGTTATGTAGTTGAAGGTTATCAGCGATATACTCCTAATTTGGTAGTGTGGCATGATAAGTGATGTTGTGTGTTGATGATCATTGGTTGATCATTTGTGATCAAAGCATGGCTTTCGTGTAAAGCGTAGCTTTGTGGACGAAACCTCGTCGAGCCTCACAAATCGGTAATGGTCGAAACATGAAAGATGCGGCAAGGTTTCAGGTGTAGCTCCCCTTGGGTGTGACCATTCCTTCTGGAAAAGGGTAGCATCATGGTATGGAGCCAAAATACTTACTCATGTGGGCACTATAGTATACTTATTACTGTGTGATGTTGTTGGTGTTGAGAGCTCTCGGATAAAGGTCCTAAAGGACCGGGGGTGGCATATCTGTAGGTATTACTCCCGAGCAGGGAGGAACCCGGCCTTGTGTTGGCAGAGAGCCGGGTAGGTTCTCGGGGCGTCCCGCCAGAGGCGTTCCCATGTGGCAGTAGGAAGTTCCTTAGCCTGACCATTTGTTGAAAATCCAATCAAAAGAATACGTGCCTTGTATGGTTTTAGTTGTAGAACCTGTCATTTAAAATGGCAGTTATAGCTGGCATAACATAATGGTACCTATGTTGGCTAAGATTAATATTATACTTTCAAAATGTTTTCCACTATGCACTAATAATAATATAAAAGAAGAATTTTGCGTATCAAGCATGTTTGACTATCATAAGGAGAAATCTCCTCCAATTCTATGTTTGCATGGTGTGTGTGGCAAGAGGCCTTATGGTAGTTTCATTTTCCAAAAGCATTGCGGATTTTAAATTTTAAAATCCTTTGATTATTTTTAAAGACCAAATGTTTTTGTTGCTCACACCAGTCCCATGACTGGCCTGGAGTTTATTGTTCCTTTCCTAAACTCTGGGTGCCCACTATTTTCCACACGGGCAGTCTAGAGTTGGGTTTTTCAGATAGTCAGGTTTAGTAGATTATCTGAAGTTAGATCATTCTTTGGACGAGACTCGTTTATCTAGGTGAAACGTGATGTTGGTTCGAACTAGCTTTGGACTGGAGCATTGGATTTGGAGATGTATTCTATTGAAGATATTTATTTTCCGCTGCTATTTCTTGTATCTCGGATGTATATAGATATCTATTGTATCACTCTGTTGTATCATATTATATCTGATATCGTCTCTGACATTGTATCAATGTTGTATTGATAAATTCTTTTTCTTCCGCTGTGTTGTACTTAATGTGTTATAAGCTCCGACGAACCAGATTCGACGTTTGGATCTGCGGCATTTGAATACGAGTGTCGTATTTGGTGTCAATTTTCGAAAGTCGAGTTTGGGCCGTCATATCTGGTATCAGAGCTATGGTTGAACTTTAGCTCAGGAGTATAACACATTAGGTAGCTCATTAGAGATAGGGTGAAGTAAACCCTAATGAGTGTATCCCTAAGATATCCGTCCGTATGCTTCAGTAAATTCTCTTACTATCCACTGATAGTAAGTATGAGTGCAAGAAGAGGACGAGATAGGGGACATGGGAGTACGACTACAATTGGTCAATACCCTGCAACAGTGGAAACGATTTTCTTATCAATCTCCCTTGATTCGTCTAACCAAATTCTTTGATTTGCTTCGTGGCAGCTGCAAGAAGAAGTTTCGGTGTGATGGTGACCTAACGAATCATTATAGAAAATCTTTACTTCGTATCTTCATCGGTTTCTTATCAGTTTTTCGATCTAAACTTTAATGAATTTGAAGTTTGGAAATTGAAATTCTAAATAAATTGATTAATAGAATATAGGACTAAATTTTAATTGTATCAATAAAACGATTTCGATTGAAACCAAATTTGAAATTCTATTCTAATTTCTTGGGTAGATCAAAGTCCGAAGAGGGACAAGTTGATGTATACTTTGAGATATTCTGACTTGAATTTGGAATCCATACCTAGTATTTGAGAAATTATAGGAAATTGAATCTATTTATCTATTGTTTGGGTCTCGATATATTCTATGAATGGTTAGTTATCCCTTTGAACTAACCAGTGCCCTGCATATTCGTAGACTGATGACCCGAGTATCCTGTGTAGTATTGAATGAGTTTGTTCTCATATCTATTGTTGATATTCTGATTTGGTAAACCAAATACAGAATAGATATCCAGTTTGACTTGGAAAACTGTTTCTCTGTCTTTGTGTATCTATCTTTGTTGTTTTCGTGCCTGCAAATTTCGAGGACAAAATTTCTTTAAGGGGGGAATCTGTAACGATCCCAATTTTTGATTTAAATTTAAATTAATAATTAATGTGAATTTTGGATAAATTTTGAAATTATTTTGAATTTGAAGTATATATATGAGTAAATTTGGGTTTGACTTTAAAAATTTTGAATATTGAATTTGTATTTAAAATTTGAATAAAAGACTTAGAAAATGATTTGCATAGAAATATTATTTATATTTATTTATGGGTAGTTATTTTTGTAATTATAAAAATATATTAATATAAATTAAATGTTGATAGTTAAACTTTAAAACATAGAAATAAAAACAAATTATGCAACAAGAAAAGAAAAAATAAACATGAACATAAAACAAGACAGATATGTTTTGCTATAAAATTCATATGCAATGTACAAACAAATAAAGTATACATATAAAAAAAAGGGTGACACAAGAAACAACAAATAACTATAGATTTCATTTGGGATACAAAGAAACCAGAGATATTCAAGTAAGAAGCTTGCCAAAGAAGACAATGTAATATATTACAAGTATGTAGATTATAATATCTATAAACAAGACAAAGGGAATTAATGCCATTATCTTTAGCATACCACAAAATCTTATCAGCGGAAATCTTGTTTAATCAAACAAAAGAAAAAAAAAATCTTTGACCTATATTGTATAAAGCAAAATGATAATATACCTTGTTGTACAAACACAAATAATAAATCAACCTGCAAACTCCTTCCTGTAACGATCCCGGTTTTGATTTATTTTAAATTTATAATTAATTTAATTTTTGAATAAAATTTGTGAAATTTATTGATAAATTAATTTGAGCATCTCTGAATTCAAATAAAAAAATGTGTATGTTTATTTTTATTGCAAATGTAAAATAAGAAATAAAAGTTTAAGATATAAGGGAAAATTAATAAAATAAATAAAACGCATAGTAAAAATTCAAACAACATATAAATAAGCTTTGTAAAATACAAAGTGAATACATAAGACAAAAAAAACATTCAAGTAAGAAGACACTAAACAAAGTATTGAGGCTGAGAAAGGAAAAATAAGACACAGCAAAATATGAATAAGTATTAACATAAGTATGAACAAATAAAAGAAGTTCATTTTATTTTATAAAGGGATAAGGCTGTAGCTTATAAAACAAAGCAAACAAAACAAATAAAAATATATTCAAATATAATATGAAAACATAAAGGACTTGAGTAATTAATGCAATATACCGCTAATACATCTCTAGCAACAAACCAAGTTCAACTCGAAATGCATCAAACCAGCAAAGCATTTAATGCAAGCATCTTCAACATGCCTATTGTACTAAATAATGTTCAACCTGTACACTTCTTTTATTTATATCAACTTCACCTCAGCTTCTTCATTTCAATATGAGACAATCTAAAGTGATATCATCTTAAATCTTAAACAAGTTCAATTCATTCAATAAAAACAAAACAGAGGAAAAAAGGTAAAGATTAAAGGAAGATTACAGGAAACTCAAAAACAAGGAAGGCTCTCTGTTCTTTCTAGAAATCTGTGAGTAATCTCACTTTTAAATGGTAAAGTATATATATCTGTTGCATAATCATCTTTGAATAAGTATGAAATGTGTATATATAAATTCAATTCTGTTGAGTGCATATGAATGTATGATATGTAATGCATGTGTATTATCAAAGTACTCTCTGTGTTTAGCTTCCAGGTCTTGTTTTGTTAAAAATTCAAATCTTTTAGTTTAATCTCTGTTTAAATTTTAGATTCAAAGGAAAATTGTTTGTTTTACCACAAAATTATTTTGGAATTTTATTCAAGGCAAAATAATATTAGAATAACTCTGGAAACAAAGAAACAACAGAGCAAATCTATTTAGTAAAAATACAAAGTTAGTAGTTTATAAATTCAGGTATATGAATCAAAAGCTAAGACTAAAAGTTGAATTTTAAAACCAAAATTACTATTTTTAATCAAACGTTGAGGTAGCAGCTTGGGTTTGAATGGAAATGGGAATTTTTGGCTTTTCTGGTGATCAAGTAGATCGGAGTGCTCGGGGTTCTCTGTGGTGATGAAGGGGTGATCAGAGAGTTTGGGAAAAATAGTGGGTGGTGGTCCAGTTCATCATGGAAGCGGTGGCGAACATTTAAAGTTTTTAACCCTAGTTTAACGAGGGGTCGCATTTTTTTCTCGTTCTCCCTCCATGATGCATCGAGTGCTACGAAGCTTGGGGAGGTGGTAGAGGTTGAGGTGACGAAGTAATGACCGAGGTTGCGCGTGTTCAGGTGGTCGGAGCGGGGAGCATAAGGGGATGACAGATTGAAGTGTGATGTTCCAATGCTTTCCAGGTCTCGAATTTTTCTGCTCGATCTCGAATTCGAGACAACGATGGAGTTCAAGTGATCGAGAGTTGATCTATGAGCGATCATCGACTTGTTCGACATTGCGGCGTCAGCTAGAGGAGAAGGACGATGACGTGCACGTGCACCGTGCTCGAGATTTTGTTAATCTGGAATTTGGGTTCGTTTAAGTGAAAGCAGGAAATTTTTCAGGAGATTATCTCGAGTTATCTTCGAGCAAATTTGAGTTCAGCTCGAAGTCTTTAGCTGATGGACTCGAAGCAAACTTGAGTTGTCTCGGGTTGGTTTAACAGGATTACAGTTTTGTTCAAAACTGTCTGCAAATTGAAATTTAAACCAAATTTAAATGAATTTAAATTTGTAAGCTAGATGTAAATAAAGTTAAATCAAGTTTAAGTTAGATTCAAATGGAGCTTTGAATCTTAAAGTTTTAAAAAGGAAGGAAATTTGATTTTAAATCAAAGTTGTAAATATTTAGAAAGTGGGATTTCAGGTTTTACACCTGACAGTTTCTACATTATAAATTTTATTTAAAAAAAATCCGAAACATAATTTGAACTGGGTTTAAATCTAAAAGTAAAGTTTAGTTTTCAAATAAACTTTTGAATCGTAAAAGTTTTAAAATGAAATTTGAATTTAAATTCAAGTGTAATGTTTAAAAATACACTTGAATGTTAATGAAATCATTAATAAAGGAATTAATTATATTAGAGATAATTAAGGCATTAAGTGATGTAATGTATATGATAATTAATTAAGGACTTATTTATGTAATTTATAAATTAATGATTTAGATTTACTTATAATTAGAGATTTATTAAAAGTGATTAAGAAATGTTATTAGTTAATGAAGATAATTAACTAAGGGTTTTTAAGTATTGATTAAGATGATAAATTTTAATAATTAATTGGATTAATTTAGATAATCAATTATAAATTGTTTAAAAATGTAATTACTTAATGTAAGTAATTAAGGATTAATTACTTATTATAATTAATTTTGGATATTTTGATTAATTAAAGTTAATTGATTTAGTTTAATTAATTTAAGAAAATCATTTGATAATTGGTAATTAATGATAGAATTGGATAATTAATTCATAAGTAATTAATTAAATTGGAAATAAATTAAATTAATTTGGATTAAATAATTAATTAATCCTGCTTATAAATGATTATTAAATGCTTGACCTTACTTATGAACGATTGTATTGTATGAGATGCCTTGATTCGATTGTCCTATCTGATCTATGATATTTTGTTCTGTGGATTGAGCTGTGTGTAATTTATTCATTTACTAATGTTACATCTGTATATTATCTGTGAATCTATGAATGAGCGATAAACATTATAGTTTATATCGCTTATCAACTATATTTCTGTATTTTAATCTGTGATGATTGAATGATGTTGCACTATTGTGTTAAACCCCTGGACCACACTATACACACACAAATATGGATTTCATGAGGAAATCGATTAAGTCACAGATTTTTGAAATGATTTTTAAATAGACAATATTTAAATCCAAATGGTTTTGGAAATGGATTGGGTTTAAAGTGAAAAGCCTTAAAAATGGAATTACAAAGATGAAATTTATTTTGAATAACTTGATTGAGTTTTGAAATTTAAATATTTTGAACTAAGTTTGAATTCAATATCTGAAATTGAATTCTATGTTTGGAAACTAGGGATTAAAGATGTTATACTAATTTTATATGGGTCAAACCATTTTCAATGTATTGATTTGGAAATTTGAATGTATATTCAAAGACTTTAACTCTGTAAATAAAATTGGATCTTTCTGAAATGAAACTATTCGTTTTCAAATAATAAAAGCTTTCATATAAGAAGTGAACTTCCAAATTGTGTTAAAAAGGGATTTCAAGTTAAAAAATGAAAATGATTTTCCAAGTTATGGAAACGGTTTGAAAGCTATAAGTTAAATCTTTAATTTAAAGATTTTAAATGAATTAATCCAATAATTGGAATTGTTTTGAAATCCGAAAATGAATCTTTGTGAAACTGGGTGAACTTTGTGAAATAAATCTTTTTGTTTAAAAGATTTGAAATGGTAATTGGTTTAAAACATTTGAAAGAAAGTTTTGAATTATTAAGTTGTGACTTAATTGAAATCCTATATCCATATGTGTTAAATGTTGCGCTCACTATTCGATTTAGCCGGGAAAGGACCTTTGTGTCGTGTAACCCATTCCGAATATGTGTTTCGACGTTATGGATAGCATTTGAAGACCGGTGGTGAAGACCGGGTATTTGCGAGAACGATAGGATAACCTATCGATTGTCTATGCACTGAGTTGCTCCGGTATAGAGATTCCCTAAGTGATGGAAAGTCCGATCGGGATTGTGAATACCCGGATTGCAAGGACTTCTTTGGAAGTGCCTTCGGTTCTGTTCGAACCTAGAATAGACTTGTATGGATTGTATGTCTGACATTACATTTTGAGATATACAGCAAGTTTCTTTCAAATACATTTCTGTTGGTGGCGGAGAATTTATTCTCTTAGTTTAACACCCTTCTCTGAGACGTACGAGCTCAGAGGTCATGTAGTTGAAGGTTATTAGCGATATACTCCCAATTTGGTAGTGTGACATGCTGAGTGTTGCTGATTATTTGTTGATCGAAGCATGGCTTTGTGAAAAGCAAAGCTTTGTGGACGAGATTTTGTCGAACCTCACAACCCAGTTATGGTCGAAACAGGAATCGTAGCAGCAAGGTTATTTGAGGATAGCGCCCTCTGAGGGTATGTCATTTCCTTCTGGATTATAAGTGGTATCATGGTATGGAGCCCAGATACTTACTTTGTGGTTGCTGCAAACTTATTACTTTGTGGTTGTTGGTTGAGAGGATCCTCGGATAAAGGTTGTTTACAACCGGGCGATGGCATACTCATTTCAGTAGTTACCCAGCTAGAGGTAACCGACATTGTCTAGTAGTGATCCGGTTAGGATCCGAGGACGTCACTCCAGAGGCGTTCCATTTTACTTGGGAAGTTCCTTTTCCCGACCATTTGTTGGAAATCCAATCAAAACAATACGCACCTTGTATGGTTTTAGTTATAGAACCTGCCATTTACTTATGGCGATCACCACTGTTTAGATGGTAGCTATAGTAGGCATAGTTCGGAATGTCTATGCTGGCTAAGATTTATATCATACTTTCGAAATGTTTTCCTACACTTTGCACTTATAGTAATAATATTAAAGAAATTTTCTCTCGTATCAAGCATCTTTGACTATCATAAGGAGAAGTCTCCTCCGATTCTGCGTTTGCATTGTGTGTGTGTGCTGGAGGCCTTATGGTAGTCTCATTTTCTAAAAGCATTGCGGATCTATTTTAAAATATTCCTTTGTTTGTTTTTTTAGATAAACTGTTTTTGTTACTCATACCAGTCTCATGACTGACCTGGAGTTTATTGTTTCTTTCCTAAACTCTGGGTGCTCAAAATTTTTCCACACGGGCAGTCTAGAGTTGGGTTTTTCAGATAGCTGGGTTTAGTAGATTATCTGGAGCTAGTTCAATCTTGAGATGGCGGACGAGACTTGCTTGTCTTAGTGAAATGTGATGTTGGATCGAGCTGCTGCTGGAGTTCTCTCTGGAGGACTATCTTAGAGTTATGTGTTTCGCACTGGTGTTATCTATTTTCTTTTCCGCTGCTATTTTATTGTATCATATCTATGATGTATATTGATATCTATAGTATCATCTGTTATATCATATATTGTATCGGTGTTGTATATCAATGTATTATTCTTTTTCTTCCGCTGTGTTGTTTACTTAATTGTGTCATAAGCTCCGGCGACTCGGATTTGAACGGTCGAATCTATGACATTCAACTACGATGTAAAGTATGGATGTCGATTTTCGAAGGAGAAAATCCTTATCATCACATTTGGTATCAGAGCTAAGGTTGAAACTTTAGCTCAGGAGTATAACACATTAAGTAGCTCATTAGAGATAGGGTGAAGTATATCCCTAGGATGAGTATATCCCTAAGATATCCGTTTGAATGCCTCAGTAAATTCTTTTACTATCCACTGATAGTGAGTATGAGTGCAAGAAGAAGATGAGATAGGGGACAAGGGAATACGACTACAAATGGTCAATACCCAGCAATAGAGGAAATAATTTTCTCTATCAATCTCCTTTGATTCGTCTTTCCAAATTCTTTTGATTTGCTTCGTGACAGCTCCAGAAAGAAGTTTTGGTGTGATAATGCTCTACGAACCGTTGTAGGAAATCCTTATTTCGTATCTCCACCGGTTTCTTATCAGTTTTTGATTTAAACCTTAATGAATATGAATCTGAAATTTGGAATTGAAAATTTAAACAAATTGGAAATTTTAGGTTGAGTTAAATTGATTAATAGAATTTGAAGCTAAATTTGAATTGTATCAATAAAACGATTTTGTTTAAAACCAAATTTGAAATTCTATTATAATTTCTTGGGTTGATCGAAGTCCGAAGAGGGACAAATTGGTATATATTTTGAGGTATTCCGAAACGAGTTTCCATATCTGATGTTTGGAAATTGTGGAAGATTAAATCCATTTATCTATCATTTGGGTCTCGATATAATCTACGAATGGTTAGTTATCCCTTCAAACTAACCAATGATACTGCATATTTCGTAAATCCGGATAGCCCGAGTATCTTGTGAGTGTTAAATAGATTCGTTCTTGTATCTATTGTTTATATTCTGATTTGGTAAGCCAAATGCAGAATAGATATTCAGTTTGATTTGATGAAATATTCTTCATCTATCTTTGTTGTTTTCGTGTCTGCAAATTTCGAGGACGAAATTTCTTAAGGAGGGGAATCTATAACGATCCCGGATTTTGATTTATTTTAAATTTATAATTAATTTAATTTTTGAATAAAATTTGTGAAATTTATTGATAAATTAATTTGAGCAACTCTGAATTCAAATAAAAAAATGTGTATGTTTATTTTTATTGCAAATGTAAAATAAGAAATAAAAGTTTAAGATATAAGGGAAAATTAATAAAATAAATAAAAACACATAGTAAAAATTCAAACAACATGTAAATAAACTTTGTAAAATACAAAGTGAATGCATAAGACAAAAAAAACAAAATACATTCAAGTAAGAAGACACTAAACAAAGCATTGAGGCTGAGAAAGGAAAAATAAGACACAGCAAAATATGAATAAGTATTAACATAAGTATGAACAAATAAAAGAAGTTCATTTTATTTTATAAAGGGATAAGGCTGTAGCTTATAAAACAAAGCAAACAAAACAAATAAAAATATATTCAAATATAATATGAAAACATAAAGGACTTGAGTAATTAATGCAACATACCTCTAATACATCTCTAGCAACAAACCAAGGTCAACTCGAAATGCATCAAACCAGCAAAGCATTTAATGCAAGCATCTTCAACATGCCTATTGTACTAAATAATGTTCAACCTATACACTTCTTTTATTTATATCAACTTCGCCTCAGCTTCTTCATTTCAAGCTGAGACAATCTAAAGTGATATCATCTTAAATCTTAAACAAGTTTAATTCATTCAATAAAAACAAAACAGAGGAAAAAAGTAAAGATTAAAGTAAGATTACAGGAAACTCAAAAACAAGGAAGGCTCTCTGTTCTTTCTGGAAATCTGTGAGTAATCTCACTTTTAAATGGTTAAGTATTTTTATCTATTGCATAATCATCTTTGAATAAGTATGAAATGTGTATAAATTCAATTCTGTTGAGTGCATATGAATGTATGATATATAATGCATGTGTATTATCAGAGTACTCTCTGTATTTAGCTTCCAGGTCTTGTTTTGTTAAAAATTCAAATCTTTTAGTTTAATCTCTACTTAAATTTAAGATTCAAAGGAAAATTGTTTGTTTTACCACAAAATTTAGTTTGGAATTTTATTCAAGGCAAAATAATATTAAAATAACTCTAGAAATAAAGAAACAACAGAGCAAATCTACTTAGTAAAAATTCAAAGTTAGTAGTTTATAAATTCAGGTGTATGAATCAAAAGCTAAGACTAAAACTTGAATTTTAAAACTAAAATTACTATTTTTAATCAAGCGTTGAGGTAGCAGCTTGGGTTTGAATGAAAATGGGAATTTGTGGCTTTTATGGTGATCAAGTAGATTAGAGTGCTCGGGGTTCTCTGTGGTGATGGAGGGGCAATCAGAGAGTTTGGGAAAAATAGTGGGTGGTGGTCCAGTTCATCATGGAAGCGGCGACGAACATTTAAAGTTTTAAACCCTAGTTTAACGAGGGGTCGCATTTTTTTTCTCGTTCTTCCTCCATGATGCATTGAGTGCTATGAAACTTGGGGAGGTGGTAGAGGTTGAGGTGACGAAGTAATGACCGAGGTAGCGCGTGTTCAGGTGGTCGGAGAGGGGAGCATAAGGTAATGACAGGTTGAAGTGTGATGTTCCAATGCTTTCCAGGTTTCGAATTTTTCTGCTCGATCTCGAATTCGAGACAACGATGGAGTTCAGGTGATTGAGAGTTGATCTATGAGCGATCGTCGACTTGTTCGACGTTGCGGCGTCGGCTGGAGGAGATGGACGGTGACGTGCACGTGCACCGTGCTCGAGATTTTGTTAATCTGGAATTTGGGTTCGTTTGAGTGAAAGCAGGAAAATTTTTAGGAGATTATCTCCAGTTATCCTCGAGCAAATTTGAGTTCGGCTCGAAGTCTTTAGCCGATGGACTCGAAGCGAACTTGGGTTGCCTCGGGTTGGTTTAACAAGATTACAGTTTTGTTCAAAACTGTTTGCAAATTGAAATTTAAACCAAATTTAAATGAATTTAAATTTGTAAGCTAGATGTAAATAAAGTTAAATCAAGTTTAAGTTAGATTCAAATGGAGCTTTGAATCTTAAAGTTTTAAAAAGGAAGGAAATTTGATTTTAAATCAAAGTTGTAAATATTTAGAAAGTGGGTTTTCAGGTTTTACACCTGACAGTTTCTAGATTTTAAATTTTATTTTAAAAAAAATCTGAAACATAATTTGAACTGGGTTTAAATTTAAAAGTAAAGTTTGGTTTTCAAATAAACTTTTGAATCTTAAAAGTTTTAAAATGAAATTTGAATTTAAATTCAAGTGTAATGTTTAAAAATACACTTGAATGTTAATGAAATCATTAATAAAGGAATTAATTATATTAGAGATAATTAAGGCATTAAGTGATGTAATTTATATGATAATTAATTAAGGACTTATTTATGTAATTTATAAATTAATGATTTAGGTTTACTTATAATTAGAGATTTATTAAAAATGATTAAGAAATGTTATTAGTTAATGAAGATAATTAACTAAGGGTTTTTAAGTATTGATTAAGATGATAAATTTTAATAATTAATTGGATTAATTTAGATAATCAATTATAAATTGTTTAAAAATGTAATTACTTAATGTAAGTAATTAAGGATTAATCACTTATTATAATTAATTTTGGATATTTTGATTAATTAAAGTTACTTAATTTAGTTTAATTAATTTAAGAAAATCATTTGATAATTGGTAATTAATGAATTAGAATTGGAAAATTAATTCATAAGTAATTAATTAAATTGGAAATAAATTGAATTAATTAGGATTAAATAATTAATTAATCCTGCTTGTAAATGATTATTAAATGCTTGACCTTACTTATGAATGATTGTATTGTATGAGATGCCTTGAATTGATTGTCCTATCCGATCTATGATATTTTATTCTGTGGATTGAGCTGTGTGTAATTTATTCATTTACTTATGTTACATCTGTATATTATCTGTGAATCTGTGATGAGCGATAAACATTATAGTTTATATCACTTATCAACTATATTTCTGTGTTTTAATCTGTGATGATTGAATGATGTTGCGCTATTGTGTTAAACCCCTGGACCACACCATACACACACAAATATGGATTTCACGAGGAAATCGATTAAGTCACAGATTTTTGAAATGATTTTTAAATAGACAATATTTAAATCCAAGTGGTTTTGGAAATGGATTGGGTTTAAAGTGAAAAGCCTTAAAAATGGAATTTCAAAGATGAAATTTATTTTGAATAACTTGATTGAGTTTTGAAATTTAAATATTTTGATTTAAATTTAAATTCAATATCTAAAATTGAATTCTATGTTTGGAAACTAGGGATTAAAGACTTTAACTCGTGTAAATAAAATTGGATCTTTCTGAAATGAAACTATTCATTTTCAAATAATAAAAGCTTTCATCTAAGAAGTGAACTTCCAAATTGTGTTAAAAAGGGATTTCAAGTTAAAAAATGAAAATGAATTTCCAAGTTATGGAAACGGTTTGAAAGCTATAAGTTAAATCTTTAATTTAAAGATTTTAAATGAATTAATCCAATTGAAATGGAATTGTTTTGAAATTCGAGAATGAATCTTTGTGAAACTGGGTGAACTTTGTGAAATAATCTTTTTGTTTAAAAGATTTGAAATGGTAATTGGTTTAAACCATTTGAAAGAAAGTTTTGAATTATTAAGTTGTGACTTAATTGAAATCCCATATCCATATGTTTTAAATGTTGCGCTCACTATTCGGTTTAGCCGGGAAAGGACCTTTGTGTCGTATAACCCATTTCGAATATGTGATTCGATGTTATGGATAGCATTTGAAGACCGGTGGTGAAGACCGGGTATTTGCGAGAACGATAGGATAACCTATCGATTGTCTCTGCACTGAGTTGCTCCGGTATAGAGATTCCCTAAGTGATGGGAAGTCCGATCGGGATTGTGAATATCCGGATTGCAAGGACTTCTTTGTAAGTGCCTTCGGTTCTGTTCGAACCCAGGACAGACTTGTATGGATTGTATGCCCGACATTACATTTTGAGATATACACCAGATTTCTTTCAAATACATTTCTGTTGATGGCAGAGAATTTATTCTCTTAGCTTAACACCCTTCTCTGAGACGTATGAACTCAGAGGTCATGTAGTTGAAGGTTATTAGCGATATACTCCCAATTTGGTAGTGTGACATGCTGGGTGTTGCTGATCATTTTTTGACCGAAGCATGGCTTTGTGAAAAGCGTAGCTTTGTGGACGAGATTTCGTCGAACCTCACAACCCAGTTATGGTCGAAACGGGAATCGTAGCAGCAAGGTTATTTGAGGATAGCGCCCATTGAAGGTATGTCATTTCCTTCTGGATTATAAGTGGTATCATGGTATGAAGCTCAGATACTTACTTCGTGGTTGCTGCAAACTTATTACTTTGTGGTTGTTGGTTGAGAGGATCCTCGGATAAAGGTTGTTTACAACCGGGGGATGGCATACTCGTGTCAGTAGTTACCCAACTAGAGGTAACCCGGCCTTGTCTAGCAGAGATCCGGATAGGATCTGGGGACGTCACTCCAGAGGCGTTCCATTTTACTTAGGAAGTTCCTTTGCCCGACCATTTGTTGGAAATCCAATCAAAACAATACGTACCTTGTACGATTTTAGTTGTAGAACCTGTCATTTACTTATGGCGGTCACCACTATTTAGATGGTAGCTATAGTAGGCATAGTTCAGAATGTCTATGCTGGCTAAGATTTATATCATACTTTCGAAATGTTTTCCTACACTTTGCACTTATAGTAATAATATCAAATAAATTTTTCTCTCGTATCAAGCATCTTTGACTATCATAAGGAGAAATCTCCACCGATTCCGCGTTTGCATTATGTGCGTGTGCGGGAGGCCTTATGGTAGTCTCATTTTCTAAAAGCATTGCGGATCTATTTTAAAATGTTCCTTTGTTTGTTTTTTTTAGATAAGCTGTTTTTGTTACTCATACCAGTCTCATGACTGACCTGGAGTTTATTGTTTCTTTTCTAAACTCTGGGTGCTCAAAATTTTTCCACACGGGCAGTCTAGAGTTGGGTTTTCCAGATAGCTAGGTTTAGTAGATTATCTGGAGCTAGTTCATGTTGAATATGCGCTTATATGATTTTTGTTTGATGATAATAAACATATATACATTCGTTTAAATGTATTTGATAATATACTATTTATTTTCACAGATTAAATAAATATTTGCTGAATAAAATAAATAACACAGAATTTGAATTCAAACGAATATTTTATTCAAATAAATATTTATTACAATTTTGAATAGTATACAAATTCAAGCTCTCACTATTCACTATACAACTTTGATACAATTTCAATTACATCACTATTTTACATCAGCACCTCACTACATATCACTCACACTCGTATTTATCTTCAACTGCATTCAAGTTTGAATCCAGCATCTGAGCAATCTACAAAAATATAAACTAACGCAGTAAAATTGAAAATAAAATATTTTTGCGATATAAAATAAAACGTGAATTTTTGAAAATGATATTTGCCTCAGTTATTTGGGTTGTTCGTCATCATTTAAATTTGAATTCATCATACACGAACAACTTGTGACATACACAGTATATTACTGTATATGCCACAAGGCCGTGCACGCCGATATATACACTTGATTGATTTACAGGGACAGGCAAGCACAGGTCAAACCCAAATAAAAAGCCGGTTCAACTCACGTGCAATAATATAAATGTCACAATTCTCAGCACAAGGTCAAAACCGAGTTGTGAAACTGGATTCAACACAGGTGCAAACTCAAATTTCAATTTACAATGGCCAGACCAACCAGCAAAGGTGCAATCCAAATATGCAGTGCATACAAGTAACCCAAGTAATACAAGAACAGTGCATAGAACAATGTGCACAGATACAAGTTCAAGTGCTCAGTGCACACCAGGTTACAACATGGCGAAGACTACAATGCAATGCAAACAGAAGTGCACTAGAACAATGCACATGCAAAGATACAAAGACCAGCTGCAAAATGAATACATATGCAACAGCAAGTCTGAAATGCAACAGTGAAGTAAATCATGTCAAAGAAAATGCATGAAAGCTACAAACTGCAACATGCTTGAAGATGGTTACCAACACAAGACTGCAACCAAAAGGTCAGGGGAGCAACATGAATGCAACAAAGACCAAGCTGCAGCATCAAGATAAGAAGATCAAAGTGAACCAGATCAATAGCAGCTCAGTTATACAAGCTAACCAAGTTTATATGCAATGCAAAGACCACGGCTACAACAAATGTACATATATGGACAGTGAAAACAGAAGTGCACAGCAACAGTAAGGAAATGGACAAATGCAACTGAACCAACTACACAAATATGCTATGCAGTAAAGTCAATCAGAGGCATCAACAAAGACAATGCTTGACACCGAGCATGTACAAAATGATGCATGATGAATCAGACCATACAATATGAAACAGAGGCAACAAGACTATATGCAAGCAAAGTCTCTACATGGATGCAGTGATACAAGTCAGAGCAACAATATCAAAGCAATGGTGATGGGCCGAGAGGACCAGTGATATAAGTAAAGATGAGTGCAGATTCGAAGTCGAAAGCAACACCATGTACAACAATGCACTGGAACACATGATGCATATGTCGAGTTCAATGCAACATAGAACCAGGCATCACTATGATACAATTTACAAACCCAAATGACAACTCAATAAATTTTGCAGTGAATCATAATGAAGCAGTGCAACATCTTCCATCAACACAATCAAGTGACCAACATACTACAGTGACATCAAAACATGGCAGTAGGGATGTAATTGCTGTGAACAACAAGAGGGATACAAGCATCAAGCTGCAGTTTTCAAAACGTGTAACCAAGTCAAAGCAAGTGATAACCAAACATCTCAAATTCAAGGCATCGAGTCAGGTCAGAGAAATTCACGGAGCCAGGATTGAACATAAATTCAAAGCCGTCAACTTTAAACCAAGTCAACCAAGAAATAATAAGAATAATTCGCATATGAATTAGTCAAGGTAAATCGCAATCATCCAAGCGTAAACGATCGGCAGAGATAAAATCAAATATATTTTGTGCGAACGAAAATCTAGGGTTACAAACCCTATATAAGAAAATCATCATCGGCAAATCTTTGGTATCGAGTTCAAGAATCAACCAGAAAAGCAAAAAGAAGAAAATACATACCAAAGCAATCGAAGCAATCGAACTCGATCAAGCAAGAAGAAGAAGCCGCAAACAAATTGAAGCAAATCAGAAACAGTAATTGCAAACAACCAACAAAGGCAGCAACTTAAAACCCTAATTTAAGAGCACGGCATCAAGAACGAAAGCCCCAATTTTGCAAAGGAACGGTCGCCATTATACTCGAGCAAAGAAAAAGAACCGGACCGATAAAATAAAAGGGAGACATATTAGTGGGCCGTTTAGGCTTTGTTTTTAAATAGGGTTATTTGCTTTTTATGTTTTGTGTTTCTTTTAATTTTTAAAATTCTCTTTTAAACCGTTTTAATTTTCTAGTCGTGTGACTAGGGTACAAACTACGGTGTGTAGTTTGGGAATTCGCAACTCGGTGGTTGAGTTGTGGTCAGGGTTTTGAGCGTAGAGTTAGATTAGTCAATAGCGGGTATAGCGAGTTTACGTGTGTAAGCGAGGGACTATCTAATTTCTAGTAGAAACCTTGGGGGCAGCACGTAGGCAGGGTTTTGCCGAAGCTGGGTAAATTCTGTGTTGTTCTGTTTTATTCTGTTATTTATATTCTGCGATATCTGTGCTGCTATTCTGTGATCCGTGTTAAATATTAATTAGCTTCTGCAATTAAGTTTTTATAATTTACACTATCACCCTATTCACCCCCCCTCTAGGGTGAAATCGATCCTACAAGTGGTATCAGAGCTAGGAATAGAAGTCAACATTTGTTTTAAAAATTCTATTTTTTTTGAAAAAAATCAGTTTTGTTTAAAAATTCGAATTTTTAAAATGGCTTCTTTTAATAATGCTTTTGCAGAAGGTCAATCCATAGTTAGACCACCAATGTTCAATGGTGAATATGCTTTTTGGAAAAATAGGATGAAAATCTTTTTGAAAACCATTGACGCTTGGGATATTGTTGAGACAGGTTATAGAATACCAACTATAACTGTAGATGATCAGGAAATAGAGAAACCAAAGGAACAATGGACAGAACTAGAAAATAAATTACAGAATACTAATGCCAAAGCTATGAATTCTATTATCTGTTCATTAGATCAATTTGAATTTAATCGTGTCTCACATTGTCTAACTGCGCAGGAAATATGGCACATATTAGAAGTAACTCACGAAGGAACATCTCAAGTCAAAGAATCTCGCCTTGCCATGCTAAGCAGCGAATACGAGAACTTTACAATGGCGAAAGAAGAAAATGTCAAAGAGATGTACGGACGACTTTCCAACATCGTATACAAATCAAAAGCTCTCGGAAAAACATACACCGAATTGGAAATAGTCCGTAAAATCCTCAGAGTCCTTCCATGAAGCTTTGAAGCAAAAGTAACTGCCATTCAAGAATCGAAAGATTTAAAACAACTCAAAGTCGAAGAACTCATCGGAAATCTCATCACTTATGAGCTAGAAATGAAATTCAAGGAAGAGCGTGAAGGTGGAGATACTCAAAAGAAATCAATAGCTCTCAAAGGAACAACTGAAAGTGATGATGAGAATGATGACGATGATGATGGAGCAGCGGAGCTAGCGCTACTAATAAAGAAATTCAAAAAGTGGAATCGCAAATACGGAAATCCAGCTCGAAATCATGAATTGAAAAGCAGAATAGGGAAAGCACTAGACAACCCAGAAGATCAGAAAATCATCTGTTACAAATGCAACAAACCCGGCCATATCAAGCCACAATGTCCTCAAAAACGATCAAATCAAGGAAAGAAACTAAAGAAGAAAAGCTTTGCGGCTACTTGGGATGAAACTGACGAAGATGAAAGTGATAACACCGAGAGTGAGAGTGAAAAAGCAAACATGTGTCTTCATGGTGAAGTTACAGACAGTGATGACGACGAGCCAAGCGAGGTATCAAAACTCACTCATTCTGAATTACTAATTTATTTCCATGAAGTAAATGGCTGTTATGAACGACTTAGGGAAAAATATGCTAAACTTGAATCTCAAAAGGATACTTTGATAGAATGCAATAAACAACTTGATCAATTAGTTAAGAACTATCAATGTAGAATTCCTAAGTGTGATAAGTGTCCAACATTCGAAGAAGAAATTAAAAAATCGGAAATCAATATAAAATCACTTGAAAATGAAATTCTGATTTTAAAAGAGAATAAAAATACTAGGAGAGAGAATTCTATTAAAAAGTGCACACAGTTGTTAAACGAAAATGAATCTCTCAAATCACAAGTCCAACAATTGTCAACGACTTTAGATAAATTTTCAAAAAGTGAAAAATTGTTGAATATGCTATTAGGAAAGCAAACTGTTTATACGGTTAGACAAGGACTTGGATATAATAATTCGAAAATTGTTGAAAACAAGATTAATCAAGTTAATTCTATGTGCACAATTTGTAGAAAATTTGGACACGGTCACAATAATTGTTGGTATAGACCCAAACACGTGAAAACTATACCGATTTGGGTTTCAAAGGGCACAAATATAAAATCTCTCAAAGTTAAACAAATTTGGGTGCCAAAGGGAACAATTATAAATAGTTTTGGGTCTACACAAAATTATTTTTCAAAATTTTCTGCCACTAACAACCATGGACCTATAAAAACAAATAGGTCACTAAACTTTCTTCTCGTGTAGGTATGCTGGCAGGCTAAGGAACAACAGCAATGGTACTTGGATTCTGGCTGTTCCAGGCACATGACAGGCGATAAATCGAAGTTCCTTAGCCTAGAAAAGTACAAAGGTGGCAGAGTCACAATGGGGAACAATGACAAGTGTAAAATTGTCGGTAAAGGTAAAGTAGGTAACAATACATTTACCTTGAATGACGTTTTATATGTTGAAAATCTGCACCACAATTTGATATCAATCAGCCAGCTATGTGATAAAGGTATGAATGTTATCTTTGATTCTGACATGTGCAAAATTGTTGACAAATCATCAAAAGAAATTTTATTTTCAGGAAAAAGGAAAGGTAATATATATTCTCTATCTTTTGATGATCTCATCCTCTCTAAATGTTTGGTAGCTAAGGATATAGAAGTGAATTTATGGCATAGACGTTTAGGGCATGCTAGTATGAACTTATTAAACAAATTAAAAAGGAAAAGTTTGGTAAGAGGGTTGCCATCACATGAGTTTGAAACTGAGAACATCTGTAAAGCATGTACTTTGGGAAAACTTAGAAAATCATCGTTTCATGCCAAAAACAATGTAAGCACTTCTAGAGTTCTTGAACTAATTCATATGGATCTATTTGGACCTAATGACATTGCTAGCTTAGGAGGTAAGAAATATTGCTTTGTGTTAGTTGATGATTACTCAAGATATACATGGGTATACTTCTTAGCTAAAAAATCAGAAACTTTTTCATACTTCACAAGATTCGCAAAATTTGTGCAAAATGAAAAAGAAGTCTCTATTGTTTCGTTAAGAAGTGATCATGGTGGAGAATTTGAAAATTATGAATTTGAAACTTTCTGTGATGAAAACGGAATCAAACATGAGTTCTCTGCACCACGTACTCCACAACAAAATGGGGTAGTTGAGAGAAAGAATCGAACTTTACAAGAATTGGCTAGGTCTATGTTAAATGAATATGAACTACCTCTGCATCTCTGGGCAGAAGCTGTAAATACAGCATGTTATGTAATGAATAGAGTTATCATCAGACCAATTCTTAACAAAACCCCCTATGAGCTATGGTTCAACAAAAAACCAAACATCGCTTACTTCAAAGTGTTTGGATGTCCTTGCTATATTCTTAATACAGGTGATCAGTTAGGAAAATTTGAAGCAAAGGCTGATGATGGCATCTTCATGGGTTACTCTTCGAGAAGCAAAGCTTATAGAGTCTACAACAAAAAGACTAAAACAATCGTAGAGTCAATCAATGTGAAATTTGATGAAGGCATTGACGAACAGGATACATCCAAAAGCAACGTTGAAGAGGAGAAAGAAAAAGATGAATTTGAAAAACCAAAAGAAACTGCTGATGCTAAAGAAACCACAACACAAGAAGTCCGAAGAAATCTGGATCCAGAAAAGCTGAAATACAAAACAGACCATCCACCAGAATTGGTAATTGGAAACCCTATAGCAGGTATACAAACTCGTTCATCCTTTAAAAATCTATGTGATCTGTGCTTATATAGTGGATTTATTTCAGAAATAGAACCAAATAGCATAGATTCAGCCCTTAATGATGAAAACTGGTTCATGGCCATGCAAGAAGAACTAAATCAGTTTGAACGAAATAATGTTTGGAGTCTAGCACCTAGACCTAAGGATTATCCAGTTATAGGAACAAAATGGATTTTTAAAAATAAATATGATGAATCTGGAAATATAATTAGAAATAAAGCTAGATTAGTTGCTAAAGGATACAATCAAATTGAAGGAGTTGACTTTGATGAAACCTTTGCGCCTGTAGCTAGACTAGAATCAATTAGAATATTGTTAGCTTTTGCTTGTTACAAAGGATTTAAACTAAGACAAATGGACATTAAGAGTGCTTTTCTTAACGGAGTTTTAAAAGAAGATGTGTTTGTTGAACAACCAGAAGGTTTTGAAAGTCATGAATATCCAAACCATGTATACAAACTAAAGAAGGCATTATATGGATTAAAACAAGCTCCCAGAGCTTGGTATGAATGTCTTACATCTTATCTCCTTGAAAATGGGTTCAAAAAGGGATGTGTAGACACCACACTATTTCTGTTGCATGAAAACAATGATATTTTGATTGTTCAAATATATGTTGATGACATCATTTATGGTGCTACTAACAAGTTATTGTATGAGAAATTTGAAAAAGTCATGCAGGAAAAATTTGAAATGAGCTTGGTTGGAGAGTTAAAATTCTTTTTAGGATTTCAAATCCAACAAAGCAATAAAGGCACATTCATTTCTCAAACAAAATATATCAGGGAACTTGTCAACAAATTTGGATTGAAAGATGCTAAACCAGCAAGAACTCCCATGAGTACAACACTTAAACTTGACAAAGATGAAAAGGGTAAGACAGTTGATCAAAAGCAGTACAGAGGTATGATTGGATCACTCCTTTATCTTACCGCCTCTAGACCTGACATCATGTTTTCTGTTTGCTTATGTGCGCGTTTTCAATCTAACCCAAAAGAATCTCATTTAAAAGCTGTTAAAAGAATTATAAGATATTTATTGCACACCCCACGGTTTGGTCTTTGGTATCCATCAAATGATAATTTTGAATTGAAAGGTTTTTCAGATGCTGATTATGCTGGAAATTTGGTTGATAGAAAAAGTACTAGTGGAGCATGTTTTATGTTAGGACATTCATTAGTTGCATGGTCGAGTAGAAAACAAAATTGTATTGCATTATCCACAACAGAGGCAGAGTATATTGCTTTGAGCGGTTGCTCTACTCAAATCTTATGGATGATACAAACTTTGCATGACTATGGCCTAAATTTTAAACGTGTACCACTAATGTGTGATAAAAAAAGCGCAATTGATCTCACAAATAATCCTGTACATCATTCGCGAACAAAACATATAGATGTAAGACATCATTTTATTAGAGATCATATTTCCAAAGAAAATATCTGCATAAATTTTATTTCAACTGATTCTCAATTGGCAGACATCTTTACAAAACCCCTACCAGAAAATAGTTTTTGTAAACTACGACTCAGTCTAGGTGTTTTAGAAATTTGCTGAATATTTAACATTTTTTTTCTCCCTACAAATCATCGAAAAGAAAAATAGTGATTGAAAAAGTGATGAGTGTTGATATTGATTATATATTATAACTCGAGAAAGTATAATTAGAAAATTTCTTTAGAAATGTAAACAAGAGTTATAAAACTCTTTGTTGGTAAAAATTCCATGACCATCTCTATACCTATCATATTTCTATCAACCATCACTCATCAAAATTCTATATAGTTTGTCGATATGTGGTATTTTAAACAGGAATCGTTCGTTTTTCATTTTTTTTAAAAAAAAAATAAAAAAAATAAAAAAAAAATAACAATAAATAAATACCAAAGTATTCACTCTCATTTAAAAGTCCTCACGGTTATGCATGGGTGAATTACTTGGAATTTGTTATGTGCTTCCATGCTCATTTAAAAGTCCTCACGGTTATGCATGTATGGAACAAATATCAAAAGTTGATTGTTTAAAAAATAAACAAGTTGATTCTAATCCCATTTAAAAGTCCTCCCGGTTATGCGTGGTTAGAAGATACTTGAATTCATTTTTTCTAAAATAAATGTGGAATACTACTAATCTCATTTAAAAGTCCTAACGGTTATGCATGATTAGTAGATATTCAAATTCCTGGTATAAAAATACCACAAATAGACACAATTGTATGGTTTTATATGATGACATCATCTCCATCATTCTAAAAGTGGAATATGCGCCTAACAAAAATTTTATGATTTTTGTTTGACTTTTTATTGAAATTTGATATTTATATTCAATTGAGTTTTAATGTTGAATTAATATCGATTACTTTATCTCTATTTTCTCTAACACTATTATTCTTTTGCTGATAACAAAAGGGGGAGAGAAAAGTTAAGATTTTGTCAAATAAAATCTAGCAAAGGTCAAATAATTTTCCATTTTGCATCTAGACTCTTTTGCATATTTTATTTGTATGCATATATGTAGGGGGAGTTTTGTGTAGAGAGGAAGCAATTAAATAGGGGGAGCAATTAGAGCATATCAATGATCAAATACATTTAACATATTCAAAATCTTAAATATATGTTTGTTATCATCAAAAGGGGGAGATTGTTGAATATGCGCTTATATGATTTTTGTTTGATGATAATAAACATATACACATTCGTTTAAATGTATTTGATAATATACTATTTATTTTCACAGATTAAATAAATATTTGCTGAATAAAATAAATAACACAGAATTTGAATTCAAACGAATATTTTATTCAAATAAATATTTATTACAATTTTGAATAGTATACAAATTCAAGCTCTCACTATTCACTATACAACTTTGATACAATTTCAATTACATCACTATTTTACATCAGCACCTCACTACATATCACTCACACTCATATTTATCTTCAACTGCATTCAAGTTTGAATCCAGCATCTGAGCAATCTACAAAAATATAAACTAACGCAGTAAAATTGAAAATAAAATATTTTTGCGATATAAAATAAAACGTGAATTTTTGAAAATGATATTTGCCTCAGTTATTTGGGTTGTTCGTCATCATTTAAATTTGAATTCATCATACACGAACAACTTGTGACATACACAGTATATTACTGTATATGCCACAAGGCCGTGCACGCCGATATATACACTTGATTGATTTACAGGGACAGGCAAGCACAGGTCAAACCCAAATAAAAAGCCGGGTTCAACTCACGTGCAATAATATAAATGTCACAATTCTCAGCACAAGGTCAAAACCGAGTTGTGAAACTGGATTCAACACAGGTGCAAACTCAAATTTCAATTTACAATGGCCAGACCAACCAGCAAAGGTGCAATCCAAATATGCAGTGCATACAAGTAACCCAAGTAATACAAGAACAGTGCATAGAACAATGTGCACAGATACAAGTTCAAGTGCTCAGTGCACACCAGGTTACAACATGGCGAAGACTACAATGCAATGCAAACAGAAGTGCACTAGAACAATGCACATGCAAAGATACAAAGACCAGCTGCAAAATGAATACATATGCAACAGCAAGTCTGAAATGCAACAGTGAAGTAAATCATGTCAAAGAAAATGCATGAAAGCTACAAACTGCAACATGCTTGAAGATGGTTACCAACACAAGACTGCAACCAAAAGGTCAGGGGAGCAACATGAATGCAACAAAGACCAAGCTGCAGCATCAAGATAAGAAGATCAAAGTGAACCAGATCAATAGCAGCTCAGTTATACAAGCTAACCAAGTTTATATGCAATGCAAAGACCACGGCTACAACAAATGTACATATATGGACAGTGAAAACAGAAGTGCACAGCAACAGTAAGGAAATGGACAAATGCAACTGAACCAACTACACAAATATGCTATGCAGTAAAGTCAATCAGAGGCATCAACAAAGACAATGCTTGACACCGAGCATGTACAAAATGATGCATGATGAATCAGACCATACAATATGAAACAGAGGCAACAAGACTATATGCAAGCAAAGTCTCTACATGGATGCAGTGATACAAGTCAGAGCAACAATATCAAAGCAATGGTGATGGGCCGAGAGGACCAGTGATATAAGTAAAGATGAGTGCAGATTCGAAGTCGAAAGCAACACCATGTACAACAATGCACTGGAACACATGATGCATATGTCGAGTTCAATGCAACATAGAACCAGGCATCACTATGATACAATTTACAAACCCAAATGACAACTCAATAAATTTTGCAGTGAATCATAATGAAGCAGTGCAACATCTTCCATCAACACAATCAAGTGACCAACATACTACAGTGACATCAAAACATGGCAGTAGGGATGTAATTGCTGTGAACAACAAGAGGGATACAAGCATCAAGCTGCAGTTTTCAAAACGTGTAACCAAGTCAAAGCAAGTGATAACCAAACATCTCAAATTCAAGGCATCGAGTCAGGTCAGAGAAATTCACGGAGCCAGGATTGAACATAAATTCAAAGCCGTCAACTTTAAACCAAGTCAACCAAGAAATAATAAGAATAATTCGCATATGAATTAGTCAAGGTAAATCGCAATCATCCAAGCGTAAACGATCGGCAGAGATAAAATCAAATATATTTTGTGCGAACGAAAATCTAGGGTTACAAACCCTATATAAGAAAATCATCATCGGCAAATCTTTGGTATCGAGTTCAAGAATCAACCAGAAAAGCAAAAAGAAGAAAATACATACCAAAGCAATCGAAGCAATCGAACTCGATCAAGCAAGAAGAAGAAGCCGCAAACAAATTGAAGCAAATCAGAAACAGTAATTGCAAACAACCAACAAAGGCAGCAACTTAAAACCCTAATTTAAGAGCACGGCATCAAGAACGAAAGCCCCAATTTTGCAAAGGAACGATCGCCATTATACTCGAGCAAAGAAAAAGAACCGGGCCGATAAAATAAAAGGGAGACATATTAGTGGGCCGTTTAGGCTTTGTTTTTAAATAGGGTTATTTGCTTTTTATGTTTTGTGTTTCTTTTAATTTTTAAAATTCTCTTTTAAACCGTTTTAATTTTCTAGTCGTGTGACTAGGGTACAAACTACGGTGTGTAGTTTGGGAATTCGCAACTCGGTGGTTGAGTTGTGGTCAGGGTTTTGAGCGTAGAGTTAGATTAGTCAATAGCGGGTATAGCGAGTTTACGTGTGTAAGCGAGGGACTATCTAATTTCTAGTAGAAACCTTGGGGGTAGCACGTAGGCAGGGTTTTGCCGAAGCTGGGTAAATTCTGTGTTGTTCTGTTTTATTCTGTTATTTATATTCTGCGATATCTGTGCTGCTATTCTGTGATCCGTGTTAAATATTAATTAGCTTCTGCAATTAAGTTTTTATAATTTACACTATCACCCTATTCACCCCCCCTCTAGGGTGAAATCGATCCTACAGTTCAATCTTTGGATGGCGGACGAGACTTGCTTGTCTTAGTGAAATGTGATGTTGGATCGAGCTGCTGCTGGAGTTCTCTCTGGAGGACTATCTTAGAGTTATGTGTTCCACTACTGGTGTTATCTATTTTCTTTTCCGCTGCTATTTTATTGTATCATATCTCTGATGTATAGTGATATCTATTGTATCGTCTGTTGTATCAGATATTATATCAGTGATGTATATCAATGTATTATTCTTTTTCTTCCGCTGTGTTGTTTACTTAATTGTGTTATAAGCTCCGACGACTCAGATTTGAAAAGTCGAATCTACGACATTCGAGTACGATGTAAAGTATGGATGTCGATTTTCGAACGCGAAAATCCTTATCGTCACATTTCCTATATATCAACCCATTCAATTCAGTTCGTCCATCAAAACTGAAGTAATATCATTTACAACTTAAAACAAAATCCAACTTTAAACAACAACATGAATTCATATAAAACCAGAAAAGCAAGAAGATTTAAGAAAGATCAAGCCTGCGGTTTTTTCAAACAGAGGAGCTTTATCCATCCTCTCCAAAAATGTGAGTAACTTTATTTTAAAAAGTTTAAGTATAAATTTATTTGCATGCTAATGTGTTTGAAAAGAATATGTATTGTGAAGTATGATGTGTATACATATGAATGTTTAGATATGCATGCTGTTTCCATAAGAATACTTCTCTGCTCTAGTTCCAATTTTACTGTTTTGATTTAAATTCAAAATCTTTTAATTTAACCTTTGTTTAGACTTAAGATTCAAATGAAACTTGCTTGTATCATTTCAAACATTGGTTTAGAATTTCAATTAAGTCAGAATAATATTAATGTGACTCTGGAAACCAAAATGCTTGAGCAAAGTTTTAAACAAGTTAAAATCCAAACCTTTTAATTTATGAATTCAGTAATATACATTGAATTCTTATACTTTAATATGATTGTTAAATAAAAATTTATAATTTTTAGAATGAGTATTTAAGAGCAGTTCGAGTTTGTCGCGATTCCTTCTTTTTGGCAATTACTGGTGATTCTCTGATTGGTGGCGGTCGGGGTTCTCTGTGGTGATGGAGGAGTGATCGGTGGGGTTGGCAAAAATGGCTAGAGTTGTTCCAGCTCGTCGAGGTGATGGCGGCGAGGAGATTTAATTTCTAAACATAGTTTGGGCTGTGATCGGGAATTTGATTGGGGTGGCTTGAATCGTGCATCGAGTTGCATGCGATTTTGGGTGATGGAAGCAGGTACGTTGCCGAAGACGTGGCCGGAGTGGTTGATGTTCCGGTGGTCGGAGACGTGTGGGCGAGGTTGTTTCCAGGTTTGGAGTGGTGTTTCTTGTTCGTTTCCAGGTTCGAACAACTTGATTTTGATTTCACACGGGTGAAGGAGTTTGGATGGTCGAAAGTCGTTGCGTGGATGTTGGCTGTTGTGATGAAGCCATCTGAGGTGACTGGAGTTGGTCGGCGATTACGTGCGCGTGCATGGTGTCATGGTCTGGAATTTGTGAAGAAGGGTGTGTGCATGGATCGAACGCGAGTTTTCTCGGGTGTTACTCGAAGTCTGGTGACGTTCGGTACGAAGCAAATTAGGATGGGGTTCGGGTAATGTTGTACAGGGTTATAATAGGAACCTGTCCTGTTTCCAGATCCTGAGAATTGAATTTTAAAATTTAAATCAAGTTTAAATATAACTTCAAGTATAGATTGAAAACTTGGTTTATGAATAAAGAAAAAAATTGAATGTAGATTTCAATTCAAAGTTTAAATTGAATGTAAAAATCAAAGTTAAAAATAAATTCAAGTGCAGATTTGAAATTTAGTTTGGAAACAAAGTTTTTGAAATTTAGATTTGTTAAATAACTTAAAAGTGTTAGGTAAGTAAGTGTATTTTAAAACAAAAGGCATTTGAATTTCAAAATGGAATTTGAAATTGTCGAGAAGGAATTTAACAGGTTGAATTAAGTTTGGAACCTGGATTAAGGTCGGAATTTGAATTCCAGAGTTTTGAAATTAAATAAATTTTCATAACTTTAAATGTTTGAATAAGTTTTAATGCTAAAATATACTTTCCATATGTGAAATTGAAAGAGAATTCGATTATAACCCTTTGAAACTTTCTTTTGCGATAAAAGTATTACTTAAACATGTGAATTCAGAAGTTTAAAATTTGGTTTTAAACTTTATAAGAAAAATCAATTGGTGTTCATTTTAAGTCTTGAAGTTTAAAATGAATTTAAAAGTGAATTAAGTATAAATGTTTCGACATATTTGTAAGTGATAAAAAAATCACTAATAAGAATGAGATTTGTCTTAAGTTAATGAAAATATAATGATGATTTATAATTCATTAATTATTAAGTCAATAAAAATGGATGATTTATTTATTTAATTAATTAATATTTTTGATTAATTAAATAATTAAGAGTTTAAATTAATTAAGGTAATAAATTTGAGAATAATTAATTTATTAAAGGTTAATTAATTAATGAAAGTGATGAAGAAATAATTATTAATTAAGGAGTAATTAATTAGTTATTGTAATTAATTAAGGAAAATTAATTAAAGATTAATTAATAATTAATTAAAGGGTAATTTATTAAATGTTGTAATTAATTGATTGTTAATTTACCATGACTAGTAAATTCATTCATAGAAATTTATCTGATTTAAATTAATCAGATAATTAAATTGACCCTGCTTATGGATATTTGGATTTTATTGAATGGATACATTGTTTGGTATCCCTGATATGTGATACTTTGTGATACATCCTGATTTATGTTGTGATCTGTAATGCAATTTATTTATTCATGATGTAATTTATTATCTGTGATATATATATTTGTGATTTGTATATAAAGATAAGCGTTATAGTTTATACTGCTTATCAACTATATAGTTGTATCTTTATCTGTGTTGATTGAATGATGTTGCACTATTGTGTTAAAACCCCTGGACTACACCATACACACACAAATATGGATTGCACGAGGAAATCAGTTAAGTGATAGATTTTTATCAATCTCAAAGATTGAATTCTTGAATCCAAAATAGTTTTGGAATTGAAATTGAAAGCTTTTGAAAATGAGTTTCAAAAATAAAAGTTATCTTAAATAACTCAATAAAACTTGAAATTTAAATAATTTGATATTTGAAATCGAATTCAATGATTTGGAAATTTTGGTCTAAAAAGATTATACAGGTTATGTTTACATGGGTTTTTAACCATCCAAAAGGTATGGTTTTGGAAATTTAAATTTAAATCCAAGTTTTATACTTAAATGGCTTTAACTTATGTAAATTGTAATCAGTTTTCCCAAAACGAAAACTATTTGTTTCAAGTAATAAAAGCTTTCATATAAGAAATGAATTTCCAATTTGTATTAAAGGAATTTCAAGTTTGAATTGAAAATGGTTTTCCAAGTTATGGATGAATCTTTGGAAACGAGTTTTGAAAGCTTTGAGTTAAATCATTGGTTTAAAGATTTAATGAGTTAATCCAATTGAAATAGAAATTGTTTCGAAAATCTGTGAATGAATGTGAAACTGGGTGAACTTTGTGAAACAAATCTTTTTGTTTAAAAGATTTGAAATGGTAATTTGTTTAAACCATTTGAAAGAAAAGTTTTGGGTTTTAAGTTGTGACTTAACTGAAATCCCGATATCCATAAGTTTTAAATATTGCGCTCAATATTCGGTTTAGCCAGGAGAGGACCTTTGTGTCATATAACCCATTCCGAATAATGACATGTCATACATGGATAGCATTTGAAGACCGGTGGTGAAGACCGGGTATTTTCGAGAATGAAAGGATAACCCGTCGATTGTCTCTGCATTGAGTCGCGTCGGTATAGAGATTCCCTAAGTGATGGTAAGTCCGATCGGGATTATGAATACCCGGATTGCAAGGGCTTCTTCGGAAGTGCCTTCGGTTCTGTTCGAACCCGGGACAGACTTGTATGGTTGTATGTCTGACACTACACTTTGGGATATAAAGCAGATTTCTTTCAAATACATATCTGTTGGTGGCGGAGAATTTATTCTCTTAGCTTAACACCCTTCTCCAAGACTTATGAGCTCAGAGGTTATGTAGTTGAAGGTTATCAGCGATATACTCCTAATTTGGTAGTGTGGCATGCTAAGTTCTGCTGTGCGTTGATGATCATTGGTTGATCATTTGTGATCAAAGCATGACTTTCGTGTAATGCGTAGCTTTGTGGACGAAACCTCGTTGAGCCTCACAAACCGGTAATGGTCGAAACAGGAAAGATGCGGCAAGGTTTCAGGGGTAGCTCCCTTAGGGGTGACCATTCCTTCTGGAAAAGGGTAGTATCATGGTATGGAGCCCATATACTTACTCATGTGGGCACTGTAGTATACTTATTACTGTGTGATGTTGTTGGTGTTGAGAGCTTTCGGATAAAGGTCCCCAAGGACCGGGGGTGGCATATCTGTAGGTATTACTCCCGGGCAGGGAGGAACCCGACCTTGTGTTGGCAGAGAGCCAAGTAGGTTATCGGGGCATCCCGCCAGAGGCATTCCCATGTGGTAGTAGGAAGTTCCTTAGCCTGACCATTTGTTGGAAATCCAATCAAAACAATATGCGCCTTGTACGGTTTTAGTTGTAGAACCTATCATTTAAAGTGGCAGCTATAGTTGGCATAATATAATGGTACCTAAGTTGGCTAAGATTAATATTATACTATCGAAATGTTTTCCACTATGCACTAATAATAATATAAAAGAATAATTTTGCGTATCAAGCATGTTTGACTATCATAAGGAGAAATCTCCTCCAATTTTGCATTTGCATGGTGTGTGTGGCAGGAGGCCTTATGGTAGTTTCATTTTCCAAAAGCATTGCGGATTTTAAATTTTAAAATCCTTTGATTGTTTTTAAAGACCAAATGTTTTTGTTGCTCACACCAGTCCCATGACTGACCTGAATTTTATTGTTCCTTTCCTAAACTCTGGGTGCCCAATATTTTCCGCACGGGCAGTCTAGAGTTGGGTTTTTCAAATAGTCAGGTTTAGTAGATTATCTGGAGTTAGATCAGTCTTTGGACGAGACTTACTTATCTAGGTGAAACGTGATGTTGGTTCGAGCTAGTTTTGGACTGGAGCATTGGATTTGGAGATGTATTCTATTGAAGATATTTCTTTTCTGCCGTTGTTTCTTGTGTCTCGGATGTATATAAATATCTATTGTATCACTCTGCTGTATCATATTATATCTGATATCGTATCTGTCATTGTATCAATGTTGTATTGATATATTCTTTTTCTTCCGTTGTGTTGTACTTAATTTGTTATAAGCTCCGACGAACCAGATTCGACGTTTGGATCTGCGGCATTTGAATACGAGTGTCGTATTCGGTGTCGATTTTCGAAGGTCGAGTCAGGGCCGTCACAGCTCTCCTCGAGTTGCTTTCTGCCTTCGCCAATTAGTCTGCCTCGGCATTCCATTCACATAATATTTTCTCCGACCTAAAATTTGAGAAGGTACCTATGAGCTTTTTGGCTTCCATGACATATGAGGTTAATATCTCGCCCTAACTAGAAATCGCTCGTCGATCTCATTAATGACCCATAATGACTCATTGAATACATGAAGAGATTCTACTAGAAACTCATTAGCCATCATGAGATCGACCAAGAGGCTTTTTACTCAGCTTCATCATTTGTGTCCTTAAAGCTAAGGTGGGTGGTGAAGCAGAATTATTCCCTTCAGGAGTACCCAGGACCATGCCAGCCCTTGCCCTATTTTAATTAGATGCGTCGCCCAATCCATTCATGGAGGCTGGTGATTATTTCTTCTTCCCTGCTGTTTGGACTTGAGCACTCTGTTATAAAGTCTACTACATCTTGGCATTTGATGGAAGTTTGAGGGTGGAAAATAATGTGATGTTGTTCAATTTTCGTGGACCATTTCAAGAGTCATTTCACTGTATTGGGTCGGCTTAATACTTGCTTCAATAGCTAGTTGGTGAGTAACATGATCGGTTAAGCTTGGACATATGATCGAAGCCGCTTTTCCATTAGAAGGTAGAAAGCTAGCTTTTCCAACTTTGTGTATCTCCTTTTTGGATCCGATAACCTTTGGTAACATAATATCAATTTTCTCTTCATCCCATACACGGGCAGCACTAGTCGTGTGGTCGGTAACTGTGAGGTACAAGTATAATGAGTGTGGAAAGATGTTACTTCAGGTCTTTAAAGGCCTTGGTGCATTCTTTATTCCAGACAATTGACGTTCCCTTCTTGATGAAGTCAAAGAAGGGTCCACAACATTATGTTGCCTACGAAACAAAGCGATCTAGCATTGTGATCATCCTATTCATGCTCTAAACTTGTTTGACAGTATGAGTGGTTTAGTATTTTGGATTGCCTTAATCTTATAGGGGTTTTCCTCTGTCCCTTTTGGTGCTCACCACTATCCATATAAATTTCCCCAAATAGACAATTAACGAGCACTTATTATGGTTGATCTTCATGTTGTACCGATGAAGGATATCTAAAGTCTCGATTAGGTTCTTTATATGCCCCCCTCTACTAGCATGTCATCCATATAAACTTCCATGGATCGATCGATTTTTTAGGCTATCATTTTGTTAACAAGTCATTGGTAGGTTCCACCCACGTTGCAAAGCTTAAATGGTATGACTTTGTAGTAGTAGGACCTTGCGCTCATGATGAAAGAGGTATGTAACCAGCCCAAACTATGTGCGGCGATCTAGTTATGCCAGGATCAGGCGTCCATGAATGTGAGGAGCTTATACCCACTGGTCGCATCTACAAGTTGATCGATGTGACTTGTAGATGCGAGGCAATGGAAAACTATCTTTTAGACGGGCCTTATTAAGGTCTAAGAAATCAATGCGTGTTTTCTAAGCTCCACTTAGCTTATGAACTAGTACTAGATTAGCCACCCAAACTAGGTACTCTTCTTAGCGAATGAACCTATTGGCAAGGAGCTTTTCTACCTCTTCGTTGAGTTTTCTATACCTTTCTGGGTTGAGAGGCCTTCTCTTTTATCAAACAGGATGGGCCTTTTGGTTGCCTTTTGGTTGATGTTGAGGATGTGGGTAATGATAGAGGGGTCTATGTCAATCATGTCATGATGCCCCTAAGGGAACACATCTTTTCTTTTCTTCAGGAAACATATCAGCTCATCCCTTATTTGTGGATTCAACTTTGTCCTAATCTGGATGACCTGGCTAGGATCGTCATTGTCAAGCGACACTACTTTGAGTTGAACTGACAGTCCGCCATTAGGGTTTGAATTTCCCATACGAGGTCAAGTGGTTCACCGTTGTTTTCTTTAGCATTCGTCTCCAGAGTAAATTGATCCAGTCAATGTATCATGGGCTCAATGACTTTTTGGCTAGGATATATATCCATGCTCAAACGTAGGAGCAATGGTTGCCCTTAGCTCTCGTAGATGAGTTCGTTGATGTAGGGAAAGATAGATTTATGGTGTCTTCAGTTCCCGCTACCAACGTGGTTGAACTTACTCATTCCATATTGTTATAAGCTCTTTTGTCTTATTTAGCCTAGCTAGAGTAAGATGGTCCCCCCAAGCCATAGGTCCTGGCCTCTGGCATGAACGTGGGTATTTAGTGGCTTATGCACTCTCTTAAGTGCGGTGGTAGTTGTGGTTACTTTGGCTTTAAGGTTGTAGGCGATCCTGGCATGAATTAGAGCGTTGGATGGCTCTCACGCTCTCTCGGGTGTACCATAGTTCAAAGTAGCTAACTCTTTCCATAACATGAGAACTCCCTTTCTGCTCGCGGGAGCGATATGTTGTAACAGTCTCTAGTGGGCTGCTGATTTCTTGGATACATCGTATTCCTCCTTTAATCGAAAATTTCACTGTGAGCCGTTGATAGACTATAATTGAATCCAGATTTGCAAATGCTGGCCTACCTATTAAGATATTATAAGTGGATAGAACTGCTTCCATTAATTAAGAGGGAAGATTCATTTTGAAAAAAAATTCTTTGAACATTACACCAACAGAACTGCCCCGATTAATGAAGACCCGATGCACCTTTGTACTAGCGACATTAATCTATATGACCATGCGATCGTGATGAGGAAATCCAACTCCCCTTTTGTCTTCTATGGTGAGAGCGATGTCGACTACTTCTTCCTCAACCCCAAGAGCCTTTGGGGACCCAAAGATCAACTGAATATACTTAGTTGTTGGAGGCGAACTCTCCATGCATCAGGCCTGAGCTCCTTTAATGCTCATGACCATGTTCAGACTGCCATAAATTGATGGTATCTTTGTGTTGATTGCTGCCATGTTGCCACCATTTTCCCATGTTGATTGGGTAGGATGATTTGGCTGGATGTTCCATTATTCAACCTACTTTCTTACATACTGCACCAATAAATCTTTGCAAATCAGTTGCTCTATTTCATCCTTAAGATGTCGATGCTCATTCGTGGAGTTGTTGTTGAGCTAATGGAATTCACAATACTTTCCATCACTCTTGGGCTCC
The DNA here is from genome assembly GCA_030765085.1 of Allium cepa. Lineage (NCBI taxonomy): Eukaryota > Viridiplantae > Streptophyta > Magnoliopsida > Asparagales > Amaryllidaceae > Allium > Allium cepa. The sequence continues at coordinate 572,226,787 of CM060929.1, forward strand.
TCCCTACGCCTAAACTGGGAAGAATGTGATCATTGAAATGACATGGGATCTTGCATGGCTAGATATATTGTTTCCATGTCATGATTCAGAGTTTCATAGTTTGCGTACTTAGGCTTGAAGTGTGAACCGTCTTTTGAATGCTTCTTACTATTTTCCTACTAACCATTCCTTCGGCGGTTATTGCCTTCATTTGGCCAGCTTTGCTATTCCACCTTCTCTCGTTATCGCTATGGAGATGTCGGCCTCTTCTGCTCTCATGATCTCGTTTGCTCTGTAGAGGAAGCCAATTATGGAAGAGGCTAGCTGATTTTGCAAATCTTCCCACATTCAGGACTGGTACCTCTCCACTGAACATAGGGCAACTACTAGACTATTTTTCCTACTCCTCTTGCTCAGGTAGACTCTTTGTTGAAGTAGTTTACATATGATTGGAGGGACTTAAATAGGTTGTATCTAATGTTTCCTAGCTTGCTCACCATTATGATCATGTGGTTTGATGCAAAGGAATTTTGAAGTTCGCACATAGCTAGGTCAATGAGTGGATACTATCGACTTAAAGATGAAGGAACCAGCAGGTGGCCGATCCCACATGATCTGGTCATGGTGGGAGGGAAGAAGGCACTTGGTAGGGTCGAAAAACTGGTCAACACGAGTGATTAAAGTGAACATAGTAATGTGTTCGAATGTGTTTGTACTCCTATCGTACTTTCGATGGGAGCCAAAGCATACCTTCAATAAATGTTGAGTATTTAGAATCTTCTTGGAAAAGGTTTCTCCATTCTCATCGTCTGATAGGCCCATGCCTTCAGTGTTTCTAGCTTGGATCTTGTGCATTTGTCGGCATAGGTCCGCCATTTCCTCTTTGAGGCCTGCCTCTACGTATCATGGAAGGATTAGACTCTAGCTAGGGATGGACTCCCTGGTGCTTAATAGCTGCTAGGCATCTGCAGTGATGGTACGGCGAGGGAAAGTAATGATGGCAAACAGAGGTGAGAGATATGTTTCTATTGACCAAGGATGATCCAGACTAATTGGCCCATCACTCTTGAGAACTAGGCAGGGAATCTCCCTCTAGGATCGGGAGTGGTTTGATGGTTCTCTGGATTTAGGATTTCTAACTCATCCACCACCATTATAGCAGCCGAAATACAGGTATCCCCCCATCTACTGCCTGAAGGCAATTAAATGCAAATCCTCTTCCTACCTAAGGTGAAAGACGATCTATTTGGACTTCTTGGTACATTTTTGGTTTTGGTTCTAGGATGTGAAAAATATCCCTTTTCTCACGGGTAGCACATACGTCTCTATGGTGGATATGATCATCTTCAATGGAGGTCTCCAATATAACAGTCTTGCAGGCATAATGCACCATGTTAGATGTGCTAGGCATTATAGGATGGATGGGGGTCTGGTCAGTTATTTGTGGGACCGCCATGCTAAAGTTTACAGTTTCAGCATCCAACTTTTTTACAAGGTCATTAACATTGCAAGTGATTACCCAATGTCGGTCAAACCATTTATCATGTTGAGCCACATGTCGCTGCTTAGCCCTGGGATGGGGCAAATGTCACTATCCTAAGTTGCTCCATTGTTGGTATGACCATTGGAGTTGTTAGCTTAATTCTCATTATGATTTTGCATGGTGTGAACATGAGAGGGGTTTTTAGAAAAAAATAGTAAAGAAAGTAAGATTTTTTAGGTGGGGTCCTCCTTACTGCGTCAAAATGCCGACTAATATTTTAGCCAACCTCAGAATTATATTTAGAGTTGGTATTAGCAAATTTACTAATACCTTAATTTAAAAATGTAAAATGTGGATACATAGTGCATAACAAGTGAAGAGGCGTAAGATTTAGAGTGTTCCGATCTAAGTTGGTCTACATCCACTATGAAGATTTTCTTATTACTTCGCTTCTCTTACAATAACTCAGATTATAAGAGATAATAACAAGAAAATAAAATGCTTAAGAGCATAAAATGTTCAACCCTCATAAAAATTCACTTTTTGGCTATATTTATTGATGCTAAAATTTTATTTCGACGACCAAGATTGTGCTACGAAGGCCTACGAATTGCTATTGGCAGTCGATTTGGTTTTTTGGTTAATGTATATGCTAGCTTGAATGTCAGCTGGACTACATAGTCGAGACGATTGCAATTATGGAGCTGTACTTAGGCATACCTTGGTCATGAGAAGACATCGTTAGATTAGGGAGTGGCTATGTAATGGAAGCTTGCTAAGATGGAAATAAAGTACAAGGAGTGGTTGTTGCACAGTGACACTTTTGTCAGATGAACAGTGTCATATGTTTAGGTCATTTCAGAGAAGTTGTGTAGTTGTAGCTTCTTTAGGTAGTGGTGGTTAGGCACCTATGGCTAGAGTTGGCTATGTCAAGACAAGGGAACTCTATAAGGTGTACGAGGATGAGTTTGAAAGCAAGCGAGGGACCTTGTTGGGAAGTGGGCTATTGACTGGGCAGTTGTTTGCTGTCATTGCCTATTGATGACTCACAAGCCTTGTTTGGTTTGCGCATGCTTTGGTAGTAGGCAGATCATTTTGTTGTGGGAACTAGTTATTCAAGCAGGGTGTGGGCCAAAATGTAGACTAAGATGTTAATTGTTGGAGTTATGCCGGTGGGTAGAAGTGTGTAGTTGACCCATTTCACACTTATAAGAAAGAACGAGCAACATCAACCCTTAATAATATTTAAGTATTAAAGCTTATACGAATTTTATTGAAGCATAATAGTGGACATAAGTTTAGTAGCTTATAAATTATTTAGGTGAAATCCCTCGACTCCACTGTCGTACTAGGTTCATGCACACATTTCTTCAATTGCGAGGAAAAATATATGTACACCCGCCAAACTACTTGGCAGCTTGACTTGATATGTGAGTTCATCAATCCTTTTAGTAACTGGAAATGTACCTACATATATAGGAGCCAATTTTTCCATCTTACAAAAGCACATAACACTACGCATATGTGAAATTTTCAAGAATACACGATCACCTACTGCGCACTCAAGTTCCTTTCACCTCTTATTAATATAATTCTTTTACCTTGACCTTGCAACCTTCATTCTTGTGCAAATCAATTCTACCTTTTCAGTAGCATCTTTTATCAAGTAAGGTCCTCACATGAGCATATCTCTGTGTCAACCCAACATACATCTTTCTAATCCATTAAAGCTACACCTAAAGTAATGATATATTATGTATGTTTTCTTTCCATGATCACTACATTATCGAGATATCTAGAGTTGTGTCTACCGTAACGACCTGGAATTTTATCGATTTATTTGTGAATAATTAATTTATCTTAAATATTTGATTAATGGTTTAATAATCAAATAACTCTCTTTTAATTTATAATTAATGATAGAATAAAATTCAGTAAACTTAAAAAAAATTATAAATTTAGAGTGACTTGGTAAATGGCGACTTTTAAATTTCAAAAATGGTGACAATTCCTTTAGGGTATCAACCCACAAATCTTGCACGCGATTCCCTAATTTCGCTACCACTTTTATTTGCATGCGATTCCCTTAAGTTCGTCCATCTACGTTCATTTCCATTCGTCTTTTCTATGCCAATTTTGATGGCTTCGCTACTGGACGACTCAAGTTTCCCTCTGTTGCCTTCCCGCAAGCCTAGCTTGTGGCCCTTCGATCAATTTGGGTGCTGCCATAGAGTTTGGTGGCATGCCCCTCGAATCCTCTGTTTCAAGTAATGCCTCTTGTGCGAGTGTTATTGCTCAAAGTTCTATGGATCTTCTAAGGTAGTTGGTCCCTGCGGATGGTGCTGTTTCATTGGGCGATGGATATCCTGCAAGTGGTGGTGTTGTTTCGGTGGATGGCTCAGAGACTTCTAAGGTAACTCCTACCGATTCCTCTTTAGATAAATTAAATGCTTGTTCTAATTCTTGTTCTGAGTGTCCCAAGCCTTCTTTCTCTTGGTCATCTTTATTTAAGAATAAGCCTAGCAATGTAGGCTCTTTTGTGCCTATGCAATACATTGTCGAATTTGCGGATATGTCTGTCCCCCCATAAGGAAATTTTTAATGCTAGAATTGCATTTTGGAAAGACTACTTTGTTTGGTTCTTTCTTGAAGAAGCTCCTCGTTATTCGATTGTCAAAAAGCACGTCCTAGGTTTGTAGTTTTGCATAGTACGGTAAATGTCAGATGTGACAACTCGATATATTTTTAAGTTCTCCTCCTCTTATGAGAGAACTCGCATTTAAAATATGACCCTATTATTATTGAGGGTAAAGTGTTTATCACTACCTAATGCCCCCCTCTGTCGATCTACCATGCAAGCAAGTTATATCTATTTTAGTTTGGGCACACATCTTATATATTCCTTTCATTTTTCAATCGCCTAAGGGAATAAACTAGATCGCCAACCATATTGGGCAGCTGATTTGTTTTGACATTTGTACCGAGCGTAGGCAGTTTCTTCATTATGCTAAGGCTCTTATTAACATTTTCCTTACAAGGCAATTGCCATTTAGAATCCCTGTCTCTCTTGGCAAGGGGAGGGTTTCAAACATTGATGTTTTTTCCCAGTGGAAGCCGGTTATTTATGACCTATATTGTTCCTTGGCCATGAGATTCACAGTTGTCCTTGCTTTGGTGCTGATACTTGCAGCCTTCCCCCTAAGGTCCCCTTAACCAAGCCCCCTAGGAAGCGTTGGCAGGTCAAGGCATCCTAGCCATCCTGACCTTCTGCAGATCCCAACCCTCATATTTCTTCAGCCTCTCTTAGGTTGGTTTACCAGCTGCCTAGTGCTAATCCTTCTCACCAACCCATGACTGCCTGTGACACCAATTCTCCTCTGGATCTTGTTATTGACACCTCAATCACATCTATTATGAAGCAATTTGTCCATGCCTTGATTGACAACCCTTCTAGTGCTGAGCTTGTGGCCCATGAGATTGAAGCCAAACTTGCAGACTTACTCCTTTAGTATATGATAGGAAAGTCGAGACGTGGACACATAAGGATACTGGGTTTGTTACCACTAAATGTGGAAGGTATTCTCCAAATGGATTTCTATTGACGAAAAATATGAGAGAGAGATTTTTTTACTAGATCTTAGATGATGAGTTGGTCCTCTGCAATGAAGGTGAGTTTGGTGCTAATAATGAAGTAATCTTAGCTGCTAAGGACTAGGATCGCAAATTCATCTTTTCTCCACGCACTTCTGGATACAGGCCTAAGATTCTATCTTTGTTCCGTCGCTGCGTCGGAATCTAGCTTCATCGGTTATTTCTTCATGTCAGACATTGCTGAGCTTGCATTTCATACTTTTGAGATATTTCATGCTATTTCGCCAGGCATATTAGCTTTATTTTGTTTCTTTGTATGCTATCGAGCCAAGCATGTTGGCTTTATATTTGTGTTTTAGGTGCCTTCTGGGCCATGAACTTCTGTACCATATATATATATATATATATATATATATATAGTATGGCTGTATAGTCCTAGGACCAATAGAAAATTCATTTTTGAATTTTGTTTACAAAAATAGGTAGTTCAACGAAAACTAAAAATGTGATCGGAAACCTTCTTTTGGATTTTTAGCTCTTTATCGAACGTCAAGTGTAGAAAGTTGTTAAATCTTTGTATACATTTTAGAACAACATGTTAAATGTTTAAACATTTTATGTTGAAAAGTTAAGACACATAAATTAATGATAATAATAATAACTAAAAATTATAAAATATAATTTAATTTGAAAAGGAAGTGATGGATTTGAATTCTAAAGATTTTTTATGTATTAAAATCAACTAAAGTATTTGAACCATGCTAATATCCACTATTTTTTCCATATGGATTAGTACTTAGGTGACATTTTGGTGGCTTAGATAAGATAGAAGAGTTGAAAACTTTGAGTAAAGGACATTTTGGGTTTTAAATTTTTTTTCTACTACATCTTATACGTGCACACATCACTCTTTCATTTCATTTTCTTCCACTTCTTGCTGGCATGATTTCCTTATCAAATCATCTCTCTGTATATTTCAATAACAAATAAATTTGAACCTCCCTCAACCTTCAAAAATCCATAACTCTTATTCTATCACTTTTAGCAAATTGTTCCAACATGAAAAGTGTTTGTTTAGACCTCTAGTATTTTTAAAAATAGCTACTCAACGTTTCATCGGGTAGGGTATCAGAATTGGCTAATTACAATAGGTGAGTGAATGGTGGCCATTTTTTGATGAACACGAAATGATGAACGGAGAATATGTATTGGTTCGTATTGTCAAGTTAAGATTTTTGGTGGTGCTCTCATGATTTTTAGGGGACTAGGGTGGTCAACACGGTGAGTTGAACGGATTTGGTCCATCTTGAAAATTCTATCAAGGTGATGGTCAATGGGGCCCACGAATATGCCTGGAGGGGTGTGGTCGATCGAGCTCGCGAGGTGGAATTGGTTGGTAGACTTGCTACGGTGGCTTGGTGATTAAGTTGTATGTGCATGTGCATGTATCCATGCATATTTTAGTTCTGGCAATGTCGAATTTGAAAATATTGGGGGGAGATTGTACCGTGCTGATCAAGTGCGGGTTGTAAGAAGATGGGCCTTGGGCTGAGTTGATTTTCGGTGATAAATTTAAAACTTTTATTTTTTAAATAATTTAAAAACCAAGTATGTTGACTTCAAACATGTGATATCTCACCCATACGAAATCCAATTAACCTAATATTTTTGCGTTGGACTTGTATTGAAGAGTATAACGTATTGGTATAATTTATTTATAGTTTGGATGAAGTATAAATTTATGATTAAATAATAGCGATTGAATTTAATTACGTCGTTTAAAATAATAACGTAGTTAAAATTAATTATACTTCACGAACGTTATCTATTTGGCCAAATAAAACATTGACCTGTTATAATTAAATAGAATAGAATACTTTGGACATATGTTTGGCAAATATAAAACAATATTCCGCTCTATTATAGTTGACTAGATTATAGATGACGTCTGTTAGTAGAACAAATCCTCAATCTACTATTATATTTATTTGGACATTTATTCACATGCCAGTTAATATTTGGACTAATTGATATTGGATAAGTGATGGATTAACTAGTGATTATAAATGGTTGATTTTATTTACATATATGCCTACTTATGTAAATACTAGTGATATGATTTGGAAAGTGACTTAAAAATTAAATGGTAGCTTGTTTAAGCACCACCAGGGTCGCTAAGCCTCTTTTCGAATCTGAAATGTTTTGGATTTAAATTAACTTCAATTTTATAACAAATTGAGGTTAAATGTTTATTTAATTATAAATGATATTATATTTTTATTAATAAATTTTAAGTTAAATAATTATTTTGGTGTTTAAGTCATTTAATTATATTATTAATGTTATTTAAAGATATTTTAATTATATTATTAATGAGGCTAAGTTAACTAATTATTTTAAATAATGGTGTTTAAGTTAAGTTAATAAATTATTTTATTAATGATACATAAAATTAATTAGTTAATTATTTACTAGTGATATTTTAAGTTACTTAATTATTTAATTAATGGTATTTGTTAGTTAATTAATCGATGCAATTAATGATGTTTAAGGTTAATTACTTAATTTAATTAATTGTGTTTAAGTTAATAAAGTAATTTATTTAAGGAGTTATAAATAATAAACATAGCTACAAAACGGATTTTATATTTCAAATAATATTTGGTAAAGGAGATTTCAAATGATATTTTGTGAAGGAGATTTATAAAGGATATTTTGTAAAGGAGTTTATAAATTGAATGGAATTTTATAAATCATTTTAGAGAATTATGAAAGAAGTTTTATAAATTAATTTTAGATTTATAAGATGATTTGTAATAATGAAATGCATTTATAAAAAAGGGAATTTTACAAAAGGAATGAGAAAGATTTTGGTAATTTATCCTTCTTAATTATGGTGGTATGGAAACATTCTTTTCATACTTAACATCGAAGGATAAGTGGTTTGGTTAATAGTAAACAATGTCTTAAATAATAATTGTTTTTGGCCCATTTAAATATGATTTTGTAAAAAGGAAACCCCCCTTAATTTTGTTAATATACTTATATCGTTGAGACAGGTATATTTTCTAAGTATTAAAAATATAATGGTTTGTAATATACTTATATCGGTGAGATAAGTATATGAATGTTTTTTCCCAAGTATTGAAAAGAGTATAAGGTCTGATGAATATTATCCTTTGTGAAGATATTTTGAATCAAATAATGGAAAGAGATTTTAATTAATGAAAGATTAATTAATAGAGGTATAGTGGATCCCACATGGAATTGAATCTATGAGTTATTGTTGTTTGTTTGTTTAATAGTTAAATAACCGACTATCAAATCTTAGCCAAATTAACTTTGAAAATATCTAGAAGAAACATGGGAGCTATATGGCACAGTCATCTTCGATGATGTTGTACTGTGCGTATAGATTTTGTTTTGTTCTCTTAGGACAAAAGATCAGGAAATCCATCCACTTAAACAGTTAGGAGGTAATTTCCACTCTTATGTATTGTCGGATTATTTTTCAGAAGAACTAGAGTTGAGTTTATTGAAACTATCAATTTGGTTTTGGAGCGACCGATAAACAAGGGAGTGTACTTATATGAGATGAATCAAAATTGTAACCACTCCAAAACCATGTGCGCATTCGACGCTCTGAAAGACGTTCAAGACTGGTTCAAGATGATCGAAGACAAAGTTCTTTGAAGTACAAGAGCTACTTACTACTAATCCCGAGGGTGATTCCAAAATGGATGTAGTAAAAGCAGTACCTACGGTTTGTTCTTATCCTAAACAACTTGTATGGACGAATGTTGGCATTGCATTATGCTTAGAAGGCAATGTTGGCATTCAAAGTGGGATTTGCTAGGAGAGGCAAAATGTAATCGTGGCTTCACAAGCCTCACAACCCACGAATGACTAAAATTAGGGAATATACAGCAGAGTTATATGGTTCGCTACCATTAGAAGCATCCTTCCTCGATATAGATTCGATATTTATAGATTTTGGTATGCGTGCGCACGGGAATAGTGGGGCCAGTGCAAATGTTTTCAGCTTTGGTGCTTAGGGAATGATGTACTCCGGTATGCCATGTTAAAGGGGTAGCCGGCTTTGTGTAGCAGAGATGCATGAAGTTCTTATTGGCCTCGGTACATTGTCTAGAGGTGTACTATGACGGGTGGTACCTCAATAGCCCTATCATTGATGGAAATCCAATCTCCAATACATGCCTTTACGGATTTAGTTGTGCCCAATTATGTTCGAATGTGAGATGCAAACATTCCAGCTATTTTGTATGTTTATTTTCAACCCCTAAACATTATTATAATATCACTAGATTTTGAAATAAAAATTATTTGGTTATCGCAAGGTAGAAACCCATCCGTGTTTATGTACGGTGTGGTCTTACGAGATACCTTTATTTTCAAAGGTTTCAAAAACATTTAAAATCCATTTGATTATGTTTCTCATGCTGGTCTTACCAGACTGATTCAGGCGTTATTTTTCTTACAACGCTCGGATCAGCTCAAGCATTTTTTTCAAATTTAGTCGGACTCTTTTGGAGCTTCAAAAGACGAGTTGGATCCTCGAAGATGTATTCCCATATTTTCTCTTCCGTTGTTTATTCTTGTCTATATTTATCAGCAATTGTAAGGACATGTTGTAATAACTCTCCAGGCCGAGGATATGTTAGTTGCTCTAATGATAGTATGCATATTAAAGTTCTTTTCATTTTGTAAAGATCTAAGTATATTATAGTTACTCATTACGTTGTGAGATTTCGTTATGTCTTTTTTCTTTCTTTCACCCCAATAATCTATCTTCTGACACTTGGATGTTCGGCATATGGATACCGTGGATATATTAGTGCCGACTTCTGAAGATCGTAAGGCGGGTTGTTACATCTATGGTAAGAAAACTCCAATAATATCCATAGTAAATTGCATAATACAACTTTAAAGTCCTCGGTTCAATCCAATAATATTTATCGATTAACCGTTTTACTCTAGTTAGATATTTTGGCTTTAAGTAACCTACCAATTGCAGTGGTACTAACCTTTTACAGTAACATAAGCATATCCTCTTTTGATTAATGTTTCACTTCAAGTGGTTCAACGAATACCCAACTATGATCGTAAAATGAGCATCATGTCATGTTATTGACCATAATGAAACTAGGGTCCAAACACTTAAAATCCATAGCATTTCAAGTTCGAAGACCGCTGCTGTGATGCTCCACCTCTATACCCACGCTAGCCAAGGACACTACAAGGCAATGCCGTCAACTAACACGGAGAATAAGGCTGGTTGGGAGCGACCATCTATAGTCTTGCTCTGACTATCTATTGAATACATCGACGTAGACATAACAATAAGGTCGACATACCCAATGAATACTCAAAACAAAACCATAGGTGGTTGGATCTATCAGAACAGAATATAACAACTCAAATGTAATATACATCACAGAACAGTAGATCATCATATACACATATACTGATACATAACAGAGTTTACAAAACAATACATGTCAAGTGGTATAGAAGACCACAATATACAAACGAGTCAATAGAATACATATCAGAGTTACTACAAACTGGGACTACACAAAAAGCTATGACAAAAAGAAGCTAGCGGAGTAGTCCATGCGTAAGCAAAATAGGCTAAGTCCAAAAGCACCTAACCTGAAACATCTCGGTCTGACCCGAGTATAAGATACACGGGTCAGTCTAGCTAAACAAATCAGTTAGATAAACTGAACAACAATAAACCTGCAGGGTTACAAAGTATAGCAAATATCTCTAAAAGAGATAACACAATCATCTAACAAAAGATGAATCATATGATAACAAGCCTCATATCATCGGCAACATATAGAAACAAAGGATATGAATATCCCAAAACAAGCCAAAAGGCAATAACAAATACCAAAAAGGTATACAAGTTCCACAAGGTAAACGCTACGCATCATGCGGCTCATAATGACCAACACCGAAGGGCGATACCAAGGGAATATACATATGAATGAAACATCAGAATATTGCTCCAGCTCAGTACTGTATAAACAAGGATCCATGAGCCCGAAGACTCCAAACCCAATATCACCCATGCGGCTCATAACGACCAACATCGGAAGCGATACTAAAGGGCAACCCAGCATCACCCATGCGGCTCATAACGACCAACATCGGAAGCGATACTATAGGCAACAAACCCGATGGCACAAACCCGAAGGCACATACCCGAAGGCAACATACCTGAAGCCAACATACCCGAAGGCAACAAACCGTAGTGCTGAAGGTTCGGAGGCCCAGTACTGGACACCACTAACTGGCGGAATGTGTCACAACTCTCGAAAAGGAATCCGAAAAGTGTTAACGTATGTCCCATAACCACTCGTTCGCACTAAACGGTTCACTATCCGTCAGCCACTTTCACACTCAAAGCAGTACAAAGTTTACCTTACATCATCGATAAACCAAACCCGAAGGTTAAAACGATCAATTGAATAGGTTGGGGATTAATCGGAAAGATGAACGCACAGATTCATGGTCCGTGTTTTGCCCAACCATTTAATCACCCTTCCACTTCGCTCGAAGTGCGAAATTGTACGTGTGGTTTAAATAGAATTTATAAATCGGAGAAGCGAACTTTTAATACAATTTGAAGAAATAATTTATAAAAACTCGTGAATGAATTCAAAAAGGAATTATCAAGGTCAAATATGCATAAGCAACTAATTGGAATCAATATGCATCGATCAAATTTGGAAAATTAAACGAACAAGGCAAATTGGCCAAAAACAGCATATTCAGACGTCTGAAAGAAGGGATTCAGACGTCTGAATCTGAAAATAAATTTGTTTTTCAAAACAGAATTCAGACGTCTGAATCCATACTGCCAGACGTCTGAAATAGGCAATATTTTGCCTATTTCCTTTCTAGTTGAAATTTAGGCAATTCAGACGTCTGGAAATATAATTTCAGGCGTCTAAATCTGGGGATGAAAATGTTCCCCAGAACAATATTCAGACGTCTGAAATAAGGGTTTCAGACGTCTGAAACTCAATGTTCAGGTATTTCCTGAACCTAGGCCAACTGTGGCCAAACAAATCGAAAGCAATCGGATGCGTGTTGATTATGGGCTTACGTCAAACGACTACCCAACCTTAACGACACACCCAAACACTCCGAACAACATAAACATCATCCATATAAGGATTTTCAAACATTTGGCTTCAAAAATCATAATTTGGCAATTTCACCAAATCAACCCAAATCAAAAGCAAAAGAACATATGAACAATTGTTAGGAATTCATGCCTAACATCAATGATATCAAAAGAAGTAGATGTGAGTTCAAAACTCACCTTTTACCCAAAAACAAAGAAGATGAAGCTCAATATCAAGGAGAAGACCAACCAAACACTACTTTAACTCAACAAGCTTCAATCTAAGAATAAAACACATATTTTCTAATTTAGGTTTAGGAAATTTTATGAAATTGAAGAGGAGAAGAGTTGGAGAAGATGAAGAAGAGCTTACCAATGGCTTCTCTTTGATTTTGGAGCAAGAATTTGGAGTTTGCAAATGGAATTAGGGATTGCAACTTCTATTTCCTCTTCCCTTCCACCATTTCAGTTTTTGCTTAAGAAATGAAATGAAATGGAGATGAATGAAGAGAAGGGGCTAAGCTAGAGGGTTAAGTGGAGATTGGGCTGAACCCAAACTCAAGCCCAAGTAGAAAAGGTAGCCAAAATTTCACTTACTCCAAACATCTCAAAGATTATACTCAAAAAGATCGCAAACGCCATTTTGGAACCAATGGAGATAGTTTCGAGTTCCAATTCGGCCATTTGCAGAAAGTAACATTTCGGACCTAAATCCGACTAACGACGCTATATTTAAATAAAACATTTAAATATAAAATCGTTAAATATGCGGGTTGTTACAGATCTCCCCTCCTTACAAAATTGCGTCCCCGCAATTCCTAGAGACAATATTTGTAACAACTACATACATACAACATTCAAAAGAAAAAGGAAATAAGCTTGAGATGAAAAGACATACTCACCGTTCACAAGCTAAGATAGAAAACCTGGATAAGATCGCTCAATAAACTCTCTGGTTTCCCAAGTATAGTCATTGGGATTAGCAGACCATTGAACTTTAACGAGCGGCACGTCCTTGTTCCAAAGGTGTCGCACCTCCGTGTCAAGCACGCGAATAGGTTGCTGTACAATAGATAAGTCCGGTGAGACCTCAAGCTCTTGCAAATCAGGAGAGGTAATAACAGAATCCGACTCCCGAAGACACTTCCGAAGTTGCGAGACGTGAAATACGTCATGAATGCCAGATAAATGAGCTGGAAGTGAAACTCTATAAGCCACAAGGCTAATACGTTCAGTAATAGAAAATGGTCCTATAAAGCGAGGAGCCAATTTCCCAGTCGTACTGAAACGCATAACCCCCTTCAAAGGAGAAACACGAATAAAAACAAGATCACCAATCGAGAACTCGAGAGGCTTCCTACGGTTGTCCGCATAGGATTTCTGGCGACTCTGTGCCTCTTTCATTCTCAACCGAATAAGATCAATCTTCTCGGAAGAATCACGAACAAAATCCGGGCCAAGAATAAGCTTTTCCCCAGATTCCAACCAACAAGAAGGTGATCGACATGGCCTTCCGTATAAGGCTTCGAAAGGAGCCATACCGATACTAGACTGAAAACTATTGTTGTAGGAGAACTCTACAAGAGGTAGGTGATCCTCCCAACTTCCACCAAAATCAAAAATACAAATACGGAGAAGATCTTCCAAGATACGATTCACCCGTTCAGTCTGTCCGTCAGACTGCGGATGATAAGCTGTAGAAAAATTAAGCTTTGTTCCCAAAGCTTGCTGAAGACTCTTCCAAAAATGACTCGTGAATAAAGGATCACGGTCACTCACAATAGAACTAGGAACACCGTGAAGTCTCACGATTTTCTTGACATATAACTTAGCCAAAAGCAAAGCAGTCCTATTAGACTTAATAGGGACAAAATGAGCAGACTTGGTGAGGCGATCAACAATAACCCAAATGCTAGAATGGCCAGATCTCGAACGAGGTAGGCCGTCAATGAAATCCATAGATATCTGATCCCATTTCCACAATGGAATCTCAAGAGGCTGAAGAAGACCAGAAGGACGCTGATGCTCGGCCTTAAAACGCTGACAAGTTATGCAATTACTCACATAACTCGCCACATCGCGTTTCATGCCTTCCCAATAATAAAGACGACGCATATCGGCATACATCTTGCTACTACCGGGATGAATAGCATACTTAGAACGGTGACAGTCATCAAGAATGTCATGCCTAAGTGCAAGATCAGAAGGCACAAAAAGACGGTTCTTCTTACGAAGACACCCATGAGAATCAATACTAAAATCCCGCAACGCCTCAGCACAAGATTCAGACTCACAAAGCTGAATAAGATGCAACAAATCAGGATCACGCCGCTGAGCATCGGCAATACGATCTAATAAAATAGGTCGAGCTCCCAAACTAAATAATAGAATAGGAGAATCAGAAGATGAACCTCGATCATGAATTTCACAAAAAGATAGAGTCTCAAGAACATCCCATTCAGCAAGCATCATAGAAATAACAACCGAATGTTTGCGACTAAGCGCATCTGCAACACGATTACCCTTACCAGGGGTATACTGGATATCAAAGTCATAGGAAGCAAGAAACTCGAGCCAACGCTGTTGTCTCATATTGAGTTCCTTCTGAGTAAACAAATACTACAAAGATTTATGATCGGTATAGAGAATGAAGCGCTCGCCCAATAAATAGTGTCACCAAATCTTCAAGGCGAAGACAACGGCGGCTAACTCAAGATCATGAGTGGCATAGCGAACTTCATTCGGACGCAGTTGCCTATAAGCATAAGCAACTACTCGATCTTTCTGCATAAGAACAGCACCGAGACCACTACCACAAGCATCGGTGTAGACAACAAGATCATGATTCCCTTCGGGAACCACAAGAATAGGAGCATTAGTGAGAAGTTCCTTCAACGTCAGAAAGGAAGCTTCACACTTGTCGGGACAATCAAAACGAATGCCTTTCCAAGTAAGGCAAGTGAGAGGAAGCACAACACAAGAAAAATCCTTAATGAACCGACGGTAATAACCCGCCAATCCAAGGAAACTACGAATCTCATGCACATTCTCAGGCCTCTTCCAATTCTAGATGGCTTCGATCTTTGAGGGATCGACAGAAATGCCATCGGAAGATACAACATGGCCTAAGAACTTAACCTTATTCTCCCAAAAGTGGCACTTGGAGAATTTGGCTCTAAGCTGATGATGACGGAGGGTACTCAAGACAATTCTCAAGTGATTAGCATGCTCAGCTTCAGACTTAGAATAAATAAGGATATCATCAATGAACACAAGGACGAACTTGTCGAGATATTCCCGGAATACCCGATTCATGAGATCAACAAAGAAAGCAGGAGCGTTCTTCAAACCGAACGGCATAACGAGCCACTCAAAAGAACCATAACGAGTGCGGAAAGCGGTAAGAGGTATGCTATCCTCCGCGACTCGTAACTGATGAAAACCTGGGGCAAGGTCTAGCTGAGAAAAGACCTTAGCACCACTCAATAGATCGAACATATCATCGATCCTAGGCAATGGATACCTATTCCTAATGGTCAACTCGTTAAGTTTGCGATAGTCAATGCAAAGCCTAAGAGTTCCATCAGACTTCCTCACAAAGACAACCGCGGATCACCATGGAGAAAAACTGGACTAAATCAACTGCTTGGACTCAAGCTCTAAAAGCTGCTTCTTGAGTTCCTCATTTTTCCTTGTAGACATCCTCATAGGAGGACGACTAACTGGTTGCGCGCCTGGAATGAGATCAATGCGGAACTCAATCGCCCGCTTAGGTGGCAAACCCGAGACAAGCTCAAAAATATCAGAAAAGTCACAAGCAATAGGAGTACGAGATATATCATTATCATCTCGCGAATCAAGAGAATATAAAGCCATTTCGGAATTATCCACATCCCGAAGAATAAGAGATAACTGAGTAGGCGAATCCGGATGTCGAAGATATATAATTCTCTCCGAACAAATAATCCTGGCATCATATCTCACTAGCCAGTCCATACCCAAAATCATATCAAATCCCAGACAAGAAATAACATGCAGATTCGCACGAAAAGAAAAACCACACGAAACAATCTCAACATCATCACAAAGCGAACTAAGGGTCGCGGATCCCCCAATAGGATTCGCAATCCTTAAAGAAGTAATCATACAAGAAACATCCAAAGATAAATCATCGACGAGCTTCTTCGATATGAAAGAATGTGAAGCACCTATATCGAAAAGAACTCGTATACCATGATCCTGAAATAAAATAGAACCTTCCAAAATGGATGGAGATATACCTTTGGGTTGAGAAGGACCTTTAGAAGCCTTAGTAGCATAAAGATGCTAGACTTAGCACCAGCCGAAACAGTAGGGCAAGCTGAAACATGATGACCTTCCTTCTTGCAATAACGGCAGAAGAGAGGCTTAGGACAAGCTCGAATAACATGATCCGAAGAACCACAATTGAAACACTTTCGAACGAAAGGTGTTCCGAAAGACTGAGGCTGAGAACTAGGACCACCATTCTTCTTCTTCTTAGAAGGAAAAGACCTGGACTTCTGAATTGGAAACGGCCTCTTGTTGGGGTTCTTGGAAACCTCAACATCCACATCACTATCACACTCCTTCTCGATGGTCTGGAGATGAAGTGCCGAATCAACCAACTCCTCAAAAGAAAGTTTAAGTTGGAGCAACAAAGATTTCTTAAGATATTTCTTAAGACCAGAAACAAACTTCAAATTCTTCTTATAAGAAGTGTTGATGAATTCAAGACCATACTTAGATAAAGCCTCGAATGATGCAACATACTCAGAAACAGAAGATTTCCCTTGCTTCAACTCAAGGAAGCGACGGGTCAATAAAACTTTTTCAGATTCAGGAACGAACTTGAGTTCAAATCGTCCCCGAAACTGAGTCCAAGAAAGAGTAGACTCATCAATCTCGGCTACAAGAAGCTCATACCAATCAAGAGCACGCTCTTGTAATAAGCTAGAAGTTACAAGAACTCTATCATGGTCAGAAAGATCCATACGAGAGAAGATACACTCGCACGTGCGAAACCAAGCTTGGGCTTCAAGAACGGATTCAGAGCCTTTAAACGGCTTTCCTACAAGATGAGCAAAATCACTGCACTGACGTGCAAAGGCAGACTTGCGAGGTGGAGACACTCGAGAAG
Organism: Allium cepa; assembly: GCA_030765085.1. Taxonomy (NCBI): domain Eukaryota; kingdom Viridiplantae; phylum Streptophyta; class Magnoliopsida; order Asparagales; family Amaryllidaceae; genus Allium; species Allium cepa. Next base: position 572,244,157 of record CM060929.1, read on the forward strand.
GAACTGGAGGCTGAGTGCTCCTAAACAACTCCAAAAACTGATCAGCAGACATATAAACGCCATCCGGATGTGAGCCACTGGATTGCCCAGCATTCGAACGTCGTCCCCTGCCTCTTCCAGCCATACGCTGAAGGTAAGATAAGAACAAGATTATTCACAAGGTAGATATTGCAATATGGAATACTATGGAATAAAATGCATTTCTAGATGTATTCCCAAACTCTATCTAACCTTGATGGAATAAAGAGACACAATGATTCAAAGATTTGTATCACTTGTACACTTTGATGTACCATAATATGTGCATCTATTCTGTGTTTATCATATTTTGTTCTGAACTCAGCTCCGATACCACGCTGTGATGCCCCACCTCTATACCCACGCTAGCCAAGGACACTACAAGGTAATGCCGTCAACTAACACGGAGAATAAGGCTGGTTGGGAGCGACCATCTATAGCCTTGCTCTAACTATCTATTGAATACATCGACGTAGACATAACAATAAGGTTGACATACCAAATGAATACTCAAAACAAAACCATAGGTGGTTGGATCTATCAGAACAGAATATAACAACTCAAATGTAATATACATCACAGAACAGTAGATCATCATATACACATATACTTATACATAACAGAGTTTACAAAACAATACATTTCAAGTGGTATAGCAGACCACAATATACAGACGAGTCAATAGAATACATATCAGAGTTACTACAAAATGGGACTACACAAAAAGCTATGACAAAAAGAAGCTAGCGGAGTAGTCCATGCGGAAGCAAAATAGGCTAAGTCCAAAAGCACCTAACCTGAAACATCTCGGTCTGACCCGAGTATAAGATACACGGGTCAGTCTAGCTAAACAAATCAGTTAGATAAACTGAACAACAATAAACCTGCAGGGTTACAAAGTATAGCAAATATCTTTAAAAGAGATAACACAATCATCTAACAAAAGATGAATCATATGATAACAAGCCTCATATCATCGGCAACATATAGAAACAAAGGATACGAATATCCCAAAACAAGCCAAAAGGCAATAACAAATACCAATAAGGTATACAAGTTCCACAAGGTAAACGCTACGCATCATGCGGCTCATAATGACCAACACCGAAGGGCGATACCAAGGGAATATACATATGAATGAAACATCAGAATATTGCTCGAGCTCAGTACTGTATAAACAAGGATCCATGAGCCCGAAGACTCCAAACCCAATATCACCCATGTGGCTCATAACGACCAACATCGGAAGCGATACTAAAGAGCAACCCAATATCACCCATGCGGCTCATAACGACCAACATCGGAAGCGATACTATAGGCAACAAACCCGAAGGCACATACCCGAAGGCAACATACCTGAAGGCAACATACCCGAAGGCAACAAACCGTAGTGGTGAAGGTCCGGAGGCCCGGTACTGGACACCACTAACTGGCGGAATGTGTCACAACTCTCGAAAAGAAATCCGAAAAGTGTTAACGTATGTCCCATAACCACTCGTTCGCACTAAACGGTTTACTATCCGTCAGCCAGTTTCACACTCAAAGCAGTACAAAATTTACCTCATATCATCGACAAACCAAACTCGAAAGTTAAAACGATCAATTGAATAGGTTGGGGATTAATCGGAAAGATAAACGCATAGATTCATGGTCCGTGTTTTGCCCAACCATTTAATCACCCTTCCACTTCGCTCGAAGTGTACGTGTGGTTTACATAGAATTTATAAATCGGAGAAGCGAACTTTTAATACAATTTGAAGAAATAATTTATAAAAACCCGTGAATGAATTCAAAAAGGAATCATCAAGGTCAAATATGCATAAGCAACTAATTGGAATCAATATGCATCGATCAAATTTGGAAAATTAAACGAACAAGGCAAATTGGCCAAAAACAACATATTCAGACGTCTGAAAGAAGGGATTCAGACGTCTGAATCTGAAAATTAATTTGTTTTTCAAAACAGAATTCAGACGTCTGAATCCATACTGCCAGACGTCTGAAATAGGCAATATTTTGCCTATTTCCTTTCTGGTTGAAATTTAGGCAATTCAGACGTCTGGAAATATAATTTCAGACGTCTAAATCTGGGGATGAAAATGTTCCCCAAAACAATATTCAGACGTCAGAAATAAGGGTTTCAGACGTCTGAAACTCAATGTTCAGGTATTTCCTGAACCTAGGCCAACTATGGCCAAACAAATCGAAAGCAATCGGATGCGTGTTGATTATGGGCTTACGTCAAACGACTACCCAACCTTAACGACACACCCAAACACTCCGAACAACATAAACATCATCCATATAAGGATTTTCAAACATTTGGCTTCAAAAATCATAATTTGGCAATTTCACCGAATCAACCCAAATCAAAAGCAAAAGAACATATGAACAATGGTTAGGAATTCATGCCTAACATCAATGATATCAAAAGAAGTAGATGTGAGTTCAAAACTCACCTTTTGCCCAAAAACAAAGAAGATGAAGCTCAATATCAAGGAGAAGACCAACCAAACACTACTTCAACTCAACAAGCTTCAATCTAAGAATAAAACACGTATTTCCTAATTTAGGTTTAGGAAATTTTCTGAAATTGAAGAGGAGAAGAGTTGGAGAAGATGAAGAAGAGCTTACCAATGGCTTCTCTTTGATTTTGGAGCAAGAATTTGGAGTTTGCAAATGGAATTAGGACTTGCAATTTCTATTTCCTCTTCCCTTCCACCATTTCAGTTTTTGCTTGAGAAATGAAATGAAATGGAGATGAATGAAGAGAAGGGGCTAAGCTAGAGGGTTAAGTGGAGATTGGGCTGAACCCAAACTCAAGCCCAAGTAGAAAAGGTAGTCAAAATTTCACTTACTCCAAACATCTCAAAGATTATACTCAAAAAGATCGCAAACGCCATTTTGGAACCAATGGAGGTAGTTTCGAGTTCCAATTCGGCCATTTGCAGAAAGTAACATTTCGGACCTAAATCCGACTAACGACGCTATATTTAAATAAAACATTTAAATATAAAATCGTTAAATATGCGGGTTGTTACAGCTGCACATCACTATATAAGATCATCGAGTCATTCTGTGATTGTTTCATACAACACAAATGCTTAATCCCTATGTCTCCCCACTGGTTATGAGTAATTCACTGTCGATCATGCAGAAAACATTACGTACACTAGTTTCAACAGATATATCTATATCATTTTCTCAAGTAAGCAATCTTTCTGAGGATTTTCTATTTATATATTCATTGTTCTCATAAATTACTTATATCACAATATAACCACACATAAAATAGATAACAAAAACAAAAGCATACTTTATTTCGATAAGGTTATTATACAAAAGCTAAGTTATATAAAAAATTACATAACTACTTCAGAGCACATCCTTAACTCTATCATTAACGTTCTTAGAATTCCATTTCAGATGTTGAGTGAGCGTATCGTAGCAACTTCAAAATTGGTAGTAATAGCTTGAACAATTCAAGATTAGCAATATCATGATGCATACACATGAATACCAACTAAATAGTGTAAAATGTTAGAACTACTTTAATTATAAGAAACGTACCAAGTTCATCTTCCCTCCCTCTAATGTCACTTGGTTTAGTTTGCTTGATTTGGTATACACGAGATTCACAAAAGACGGCTTGTCATTTCGAAAGGCTCCATTTAAGGATGAGAGAACACGCTATCAACAGATGTCTCTTGTTGCAACTTTTTTGAGTTCTCGGTCAAAAAACCTTCAAACTTTGCTCATTACCGTGAATCGAGACTTTGGAATAATAAGCACGACAGTATGCAAGACAAAAATTCTTCATCGGGAAGCCACAATACAGTGGTGTGATGTCCAAGGGATTCAAAATCGTTGAAATTCGAAGTTTTTGTTACAGTTTGAGATGATAGAAATATTTTTATAGTTAGGAAAATGATGAGTGAACCTGTAGATATTTCATGAGTAGTCGATTTGAAAATAAAAATATTTGTCAATGATATGTTGTTTGAATTGAGGTTTATAGGCCAAAAAAAAGGCAAAATATAACCGTATTGGTAATTGTATTTCGATCGCTTGTTTAATAAGCTTTCAAAACTGTTTATGCAATAAACGTTTATAGAAGCGTTGACTGAAGAATTCATGTTCGGTTGCTCATTCCATAAGTGTTAGACTTTTGAGGTTTATTGAATAATTGCCGGAATCCGATTTGACTCACTAAATCCAAAAGGTAAATTATAGAGGATTAAGACCTTGAAATTTTGACGGTGGATAGCAAAATATTCGAAATCAGTGCCTGTTGGAGATGGCCTAGGGCGTGGTGAACTAACCGGTCAAATTATCCTTTGATCGTCCTTTTATTTTTTAGTTGTCAATTGAATATTTCGCATTTTATCTTTCCGTAAACTAACTAATAACGCCGAAATAGTCCTCTGTTTTTCTGACGCACATTTTTGACAGCTCCAAGATAAAGAAACATATTCCCAAATTCGACGGGTTTCTTACTTTTCGTTTCTTCTTCCTGAATTCGTGATAATTTACAGAGTAAATCGATCATTGAAACGGAGAATTGGATAAAATATTCAGAAATTCAGGTCAAGTTTCCCATTTCTGGAGGTAATTTAATCGTAAATTTTGGATTATTGTTGCGATATATTCTGGACGTGATTTAATTTGAAAAGTTTGGTGATAAGTTAGTGTTTCTCTCCGGCGAAGAAATTATTGATTTAGAGGGAAAATTGACTCATTACGTTGGTCTAATCTGTTTATGTTCATGAAAGAAAGATAATTTTGATGGATTTGTTTTGGTTCTTGTCCTTTGACAAAGAAAATATAGCATTTATTAACCTGGAAGACATATCTTATAATATCTACGATACCTTTGCTTGTGGTATTCCAACAATGATTGGAGCATGTTTGCCAACTCCTTGTAGCTAATCAGAACTATAACATATTTGTATTCTTGTGTTTGTGAATTCCTTATAAGGAGCTTACAAAAGCATATTAGAAATAGATATTCAAGTCGCAACTATATGTTGCTTGCAATGAATGAATTTCATATGTAATTTTGATCAAGCAAATGGTTAAAACAGCCTTATGATTTCAAATAATCCACAAAGGAAGTGCCATTATTTACATACTTTGACATTTTCAGTTACATACTTTGCTATGCGTTAATTACTCACCAAAATCAACCTATTTTAAGTTTAAATTAAACTAAATTCAAACATTTTTACTTAAAGTTACTATTCAAAAGTAATTAGAAGGTACCATTCAAACCTCCTTTAAAGAAGATTAAAAAAACAAGTTATTAGTAACCGGGCTCTTGGAAGTAATCTTTCATAGTTGCCCTAATATTACAGACTTGTAGTTGTTTTGACTAAAAAGCTTTCCACTGGTTGGTTGCAAGTTGTAATATTATGATAATGTTATAATTTCTATTCCGGATCTTGAATCATTTGGGATGGGTGATCGGGAATTTTTGCAAGTGCACATATGTTCATATTCCAATGTTTGTTCAGGACATGCTCTTGTTGAACCAGCACCCAGTTCAATGGTCATTTAACAGCTACATCCAACGGCTATTTTTCTGCACCTCAACCATCTTTTCTTAGAAAATTGAAAAGGATTTCATCATTTAATATGAACACTCGACAATCTGAATCTAAATTTTTTACTTTGGACGATAACGAGGCAAAATTTTCAACTTCAACAGAAGTTGAGTTAAATGTTAGTAACCTTCATAAATATTTTGGTATATCCACCTTTGTTGCCAATTCTCATATTGGTCAATTCGTGAAAAGGACCAAAGTTGGGGTACTTTTTGGTTGAATTTAGCTCGATATTATGGTAGAATGCATTCCGGTAGAAAGCATTTACTTACCTCGCTGAAGAAAGTCCGGGGAAGATAAATCGGGAAATAAAAAATTTCAAATATCCGATTTACAAGTTTAGAACGACCTGATTGACATGTGACCAGAAGATAATTTGGTATAATATTAACTTTTCTGTCTTTAATATACTAATTTTTTATGTATTTTTTTCCTTCTATGTAATGTACATAGGTATAGCAACTGAATTGTTTTTTGTTTCCATATAAAAAACATGTTCTTAAGCTACTGTTTTCAATTCATGACTTACAATTTGCTTCGTCAATACACAAAATGAAAATCTAGCTGCAAAGAGTGTGCAACATATTGAAAGCAAAGCAAGAACAAAACAAAGCACAGAAAAAAGGATCAAATGCTAGTCCATACAAATTTTAATAAAGTAAAGATATGAAATATATTGGCAATACGGGCGATTGAGTTTGTTGCTCCATATGAAGATGTTATTAGACCTTCAAAGGTTAAATTACTAAGAAACAAATTTGAAGTCAAGATAAGCTAAAGCTGGTTGGATGAGAGGTATTTGAAAGCGACGAAACATAGACATAGTTTCATTTTGAAGAAATTATTGAGGGCTATGATAGCATGACTAATACTCATGCAAAGGCTTATGCCAAAAACATAATGATGTGATTGCAAATTGGTTTGACCAATGTGAATGAAATTCAACAATGATATTAAATGAAAAGACGGATATTGCGGAAAAAACAATATTACATTATAATATTATTATATCTTTTTTTAATGTTTTTTAATCCTTATGCAGGTAAAAAAATATTGTATCCTTTACTAAGTTAGGAAATGTTATATCCTTAGTTAGGCAGATTGTTATTTTTTAATCGTATTTTACAGAAGCAAATTCACACATATTGAGTTTAAGTTCATGCAAATAAACTTTTGTGTATCATAAACATAAATACTTACACAAACTCTTACATTAATCATTGATTTCCATCAATATTCTAATTATGTTCGATAGGATCATCTTGCAGTTTATCATGTACGGTGTTCTTTGCAGTATATTATTGGCTGATCAATGTGCACTTTTAAATCTTCGTTAATTAGTAGACATCTCAAAATACTTTAGACATTTATATCTTCATTAATTAGTAGACATCTTAAAATATTTTAGACATAGTAATAATACCATCATGGACATCTTCTTGATATACCACATCCCTTCCCCCTTTGATAATTGTGGATTATACAAAATTACATATGTAAACATAATTTTTGTCAATTTTTTCATGTGATCATAAGCTACATGGGTTACTAACGGTTGCAGACCTAAAAGCACACCAAAATCTCTAACTATATGTTTTCATAGTATTTCTTGCACTTGATCAAACCTTTTTTTGCTTAGCAGAAGTCAAATTAGATAATACTTTGATAATGGTGCTATATTTAATATATAGACCATCTTCAATATAGCATGTATGGTTATATGTCTCATTTTCTATTGTAAATGACATAAGACTTGAATTTCCAAGTGTAAGATCATAAGTAATAAATGAAATGTTCAACCACATTGATTAGGGCTATCAACGAGCGTCAAAAATCCAAAATCCGTCTGCATCCGTATTTGAAAAATGAAAAGATACCCGAATTAGAAAAAAAGTATGCAGATATGATTGTGCCCGCATTCAAAAATTACCCGTCCAACAAAACGGTTGAGATTATGCATATTTTACTACATAAAATGATTGGCACCTATTGTTTTAGTATGATAATAAGTATAAATGAGTGTTTGCTACCCCATAATTTGATTATTATCGTTGTATATTTTTATTTCTTGTATTTATGTGAGTATTATTACTGAAAAGGATTTGTGTCAGACAAAAAAAATCAATTTTTTTTTACTATATTAATTATGAGCGGAGTGGATAAATAGTTGATATCCATCCGTATTCACAGATATCGATAGCCAAAAATTATTTCGGATGCGGATGCGGATATGACATTATCCACATCCGAAAGAATCCATTGATAATCAAAATGAGGTTTAAATCGTAAATCGCAAAGTTTAAATTAAATTGAAATGTGATTTAAATCGTTAATCGTAGATTCAAAATATCCATATTTAAGGGTTTGTATGCACTTTGAAGTTGATTTTGATGTTTGAACTTCTTAAATTTAAAACTTAATTTTCTCTCTAATTCCATTTTTATTTTGTTTAGAAAACATTATAATGGAAATTGTGAATCTAAATAAGTATATTAAATATGTTAGCATGAGTTGGATGTGTTTTTGATTGTGTTTTTAACAATGTTTGAATCGGAATGTAAATCGAATGCTGAATTGGGGTTTAAATCGTACGATTTTAAGATTTTTGGTAACAACGATTGATAGGACTAACACTGATATCTTTTTTAGATCCTAGCGTGCTAAAAAACATATAGAATTCATTAATCATATGAAGCAAAAGCTTCAAAAATAATAGCAAGTTTTTGTTCCTTTTCTTATATGCTCCATGAAACTTTTTGTGACGGTGCTTTCAGTTCTAATACATTCAGTCAACACTTTCTAACATTTTAGATCATTCTCTGTTGTCGTGCATTCAGATAATCTATCAAATCTGCAGAGAAATTGTAAGCTCTTCTCATTGCAGTTGTTCTAGCGACCAGTTAGATCTTGCATTTTTGCAGCATTAGATTTGAAAACAAAGAATTTACTGTGTTCTTTGATCTGTGAAGATTGTTCTAAACAAAATATTGCTTCATTCTGATTCTCCTTCAAAAAATGTTAGTGTTGTAAATTGAATTCTGCACAGAGCAGTCTTGCATCAATTGTTTGTACGTTGAATAATGACAATCGATGTTGTGATGACCCATAATAAGGCCTCCATGCTTGCCAAATCGCCCCTACACCCTGATATGCTATCGATAAATTCTGTTGGCATTGGAATGTGCTGCTACCACTACATCATCATCAGATTCACTGTCTAATAGAATAATTTTTGTTGCTGGTTGGGGTCCTTTGAAAATATTGAAAAATATACAGTTATTTTTTTTGTAAGTTGTAGAGGTATTATTGTGAAAGTTGTATTTGTATGAATACAAGTGTTAATTTGCCAAACAACCTCCCAACTACAGGTGCTTGTTGAACAACATCTTCAAGCGCTTATTCAACGAGTTCACATTCCCCACTATTATGGGGAAATCCAATTACGGATTGCAATATCATGATGGATACTCTGTTAGACTGCCCTCTATGCATATATTTGTACATGTATACATATATATAGACGCTCGCGCGCGCGCGCACACACACACACACACACATATATATATATATGTATATTGATTACAAATACACACACACATATCAGGCGAAAGATACTGAAAAAAGAAGAGGAAATAAATTGGTAAAGAACATTACTTTTTTGTAAATTGCGTGAACTAATTGTGTGCTCAATTCATATGCATTATGCAGAGTAAGACTATATCAAATATTGGGTTTGCTGTGGATTTTTGGTATTCAAAGTGTTTATGTGCTTTCATTTTTCCTTTTGATATATGGATAGCTGCATAAATAGTTGTCAAAAGCATGCCTAAATGTGTGCTTTAGCACAGTGCACCCCTTCATATTTCTCAATAAATGTTTTTTTTGGAGAGAATAGTCCGCTGAAACAAAGCTAATCAACCTACATATGCAGGATGCAAAGCCAAATTGTGTGTAATGGATGCCGATATGTTCTCCTCTATCCGAGAGGAGCAACTAATGTTTGTTGCTCAATTTGCAATACGATAACCACTGTACCACCTCCAGGTATTTTCTCCTGTTTAAATTATGAATCCTTTTCTTATTTTTCTTGCGGTTAGTATTAACAATAGGAAGTAATCTTGATTCACCTCAGGCCTCTAGGCATGTTGCAGTCCCATGAGTTCACCAGTAAATATAAAAATACTTTAATTATCTCCAACAAGGTTCCTACTATCTCGGTTTTGTCATTTTGTAGATTGACAAAATTTTCTTGATTTAATATAAACTCTTGCAAAAAAGAAGCTATCAAATGTAAACTATAACTTGAGAGGATGGGTTGAAAGATTTGAAACCAATGAAATATCTCTATTACATGGTAGTGTCTTTCACCTTTACTGATGTGCACAATCCACAGTGAAAATGTTAATTGAATAAGCTGGATTAAAACTCGTCGTTAAGCAGTAAATATGTAACCATGTGTGTAATTCCTACATGAAATGTGACCACAAATTAAATAGGTTCCCATAGCCTATACCACCAATCTACGTGCCTGTTCAAACAATGCCCAAAACTGAAGCTGGTCCACCAAGCACTTAATATGTGTGCTTCAAGTTTTGTTCAGATTTCTTCCTAATTTTTGTTTACATTGTTCTCATTTTAAATATATTTTAACATTTTATAGAATTTTGCTTTTCATTTAAATTTTTATAATAGTACATACAGTTTTTTTTTTAAATCATTTTATGAAAGTTAATTTTTTTTATTTAAATAGTTCAATTTTATTTTTGTAAATTTGCGAATAATACAGATAATACATTTATTATAATTATTTGTTGAAAATTGGAAAAAATACAAATTATAATTGGAAAAGTAAGCAAAAATTAAAGTTGGTGGAATGCACTAAGTTTATCATTTTTGGTAAGTCAACTTTGTAAGTTACATATTCGAGCTAAAAAATGAAAGCAAAAAATAAAGTTGCTTTAATACATTCAACTATATTCACATACATATAGTTTTTTTGTTGTTGCACTTTTGCAGGGATGGAGATGGCTCAACTTGTCTGTGGAAATTGTCGAACATTGTTAATGTACACTCGGGGTGCAACAAGTGTCCGATGTTCCTGTTGTAACACAATGAATCTTGCTGGACCAGGTATTCATGTCAATATTCATTTTAAATTTAGTTTTCAAACCTTTTCTCCAATAGGAGTTCATGCTTTGCATGATTTTAGAACACCGTAATTTTCCTACATTATATAAGCTTTCTTTCAAAATATCTCTACATTTTTTTACGCATTTCTGAATATCCAATATTGGAAACATGATGTTCACTTCCTAAGACCTCTTAGGTGATGATTTTATCAAGTTCTGTCTTCATCTTTGTAAATTGACACTTAATGTTAATGTTGCAGCATTAGTTAATCTACTTGATATATTGTTCATTGCATCTTTGATAAAGTTTAAATTACTTATCGGTGCATCTAAACTCAAGAAGAAGAGAGGTGCTTAATTTACAGATATATATATATATATATATATATATATATATATATTTTTCAAAGTATTATTCAAATTACAATATGTGACTTATTTTCTTGATTGTGTTAAAACTTTAAAAGTTTGTTCCATGTGTACATGTATAACTCCAGCCTTCATAATATTGTGAACTAACCTTACATTCTGTAAAGGGAATCGTTAAAGAGGCTCTCATTTTGGCTTAGGGAAATAAAAGACAACAGGCAAATTTAAAAAAAAATTAAAATTAAAATTTATAAGGGGAGAATAAATCTACTAGGACACAGAATGATGACACAATGAATATCAACCATTCAATTGGCATCCGATTTCAACTCCATGTGTGAACACAACAATATCCAACGGTCCAGATCTGTTGTGCCACAAATTATATTTTATTTTGTGTCTAAATAGCTGGTCCCTGGTGTAATATATAGTTAATTCGTTATACAACAGTAATACTCTTTTTTCCATCCCTACCTCTTACATTTTCTCTTTATTAACCCTACCATTATGCGATCTCAAACCTACCTCCCTTGAATTCCATTGCCGTTCTCCGAAGTTTCCACCAACTGTCTCAAACATCCCTCCGTCACAAATTCCATTAATTTCCTTTTTTCATTTGAAAGATAAAATAAAATATATTTTTACCCGTCAAGAACTACTAGCTTGAGTGATAAGTGGTATGACGCTTTAAACTGAGATTCTAGAGGTCATGAATTCGACCATCCGATACATCAAAGTTACTCTGCTTTATAAAGTACCTCTCTTATTCTCAAATTAATTAATTTTATACCTTATTTTCAAGAAGTATAAACATAAGACCTTGTACATCCTTCAATGACGTCGTTCAAATATTGAATTGAAGGAAAATAATCAACATCTCTATCATATTCTTTTGATGGAGATGGGATGGAGATTGTGATGGTGATTCCTGCATAATTTTCTGATTATTAGGATTTACAATTAGAGAATTAGGTTTTGATGTTAGATAGACGGTGAGTTTGGGATCATTGTATGACAAAACGGAAGAAACATATATTATAGAATGATTAATTTAGTCATTTTGATTAATTTTTATATGGGAAGAGTCAATATTTTGATTCTCTTAACAAAAATTTCCCCCAACAAAGTTACATTTTCCATTCCTTTGGTCAAATTGATAGTCCCTTTTTAGCAGTTCCCTTTGTAAATACGTTTGGGTCTCCTCAAGAGCATTATCACTCCCTTTTATTTTTGTAGTTATTCTTATTTGTGAAGAACCTTAAATAACACAGATAAGTATCATGGCATCTCATTGGTTTGTTCAAACTGTAAACAATAAATTTAGGTCAATCCCACTTTTACTTTTCGCTCTCCAGCTCATGATCTCATTCACCAACTAAAATTTTGTGTTCATTTATATTCTCTATCTTGACCTCATTAGCTAATCCTCATGATGCCTGTATACATTTTCTTCTTGTTTCTATCTTTATCCCAAAGAAGTCAATATAACAACTATATCTTGTTTTTCTTTGCAGTATTCTCTCAGCCTATATAATTCAACATATGTCCCACTCCGCATCCTTTTTTTTAGAACATTTATTTTTTGGTAATACAAGGGTTGATAGTATATACCCTTATTATGGCTTTGTATGATCTAAATTCTAACATTAAGGTTCTTAATTATATATTGCAATTTTCTATGTTATTCAGTAAATCAGGTTGCTAATGTGAGTTGTGGCCAATGTCGAACCACTCTTATGTACCCTTATGGAGCACCCTCTGTCAAATGTGCAATATGCCATTATGTCACCAACGTTGGGGTATGTTTTATTTATGTTTGTAATTCTTCGTCATTTTTCGCTCTTTACAATTTTTTAATTATTTTTAAAGACATGTTTACTGACATCTCTGTATGTTATTATTTCTGACCATTTTACAGCAAATGGGTAACCCTAGGGTACCTATCCCTGTTAATAGACCAAATGGAATCCCACCTGTTTTACCATCAACAGCAACTGTATGTATAAACTTTATCTTATTATCTAATTTATCATGTACTTTTAAAAAAGTTGCTAGATTAGTTTTTATTTTATTTATTTTTCCCTTTTCTTTTTTGGCGCAGCCTAATAACCAAACAGTTGTAGTTGAAAATCCTATGTCAAGGGATGCAAGAGGCAAATTGGTAAATTCTATTTTTATTTTTATATATTCTTTCTTCAATTGTGAACATAGGTGCTCAAATTGATTTCTTAGTAAGCAGAAGACTATTTGTACATCGAACCTCATAATGCAGGCATAAAGTTATTCTTAATATTAAAGAATTGCTTATTGTCATTTATCTCTTAGCATTTAATTATATATTGTACAATATTATTTTTATGTATAATCAACATGAACACATATCTTCAGTTTTAACATATTATTGGCTTGCCAAACATGTGAATATTTATGTTGGATGATGCAGAGCACATGTAGTGGTTAAGCACATATAGATTGGATATTGTTCTAAGATCAGCGTGATACAAGTTATTTTCTAATAGTTATAATTGATAAACTTGTTCCTAACCGACGTTTATTCGTTTGACATGGTACAGGTGAGCAATGTTGTAGTTGGGGTTACCACAGATAAAAAATGATATGGAAATAATGTTCAAAGGTTGATGGAACATATGATTTATTGCAGAAAAGAACTGGTAATTCCTATTATTATGATATATTTATTTTACAAATATTATGGGGAGATCGGTATGGCGAGATCGGTTACGGGATGAAGTATTTGAGAATGAAATGAGTGTATAAATATTTTTGTGAATGTAAATGGATTATATTAAGACATGGCATGGTGTTCACCCTCAGCATGTATATTATTGTACTCGTGCTGTCAACTGTGGAGTGGATAAATATTTGCTCGTATATGTGGATGCTCAATAAGAACTGTTTACTCTCAGTATTTATGTTTTTGGTCCATGTTTTATATTTCTGGATAATGCTTCTTTAATCTTTTATGAAATATCTTTGTTCCTCTGTAAAGCATGATAAATAAACTTACAGGCATCAACCCAAAGTTATTACAAAATCAGGTTTATGATGAGTAAGATAAAATGTTTTACCTAAACAACCAAAACACGGAGACCTATATGTAAGGGTCTACCGAATGTGTAGGGTGCACTAATGACAAATGGAAAAATGCAATGAGCCCTGAAATTGTGAATATGTCCATTCATGGAGATACTGAATGGACGGGTGTCAAGACTCTCTGAAGTAATTCAATGGGTATATGATAGTGTGTCAAGACCAAGGAAAATCTACTTAAATGAGTTCAATTGTGAAAAATAACTAAAGCACGAGTAAAATAACATAAACGTGGACGTTATTACCAAACAAAATGAATGAATTGGCAACGTGAAACGAAAGTATTTCTGGGTCTAGAAAAGGCTATTGACGTTTAGTAAGGACTTTTGTTAGATTGTGTTTCCTTGGTCTGTGGAAACCATGGCGAATGAGTAGCCATTCATCGGTGACGTTGTTCGAGATAAATTAGTAATAGATATACTTTGTGTGGTGATAACTAATTATATTTAAAGATAACTAGTAAACTGACGCCTTAATAAGAGTCTAGGTGATAATGGTTGTGAAAAATAACAATATGACTTGGTTCATAAAGATGTGATGAAAAGTATAAGCTATACTTATGGTTGAAAATAATAATAATATTACATGGCTCATAATATGATGGTAAGAATATGGTACACTTAAAGGATGCTTATATGATTGTGTTCACAATATGATGCTTTGATATTTCACATATGATGAAATTGTTATTGATGACTAATTATGGAAAACCAATTCCACTAAACAGCATAATGAAACACCCCACCTCTATACTCATAATACCTAAGAGTATCACTAAGTACCACTGTATAGTAATACGAAGAATGATGCGATATTGGACTTACACACATGAAATTCCTTTAGACTAACATCGGCACATATCTCATATCACATAATACTTACCTAATGTACGCGGTATCGGCACAAAGCAATAAACATGTGTGTTTCTAGGACAGAACAATACATAGCATATAACATATAATAGAGCACACAAAGTCAGAATGCAGTGAATAAATATAATATATCACATGTACGAAGTCTCAGTTAGTCTACAAAACGATAATCTCTAGTTCACTGTATACATTATATTAGTACATCATAATAAATGCATAACGAGGCTACACAATACACAAGGAAAAGCATCATCCTAATGTAACTACTAGCCTCCAAAGTATTCTAAATAGCTAAAGAACTACTACCAGCACCAAGAATATCTCGGACTGGTTTGAGTATTAAAATAATACACGGATTAGACTATGTCTATATTAATATGCCAGTGATAAAAATAAACACGACATAAAAATGTATCCATGGATATGCATATACTTCATCTATCCAAGTAGTTCACGCAATGTATAAATATTATTCATCATCAATCACACAATGATCATGAACACACATTTATACATACATACACACACACATACATACATACACACACACACACACATACATACATATACATACATACATACATACATACATATATTATTCATAATAAGTGGTAGTGGGAATTCACTTTACGATAGATACAAGGTCCCAAGTAGAGTCATATTTCAATATCTCCATACTCATGTAAGGTGTATATATAGTATATGTCTAGCTATCACTCATCATAGAACCGGACGGGAGACTGATGGCCGTTTGCCCGCTCCAAAATCACACAAATGGGTCACCTAACTAGAATCTACAGTATTAGTTATGTCGATGGTCATCATGAAACATCTCGATCGGTTGCTGAACTACGCCAAACCTTAATCATGACCCTGTAAGAGCCCTATATGTAACATATTGCTAGCCTAGGTAACACATGAGCTAAAGGGCACCTACCCTATAATACTCATTAAAGGTATCATAAATACTTGGTGCGACCCCAAGATCAGGCCGCTAGGATGAATTCTAGCCTAATCTACTTCTGTCTAACCTGTATAATATGAGTACAGCATGATAGACATAGATATAATATTTACATATATAGACACCAACCTTGCTTACCACTGTGAGCTTCACCTCACGTAAGTACTATCATAACGTCATCATTCCCCTCACATGAGTGTCATCTACTTACAATAAATAGACGAATAAATATCACAATAGCGTCATGTACCACCATATGTTACTCATTCGTTTATTCAATGCTCATAAACTACACTCGATCTCCATAATTTTCTATCCAACAAGTCCAATGAATAACTGAAGAAATGTTACCGAAAGTCTCATACCAAACGGTATTATAACTCTATTTATTCAAATTTCTTGTTACATAGAAAATACAAGCATACATATGGTTTATAAAAACAATTACGTTTTTAGAAGAATATTACATATCATTTGAAAACATTAACAATATTTTATAAACAAAAAGATAACTAAAATATCACTTAGAAATATTTAATCAATATACATCCCTTTTTGGTTCTTTAATAAATTTATAACCTTACTACTAAATCATCTAATAAGCAATACAAAGCCTTTTAATAAATTTTATAATCAAGTAAGATTTTTAAATAATTTATTGAATTCCCAAAATCAATTCTATTCTGTAATAATTCAATTATTGAATTAATATTTATATTTATATAATATTCTAACATAAAAGTAAGTTTAGATTTATGAAGTATGTAATTTATATTGTATATATATGAGTATTATTTTAAAATAAGAATTTATAAATTTTAATTTTACTTCTACTATAATATTATTATTCAAAAATTAACACCATATGATTATCAAAATATCTTGAATTTTACTTCTAAATTAAGAAAAAGATATAGGGATGTTATTTTATATTATAATTATATTTTATATATTTTTTAAATAGTAGGGTATAGGAATCGTGTACATTGATGGACTGGTGAGGGCATACCGGTACACCTGTACGCGATTTATGTACCCTAGTTTCAATTGTCGAATTTGCCTTCCCACTTTAATCTACTTGTTATTCCCACTCTTGATCGAGTTCATACACTGATATATATATATATATATATATATATATATTTCAATATTAACATGCTCGTATTCATTCAATCATCCATATAAACTCATAATCAAGAGAAAATGAGAGAAAGTGATTTACAGTAAATGGTTATTTTGATTGCACAAGCGCACAATCATCATTCCATACACTTTAGGATCAAAATAGACATAGATAGTGAGTTGGAATAGCCACCTTTAGTCGAAGAACTCCAATTCCCACTATGATGACTTCTTCCTCCTTGTTTTCACTTCAACGTAATCTTCAACTCCAATGATTGATGATTAAAACTTGAATTTATTCCTAGCTAGTGGTGTAGAGTGTTATCAAGAAGCTTACATTTAAATATGGGAATTTTTAGAATTTTATTTAATTTGATTTTAATTTTTGACGAGAGGATGAAAAAGTTTGATTTTTGAACTAAAGGAGAGGTGAAGCATCAGGATATTCATTTTTGAAACGTGAACTTATATTTATAAGATGGGGGGATCTAGAGAAAGAATAGTCTAGATTTCATAAAGTATGAGTTTTGGCTAAGTAGATTTAGGTTTCACTTGGTTACTAGTTTCATTTTCTATTTTTCCTTTCATGAATCAATTCCTTCGTTCATCCTAACCCATTATAAATCAAATATAATCTCGTTGAATTTTCTTAAAAACCAACTAATATTCCTTACAATTTTTATATAATTATTTTCTATAATTTTATCTATTTAATTTAATTATTTCTTTAAATTCCTATTTAAACTCATTTATTAAATAAATTCCAAATTCCTTTAATATTTAAAAATAAAATTCTTTCTATTAGAAAAATAATTTTTAAACTCATTTATTTCAAATATTATTCTCTATAAAAAAATTAGTAATCATTTTATTTAAAATTATAATTAATTTTCAAATTTTCAAAATAACTAAGTTAATTATAAAAATAGTATTATCACCTTAAAATTATTCCCCTTTTTTTTAAAAAAATTCATAATGCAAAATTATTCTTCTAATTTCACATTTATTATATTAAATACATTTAATCCATCTAACCTTTATTATGAACTGCTAATCAAATACTTTTCAACAATAGGTTGTTACAGGCATGTCCTTGTTATACTATTTTTTTAGAGAGAAGTATTACTCATACTTGGTTTCATATCTGATCTTTGTGTTTGTTTTGTTTTCCCCATAAACTCATTAGTACTCATTTGAGCAGGCTAAGTTCATGGCCACATTACTCTTGGGGTCGAATAATGTTGTGAAGATGAAGTAGGAGACTTATTTAATTAATTCGTATTTTTACTTCCGCTATATGTAAAACCAAGATTTATAATTGCTAAGTAAACATGCTGACATTTTCATTTGTTGGGCATGCCACTATTATCTTTGTTTTATTGTATTTATCCCTACGTGGGAACATTTTAGGGAATAAAAAAATGTATATAAAAATATGTGTAATGGAATTATTAGCTGCTTTGTTTACTTATTATAGTTAAAATAAAAATGAAACCATTTTGTCACTTGAAAATAATTCCTTTAACGGATTCAACATCATAGGTGTTCATTTGCAAATCTCAAAATAACTGATGTTACTACTTGGTATCAAAGCTTAGATTCAGGGACGCTTAAGAAAAAGAAAGCAAAGTAGAATTATAGGAAGAATCTAGATGGTAGAAACCGAACATCTTAGGGAAGGATATACATTATATATAGACGAAGGATATACGTTATATATAGACGAAGGATATACATTATATATAGCATATTTGTAATTATAATATAAATTTATTGGTGGATAGATGTAACACCCCATATTTTTAGTAACATTATTTAGAATATTTAATTAGCTAAATTAAATAAGATAATGTAAGATGATTAATAGATTGAGTTTTGGTTTAACCAAGAGTAGCCGTGCCATGTTAAACGTAAATCAAAATAAGATAAGATGAATAAAAGTGTTAGGAAATAAGCGAGGGCAAAATAGAAAAATAATAGAACTAATACCCTAAACCCTTAGGAATTCAAACACACATTCATTTCATTTTTCTCAAACAAAAATATTCTAAGAGCGGCCACCATTTTCAATCTCAAGAGAAGATAAAGCTAGGATTTCAAGAAGAAGAAGTAAATCAACTTGTTCAACATCAAGTCTTATATCTT
The DNA here is from genome assembly GCA_030765085.1 of Allium cepa. NCBI lineage: Eukaryota > Viridiplantae > Streptophyta > Magnoliopsida > Asparagales > Amaryllidaceae > Allium > Allium cepa. The sequence continues at coordinate 572,263,490 of CM060929.1, forward strand.
TGATCACAACGCAATGGTGAATGATTACCACATCCTATTTTTCTTATAGTTTTTAGATTTAAGGGTAAACCGAAATGATTTTGCATGATAATGCCATGTTTTGGATGGTTGGAAGTTTATATATACTTGTTGATGATTTATACATATTCATATTAGTTTTTGTGATATGTTTGATATGAAAACCCTATTAAATGACATCCAAATGCCTTACAAATTTTAATGTAGATCGAAAATGATATTTTAGATATGGTTTTCGATTTTCATAATTTTTTGAATTATAATGGATTTTATATTAATTTTCTAAGAAAATGATTTATTGGGTTATAAATTATTTATGGCAAAATAAATAACGGTTTGGGTTCGAAATTTATATATGTTAGAAAACATAATGAAAAGAATTTTTTGAAATTTTTGGAGAATTTTCTTAAGTGTTTTGTTGAATATATAAAATTATTTAAGGTATGAGACTTAAATGTTTTATATATTTAATTAAGGAGAAGGGGTGTTTTGCAAATGATTTAAATTAATTAATTGGCTCTGAAATCTGCAGCGCTTTTTAGTGGTAAAGAAAAGAGGCAACCAATCAAAATTTTACACATGAAGCAGGTTAGGTAAGAAGAACTGTTTATGTTAGGCTTTTTAACTGTTTGATTGCTTTCGGCACCTACTTCCGCCTTGGTTTGCTTTCGACCAAGTCCCTCCGCCCTCAACTCCATCGAAACTACACAAGTAGTGTCAAGAAATTGGTACGTAGCCAATTGGATAAAAGGCAAAAGGTATGAGGTAGAAACCGTAGGTTCTGAAGGGGTCGAAGCGTCACTTTGTTTTAAAGTTAAAATATGCTTGCTTACTTTCAACTAAATGGCTTTCGACTAAGTTAGCTTTCGGTTGGGTCAATGGATTTAAAAGAGATGGTTTCAAATGGGTTGCACTTTAGTTTTAAATGGTCGCTTTCGACTAAGCTGAAACCCCTGGCTGCCGCCTTTCTACCTTTCGAAATTAATGGTTTCGGAAGGTATACTTAGTTTTTAAAAATTAGTCACTTCTCCTATGCTTTCGAAGGGATGGTTTCCACACCATCACTTCTCTACTTAGGAAAAAAACAGAAGCTTTCGACTTAAATGTCTTAAAGACCCTTTTTCTATAATTGAAGTATAAGCCAAATGGTTTCAAAAGAGATAGTTTTAATAGTTTCGAAAGAAGTTCTTTCGATTTTAATGGGCTTTTTATCCTTTTGCTCTACTTGAAGGCATAATTCAAAAGGTTTCGACCGAGATGGTTTTAAAGATTTTGAAGAAGTAAAATTTAAATGGTTTCAAAAACTTTACACATGTTTTAAACTGAACCCAAAGGCATTCGAAAGGTTTAATATTTTAATGCTTTAGAAAGAGTTTTGATGAATGGTTTCGAAGGGGTGGTTCCCCAAGGTTTCAAAGGGATAGAAAGGGAAGGTTTTCCTTTGTTTTCGAATCTTTCAATGAAAAGGAAGGGTTATTCCAATTTTTTGAAAGGCAATGTTTAAAGGTTTTAAAGAGGGATGTCTATTATTTTGAAGCTTACGGAAAAAAGAAAGGAAAGGATCTTCCAATGTTTTTGAAAGATAAGGTATAATGGTTTCGAAAGGGGTAAATGTTTTACTCAACAAGGGGTTGAGTAAAATATATATATAACATGGTAATGTAATTTTGAGTAAAGCATAAAGAATATATATTTTCCTTATGTAAGTATGATTTAAAGATTTAAATCAGTTTGAAAGAGTTTTTCAAGGAAAATTTAAGGGAAGTTAACACTAATTGAAATGACTCAGATATTAGAATACCGGATGAGACTAGTATAAGGTCGCACCCTATACATTAGCTATTGGCCCCAGCTAATTTAGTCTAAAATTCCAGTGTGTAGGGCTTTGTCGTAGGTAGGACTTAAATTATGATTACATACAAAAGGGAATATACGTTTGTATACAGACAAGTTATTGGTGAGCCGGCAAAACCATTAGGATCAAGTGATCCTGGGAGATGTTAAGCTAGGGACATACCATCCAGAAGGGAAGTATTTAACAGGTAATTAAGGACAGACCATACAGAAGAGGTGTGTCTAACGAATTTTAGATAAACTTTATTATTTTTTCTGGTAGGCCCGAGTCTGCCAAAGTTTAATAGTGCGCCAAAAAAAACTATAGTATTCGGACAGATAGTCCATTTGTTACCTGATATGTATGTTTACATAATAATGCTTTACAGTTTTAATCAGATTTGGTTGCGGGATAAAGGTTTGCAAAAGATATGTTTTAAAAGAATGTTAGTGAGGGGAAACCCGTTCCACTAATCGGAGTGGTCTCACTTAACATTATTAACCGAGATATATAGTATTATTCACACCAGGCTTTATGTCTGACTCGAAGTTTATGTTTTCCCCTTAAACTCTCGGGTGCTCAAAAATCGATTGAGTAGGCTGAGGGTTGAGGTTCTTTCAGGTTTTAGTAGAATGACGAATAAAGCTACCGGAGAAGAGCAGGAGACTGACGGATAGCTATTTAGGAGTTGCAGCTCTTTGTTTTGTTGTTTATTTCCTCTATGTATGTATTAAGTCAATTACGACTATATGACTCCGATCATCCAAGGGGGCATCTTCATATGTCGCTCTTGACGTATTTTGTAATAAGTATATTTTATCATTGCTTGGGAAACGTTTGGGATTATGTAATCTGAATATGGAACACCTGTTTTGAAATGTAATGGAAAATCTTGTTTTGAAATCTGTGATTTGTTTCATATTCAAGTGCTTCTGATATTATAGATACCATTAACATAGCCGTATTTAGTCATTGTAAGTTAATACTATAGATGACTGCAGCATCTGTAGTGCTTAGCTTTGAGCCTCTAGATGGGGGATGTTATAATACATTTATCCCTTTACTATGGCTTTCACTCTCTCTACTTCTATTTGTTGCAAGATCTTGCTTATGCAGAAAGAATGAATGGAAACTAAAAGTGGACGATTAACGTTGGCAGGTGCCAAGGAAAATGCTAGTATGGGAATTGTGAGGATGTAGATTAACGACTATGGAGGGAAGCAATGGAGAATGCTAATGTTGAGATGGGTGCTTAAATGCATTCGTCGACAGTTAGAGTAATGGATATTAATGCCCTCTTCCGTCAGTATATGACTTGTGTTGTATACGCCTTGTTTGATGATAACAAATATATTTTTATATTTGATTTTTTCCAGAGCATGTTACACTTTAAAAGTCATCAATGCACAATTCTATTTTCAATTAACTTGTTATCTAATATTTTTCAATCAATGCAACACATACCAAACACGTTTTTTAATCTTAAAAAATAATATATGTTTGTTATTATCAATTTTTTTAATGAGATGTTGCAATTAATTTCCGTTTGATATTAATAAACATATTTGTATATAATGTATGTTGACATCAAAAATGACACTAACACCCAAATATCAGATGAAAGCATCAAAATGCAGAGATCCAACTCAAACAAGAATGTAAAAAGTGACATAAGAATTTTTATAATGGTTCGTAAATTCTCCGGCCTACGTCCACTTTAATCTTTGTTATCAGTTGATTTCTCTTCGGATTATAACTAATTCTTATCAAATCTGTTCACAATCTAAAAGATCTCAAATTTACAATAGAGTTTCTAAGTACATTTGAAGAAAGAAATAAGGGTGAAGAAGATGTAGAATCCAGACCCCTTCATTAATTACTATAGAGCTGGTATTTATAGAGAAACTCACCAGTGGACTCAGAAGCCCACATAGAATAAAGTCCAAATGCAAGTCTATATGTATAGGAAGAAGCATGTCGGCCCAAAGTCCAAAGAAGACCTCTCAATATTGAGAGGTTCCATTTGGCACCGAGAGATTTTTGTTAGTGAAAACCCAACTGTTTCACTTGCCTTACCTTTCTATCTTTAATTCGATACATTTTGAACTCTTTTCCCTGAAGGTTAAGCTCTTTATGATGATTCACTTGATATCTCTTGTTCTATTATGCTTTCTTTGCTTTCTTCTCATCAATATTGAGAATTTCTTGTCTATTCTTTAAGAAAGCACTTGATGATGAGTGGTTGGAGTAGAGTATAGTGTATGGGGTTTATAGTGCAAAAGTAGGAGGAAACATCTCTTGTTACCGATAGAAAACCTCTCAGTACTAACTGGTTTCCTTAGCTCCAAAAAAATTCGTTTTTCTTGAGTTCCTTTCTTTTGTTCTTCTTATCGTGTTCCAAGTTCATGATTCACCTCGTCTTTATTTTGGCCTTATAATTCTTGTTTGAAATTTACTTGGTTAAAAAGCGGATTAACACTTGCCCCCAAAGTACGTCTTTCGAATGTAAGGTGTGCTTTGTTCAAGAACAAGCTTCAAAAGTAGTCAATCTTTGATAGATGAGCTCTTCAGCCATCTATTGATTTCGATCTTAGTGAATCGTCTAATTCCTTCAGATTCTTTTACAAACCAAAGGTCATTCTAGCCTTGTTATAGCTCTAAACTCCAGTCCTTGCTTAAGTTTCAACCGTAAATCATGATCATTTTGTCTCTTATCCAGAGGTATCATTTTGTATAACAAAATCATCCCGTACTCGCAAGGGATTTATCCACCAGGTTCCAATTACAAAGCATTCAACTCCTTTTATCAAATCAACATCCATCCAGGGCTCGATTTCTTCAGACTGTTTAGCATCCAATCAAGGATTTGATCTCTCCAGATTGTTTGTCTTCCAATTTAGGTTTTGATATTTCCAGATCCTTGGTGAGCCTAATCTGCTCACTCTCCAACGAGGGTACTCAACTGTCAAGCAAGTCCATTCGCTCACTCTCCGGTAAAGGGACTTATTTTTGATCTCTTTAGATCCTTGCTAAGCCCAATCTGCTCGCTCTCACCGACAAGAAAGTCCATCCATTTACTCTTTAGTAACGGCACTTACTTCTTACGATCAATGCCCCGTCTCTCTGGATGGGACTACCACGATCAATATCACTCATTAGGTTCAAATGGATTTCAAAAATCAAATATTCAAATCAAAGCAAACAAGCAAACAAAATCCTAAATATCCATCTCAAACATCCAACTTAGAGCATGCCTAGAGATCAATCGAGATCCTGTATATGTGTAAGAGGTCCGAGGTTATTATTATCTTATCTATTCATCTCGACATCCAACTCAGAGCATGCCTAAAGACCAATCTAGATCTCATACATGTGTAAGTGGTCCAAGATTATTATAGTCTTAAAATGGAAAGAAAAGTGTGGGAAACAAATTTGACTCATGTCCATCCCGATCATGAGATTACCATCCTCAACCTAGGTCCTTGATCGTTCCTTGATGCATTCGTTGTACATGGTAGCTACTCTGGTTGCACCATCGTAGTTCATTTCCTTATGTAGTTTTGCAGGTGGTTGGTACGAACTAGTTTTTCTATCAAATCATGTAGGTGTCGATGCTTGTTCATTTCATATTTGTCCATCTCGTGAAAGATGCAAAACTTTCTAAAACTTCTCTCACAATCAGTGGGTTCTCTCGTAGTTTGCTTTCGGGTAGGGGATCTACCCCATAGTATCTAGGTATATCTTCTCCGGGGTTTCGGTTAGACAAGTGTAGGAAGAGAACTTCGATTCCCTCCTTTGCCATTTCGGTTCTCCGAAGTCTTTATTAGCTTTTCATTTCCTTTTGTCTTTTCCATATCCTGCTTTGAGCAGTCCTCCGCCATCCGCATCATTATTGTTAGCATCATCAGTCTCAGTGTCCACTTGGCACAGATACCTTTCATCATCATGGTAAAACTCCATGAGATCCATTAGTGGATCTCTTTCTAATGTAATTTTGAAGTCGGTCTTGCTTGCGACTCCAAACACTGCTGCCATTAAGATTGTCAATGGATCCGACTTGTTGACTATGACAGCTGTCTCGTTAAACCTACTCAAATAGCTTCTCAAGGTCTCTTCGAGCCTCTGCTTTACGCTTGATAGCATCATCACATTCTTTGGTCGAGATATATGAACTCCAAACTGTCTTAAGAACCTATTCACCAAGTTGGTCCACGTGCTTATGGACCCATTCTCCAGCTGTCTAAACCACATTGCTGCTAAATCAGTCAGATATAACAGGAAGCACCGCCCTATCACCTCCTCAGAAGCACCCAACACCACCATATATCGGATATATCTCATTAGATAAACTTTTGAATCCGTTTGCCCATCATACATTTCCTACGTCGAAAGCTTGAAAACTGAAGGATTCCTCGCAATATGGATATTAGTGGTAAGTGGATTCCTGCTTACATCCTCTAAACTCTTGTTTGGGAGTCCACCTCAAACTATCTTTTCGATCATCTCAGCCAACTGACCATTGTCATCTAACGGAATTATTTGACCACCAGCCGCATTTTTCCCCTGCTCCTATAGAGGAATTCCCGCACATATTCTGGAATGTACTGCTCTAGTTGCATGCCTGTGTTTTGATTTGCACCTCTAGTTTATTCTATCCTCCATTTCTATGGGGAATTTCTGGGACATATTCCTTTTTTTGTTGTGCATTTGTGTTCTATCTTGCATTTTTGGCTCTAGCATCGTCCGTCCTCAGCATCTCAGGTTGCCTAAGTGCATTACAAATAAAATATCATCAAGAGGAATAATGAGCAATTTCAAGTATAAAATATTTTTCAAGAAAATAAATAAATTTTTACTTTGCAAGTGGTTATTTCTTATATAGGATTCCACTGTTTTAATCAAATTTTTAAATGGTGATATTAAATATAGATTGGACAACAAATTGATATTTTCGTATTAAAGTGGTAAAACAAGCATATAGTTTATATATTTGTATAAAAGATTATTTTTTAATCAAACCGACCGTAAGGAGGTTTGCCTACTTCTACTAGCCAAAATCAATTTTCCTGAAGCCAAAAAAACGTGGATCTTGTCTTATCGCGGTTTCTCTAAAAACGTGGATCTTGTCTCATCGCGGTTTTCCTAAACTTTCTCCTTTTATTTTACGCATCAAAGATTTCAAATTCAAATCTATTATGATTTTAAAATTTTCAATTTCAAATCGACAATTTTGAATGTTTTGATTAATATTTAAATTTGAAATTCATATTTTCAGATTCAAATCTCAATTTATTATTTTCTAACATATTATCACTTAATGTTTAAGTAATATTAACAAATTTTTTAAATGTATATTTCTTATCAAAGTTATACAATCGAACGGTCGGTTTCTCCACCGTTGTGCGATTATACTAGTTAGCTTCAAAATTCAAACTACATAAGAATATCTCTAAAGCACTTCAAATAAAAAATGTATTTACCGAGTCAAAGCTCCTAATATTTATCATATTTTCCCAATACCTGTCCTCCCTTAATACGCCTCCTTTTTGATCATATATGAACTCACCTTATAGTTACGTGTTCATTATCGGATATCAATACAAAAAAGTATAAGGAGAAAATATTTAAACAATTTATATATCATCTCCTATATCAAACCAATCCGATCATCTCTCATCAAAGCAGTTACACCACTCAACATACATGCAGGGCATTGATTAACTCTGGCAATCACTGAAACACAAGTTTGGCAATCATTGAAACATTAACTACATCGATATCTCACTATATCACTGACTGCACCACCATAGGTGAACTAAAACTGCATTGAAGCTCTTTTCAGCAACACGTATATTCCCAACAACCAAACAACTTCAACATTCATCATCGCATAAAGGACATATCATACACAAGTAGATCATCAGCACATCACCAGAAATCAAATACAACCTAAATGCAGGAAAAACTATTAAAACCAAAGCAGCAAAGTCAACCATCACGACTTCCGCCACGAGCAACTGCATTTGCAAGCAACACCCGATCCTCTACGTTTCATCTCAAATGTTACAAAGTCCAAGCACTTCAATATTCTCAGCCTCTAATGATAACATCTTTAGCAAATAGACCTATCACCAACACAAAGTGTTTGCGCAAAAAATGGGCAAACACCTCAAAGTCGTACGATTTAGTTGATTATATGTTGTTCTTAGCGATTTGGGTGATTTATGCAAATAAGTAAAAAACAGGGGCTAAATTGTAAAAAGACACGCAGATTTATAGTGGTTCGGCCAGAACGTGCCTACGTCCACTTTATATGTTATTCTCTCTTTTCTTTTCAGATTACAAGTACAAATCTTTGTATACAAGTATATGAAAGTTGTTTGAAAGTTCCTTCCGTGCTTGAGCTCTCAAACTTGTCTGCCATTGTTGTACCCCTGCCCCTCTATTTATAGAGTGAGGCTGGGGGCAGGGGTCCTGGATGTATATAGCTGCTGGTGGGCCTCGGCTGAAGCAATCTGGTATGGCGATGTTGGTTCGGTATCCACTTGGTCCGGTAGTGGTTGGAGTGAGTTGGTTCGGCATGGCTTGGGTGGAGAGTTGGTTCGGTGGGACGTTGGTCCGGCAGTGGCTAAGTGGAGTTTGGTCCGGTGATGGAGGAGAGGGGATCTGGTTCGGTGTGGGTTGGTTCGGTGATGGAGCAGAAGCGGTTGTTGAAGGTGAGGCTTGGTTCGGTAGGAGGTGGCCTGGATCGGTAGTTGTTGGAGGTGAGGCTCGGTTCGGTAGTGGTGTGGAGATGGAGTTGACCGGTGGTCTCCTTCTCCTGGATCGGTGGTAGGGATGGAGCTTGGTTCGGCTATGAGAGTGCCGAATGAGCTCTTGTATTGGGAATGCCGGATGAACCAAGGCATCTTGAATGCCGAATGAGATTTCGCTCTACATTTCCGAATGAAACTTTAAACCTTTGATACCGAATGGACTTTTATACTTGAATCATGAGTGAAATACCAGACTTATATACGTTTGCTGGCTGCTTCTTCTTGGTTCGGTCGTGGTGGAAACGCACACAGCATTGATATTCCAGTTTTGACCAAAAATGGGATAACACAAAGTCACCGAGATCTTTATCATTTCCAAATCAAAGGGGTGTATACAGATCCAGTTGACAATGAAGGCTATTAAATCTACGGCATCAAGAGCGGGCGAAGTTCCAAGCGTAGGCACACTCAGATCAAACAGCGACTTCCATCTCCAAACACCACTATGTGAGCATCCAAGCATGGAAAATCCCAAGTTAGAGACTCACGGTAATGCTTCAGAAACCATCACATCAGACGCGAGCAACTCGAGCATACGACATCCAGATTGACAATGATCTCGAGTAGTTCGAGGTCGTCAAGCTCGAGGCTATATCACGTTCTAGTTTGAAGGAAGGAAGTAAGTTTTGCGGCATCAAGTTCAATCTGCAGCCCAAGGAAATAATTTTGTGAAGGAGTTTTTTTGTGGTGCTACGTGCACCGGGTTGGGTGTTATGGGCTACGATTGACGGTTAACAGCCAACTAAACCCATGTTTGACCGGTGGTTGCCTATCGATGGCAGTTAAATTTTTTTTACTGTTTGACCAAACATGGTGGCCCCCAGTAGAAAACAAGGTTTCCTTAGCACCACACTTTTTTATTTCATGAGGAGGGAAGTAAAATAAATTAAAGGAATTTTGTTTTTGAAAGGAAGTGTTTCAGTCAAAAAAGGGAGTTATTTAACAGGTTATGTGATACAAGGAGAATGGAAGTTCATTATTTGGAATTTTTTGTTTTTTTTCCCTTTTTAATTTCAAACTCTAGATTTATCTGGGATTGAACGACATTTTGGTAGTTCGAAAAATACTCAATTTGGGATAAAGTCGAGGCAGAGTTGCGTAAGGATTAATATATTCAGGTTTGCAGGGAGTGCAAGTTTATAGGTGTTGTAAGCGTTCAAGTATATAATTCTGGTAGTAACCTTGAGGGCACCAGTAGGCACTAACGGGTTAGTGGTTGAAACTGGGTATATCTGTGTGTTCTTTACTTTTAGCATTTATGTTTTCACGTTATTTATCTATTTATCTCCGAATTATTTTAAATACCTTATGCACTCTCCTCTAAGATATATTGCACGATCCTAACTAGCGATATCGGAGCCAGGTTGTTTGGAAAAAAAAGCTGATATTACATCTCACCGTTGTTGTAGATTTAGCAAGAGTTAGTGTATTTCTAGTCTACCTATTTTTTACGAAACAAAATTTTCAAATTGGAAATCAAAAATGAAATTTTATTTAAAATATGTTAATTTTAAATTTTGGAATATCATTGAAAATGGTCATAATATGGTAAATAGGAATAATGTCTCACTTATGCTAATTTTATGAATGTTCTTTACTTTCTCATTAATAGAGCTAGATTTAACCATATCTCTCATTGCTTAATTTCGTAGAAAATTTGGAACACTATCGATGCACAATATGAGGAAAAAGTCAACGATGATGAAGAACTCCCCAAAGCCAACTCGATAGTAGAGTTTTATTTGATGGGATTCACAAAAGATGATTCAGACGATGACACTGAAGACGGTGATAATGAGGATGCAACAGATGATGAGATAAGTGATTTTTCATTTACGAATTTAGTTCTCTTAAGTCATAAATGAACTAAAACTGTTGAAGGTCATGAGCTGAAAAAATAATGAGTGAAAAGGTGAAAAATATGAACTACGTTAGAAAAACGATAAATTGGAAAAGGAGCTTGAAAATACTAAGAAAATTGAAAATCTAGTGGTAAAAAAATGTGTTATCTACGAATGAATTTGTTCGCTTTAATGAAAATTTTCAAAAGCTCGAAAAAGTAATTCTAGTTTTGAAAAAAAAATGAAACTAAGCTTAATTGCAGTAATAACACCTTACAGAAGAGTTGGAAAATTTTAAGATATCCGCTAAACCAAAAATTGGCTCAATACTCAAGATATTGTACAAAGTAATATTATTCGAAGTGGTTCCAACAATATCCATCCACCTTAACATAGTTATGAAGTTATTCAAAAGTTCGAGTCATATGTCCAAGGTTAAAATAGGCAAGTCGCATAATTATGCAATAGTCCATTACATTTTTACTAGTGGACAAAATACGCAATTCACATATAGTACGATCCTTTTTTTATATATCAATGCGCATAATAGTCATTATGCATGGTAATCTTTAATTTAGGCAAGGGCTTAAGTTGCCTTGTTCAAATCACTAGTATGCAAGTCCGAATTCAAATCCAAGTCCAAAAATAAGTCATATACACGTTTATTATTCAATAATAGTCAAGATACACATCTGAGGGAATTAAGCTACGCAAAATTCATTTTTCAAGTCTTTTTATGTAAAAGTTACAAGAGTTGTAATCGGCTCTAAAAATCTCCAATTTTATTTAGGGTTTACAAATTATAATTTGAGAAGTAGAAAAAGAAATGGTTCCCCCTCACTAGATGTCGATGAGAACCTATTTATAGAGATGTCAATCATGTGGGATGATTGACACATGGCACAACTTTGAATCCAAGGGCTTCGATGACACCATCTTAATGAAATCTCAACATTTCGCTATTGAGACTCAACATCACTTGCTTACATAATTTCGATAACATGATCTTCCTTGCCGAAACTTGACATCTTTTACATCTTTAAAGCTTCATTATCCCTTGATGCTTGCAAGAGTTTGAAATCCTATGCTAGTGTTGAAGCTCGATATCATTTACTAGTAGATGCTCTACAACAATTACTATTGTAGGGGCTGGATAATAGTTGATGCATCATAGAGTTGTCATTCATAGAAACTCGATATCCTCCACTTGTGGTTAGATGTTCAACATCTTTTAATGGTGCAGCATCCCTCTTTTGCTACATTCTCTACAAGATTTTATGTTGTAGAGGTTCGACATCTCTTGTCCTTCCAAGTTTGTTGTAGTTCGACATCCTAAGCATTTACTTGTTCAACATCTTCATCCTCTTACAAGCTCAATATCCCTCTTCATTGCTAATATTCAACATCACCTTCTACTTACTAAATGCTCAACAACGCTTGCTGTTATATAGACTCTTTACCTTTTAAAGACTCGGCACCTCTTCACTATTTTCTAATTTCTTAGAGTTCAACATCCCCTTTATGATATAGAGGATTGACACCGCTTGTTATTAAACATTCAACATCTTCCTGTGGTTGCTTGAAGATCACTCTCCTTTGTTAAGTTTTGAATGCTTGATGACTTTACTTTCTTTAAGCTCAACATCCCTTGTCGATCCCAAACTTAACATGTTCTCTTTTGATGCTCGATATACATATTTGTAGTAATAGTACTATTAAAGGCTTGCTACATTATTAACTTGAAACTTAATATATCTTCATAGATTTATTGGTTCATCATATCACCATGCAATTATACGCACGATACCTGCTTTTTGGAATGTTTCCATATCTTTCCTTGGACTTAGTTGCTTCTTTTTCTCTTGGTAACTTCTCAAGCATGTTTGATAGTTGAAAAATATGTGGATAACATTTGCCTTTCCCTTGTATAAAAGAAGCATTTTACACTTTCGTGTGAAACCAAGTTCAACATCCAAAATAAATCAATCTAACAAGAGGGATTAGATATATATCTGGCCTAAGGAGTCATACCAATTTCCACGGTGGGAATGGTGAGCTTGGATTATAAGAGCCAATAGGAAACCAAAATTCGAAAGATAATTCGTTCCACATAGAGGCGAATTTGAGTTCATGCCTTGAGATTAAGGATTTGGCAATAAGAGCCAAGATCCCACAAACTTCATTTTGAGGGAAATGTTCATAATAAGAAACTCTTTTGATAAGAGGACCAGAAATTCATCTAGCAAAAATACCTGAAACTTAACTGGCAAGAAGTCTAGGAATCCATTCGATAAGATAACTAGAAATCCATTTAATAAAAAAACAGAGATTCATTTAGTAAGAAGACCAGAAATTATTCTAATAAGGAAACCATAAATCCATCTGGTTAGGAAATCAAACTTTCATCTATGAAATGACCTAAAATTCATCTGGTAAGAAAAATAGAAATCCATCTACAAGAAGACCAGAAATCCATCTATAAGAAGACCAGAATATAAGAAGACCCGAAATCCATCTTGGAAATTTTGTTTTATTGGTAAAATTCTCATTCTAGTTCAATGAAAGGCCAGAAATATGACCAATAATGAATATTCTCGTTATTTGATAGAGAATTTGGTTTTTGATCCAGAAATAAAAGATTGAGAGCTAATTTAACTCAGCATTTCATAGAATAATACCCCAAGCTCTGATAATAATTTATGCTTTTAACAAGAAAGATTTAGAATTTCCTTTGCGATCATTGTCTTTTTTTTAAATATCTCACCGTAGTAGTAGTCTGACCTTTTCTTTGAAGGTTGTACAAGATTGATCATGTTTGATTGCTCTTCTTTTGGAATATTGCTTTGACCCATATCTAAGATGAAATTAGACTTTTTGGATTGATTTCTTTTTCCCCTTCTTACCTTTTTAAGTAAGGATTTAGGCTTTGATTGATTTCTCCTGCCTCTTCTTACCTTTTAGGTAAGGATTTAGGCTTTAAATGATTTCTTCTACCCCTTTGTACCTTCTAGGTAAGGATTTAGGAATTGATTGGTTGCTCCAGCCCCTTCTTACCTTTTAATTAAGGATTTAGGCTAGTCAGTGCATTTGGTTAGCCATCTTATGAAGAATCAAAGTTTTACCCATCCTCAGGGCTTAAAGGCGGAATCGAAGGCTGGTCGGTGCTTTGGCTAGGCCTTCCTAAGCGGAAATAGAGTCTTACTCTAATCCCCTCTAGAAGGTGCTCTAGCCAGGACACGTAGGTGGGATGAAGGTTTGCATTGCTCTAGCCAGGCCTTATAGGAAGGACCAGAGGCTTACCCTGACTTCCCTCAAGGAGGTGCTTTGACTAGGCCCTTATGGTGGGATCAAAGGCTTTTCCTTTACTTTGTCAGTTCCCTTCTTTCTATCGGTTATCGATACTGTAGATATACTTGTCATGATTTCTTTATTTATCCATTGTTGGAAAATAAGGCCTTAGATGCTCTGTTTTCAAAGTTATTTCTATTACATTACCATCAGTTCAGCTTAGTTGATAAGTTCCTGGTTGGATTACTTTGTAGATAAGATTGGACCTTTCTAGTTTGGTCCAAGTGACCCGTCTGCTGCGTTTTTGGTATTTTCTATGACTTTTTGGATCATCAATTTTCCTTTTGGAATAATTTATCCTTAATTTGGAGTTATAGTATTGATATCCTCTGTTGATATTTGGTCGTTCGTATGGCCGCTTCATCTCTCAATTAGTTGATCAAATCTAAGGATTCTTTTCTTAGCTCTTGATTAGGACTAAAGGCATATGCAGTCCTCCGAAGGGATGGTGTTTCAACTTCAATTGGAAGCATTGTTTCACATCCATATATTAAATAAAATGGAGTATGTCCTATTGCAGTCTTAATAGAGTTCGATATGCCCAAAGCACGAGTGCTATTTCTTCTACCCAATTTCCTTTCTCTTTATCTAGTCGTTTCTGGAGGATAGTCTTAATTATTTTGTTAGTAGCTTCAATGGCTCCATTAGCCTTGGGATGAGTTATAGATGAATTTTTTTCGATTATCCCATTCCTATTGCAGAATCAAGTGATTCCTCACTTTCAAATTGGGTCCCATTGTAAGATATTATCTTATTCGGTATTCCAAACCGAGTGACTATGTTCTTGATCACAAATTTTTACATTTTCCCAACGTTATATTTGACAATGGTTCTGCCTCTACCCACTTGGTAAGGTAGTCGATGTCTACTACTACAAACTTGGCTTCGCCTTTTGATATAGGTAACGGCCTTATTAAATTGATTCCACATACATCAAAGAGTTATGGACTTAATTAGGGTTAACTCATTTGGTGGTGTATGTGGGATTATTGAAAATATTCGACATTTTTCACATCTAATTCACAACATCATTATTCTTATAGTTTCAATAAAAACTTTGTCTCATGACCATTTTGGCCAACTTTATGCCATTAGAATGATCCCCCCAGAATCCTTCATGGGCTTCTCTTAACAATTTTAAGCCATTTTCTAGGCTAACACACTTCAAATAAAGGAACAAATATCCTTTTTTGTAAAGTATTCCATTCAACATAGTATAAGTTAGAGCTTAATGTCTTATACTTCTACCTTCTCTTTTGTTTCTTTGTGACGACCCACCTTTTTGGGTGATTTAAATCGACAATAAACCACACATGTCTAACTCAAACCATTCAAAAGGGTGGATTGTCAATGGAATTTAATAAGAAAATAAGAGAAAAGAAGAAAAACATTTTACTAAATAAAATAATCAAATAAACAAGCTGTTTTACAGCATACATTTGATTACATAATTTTTATAACATAATCAGAGTACAAACAAAACCATACCAATAATGATGCAACGGAATAATACTAATAATATCATATATCAAACTCCGCCTTCGTCCTATAGAAATAATGTCTTCAAACACTGAAATACTCAAGCTGACCTGAGCGTAATGAAAAGACAAAACACTCGAGTCAGAACTAAAAGTTCTTATCTAAGTTAATCAACAACGAGTAAATATGAGTGTAATAGCTTCAGAGATGTTTATGGGATTTTTACATCTTCTATCCAGTGTATAACGTGCGTGCAATAACTTAAGAGAAGTTACAGATTTTCCATCTCCTAAGGATCCGTTAAACTATCTATATATAGTAGAATACACAATATATATAATGTCTAATTAATAAAATAAATATTTTTTCTAGCGTTAAGGCTTTACAATAATCCCTCTTAACACATTTTTAAGCAGGTAGTCTATGCAGGTCCTGTAACACAACCAGTAACGTCGGTAAATTGTGAGTTCCCTATAGGTACCATACTAAAACAAAATCGCAGTTTGTGCGAATAAGGATAATGAGTATGACAAGACGCGTGAGGCGGTGTCCAAGGTAGGATACTACCGTTCTGCGTTTCCTGACTAGTGGTAACCCCAAACGGTCGACGGCGAATATCCATCCCATTATCAAATCAAGGTGCACCAATCAAGTCAAAATCAATAATA
The DNA here is from genome assembly GCA_030765085.1 of Allium cepa. Classification (NCBI taxonomy): domain Eukaryota; kingdom Viridiplantae; phylum Streptophyta; class Magnoliopsida; order Asparagales; family Amaryllidaceae; genus Allium; species Allium cepa. Next base: position 572,279,493 of record CM060929.1, read on the forward strand.
ATACGAAGAACAAATGTTGCTATAAGTAGTTAGCCTCATTGGTTGGGTATGTCTCCTGTTTTAGTCATTTTGAATTGACACGAGTGTAGGGGTCATCCATCATCGTTCTCTTTCTTTAAATCCAGCAAACGCCTCCAATTCAACTACTTCATTTTGGATAACATCCACTGCGTACATAGTTGTTAAAGTGGTTTCAATATTGATAGAGAGTGTTCCAAAAAGAGGCCCCGGTCTCTTTAACAATCAAATGTCATTTTCACACTGGTTGGTTCTTTTACATTATGAAACCAATTCGTATTTGATATCAAAATATCATATTCACTTCAAAATATTACTTCATTTCAGAATATCTCAAAATATGTCATTTTCACTTGAAAATATCCTTCCAAAATCCAATTTAGGTTATAACCTCATTTAACCACATTCGCATTTAAATCAATGATGTAAATATAAACATTCCAACTAGCAAAGTTTGACATTTTTAAAAAATAGTTTGAATAGTTATAAATAGTTTAAAAAAATTTCAATAGTTTAGAGATTTAAAACAGTTTAATATAAAATGGTTTGAGTACTGAAAATCATTTATATAGTAAAATAGTTTGGAAAATCAAAATTATTTGAGTATTATATTAAAATAATTTATTTTCAGAATAATATCGAATAAACTATTTCTTTCCATTTCAACAAATTTGGACCCGTGTCCGGATTTCAAATCAACAAAACTCAATTTCCAATCTTTCAGTTCAATTGACTCAATTTCGATTTAGTTTCAAATCAACTTGATTCCAATTTCAATTCGAATTAACTTCAATTTTCGAAACGTACATTTTTAGCTTCAAATTCGATTCAGCAATTCAATTTAATGATTTAAATTTCAATCCAATTCTTATTTTAAACCATTTCAATTCATATCAAATTCAAGTCCAATTTAAATTTACCGATTTAAAGCACTTAAATCGAATTAAACTTCATTGTTAAATTTAAGATTCGAATCTTTAAAATAATTCAATTTTCAGAATTAAAGTCGTATATTGATTATAACTTCACTTTCCAATTCAATTCTTTAAAACAATTTCTTTTAATCAGTTTTAATTTCAACTTTTCAAAGTTTGAATTAGAAATAACTCAATTCATATAAATCCACAATTTATTTCCTTTAAAATAATATCATATAATCAAAATCCAAATTAAAGATTTTAAAACCCTTTAATTTAACCGATCGGGTGTCCGTATATAATTTTCTACCCTATGGCCAAGTGATCGATTATTTTAATTTTAATTTCAGGGATGGATATATATCATTTCAATCCAAATAAAAATATCATAGGTATATATCATTTCAACCTATTTATTAATTCCTTTCCAATGGTTTAAATGATAATGTAAATGATGTCAAGGAAATAATAGGTAATAACAAGAATATGTCAAATAAAAAAACAACAATACATCCATCATCAATCAATTGGCATACAATAACCATTAACATCCAAATCAACTGATATATCACAATAGTTACTAACTAAAAATTGTCATTGTTAACTAGCAATTAAATTAAATATTAATTTAGATGTCAATTTAATTCAATATAAAATTCAATTTCAATTAAAATGTCAATTTAAACTACCAAACAGCAACCAATAAAGTTCTTATCACTTCATAAATTTAATTTAACTAACATAAGAAGGTTTAATATTATGTAAGTGTGTTAAATCACCCACATTGATTTATAACCGATTATAAATCCAATAAAAGCCTAAAATTTAAATACTCACCAAATTCAACCAAACCACTTCATGTTGTCCAGAATTTTGATAAAATCCCAATGGAAGAAATCGCGCATCAATCGGACTTTGTATGCAAAAGTTATTTGAGTTAGAAGTTTGAAATTTTAAATTTAGATTAAAAACAATATAGGGGCAAAATCATAAATACCTATCTCTCCCCCAAACCCTATCGTGTCAACTATTAACCCAACTACCACCGTTGACCTCTGATCGCCATCGCCTCCTTCACCAATACCTCGATCAGACTTCGTAGATGCTATCCTCTCGTCCAGCCGCTCCTATAGCCCCCTCGCCATCACCTTCGCTGTCGCGAACGTGCAGCCACCACAGCGCCAAAGATTCATGATTTCTGGTGAAATTTGTCGCCTTTGAGATGATCGACTCCATTGGATGAACGTTGCTTGACCACCTCTACATGTCAGTGCTCCCCGATCGTCGATTGGTCAACGATCCACCATTAAATCGAAGCCCTATAACAGACGGCCGAGAATAATTTGCCAATTTATGGAAAAACGAACCTCCATTCAAAATAATTACAAATGTTGATTCCATTCATTGAGAGCTTCATGGTGACATATAATTTGATAGGATTTGAGCAATTTGAACTTTTGGAGTTGATTTGAAATTGGTAATTAGGGTTTGGGGTATCCATCATTGAGAAGGAACACATTAGAATCGAACTGTACATACAGAAAATAGAATAGAAGATGCTAGGGTTTATAACAACATATATATAACCAGAGATGGATAATAATGGATGGAACAGATCAATTGGGCCATAGCGATAACAAAGACCCAAAAAGCCCGTTTCGTTCCCGAAACGAAAGTAGGTCATCCTATACATCGAAATATAGGTTTTCAATATTTTTAAACTCAACGTAACTAATTTCACACCCTAATTCTACAGAAGTTAGCTTTTAAAATCAAATTATTTTAAAATTGATTTCTACACGTTTCGAGCTCGCACGATCAAACGATAAGTCTGATCGCTATGAAACTTGAAATTCTATAATAATCCACTATTACAGATCTAACGAAACTGATTTCATCAAAATTCAAGACAGTGCCCAAAAAGACTAATTTTACATATTAATTAAAACAAATCTATTTAAAAGTCAATTTAATCAATTTTAAATACTAAATTAAAAGTTTTCTATCATCATTCTTGATTAAACAGGAATTAATAATCTTTTGAAATTCAATTTTCCATGTTGAATATAAGATTTAAATATTAAATTAAATTGAACATTAAATTACAATAGTAATAAAATCCTCCTTTATTATAATTTAAATGCCAACATATTCTTTTATTTTTGATTTACATGTCCTTTATATTAAATCAACGGTTCCTTATGTAATTTATTTATTAACATAAGTTTCCATTTTAATTCACTCAAATTCTACAGTTAACATCTTTTATAATATTAACTCCAATATTTAACTACATTAAATTTTATTGATTTCCAACTTAATTCCAAATTGATTAAATTAATGAGATGAGAATAAATCATTATTACAACTTAGTAATTTAAACACATTTCAGAATTAATTGTCTATAGAAAAAATCTAATAAATTTGCATAGTAAATAATTGATTTCATATTCTATATTAGAACCAATTTTAATTAATAATGTATGATTTCTCCGTTTAATACCATATTTACTTTATTCCTTCTTAACCTTCATTATTACCCATAATTGGAATTACATTAAACGATTGTCAATTACATTCAATCAACATTGTTAAATTATATTCTACTAATTATTTCCATTAATAAGTCATAAATTTTAACTTCTGACAATATTAAATTCCAAAACCATATTTAATTTAATATTTCTAATTGTCAAAAATATGGGTCGTCACAATCTTCCCAACTTAAAACTTTTCGTCCCCGAAAAGGAATAAGAAAGAATCAAGAAATTGATATAGTTTATTTTAAATAGTCAATTTATAAACAGTTAATTTTCATATTTAAGTTTAACAAAAATTGAAAATAACTCAAATTTTATGAAAAAAATTCTATGTCCTAAATTTACGAAAAATTTCGACTGTATCTACTTTGCGCTTATAGGTCCGAAAAAATAACAATATCAATATTTACATTATATAGATCGTATTTTAATAATAAAGCATCCCAACAATGGGAAAAACAATAAAATATCTTACAAAATCATAATCCAAAAATGTACCAATTTGTCGGGCATACAAAACTCTATTCATGAAACCAAAAGCAATAGTTATTGCTTCCATAAACCTGCATCTTACTTACATAATCCAAAAGAGTTAAATTTATGCAAAGAGAGTAATATATTAGTTATTTAATCAATTGTACAAGCAACACAACATATATAATAATAATTATGCAACCAAAAGCAGTACAACCATTATATGCAATAAAGAATTCATCACACATCCATAGCAGCCAAAACTAATGGTTTGTCCGGGTTCAGAAACTTTTCATCACACAAGGGTGATAAATAAACTACTAAGTGTACCTTACCCTCAGCAGCCTTAGATAAGTACTTAATAGATTATTGACACAACCTCAAACAATTTGAAGTATCATTTACCAAACATCCCATAAGCCAAACAACAAAGAATTTTAAATATTATTTAAGGGTATTCTATTGGTTCCATTCACATCATTACTTACCTTTTACTAATTTTTATTCATTCATACAATGTCATCCTTTTCTTTCCTTTTCATTCATTCACTAACATAAAAAAATTCCATTCAATTATTTATAAACATCAATAATCAATTCTTAAAGTATTGCATTTGTTTCTTTGCAGTTTAGTTTACATTGATTATTATATAACTTGATTTTGATTTAGTATTAATATTCATTAATGAAACATTTCATATTTAATTTTCGCTATTCTTTGATTCATACATATTCTTTCATATATGGTACCATTTAATATTAAATATATTTATGAATCATTTCAAAATTTCTAAAGTTTATAACATTTGCTTAAATAGTATTCTCTTTTTACAATTCAATCTAATTATAAATCATTTCATAAAATATTTACTAAGTGTATAACATTTCCTATAACAACTTAATTTATATATGTAGACATAATTTCATTTTGAATCGTCTTTTTATTAATTAAGTTTTACTTGTATGATAATATTCTATTATCTTTTTAATTTACAAGTTACAAACTTCAATTTTTATATCTTCATTAAACGCTTATCTTTAATTTCAATTTTAATTTTTGGAAGTTTTCGACCATTTAAAAAGCCAAAGATTCCGTTTCTACTACAATAATTGAAAATCATTGATTAATAGAACTTAAGAACTAAAACCAGCCTTCATTTCAAATCATCTTGAAATAATATATACTTATATCTATTATTTTTATATCAAATCATACTTAGAAAATTAAAATTAAAATTTGTCTCACCAAAACATTTTTGTAGCAAAGCTACTAAAGTAGTCTTTCCATTTTGAAACTCGAAAATGAACTTCGATGATGCAGCCGTTATCACCATAATTATTTTCCAATGACGGAAGGGTGAAGTGAATAACTTATTTCCTTTTTAAAATTATGTTAAAATATTTATTTCCAAATAATACTAATATTATTTTTCCAAATCTTTGAAAACCAATTTCAAACATCGGAACTTAATTTGTCAAATTTTCAATTTATATTCCTTTTATTGGTATTTCCTATTTTATTAACCATATATATAAAATTACCCTTTCTTATAACATACTATAGTCAATGGTTTTTAAGAACCTTGACTAACCGACACTAAATGATACTAAACAAATATTAGCATTTCCTTACAAACAACCCACCAAAATAACAAAAATCAATTAATGAAAAATTATTCCTTTACAAATAAAATATAATACTAGGTAAAATTATTTCATTTACCTATTTTTTAAAACAATATTGTATCGGTTTACCTTATGCAAGTGTTTAGAAATCCTATCGATGCCATAGTGTTCTATGTACTGACAAGAATTTAAAAATACTCAACAGAACAAATTAACACAATATAAAATATTTTTATAGAACTAAAAAATGCGCTCTCTCATATATACCTACACTCAGGCTTATTCTAGGGCATTACTAACCCTATCTCTAATGAGTTTAACCATAATAGACTAGGTATCTCCAAAACGAAACTCTAATACCAACAGTGATGACCCAAGTTTTTGGGTGGTTTAAATTAATAATAAATCACACATGTCTAACCCAAACCATTCAAAAGGGAGGATTGTCAATGGAAATTAATAAGAAAATAAGAGAAAAGAAGTGAAACAAAATACAGAATACAGAATCTTACAGCGGAATGACAAAATATAATAATCAAATATACAGTTCGTGAAGGTGTTTCACAATATACATTTGATTACACAATTTTTACAACATAATCATAGTAAAACAACAATATACCAATAACGATGCGGTGGAATAATACAAATAATACAATATACCAAACTCCACGTTCATCCTTCAGAAATAATGTCTTCAAACACTGAAATGCTCAGGTTGACCCGAGCATAATGAAAAGACAAAAGATTCGAGTCAGAACTAAAAGTTATTATGAAAGTTAAATCAACAAAAAGTACATACGAGTGTAATATCTTCAGAGATGTTTACGGGATTTTTACATCTCTTATCCAGTGTATAACGTGTTTGCAATAACTTAAGAGATGTTACGAGATTGTCCACCTCCTAAGGATCCATTAAACTATCTATATATAGTAGAATATGTTATATATATAATGTCTAATTAATAAAATAAATAATTTTCACAGCGTTAAGGCTTTACATCATGGCCCTCTTAACACATTTTTAAGCAGGTAGTCTATACAAGTCCTGTAACACAACTAGTAACATTGGTAGCCAGTGAGTCCCTTATAGGTACCATACTAAAACAAAATTGTGGTAGGCGCAAATAAGGATAAAGAGTATGACAAGGCACGTGAGGCGATGCCCAACGTAGGATACTATTGTTTTGCGTTTCCTGACTGGTGGTAACCCTTAACGGCCCACCACGAACATCCATCCCATAATCAAATCAAGGTGCACCACTCAAGTCAAAATCAATAGTAATACGAAGGACAGATACCGCTAGAGGTAGCTAGCCTCATAAGTCAGGTATGGCTCATGTTTAGTCATTTCAAATTGACATGTGTCGGGGTTCATCATCATTCTCTTTCTCCAAATATAGCCAACTCAACCACTTCATTCTGGATAACATCCACCGCGTATACAGTTGTTAAATTGGTTCCAATATTGACAAAGAGTATGCCAATAAGAGGCATCGGTCTCTTTAACAACCAAACATCATTTTCCACACCAATTGGTTCTTTTGCGTTCCAAAACTGATTGATATTTGATATCAAAATATCATATTCACTTCAAAATATCACTTCATTTCAAAATACCATATTTACTCAAAATATATTATTTTCACTTGAAAATATCATTCCAAATTTCAACTTAGGTTATAACCTCATTTAACCACATTTGCATTTAAATCAACAATTTAAATATAAACATTCCAACTTTCACAGTTTGAAATTTTTATAAAATAGTTTTAATAGTTGTAAATATTTTAAAATAGTTTAAATAGTTTAGAGAGTTAAAGCAGTTTAAAAATGGTTTGAGTATTGAAAATCGTTTATATAGTAAAATAGTTTGCAAAATCAAAATACTTTGAGTATTAAAAAAATAAATTTTAAACAGTTTATATTAAAATAATTTATTTTAAAAATAATACCAAATCAGACCATTTCTTTCCATTTCAAAAAATTTGGACCCATGTCCAGATTTCAAATCAACAAAACTCAATTTCCAATCTTTCAAATCAATTGACTCAATTTCGATTTAGTTTCAAATCAACTTGATTCTAATTTCAATTCAAATTAACTTCAATTTTCAAAAATTTCATTTTTAACTTCATCGATTCAACAATTCAATTTAATGATTTAAATTTCAATCCAATTCTTATTTTAAACCATTTCAATTAAATTTAGCGATTTAAAGCACTTAAATCAAATTATACTTCATTGTTAAATTTAAGGTTTGAATCTTTAAAATAATTCAATATTCTGAATTAAAGTCATATATCAATTATAAGTTGACGTTTACAATTCAATTCTTTAAAATTATTTCCTTTAACCAATTTCAATTTCCGCTTTTCAAAGCTTCGATTAGAAATAATTCAATTCATATAAATCCATAATATATTTCCTTTAAACCAGTATCATTTAATCAAAATCCAAATTCATGATTTTAAAACCATTTAATTTAACCAATCTAGTGTCCATATATTATTTTATACTCTATGGCCATGTGAACAGTTATTTTAATTTTAATTTCACGGATGGCACATATCATTTTAATCCAAATCAAAGTGTCATGGGTATATATCATTTCAACCCATTTCTTAATTCATTCCAATGGTTCAAATGATAATATAAATGATGTCAAGGAAAATTAGGTAATAAGAGGAATATGTCAAATAAATAAACAACCATACATCCATCATCAATCAATAGGCATACAATAACCATTAACATCCAAATCAACCAATATATCACAATAGTTACTGACTATAAATTGCCACTGTTAACCAGCAATTAAATTCAATATTAATTTAATTGTAAATTTAATTCAATATAAAATTCAATTTCAATTAAAATGTCAATTCACATTACCAAACAGCAACCAATAAAATTCTTATCACTTCATAAATTTAATTCAATTGACATAAGAAGGTTTAGTATTTTGTGAGTGGGTTACATCACTCACCTTTGATTTATAGCCCGTTAAAAATCCAATAAAAGCCTTAAATTTAAACAATCTCCAAATTTGACCATACTAGTTTTTTGTTGTTCAAAATTTCAATACGATCCCAACAGAAGAAACTGCGTGTCAATCAGAGTTTGTATGCAAAAGTTATTTGAGTTAGAAGTTTGAAATTTTAAATTAAAATTAAAAACAATATAGGGGCAAAACTGTAAGTACCTATCTCTCCCCCAAACCCTATCGCGTTAACTCTCAACCCAGCCGCCACTGTTGACCTTTGATTGTCGCAGCCTCCTTGGCCAACACCTCGATCAGACTTCGCCGATGCCATCCCCTTGTCTAGCCGCTCTTATAGCCCCCTCGCCATCACCTCCGCCGTCGCGAACGTGCAGCCACCGCCACGCCAAAGATTCATGATTTCTAGCATAATTTGTCGCTTTGAGATGACCTACTTCGCTAGATGAACGCTGCTCGACCGCTTCTACATGCCAGTGCCCCCGTTCGTCGATTGGATGACGATCCACCGTTGAATCGAAACCCTACAACGGACGATCGAGAATAATTCGCCACTTTCTGGAAAAAGAGAGCCTCCAATCAAAATATGAATTATAGACGCTGATTCCATTCGTCGAGAGCTTCATGGTGATATATAATTTGTTAGGGTTTTAGCAACTTGAAATTTTGGAGTTGATTCGAAATCGGTAATCAGGGTTTGGGATATCCTTCATTGAGAAGGAACAGATTAGAATTGAATTATACGTACAAAAAATAGAATAGAAGCTGCTAGGATTTATAACAACATATATTAGGCAGAGATGGATAAGAATGGATGGAACTGATCGGTTGGGCCAAAGCGATAACAAAGACCCGAAAAGCACGTTTCATTCCCGAAATTAAAGTAGGTCATCCTATATATCGAAATATAGGTTTTCAATATTTTTAAACTCAATGGAACTAATTCCAAATCCTAATTTTATTGTATATAGAAGTTTGCTTTTAAAATCAAATTATTGTAATTAAATTCCTTTAATTAATTTCTACGCGTTTCGAGCTCACACGATCAAACGATTGTTGAGTCACAGCTTCTATAAAGATTTTGATTGCTGACAACAATATTAAAGCGATCGACAAATCAAGACGTACATATGGTACTCTAGATTATAGGTTGATTATTTGATGTTATAATAGTAATAAAATTGTCAAAATCTATCCTCAAATAATCATGCACAAAATATAATATATATACATACACATTTATATAGGTTGTGCACTTTATTGTGCAACTTAACAGAGACCGGTCGACCGGTCCAAAAATGAACGGTCGACCGTTCCTGTTGAATGTGCACAATAAACGTGCACACATGTACATAACGACTATATTTTTAAAAACCTGTCTACCGGTTAGTTTTTGACCTGTCGACCGTTTTTAAACAGAGAGCAACTTCTTCCAAAAGACACATCTTTCTTCAATGGTTGCGTCTCTTCTTCTTCATCAATGATCATAACTTTTGACTGCAACTTTTCACCAAAGGTTATAACTATTTTCTCTCTATAAATACACATCAATATCATTGATTAAAATAAGATTTTTTATTAAGATTATATATGCTCTCTATCTATTCTTTGAATTCACTTGCATTCAAAAAGCTCTAAACTACTTTCATTCCTTATTGAATCATTGACACTATCTCATATATTTTGATTCAATAAGCAATATAAATTCCATAATCTTCACAAACATCATTCACAATTTGAGGATAAGATTATAGGAAGAGTGTACTACAAGTGACAAATCCGTGTTTACAAGAGCACAAGTTGTCAACAACAATTGTAATTGTTTTTTGTTGAAGTCCTCAGTATTGTAAGAGGCAAGTGTTGAAGCCCTCAGTGTTGTAGAGGCGTGAAATCCCGTTCGGCTGTTCGGGTAATTGTAAACCTGTTCCTCCGGGTGAAGCGAGGTTGTAATTAGTGAAAATCCAGATAGTAGTCTGGGACTGGACGTAGGACGGTGCTCCGAACCAGTATAAAAATCTCTGGTGTGATTTTTCTATTTTTTTATTTACAATGCTATTATCATCTATTTCTGCATTTGTATTGTAATCCATATTATACGATCCGTGTATACTATATTAGCACATATAATTGTATACACACCGCACTTTCATTTGGTATCAGAGCGAGGTCATCATATAACCGTAACACAGTTATTTGATATATTCTTGTAATATGGCAAATAACGCAAGTACTAGCACTCAAAACACCACTTACACAGAAGGGCAATCGACACAAAGACCTCCATTTTTCAATGGTCTTAACTATAGTTATTGGGCAACACGTATGTCATTCTTTATGCAATCAAGTAGCTATGATGCTTGGAATGCTACTCAAAGAGAAATAGTGAATCCAACAACTGATTATTCAGAATGGACTGTGGCTGAGAAAACGGCAGCAGCCGTAAATGCAAGAGCAATAAATATGTTGTTCTGTGCATTAGACCAAAATGAATATAACCGTGTTAGTATCTGCACTACTGCATATCAAATTTGGCAAACGCTAAAAATCACTCATGAAGGTACTAACAAGGTTAAACAAGCCAAAATAGCCATGCTGAAAAGTCAATTTCAAAATTTCAAAATGAAACCAAATGAGACAATCAATGAAATGTATTCACGGTTTCAAACTATTCACCATGCACTTATTGGGTTAGGACAAAAGTATTCTGATTTTGATGTTGTTTCAACAGTCCTACATTCTCTGACTAATGAATGGGAAGGAAAAGTATTAGCAATTGAAGAAGCTAATGATCTTTCCGTCATGAAGCCAGATGAATTGATAGGAAATTTAATGTCCTATGAAGCAAATTTGCAGGCTAGAAAAGAACAGAAAGAAGAAAAGAAAAATGTAGCATTTCATGTTGAGAAAGATGAAAATGAATCAGATTCTGAAGATGAAGATTTGGCGTTCATTGCTAAAGGTTTCAAAAAATTCCTAAAATATCGAAAAGCCAGTCGCTACAATAAAAGGAAACCTGGATCAAATAAACCATCTTCATCTGCTATAGAATGTTTCAACTGCCATAAAAAGGGACACATGCAGAAGGATTGTCCAGAACAAAAGAAAAAGTCAGAAAATGACAAATTCAAATATAAGAAGGACAAATCAAAGAAACGAGCCTTCTCAGTAACATGGGATGATTCAGAGTCATCTTCATCAGAAAGTGAAAGTGATTCGGAGAATGAACAAGCTAATGTTTGTTTTATGGCAACAGAAGATGAGGTACAAATTCCTACATTTGATGAATTACTTGATATTAATGCTGAATTGATAGTCAAATATAAAGACATAAAACGTCAATTAAAAGTAGTCAAAGCAGATTTAAGTAGAGCAGAGTTTGAACGAGATATGTTAAAAGATGAGAAGAAAATATTAGAAGAAGAACTTGAAAATATTCAAGAATCATCATCTAATGTTGACTCTCAAATATCTCTTTTGAGTCAAGAAATAGAAGCTCAAAAAGAGAAAAATAATGCTCTCACTACTGAAAATCATGAACTTAAAGCAAAAGTCAAAATTCTAGACCTAGAAAAAGCTAGTTTACAAACAAAGTTTGATGACATTACTCAAAATGTTTCTAACTTTAACAAAGGTCGAGAAAATTTGACTAAAATCATTGAAAGTTCACAATCTATTTCAGATAAACAAGGTTTGGGATATAACAAACATAAAACTAAGAAACATCTTAGAAATAAAAGGAAGAAGAAAGTACAAAAAACTGAAGCTAAGAAAAATCTTAGTTTATTATATTTCAAACCAAAACCAATAGTGAAATTTCAAAAGAAAGATGTCAAGACTATCAAAATATGGGTTCCTAAAACAAATAACAATTTGATTAGGAACAAATACATTCAGCAATTCATGAATACTGTGCATCTTAATAATAATTATATATATAAAGGGGATACCGGACCCAAATGGGTTTGGACTCCTAAGACCTAACTCTTAGGACCCTATGAAAAGTGGGTACCATGAACTTAATTCTATGTTTGCAGGTCCCACTGAAGAAAAGAGGAAAGTGGATATTGGACAGTGGTTGCTCAAAGCATATGACGGGAGACAAGAGCTTACTAACAAATATTAAATACTCAGATGGTGGCTCAGTCACTTTTGGAGACAATTCAAAAGGTTATATCATCGGCAAAGGCGATGTGAGCAATTGTGGTACATCTAACTTACCTCTTATTACTAATGTCATGCTAGTTAGAAATTTAAAACACAATTTACTTAGTATTAGTCAGTTATGTGACAAGGGTTTTATAATTTCCTTTTCAAATAATAAGTGTAGTATTTTAGATAAAGATCATAATTTGGTTTTTGAAGGTTATAGAGACAGAAATATATATATTCTAAATATGAATATTAATCATAATTCAGATATGTGTCTTATGGCTAATGACAATGATCCATGGCTATGGCACAAACGTTTCTGTCATATAAACTTCAGAACTATTGACAAGCTAGCCAAAAACAATCTAGTTAGAGGACTACCCAAAATGAGTTTTAAAGTTAACAACATTTGTGATGCATGTCAATTAGGAAAATTGACCAAATCATCATTTAAATCCAAGAAAGTCATATCAACATTACAACCGCTTGAGTTACTGCACATGGATTTATTTGGACCTACTAGAGTTCAATCAATAAATCACAGTCAATATGTGCTTGTAATTGTTGATGATTTCTCTCGTTATACATGGACAATTTTCTTAAAAAATAAAAGTGATACTTTCGATCATTTCAAATCTTTCGTCAAAAGAATTCAAAAATCAAAAGGGATTAAAGTTAAAAATATAAGAAGTGATCATGGCGGAGAGTTTGAAAATAATGAATTTGAACATTTTTGTACAAAGAAAGGTATATATCATAATTTTTCGTTTCCCAGAACTCCACAACAGAACGGAGTAGTAGAACGAAAGAACCGAACTTTACAAGAATGTGCAAGAACATTATTAAATGGAACCACCTTACCAAAACACTTCTGGGCAGAAGCTGTTGCAACTGCCTGTTATGTTTTAAATCGTGTGTCCATAAGACCTCTTACCAAGAATACTCCTTATGAATTGTTTAACAAAAGAAAGCCCAAAATCTCATACTTCAAAGTTTTTGGTTCTAAGTGCTTTATTTTAAATACGAAAGACCAGCTTGGAAAATTCGATCCAAAAGCCGATGAAGGAATATTTGTCGGTTATTCGGAACGAAGTAAGGCCTATCGAATATTTAATAAACGAACCAAAACTATTGAAGAATCACTTCATGTATCTTTTGATGAAATCTATCAGCATTCTCACACAATATCAGATGATGACGAATCAATAGTCATTAATAATCCAATCATCTCAAATACTGATTCTGACTCAGAAGTAATTATTGAGAATACTCCTCAAATATGTGAATTACAATCACCACCAAGAATATTAAGAGACCATCCGGCCCAAAATATAATAGGTGAAATAACATCACATGTCAGAACAAGGAGTCAACTCAATCAAATGGGTCATGTCGCTTTTCTCTCAAATATCGAACCCAAGAATTCAAAAGAAGCTGCTACAGATGATTACTGGATCATTGCCATGCAGGAAGAACTAAATCAGTTCGAGCGCAATGACGTTTGGGAACTTGTTCCGAGACCAACTGATCAGTCAGTAATTGGTACTAAATGGGTCTATAAAAATAAGGCTGACGAACAAGGAAATATCACTAAAAATAAAGCAAGATTAGTAGCACAAGGATACAATCAGGAAGAAGGTATCGATTATGAAGAAACTTTTGCACCAGTTGCTCGACTAGAAGCTATTAGAATTCTATTATCTTTTGCTTGTTATCATAATTTCAAACTTTATCAGATGGATGTCAAAAGTGCTTTTCTCAATGGATTTATCAAAGAGAATGTCTATGTCGAACAACCACCTTTATTCGTACATGAAAAATATCCTGACCATGTGTTCAAACTTAAGAAAGCTCTGTATGGTTTAAAACAAGCACCTCGTGCTTGGTATGAACGTTTACGTAGCTATCTTATTAATTCAGGATTTGAAATAGGCAAAGTCGATCAAACTTTGTTTATTAAACATTCTCGAAATGATATTCTGGTTATCCAAATATATGTAGACGATATCATCTTTGGTTCAACAAACGATAAACTCTGCAAGGAATTTGCAAGTATTATGACCAAAGAATTCGAAATGTCTCATATGGGAGAACTATCTTATTTTCTTGGACTTCAAATCAAACAACTTTCAAACGGTATTTTTATCAATCAAGAAAAATACTGTGAAAATCTTATCAAACGCTTCAGATTACAAAATACATCTGGTAAACCAACTCCTATGAGTACAACTACACATCTTGAAAAAGATGAAAGTGGTAAGAATGTTGACCAGAAATTATATCGAAGCATGATTGGTTCTCTTCTTTATCTTACAGCTAGTCGTCCAGATATATTAATGAGTGTTTGTTTATGTGCTCGTTTTCAAGCCGATCCAAAGGAATCACATTTACGAGCAGTGAAACGTATAATTCGTTATCTAAATAATACCAAAGATTTTGGTCTTTTCTATCCAAAAGAATGTCCATTTGAATTAGTATCATATAGTGATGCTGATTTTGGTGGCTCACGGACGGATAGAAAAAGTACAAGTGGTACGTGCCATTTTATTGGAAAATCACTTGTCTCTTGGTTTAGTAAGAAACAGAATTGTGTTTCACTATCAACATGTGAAGCTGAATATATATCAGCGGCTCTCGCTTGTACTCAAGTACTATATATGCAACAAACACTTCAAGATTTCGATATACATTTATCGAATTCAATTATATACTGTGATAACACGAGTGCAATAAATCTCTCTAAAAATCCAGTAAATCATTCTAGAACCAAACATATTGATATCCGTCATCATTTCCTTAGAGATAATATTGAAAAAGGTAATATACATCTTGAATATGTTCACACTGACAATCAAATAGCCGATATTTTCACTAAACCATTACTTGAATCTAGTTTTATTAAACTACGAAGAGAGCTTGGCTTAGTATCTCGGAAAGATCTAGAATAGAATAAGTAACCTTCAAACTTAGGCTATATATTTTTCAAATAATTCTTAAATTTCAGCCTATAACAAACTATACCTATTTTTATAACTTTTTTTTATCTATCATTGTTTTTGTTTACGGCTAATTATCTCTAACAAATCCTATCCTCAAGTTCATTGGCAAACTTTTTTCTATATAAACGTTTGAAAAACACACTTTCATTCATTCACCTTCTTGCTGAAAATTATAAATCACCTTAAACAAGCTACCATGGCACACATTTGCGACAAATGCGCAGAGGAATCTCATATTTCTATCACTAGCTCGGAGTCGGAGGAACAATATTCTCCGATTACACCGAAACAAAGGCCGGAATGCCCTCACCATTGTTTTCGCACACCTGGCCATACTCCAACATCCAAGCGTGCAAAGAAAGCACTATTCTGCTCTCCGCGCACGAAGGCGCAAATCGATGAAATTCATCACTACCAAAAGCATCAAATTGATCTTCAACGACAACTACATTATGGTCAAAACCTACTATACCATGAACAACAACGTACTTCAACTCGTTTATCCGCTTTAGAACGAATGGCTTCATTCTTCTGCGGTTCAAACAAACACGATGTTCATGAACCAATGCCGTCAAGACCATCGACTTCAACAACTCCAAACTCTTGGGATAAAAACTATAACGAGAATGAAGGAGCTCGATATAAGTGGAGTCCGTGGGCTAAACGCATTGAAAACGACAAGAATTCTAATAACAACTCACCTTCTCATTAGAATTCCATAATGTATATTATTTTGCTTTCATATATAATTCTTGTAATACAGTATATTTTTGCAATAATAACATAATATATAATATATTAATTCGACTCGTTTTCAAAATTTTTGCCAAAAATCTGCATTTTTGCACACAGAGCCAAACCGGTCGACAGCCTAAAATATGACCGGTCGACCGTTTTGCTCTCTGGTTGAAAACGGTCGACCGGCAATACGCAGGCGGTCGACCGGTCGGCAGTTATTATTTTTTTTATATACTTCACATATATATTTTTGCCACCAACCCTCTTTACTTTCTACTCTCCACTGAAAATTTTCCCATTTCCAAACCCTAGTTCATATTCTCAAGCTTCACAAACTCTCAAATTCTCTTCAATGGCTCCTCCTCAGAAAAAATCAAAGAAAAGAGCAACATCAGAAACTTCTTCTCTTACTCTCTCTGCTAGAAAATGGTTAGAATCTCCGGTTGCAGTAACTAGATGGAATCAAATGACAAATTACAAATTCCATCCAGGCTCATTCATCAAATTCGACGATTTCACTGCATACGGTATTCAAAGATTAGCAAATAGATCTCGTATCTCTCCTCTTATTGATTTTTCTGTAAATAGCGTACAAATTAATCATTTGATGATTAAGCTATTTTATGCGAATATGAATTTAGAGGAATATACTCCGGAAAATCCAAATGGAGTTATTTGGTCAGTAGTATGTGGCAAACGAATCTATCTCACTTATGATAGAATTGCTTCTATTTTGGGAATACCGAATAGGGGTGAAGAGTTTTCATCCACATTTTGTGAAGTTTTTACCCGGAATAGTACGAGTCATAAATTTATAGAAGATGATAGTAACGGCACCAAATCGATTGGGCTACGACCGACTGCAAGGTTGTTACACCATGTCCTAATGCACACTCTATTTCCTCGATTAGGAAACTATGATGCCGTTTACAAAGAGAATTTCAAGGCTCTTTATGCTATCTACGATGATATCGAAATAAATTGGGTTCACATGATTTTCGATGAAATTCTTAAGGTAAATAACTCTACTCGTCCACATTTCTTCTATAACGAGTATATTATGCGTATGTTGCTTGCATGTGGAGTCACACCCCCGGATTCGGCATATTCTACACCAAAGTGTATTGACTCCACTACTATTAAACGGATGAAGCTTCCTCCTCCATATGTTCATATTATGCCATTCGAACAATGGCAACAACGCGATACTCAAGAACAACAAGCTCCACCATCTCGTCGTCGTTCTGAAGATGTTAGATTATTGAAATCTAAATCATCTACAAGAGAATCTCTTGAAACCATCGCCCGGAATCAATTTTTACTTGAATCAAGACTAAAACGAATGGATTCGAAAATTGATAGACGATTCAATAAGGTAAAGTCATTCTTCGGCGCTATATGGGATGCTATATCATGTAGCACATCCATCTCGACTCAACATCAAGACCCCGGAAAACGTCCGGCTCCTCCAACTTTTACTTGGTCGACATCCGAGGAATCCGGTGGTACAAGCGGACAAGGTCGTGGGGACAATGACGATGATGATGACGATGACGATGACGACGACGACGATGATGATGATGATGATGATGAGGAAGAGATTCAGTCGGAATGAAGTTAGTTTGTTTTTTTTTTTTCTTTTCATTTCTTTAAAAACATATATGGCACTTGTACTAAATAGTGTCCATCTTTTTATTCGTACTAGACTATGACTTGCATTGTACTTCATCAAAACATCCTGTGTTTGAATGTATGCATTGTTCTCTTTGGTTTATATTTTCTAGTGTTTACTCCTTTTTGTCGATGACAAAGGGGGAGAAAGGTGCTAATAATTGTCTGCAGGAAATCACATATTCAGGGGGAGATCCTATACTTGAGTTTTTATATTGTCATCAATCAAAAAGGGGGAGAATGTTGAGTCACAGCTTCTATAAAGATTTTGATTGCTGACAACAATATTAAAGCGATCGACAAATCAAGACGTACATATGGTACTCTAGATTATAGGTTGATTATTTGATGTTATAATAGTAATAAAATTGTCAAAATCTATCCTCAAATAATCATGCACAAAATATAATATATATACATACACATTTATATAGGTTGTGCACTTTATTGTGCAACTTAACAGAGACCGGTCGACCGGTCCAAAAATGAACGGTCGACCGTTCCTGTTGAATGTGCACAATAAACGTGCACACATGTACATAACGACTATATTTTTAAAAACCTGTCTACCGGTTAGTTTTTGACCTGTCGACCATTTTTAAACAGAGAGCAACTTCTTCCAAAAGACACATCTTTCTTCAATGGTTGCGTCTCTTCTTCTTCATCAATGATCATAACTTTTGACTGCAACTTTTCACCAAAGGTTATAACTATTTTCTCTCTATAAATACACATCAATATCATTGATTAAAATAAGATTTTTTATTAAGATTATATATGCTCTCTATCTATTCTTTGAATTCACTTGCATTCAAAAAGCTCTAAACTACTTTCATTCCTTATTGAATCATTGACACTATCTCATATATTTTGATTCAATAAGCAATATAAATTCCATAATCTTCACAAACATCATTCACAATTTGAGGATAAGATTATAGGAAGAGTGTACTACAAGTGACAAATCCGTGTTTACAAGAGCACAAGTTGTCAACAACAATTGTAATTGTTTTTTGTTGAAGTCCTCAGTATTGTAAGAGGCAAGTGTTGAAGCCCTCAGTGTTGTAGAGGCGTGAAATCCCGTTCGGCTGTTCGGGTAATTGTAAACCTGTTCCTCCGGGTGAAGCGAGGTTGTAATTAGTGAAAATCCAGATAGTAGTCTGGGACTGGACGTAGGACGGTGCTCCGAACCAGTATAAAAATCTCTGGTGTGATTTTTCTATTTTTTTATTTACAATGCTATTATCATCTATTTCTGCATTTGTATTGTAATCCATATTATACGATCCGTGTATACTATATTAGCACATATAATTGTATACACACCGCACTTTCAACGATAAGTCTAATCGCTATGAAACTTGAAATCCTATAATAATCAACTATTACGGTTCCAACGAAACTGGTTTCATCGAAATCTGAGGCAGTGCCCCAAAAGACTATTTTTGCACGTTAATTAAAACAAATCTATTTGAAAAGTAATAAAATCCTATATTAAATACAAGATTTAAATATTAAATTAATTTCAACATTAAATTACAATAGTAATAAAATCCTCGTTTAATATAATTTAAATGCCAACATATTCTTTTGTTTTTGATTTACACGTCCTTTATATTAAATCAACAATTCCTTATGCAATTTATTTATTAACATAAGTTTCTATTTTATTTTACTCAAATTCTACAGTTAACATCTTTTCTTATATTAACTGAAATATTTAATTACATTAAATTTCAATGATTTCCAAATTAATTCCAAACGGATTAAACTAATGAGATGAGAATAAATCAATTGTTACAACTTAGTAATTTAAGCACATTTCAGAATTAATTGTCTACAAACAAAAGCTAATTAATTTACGTACTAAATAATTGATTTCATATTCCATATAAGCACCAATTTTAATTACTAACATATGATTTCTCCGTTTAATACCACATTTAATTTATTCCTTATTAACCTTCATTATTACCCATAATTGGAATTACATTAGACGGTTGTCAATTACATTCAATCAACATTGTTAAATTATATCTAATAATTATTTCCATTAATAAGTCATAAATTTTAATTTTGGACAATATTAAATTCCGAAACCTTATTTAATTTAATATTTTTAATTATCAAAAATGTGGGTTCTTACAATCCCGCCCACTCAAAACTTTCCGTCCCCGAAAAGGAACAAGAAAGAATCAAGAAATTGATATAGTTTATTTTAAATAGTCAATTTATAAACAATTAATTTTCATATTTAAGTCTAATAAAAATTTGAAAATAACTCAACCTTTACGAAAAAATTACTAAGTCCTAAATTTGTAAAAAAATTCGGCAGATCTCCTTTGCGTGGATAGGTCAAAAAAATAACAATATCAATAATTACATTGTATAAATCATATTTTAATAATAAAGCATCCCAACAATGAGAAAAACAATAAAATATCATTAGAAAACCGTGATCCAAAAACATACCTATTTGTTGGGCATACAAAACTCTATTCATGAAACCAAAAGCAATAGTTATTGCTTCCATAAATCTGCATCTTACCTACATAATCCAAACTAGTTAAATGCAAAAGGAGTAATATATTAGTTGTTTCAATCAATTGTACAAGCAACACAACATATATAATAATCATATGCAACCAAAATCAATACAATCGTTGTTGCAACAAAAGAATTCATTACACATCCATAGCAGCCAAAACTAATGGTTTGACTAGGTTTAAAAAAAATTCACCATACAAGAGTGATAAATAAACTACCAAGTGTACGTTTTGCTCAAAAGCCTTAAATAATTAATTAATAGATTTTTACACAAGCTCAAACAATTTGAAGTGTCATTTCTCAAACATCCCATAAGCCAAACAACAAAGAATTTTAAATATTATTTAAATTTATTCTATTGGTTTCTTTCACATCATTGCTTACCTTTTATTTATTTTCATTCTTTCATACAATGTCATTTTTTTTCTTTTCATTCATTCACTTACATAAAAAAAAATTCCATTCAATTATTTAGAAACATCAATAAATCAATTCTTAAAGTATTACATTTGTTTCTTTGTAGTTTAACTTAAATTTATTATTATATGACTTGATTTCGATTTAATATTAATATTCATTAATGGAACATTTCATATTTAATTTTCTCTATTCTTTGATTCATACTTATTCCTTCATATATGTACCATTTAATATCAAACATATTTATGAATCATTTCAGAATTTCTAAAGTTTATAACATTTACTAAATAGTATTCTCTTTTTACTGTTCAATCTAATTATAAATCACTTAATAAAATATTTACTAAGTGTATAAAATTTCCTACAACAACATAACTTATATATATATAGGCATAGTTTCATTTTGAAATAATTTTTTTATTACTTAAGTTTTACTTGTAAGATAATATTCTATTATCTTTTTAATTTACAAGTTATAAAATTCAATTTTTATATTTCATTAAACACTTATCTTTAATTTCAATTTTAATTTTAGGAAGTTTTCGACCATTTAAAAAGCCAAAGATTCCATTTCTATTGCAATAATTGAAAATCATTGATTAATAGAACTTAAGAACTAAAACCAGGCTTCATTTCGAATCATCTTGAAATAATATATATACTTATATATATTATTTTTATATCAGATCATACTTATAAAATTAAAATTAAAATTTGTTTCACCAAAACATCTATGTAGCAAAACCACTAAAGTAGTCTTTCCATTTTGAAACTCGAAAATGAACATCGATGATGCAGCCGTCATCACCAAAATTATTTTCCAACGACGGAAGAGTGGAGTACAAAACTTATTTCCTTTTTAAAATTCAGTTAAAACGTTTATTTCCAAAGATACTTCCAAACAATACTAATATTATTTTTCCAAATCTTTGAAAACCAATTTTAAACATCGGAACTTAAGTTCTCAAATTTTCAATTTATATTCCTTTTATTGGTATATCCTATTTTATCAACAATATTTATAAAATTACTTTTTCTTATAGCATACTATAGTCAATGGTTTTTAAGAACCTTGACTAACTGACACTAAATGATACTAAACAAATATTAGAATTTCCTTACGAACAGCACACCAAAATAACAGAAATCAATTAATGAAAAATTATTCTTTTAAATAAAATATATAATACTAGGTAAAATTATTTCATTTACCTATTTTTTTTAAAACAATATTGTGTTGGTTTACCCTATGCAAGTGTTTAGAAATCCCTATCGATGCCATAGCGTCCTATGTATCGACCAGAATTTATAAATACTCAATAGAACAAATTAACACAACATAAAATATTTTTATAGAACTAACAAATACGCTCTCTCTCATACACATACACTCAAGCTCATTCTAGGGCATTACTAACCCTATCTCTAATGAGTTTAACCCCAATACGCTAAGGTATCTCTAAACTGAAGTTCTGATCCCAGCTATGATGACCCATCTTTTTGGACGGTCTAAATCAACAGTAAACCACACATGTCTAACTCAAACCATTCAAAAGGAGGATTGTCAATGGGATTTAACAAAAAAATAAGAGAAAATAAGGAAAACAAAATACATAATACAGAATCTCACAGCGGAATGACAAAATATAATAATCAAATAAAGAGTTCATGAAGTTGTTTTATAATATACATTTGATTACATAATTTTTACAACATATTCAGAGTACAAACAACAACATACCAATAGTAATGCAGCAGAAAAATACTAATAATATAATATACCAACTTCGTCTTCTTCCTTCAGAAATAATGTCTTCAATACTGAATTGCTCATGCTGACCCGAGCGTAATGAAAAGACAAAACACTCGAGTCAGAACTAAAAGTTCTTATGTAAGTTAAATCAACAACAAGTAAATGTGAGTATAATAGCTTCAGAGATGTTTACGGGATTTTTACATTTCCTATCCCGTGTATAACGTGCGTGCAATAACTTAAAAGATGTTACGGGATTTTCCATCTCCTAAGGATCCGTTAAACTATATATATATAGCAGAATACGCTATATATAATGTCTAATCAATAAATAAATATTTTTTCTAACGTTAAGGCTTTACATTAACCCACTTTAACACATTCTAAGCTAGTACTCTATGCAGGTCCTGTAACACAACCATTAATGTCGGTAGCTAGTGAGTCCCCTATAGGTACCATACTAAAACAAAATCATAGTGTGAGCGAATACGGATAAAGAGTATGACAAGGCATGTGAGGCGATGCCCAAGGTAGAATACTACTGTTTTGCGTTTCCTAACTGGTGGTAACCTCTGACGGTCCGCCGTGAACATCCATTCCATAATCAAATCAAGGAGCACCAATCAAGTCAAAATCAGTAGTAATACGAAGAACACATGTTACTAATGGCAGCTAGCCTCATTGGTCAGGTATGGCTTCTGTTTTAGTCATTTCAAATTGACATGAGTGTGGGGGTCATTCATCATCGTTTTCTTTCTTCAAATCCAATAAACGCCTCCAATTAAACCATTTCATTGTGGATAACATCCATCGCGTACACAGTTGTTAAAGTGGTTGCATTATTGACAGAGAGTATGCCAATAAGAGGCCCCGGTCTCTTTAACAACCAATCGTCAATTTTTTTACACCGTTTTTTTCTTTTACATTCGAAACTGATTCATATTTGATATCAAAATATCATATTCACTTCAAAATATCACTTTATTTCCAAATAGCGTATTTACTCAAAATATGTCATTTTCACTTGAAAATATCGTTCCAAATTCCAACTTAGGTTATAACCTCATTTAACCACATTCGCATTTAAATCAATAATTTAAATATAAACATTCCAACTTGCACAGTTTAAAATTTTTAGAAAATAATTTGAATGGTTATAAATAGTTTAAATAGTTTAGAGATTCAAAAAAGTTTAATATAAAATGGTTTGAGTATTGAAAATGGTTTATATAGTAAAATAGTTTGGAAAATCCAAATAATTTGAGTATTAAAAAGATTGATTTTAAACAGTTTATAGTAAAATAATTTATTTTGAAAATAATATCAAATCAAACTATTTCATTCCATTTCAACAAATCTAGACCCATGTCCAGATTTCAAATAAAAAAACTGAATTTCCAATCTTTCAATTCAGTTGGCTCAATTTAATGATTTAAATTTCAATCCAATTCTTATTTTAAACTATTTTAGCTCATCAATTTCAAGTCCAATTTCAGTTTACTGGTTTAAAACACTTAAATCAAATTAAACTTCATTGTTAAATTTAAGGTTCGAATCTTTGAAATAATTCAATTTTTCGAATTAAAGTCTTATATTGATTATGACTTCACGTTTCCAATTCAATTCTTTAAAACATTTTCTTTTAACCAATTTCAATTTCAATTTTTCAAAGCTTGAATTAGAAATAATTCAACTCATATAAATCCACAATTTATTTCCTTTAAAACAATATCATTTAATCAAAATCCAAATTCAAGATTTTAAAACCATTTAATTTAACCATTTCATATAACCTCTGCGATGATCTATTCTGTTGGATTAACGCTGCTCAATCACCTCTACATGCCAGTGCCCCCGACCGTCAATTGGTCGATGATCCACCGTTAAATCGAAACCCTACAACAGACGGTCGAGAATAATTCTCCAATTCTAGAAAAAAGGAGCCTCCAATTGAAAAACTAATTGCAGATGCTGATTCCATTCGTTAAGTGGTTCACAATGATATATAATTTGATAGGGTTTGAGCAATTTGAATTTTTGGAGTTGATTTGAAATCAGTAATTAGGGTTTGGATATCTGTCATTGAGAAGGAACAGATTTGAACTGAATTGTACAAGCAAAAAATAGAATAGAAGCTGCTAGGGTTTATAACAAGATATATATAGCATAGATGGATAAGAATGGATGGAACAGATCGATTGGACTAGAGCGATAACAAAGACCTAAATAACTCGTTGTATCCCTGAAACGAAAGTAGGTCATCCTATATATCGAAATATAGGTTTTCAATATTTTCTGAACTCTATGGAACAAATTTCAAACCCAAATTCTATTGTATATAGAAGTTAGCTTTTAAAATCAAATTATTTTAATTAAATTCCTTTAACTGATTTCTACGCGTTTCGAGCTTGCACGATCAGACGATAAGTCCGATCGCTACGAAATTTGAAATCATATAATAATCCACTATTACAGATCCGATGAAACTGGTTTCATTGAAATCCACAGTAATGCCCAAAAAGACTCATTTTACACGTTAATTAAAACAAATCTATTTTAAAAGTCAATTTAATCGATTTTAAATTCTAAATTAAAAGTTTCCTATCATCATTCTTGATTAAACAGGAATTAATAATCTGTTGAAATTCAATTTTCCATGTTAAATACAAGATTTAAATATTAAATTAATTTCAACATTGAATTACAATAGTAATAAAATCCTCGTTTGTTATAATTTAAATGACAACATATTCTTTTATTTTTTATTTACGCGTCCTTTATATTAAATCAACGGTTCCTTATGTAATTTACTTATTAACATAAGTTTCCAATTTATTTCACTCAAAATTTACAGTTAACGTCTTTTCTTCTATTAACTAAAGTATTTAATTACATTAAATTTCATTGATTTCCAAACTAATTCCAAACGAATATAATTAATGAGATGAGAATAAATCAATTGTTACAACTTAGTAATTTAAACACATTTCAGAATTAATCGTCTATAAAAAAAATCTAATAAATTTACATACTAAATAATTGATTTCATATTCTATATTAGAACCAATTTTAATTAATAACATATGATTTCTCCCTTTAATACCTCATTTAACTTATTCCCTATTAACCTTCATTAATACCCATAATTGGAATTACATTAAATGGTTGTTAATTACCTTCAATCCACATTATTAAATTATATTCTAATAATTATTTCCATTAATAAGTCAAAAAATTCAATTTTCGACAATATTAAATTCCTAAACCTTATTTAATTTAATATTTTTATTTGTCAAAAGTACGGGTTGTTACACTCTTGGTAGTTTTGCTTCTACCAAGTATTCAATAATGGGTGTCATCTAATTGTTTTCATACTGATTATTTATTTCTGTATGAGTGATTCTTTTTTGTTTTTTCTATTATCACATCTTAATTCATTTCCTTTTTCAGCGCGTATAAGAGCTTGGGATCTAGTCAACACCATGGTTTCATTATCTGGTTTAGGGAACTTCTCTTTAATATTGGGATTTTATTGGATGCCTACTGGCACAATTTAAGTTTCCAGCGCTCCTCGCGAGCCAGCTAATTTAGTCGAAGAGTCAGCTTGTCAATTCTTTCCTCAAGGTACTTGATATGTCGAAAAATATTCAAACCGAGTTAACATTTTCGGTATCTTCTTAACTTAAAGGACTAATCACGCATCCTTTGTCTGATAAGTTTGATTTAGCTGATTAACTATTAACTAAAAATCACTAAGGATTTCAATCCTCAGGATCTTTTGCTGAACAGCTAAGATAAGTCTTGCTACCATTGATTCATACTTAGCCACATTATTGGTGGTGGGAAAATTTAACTTCATTGCATAGTGTAATCGATGTCCATCAGTGGTAATGATTACATATCCTGCACCAGCCCTTTGTTCATTTGAGACACCATCAATGAATAATAGCCATTTAGGCTTCAAAGCTTTCTCCCTTTCTGATTGTTCTTTAATATACCATGTGCATTCATTAATGAAATCAACCAAAACTTATCTTTTGATTGCCACTTGGGGCTGGAATTCAATCTTATGCCGACTTGGTTCTATGTCCTATTTTACTAGTCTTTTCGATATTTATAGTTTACTAAAGATTTGCTTTAGCAAAAATTGGTTAAGACCTTGATTGGGTGTACTTGAAAGTGGACTTTCAGTTTTCAAGCAGTGAGAATTAAGCAGTATGCCAATTTTTCTACAATTGGATATCTAACTTCCGCCTCTTTAAGCCTATTACTTGTGTAATATACTGGAAGCTGAGTTTTATTTTCTTCCCTTACAAGAACTGAACTTACTGCATATTCGAAGACTGCCATGTAAAGATATAATTTTTCTCCTTCGATGGGGCTAGATAAGATCGGGGGTTTTTCAAGATGGTATTTTAACTCTTTGAAGGCTTTTCAGCAATCTTCTCCCCACTCAAAGTTTTTTTTTTCTTATTCACATCAAAGAAAGGGATACACTTATCAATGGCCTTAGAGATAAATCTATTTAAGGCCGCCATCCTTCCATTTAGGCTCATTGTATCTTTACTTGTTTTTCACTCTACTCTATTCTTAACTGCTCTGATTTGATCTGGATTGTCCTTAGTTCCTCGAGCATTGACGATATATCCTAGAAATTTCCTAGATTGTATTTCAAAAGAACACTTTTATGGATTCAGCTTCATTTTGTACTTTCTTAGCTCTCCAAATATTTCCTCAAGACCTTTCAAATGGTTAATTTCCTAATGGGAGTTAACTAGCATATCATCTACGTACACTTCAATGTTCCATCCATTTTTCCCTAAACATTCCATTTACTAACAACTAATACGCAGCCCTTGCATTTTTCAGTCCAAATGGCACAACTTTATAGTAGTAAATTCCCTAACCTGTTATAAACTTGTGTTTTCTCCATCTGGTTTGAACAAGGGGATTTAGTTATATCCTAAGTATGCATCCATATCAGATAACAACTTATGTCTATTTGTGGCATTAACCAATTAGTATATTCGGGGAGGATAACAATCTATGGGGCATGCTTTGTTTAGATCGGTGTAATCGACGCGCGTTCTCCATTTTCCATTGGACTTTTTAACTAACATGGGATTGTCTAACCATTTAGGATAAAACACTTCCTTAATGAACCCATTCTCAAGTAATCTTTTAACCTCTTCCTTTAATGCATTAGCTTGAACTTTATCAAACTGCATTTTCTTTTGTCGAATAGGGATAATATTTGGATCTAAATTTAGAGTGTGGTCCATAATTGTTGGATTTATCCCAATCATGTCCAAGTGAGTCCAGGTAAACACATCTTTACTAGATTGGAGAAAGTGGATGAGTTCACTTTTGAGATTTTTGCCTAGTTCTTTTTCAATTTTTACTATTTCTGTTGGAACAAGCAAATCTAAACTTGCTTCTTCTAGATCCTTAACAGATTTCATCCTTTCTTGCTCACTTTTGAAATCTAATTCGGTAACGATTTCTTCTCTCTCTATTTCATTAGTCACTTATTTTTTCTTCTTTTTGCTTCTTTTTGCTTTCTTTTCCTCTTGGAAAACTTAAATCTTTTATGCACATTAACGGCTTTTCAATCATCCCCGCTTGCTTATTTGCCTCGAATGGCAAGCTTAAAAAACTTCCACACAAGGGCTTCTCAGTTTTAGTTTGGTTCAATTTACTCTTCTTCAAGTCATAACAAGAAGCACCATCTCTTTTATATTTCTCAAGCGCAGCAAAATACAGTTCTCGGGAACTAAACTATCCCCCCTTATGGCTTCCCAGCCACTTTTTGTTAAGAATTTCACCATTAGATGTTCAAGTGATACAAACACATCCACTTCATCTAAAACAGACCTTCCAAATAAACCATTATAATGTGAGGGTTGGTCCATAATTAAGAAAAGAGTTTCAAAGGTTCATGAGTATGGTGGAATTCCCATTTGCACAAAAAGTTTTATCCATTCAATTGGTCTTCGCCCTTTATCATTGAATCTAAAGATGGGCATAAAGCTCGATTCCAGTTTCCCTCCGAAGTATTCATCTAGTCAAAAGCATGTTTGAAATTGACATTTACTACACTTCCATTGTCACCAAGATCATTTTCACCACAGAGAGTCCAATTTAAGCAATTATCATTAGCGGGTCATTATTTGGGTGATGAACTCCCCATAATTCTTGTTGAGTTATTGTCAATTTAGGTGTTTGAAGTTGAGATCTATGATCCTTAAATGGTGCCTCCTCTTGGATGGAGAAGATTCCATCTCTTGCTTCGCTTATATACCTACTTTTAGCCCCTTTGCTACTTCCAACGATGTGAGGACCTCCATGAATGACATCTACTCGATTAACTGGCGAAACAAAGTCTTATTCAAAATCATTTTATATAACATTAGCAATGTTTTTTAGAGTCCT
Organism: Allium cepa; assembly: GCA_030765085.1. NCBI lineage: Eukaryota > Viridiplantae > Streptophyta > Magnoliopsida > Asparagales > Amaryllidaceae > Allium > Allium cepa. Next base: position 572,308,778 of record CM060929.1, read on the forward strand.
CTAACCATTTTCCTTGGTATGGGCTAACTTCTAAGTTTCCTTAACGGACTTTATTAAAGATCCTAATATGATCATATTTCGAATTTTACCTGCCTAGACATGATATTCGTCATTCTTATGCGCATTTGCTTTGTGGTAGGCACAACAATCTCCCCGTCTTGGGTTTAGGATTATTTCTTTCCTTGTAGGATGTAGAGAAATTTCCACCTTCTTTGGTCATAACAAAAATGTAGGAGGTAGGTTTGTTTAATTCTACGTAATTTGTTTTGTGGATTCCTTCCCATCTCCCTCTTCTACTTTTGTCCCATTTCAGTTTTTTGTTAAGATGATCTTAACCAAACTTCCATCCCTCTTTCTTTGGTTGAGACTTCTTTCGGGCATGGTATATTTCATCCATGCGGATGAATTTATCAGCTTGTAAATGGAAGTCTTCAAAATCTCTACACCCATGAATGCAAAGCTCTTTCTAGAAAGGTGTCGGCTCAATAATCTCGAGCACACTGCCATCATCTTTTCTTATCGATCACATTTTTCTCTTTCAGTGCTTCTGCATTGAATCTTATTGGATATTCACCTAGTAATTCCCCTGGCCTTTGCCCGAAATTGGCCAGTATACTGGAATCTATACTAGGGTTTTTCCATATGCAAAACTGCGTTGAAAATTCATAAGAAAATTGCTCTTAAGAATAGATGGTCTTTTCTTGGTAGTGCCTATACCATTTGGCAGCTGCTCCTTGAAAAGTTGTAAGGAAAAGCTGCAATGAACTTCCCCAGAGGCATTACGCAAATCCATTTGGCTTTTGAAGTCCCGTAGATGGTCATGGGATCTATGGTCCCATTATACTTTGGTAAAGGGATTTTAATATGAGATGGGATTCTGACGAACATTATTTTCTCCGTGAAAGGAGCTTCCTCAAAATTATTATTAACCATTAGGTCATGGGTCCCCTTCCTCTTAAGGTCAAGCAAGTCTTTCATCATCTTTTTAGCCATGTCCTTTAGATAGGTTTCGTCATCATGATAGTCCCCTCTATAGGGATTATATTCTTTGTATGGGATTGAGCTACTTGATTGCTTGTGTGACCTTCTTGCTAACTTTTCTTGGTTTTCCTTGTAACGTATCATGTTAGCATTATTATCTTCTTTCTCTTGCGATTTTAGAGAATACATTGTCGGTTCTTCATCTTGGGTTCCTTTCCTTCTTTGTAGACCCATGATACTTTTGCTTTTGTCTTTACTTTTGAGTATTGAGGTGACTAGGTTTCTCCTTAGAGATTCTGCTTCTTCTCCTCCTTTGGTAAGCTTTGTTGTTTTAGAAGATTTTTAGGAAAGCACTTTATCAAGAATTTCTTGCATCATTATAAGTCAATGTGTTAAATTTTAGATTTCAGCTTCGTAGCTTGTTGGCTTTGTTGGATTTGAAGGTTGTCCAATCTCCATATTCTCCAAATTAAAGCTCGGAGTGATATTATTCTCCAAGGTTGTTGTTTGTATAGTTTCTTTGTTCGAACATTGACTTTCCTAGTCCTAACCATTTTCCCGAAATAAAGTTTTACTTAATTTATTTCAAACTAAAGTAAAGAAATGGCTTCGAGCCCATCTTCTAGCACCAAAAATGTTAAACCAAAAATTGGCTCAACACTTGTGATTTTGCACAAAGTAATATTATTGAAGTGGTCCCAATAATATCCGTGGACCTTAATATAATCATGGAGTTGTTTAAAATTTTATGACATATGTCCAAGGGTAAAGTAGATGAGTCGCATAATTGTGCAGTAGTCCATTATATGTTTGATAATGGACAAAGTAGGAAGTTCACATATATTACAATCCTTCGTTTATATGTCAATGGGCATAATAATAATTATGGCTTAAGTGGCCATGTTCAAATCACTAATGTGCAAATCTAAATTCAAGTCCGAGTCCAAACTAAGTCATATGCATGTCCACTATTCAATAATAGTCAAAGATACTCATCCGAGGGAATTATGTTATGCAAAATTTATTATCCTAATCCTTATATGAAAAAGTTACAAGAGTTATAATTGGCTCTAAAAATCTCCAATTTGATTTAGGGTTTACAACCTATAATTAGAGAAGTAGAAAAGGAAAGGATTCCTCCTCTTTAGGTGTCGATGGGGGCCAATTTATAGAGACGTCAATCACGTGGAATGATTGACATATGGCACGGCTTTGAATCTTAGGGTTCGGATGATAACCATCTTGATTAAATCTTAGCATCTCATTATTGAGATTCGACATCACTTGCTTACATAAGTTCGACAACATAATCTTCCTTGTTGAAGCTTGACATCTTTAAAACTTTGACACCCTTTTCCACTTTTAAAAGCTTGAAATATTTTGCTAGTGTTGAAGCTCGATATCATTTATTACTAGATGCTCTACAACAGTTACTGTTGTAAGGGCTTGATAATAGTTAATGCATCATAGGCATGTTATTTATAGAAACTCGATATCCTCCACTTGCAGTTAGATGTTCAACATCCTTTAATGGTGCGACATCCCTCCTTTGCTACATACTCTACAACATTTTGTGTTGTAGATGTTCGATATCTCTTGTTATTGCAAGTTTTTTGTAGCTTGATATCTCTAAGCATTTACTTGTTCAACATCTTCATCCTCTTACAAGCTCGATATCCCTCTTCATTGCTAATATTCGACATCACCTTCTACTTTCTAAATGCTCGACAATACTTGATATTATAGAGGCTCTTTACCTTTTAAAGATTCGGCACCACTTTACTTTTTGCTAACTGCTTATAGTTCGACATCCACTTGTTGATGTAGAAGCTTAACACCCCCTTATTATTAGACAGTCGACACATTCTAGTGACTGCTTGAAGCTCACTATCCTTTGATAAATGTTGATTGCTTAATGACTTTACTTTCTTCAGGCTTGACATCCCTTGTCAATCCAAAACTTGAAATGTTCTCTTAGATGCTAGATATACATATTTGTAGTAATAGTACTATTAAAGCTTGAAACATTATTGACTCAAAGCCTAATATATCATCATAGATTTATTGGTTCAACGTATCACCATGCATTTATGGGCTCGATGCCTTCTTTTTGGAATATATCCATATCTTCTCATGGACTCGGCTTCTTCCTTTTCTCTTGATGACTTCTCAAGCGTGTTTGGTTGTCGGAAAATACGTGGATAATAATATCCGAAAATCCTAAGTGTAAAATTATGAAATTTTTAAAAAAGAAAATTTTGTGAAAACTGAGATGATTCTAAATGGGCTAGAAAATGAAATCAAAAGGCTTAAAAATTTTGAATATCTTAAATGTGGTAAATGCATGAATTTTGAAAAGGAATTAAATTAAATTAAAATAAATTAAAGAAAATTTCAAAACCATTAAAAATGGAAACATGATTTTGAAATATAGCGAATTTGAAATTATTCGACTAAATCACAAATTGGAAAAAGAGATGGGAAAAAAATTAAGGATTTTGAAATACTTGAATTTGAAATGCACTAACTTTTTGAAATGAGATGTTTGAAGTTAAAATCAGATTAAAAGCGCTCAAAAATGAAAATACGGTCATACAAAGAAATGATTTTTAAATTGGAGAAATTACTATTAATCATTGTTCAAACCTATATGAAAATAATATATTAAAATCCAAAGTTAATAATCTTGAGTTGACTCTTTGAAAATTTTCCGGTGAAGAAAAATTATTTGACATGCTATTAGGAAATTAACTCTTTGCGAATAACAAATAAGGATAGAATTTAAAAAGTGCCAGTTTATAAACAATCGATTAGTAATGCCACTAGAGGTGAAGTGTGACAATATTGGACATAGTTATAATAATTGTCGAAATAAATTTGGGTTCCTAAAGGTACAATTGTTAATGTTACGGTTTGCTATACGAACAAATTTGGGTACCAAATATTTCAGATGTAAACAAATGTTGTTTTATATCTTTTTCTAGGCAACACCTCCTTCTAGCATGTAGGACAAAGGCAAGCTAAGGAGAAACAATGATAGGAGATGGTTTCGAGTTGTTCTATCCATTTGACGAGCAATAACTGCAATGTTCCTTAGCCTAGGAAAATAAGCGGACATCCATAGAATTTGTATAATAAAGGCGAATACAAACGCAACTTCAAAGCAAAGCGAAGGCGTGATCTCTAAATCTTACTTTACGATTTTTTCTCCTTATTATAAGTTCTAATTTTTTGAAACTGTTGTAGTAAAATTGTCATATCTTAAGCTATGAAACTTTGATTTACAATTTAATATATTCTGGAAGATAAACATAAAATCTAATAATTTTTATGCTTTTAGTTTCTCTAGATTATGACCTTAAACGACTTGAAAATTGCAAATAATTTGGTACAGTGTTTGAAAAATGTTACTGAACTTTCTAACACAGCTGTAGCATTTGGACCGTAACTTTGTCTCTAATATTCCGATTTACAAAATTTTAGATGTTTTGAAAACCTTAGAGAAAATACTAACTATTTTAGCTTTGTTAATTCATTTCAATTTTTTTGATAAAGTGCATTCAAGTTGATACTACGATTCATAAAAATTGCAGAATTGTTTTAATGCAGTTGTAATTAGTTGATCATAACTGGACCATCATAGCTCCATTTTTCAAAATTCTTGATGGTCTGGAAAGGTGATAGATAACACTATAATTTCATGTTTTGTGACTTTACCAATTCATTTCATAAAATCTCATAAAAAGTTAATCAAATTTGCACAATATTTGAAAAGTGTTTTTAAGTTATTCAAATAAGTTGTGGCATTTTGAATATCTCTTTTGATCTAGTTGTCGTTTTGATTTTAAAACAATTTTTTGATTAGAAATTTTTAATATCTGAAACACACATATTTTATGCTAAATCAAATTTGGGACATAAAATTTTCTAATAATGGTTCAAAATAGATTGAAAACCAAAACAACGATGATCGATGTTTGAAAATTAAGGAGGATAGTCTTTTGACTTACACATGATTGTGATTTTTTGTTTTTGGATGATGACTACAAATCATACGTTTGAGAGTTTTTTGTGACTGCTTTTGCTTGACATGGGTGATTTCACTGAAAATTTTGAATTTTGCAGCAAATTCGATTAATATTCTGGAGTATGTTGTGCACTTGTTTGATGATGCTTGATTTTCACGCTTGACATTAATGATCAGAGTTCAAGAGGTCGGATATAAAGCTCGTGTTTGAGGTATCATTGTATACAGCATGGCATGTAAAGAGTATAAGTGGAATCATTGTCCGCCATCATAGGCAACCCTGGTAACAAGTGGTATCGTGAAATCATAACTTATTCTTTCTGGTCAGAACATCTGATATGACTTTTAAGCTTTGTGATTCCTCCGGTCTGTGTTTCATGGAGTGATTGAAATTTCATACATCTTATTTCATGCATGTGTGGAGTGTTTGCATTTTGTTTTGTTTTATTTTCAAAAAAAAATCCAAAAACATGCTTTTTTATTTTGAAAATTTAGAAGAAAAAACCAAAAATATCTTTTTACTTTCTTAGGAATTGTTTTGTTTCGCTCTCTATATTTATTTATGATGTGTATATTTTGAAATGAGATATTTCGACAAATCCTTGACATAAATTTTCGATGGAAAATTTCTTTGATAGAAGAGTTTTGACAAGAGAGTTCCTGGACATTAAAACGTCGAACTTCTAGATATGATAAAATTTTTTTACCTGAAATGACTATTGGAAATGTTGTTGCAAAATGAAATTCGATTTTTCAATGAACTTCGTAAGTTGGATTTTTGATATTCAAAACTTGAGATGATTATTTGGAAATATTTTTTTCTTTTTGAATTATGTTTTATGATGAAATATTTTCAGATTAGATTTTGATTTCTTCTTCTGATATATTAATGTGTATATGCTAAGACCATATGCTCCTTTTTGCACAAATAGCTCTAAAACAATTTTATATCGTATTTTAAGGGATAGAACATAAAATTGAAAAGATATTTAAGATATTTACAAATAATTTACTTTTGAAGTCATATAATGATCGATTAAGCTTTCTTATGTGATTTTCAAAAGTATTGATATTGATTACGTGGGTTATTAAGGATATTGATTTTTGTACTCGATTAAATAATAACATAAATTTTTTTATAATTGAGCATACTTCAAAGTGTCTATTTTTGACTATTGCATATTCCATGCCATCTCTGTATCTATCATTTTATATTCATGTTCTATCGACTCATAGTTTTCAGTTTATATGCTAGTATTGGCTAAATTGACATACCCAAAATTGTTTATTATTAGCTTATGGAAATTAACAAGAATAACACATATCTTATTAAAAAAACTCCCTATTATGCCCGCAATTGTAACGATAAAATATTTAAATTAAAGGATCAAATATTTAAATGATCAATTTAAGTATTTAATCGTTAATCAACGAAACGCCCATTATACTTGATATTTCAAAGATGGATGAATTGGAATTCGAGACACTCACAGTTAAGACTATTTTTCCATCTTGAGAAAAATGAGTATACACATGACTATGTTTGAAATCGATAAGTTTTTATAGTGAATAGTGATTTCTTGAGAAAGAAATGAATTTGAAATAAGGCCCACTGGCTTGCCTATAAGTTAGCTAATCCCTTCATTACTTTCATTACATTCTCATTTCACATCACTATTCATTTCCATCGCCTACTCCTTTTCCTTGATCACTTTCTTAAGCCTAGCCCTAAATCAACCAAATCATGCTCAAATAAAATTAATAAATTCAAACTAAAATCATCATAATTCATCTCGTCGAATTTCTCACATAACCCATCAAGGAATTAGCTTGAAGCGAATTTTGGATCTTTATCTAGGATTTTAAGAGAGCATGGAATGAGTTTTTGGTGATTAAAGCTTGATTTAGTGAAGAAGAAGGCGAGTGGGATGATTCTCCATCCAAGTTTACTTGTTAACCTTCACATATTCGATTATTGATTAACATATAATTATATAAAGTGATTCGGAGATTGTTTGGATTGCTTTGGAATTATGCTTATGTTATCAATATGATTATATTAACTCATTATTTTATATCTTAATTATTATATTTGGAAATAGTTGGTAAGCTAAGAGTTTGTTTTCGGGTTAATTAAATGATTATATATGATGTTGTGATAGATTAGAGACTAATTACATGATATAATTAAGTGCATGTCATTAATTAGTTAATGAGATTAGTTTAAATGGTTTTATAAAAGATAGTAAGCTAATTGAGTGAGTTTTGAACTCCACGCTTATTAGTAAGTGATTAGAGGGTTGATAAAGCTTAATTAGTATTTAGAAAATGATTATATGATTTTATATATGTAGTATAGTTTATAAAATGGAGATGAGATTTTATAAAATAGTAATATGATGTATACTTAATTTTAATGAGAAAAATAGATATTTAAAGGCTTAAAAATGATTAATAAACTAATAACATACTTTATCAAATAATTATAAGATTTTATAAAATAGTATGAAATCATATTAGGCTTTTATTGAAAAGATTTAGCAAATAAAAGTAAGATTTGATTAAGTAACGAATGAATTACTTATTTAAATATACGTGTATGTGTATGAGTATGGGTAAGTATATGTATATGCGTATTAAAGATACACAATAATCAAAATAATTTGTGTATTATTGTTAGAACTGTTATGTATGTTGTTTGAATATATATGTGTATTTATGTGCCTGTAAGTATATATGGATGTGTGTAAATACATTTGTATATAAGAGTGTTGCGGGTGTCTCACGTACCATAGTGACAGTAATGTGCGCTAAGTTGCGCAAGAATATACCGGGTCGAGTAATCAGTCCGGTGAAGTCTAAAGCATGATTTGTATTTTAGTGTGTTCGTACATGCATGTATAAATGTGCGCGAATGATTGTTCTAGTACATGTAGGCATCATATAAGGCTAGAAGGCCGGTTAGGAGCGTTTTGGCGTGATTAGAGGTATCTGGGTTGCTATAATTGGCCGTTGAACTGTGCCTATGCAAAAAAGTAGATTTCATTTCGAAACTAGTTTTCAAACACAGAAAGAATCATTTTCGAAACATCAACCAATAAACTCCGGAGGACGTTCGATGCACTGAAGGTAGGCTTCGGAAGTAAGGTAGCTCATCGATAAGGCTCGATGGCTTGCTGGCCAAGCTTTACTGGTTGGGAGCAGTCCCCATCGGTTGACCAGTAGGACCTGACTAGTCCATCGGTGGGGATGTGTCCTAGGTAGTAATGCTTAGGAAGGCTGGGTTTTTTAGGGAATTCCTTCCCCGGTTTGGACGCAGTTTGGCGGGATACTTTGGCATGACTTTTGAAAAGCTTTGGACTACTTGGGAAGGTGAAAAACAAGTACTTTACGAGGCAATCTTGAAGTAGGTGATCTAATTTGGGTCGTAGTGCAGTCTAGTACTATATATTTGTTCGTAGTTGTTTTATGGTTTTGAACCAAGCCTTTGGGAGGGTCCAGAGAGACGCTTAAGGGATGCTTGTATCGAATAGCAACAACGTAAATATAGATGCTAGGGAGCACTATAGTGGTAGGGATTTTCATTATTTCTAAGAGAATGGTCTAGGTCTGTATGTGGACACTTCTATAAAAGTCGTATAGGGATGCTCAGTGTCATTCGCGGACTCTTGAGGGAAAGAATGTATGTAATTCCAAAGGTCATATAAGGTGTAGTTTCTCCATTTATATTTTGTTTAGTTCGGAATGATATTAAATGTTTAATGTTTGACATCATTGTTATGTTATGCTTGTGATATACTAGTTGATCGATATTATCTCTATGTATAGTATAGTGTAGACTCATATTTTGATACTTTTATCACTTCTACACTTGTATTGTATAATTAAATTTATCATAATATATTGTTATGTGAAAGTCACATTATATTAGTTGTGCTGACTCGTTGATGACAGGAGTAGAGTAGGTTATGGTATATCCAATATTATTTTTATTATCCTAGTTTTCATGGGCTGACTAGGAACCTGTTGACTATCTGTCATTATCTTTCTTTTACCCTAGTTTTCATGGGCTAACTAGGAACCTATTGACTATCTGCCAATATCTTTTGCCTTATCGAATATAGTTTTCATGGGATAATTATAAACCTATTGGCCCCTACCAATAAATATCATACAGTTTTCATGGGCTCACTGTGAACCTATTGGCCCTTGCCAATATCTTTTTCCCTTACACATTCTTTTGGGCTTACTGTGAACCTATTAGTCACTGCCAATATCTTTTATTCATTTAGTTTGCTAATATGAAATGGTTTAGTTTTTTAAATGAGGCTAGGTTATATGTTTTGAAAACTATACTTTCGAAACCTTTGAAACCTTACTTTCGACCTCTCTATATAACCTCCTTCGAAAGCGTATATCTCTTTTCAAAACATTAGACTCTTGCCTTTTAAAACACTTTAAAATCATGCTTTTTAAATCTTTCGAATATAATAAAGTGTTACTTATTAATTATTAGACTGCTAGCTTCAAGACCATTAAAAGTATCTCTTCTTAAAGTATTGAAAGTCTTCCTTTCTACATCATTGGATTTACCTGTAAATATATCATTTGGTTCAAAATAAATATAAATGAAAGTATCACTTTCAAAACCATTATTTACCGTACAAAAATGTTGGGGAACTTATGATGGTGTCAGAACCATCTCTTTCGACAGAGTTGAAAGCATACACTTAAATTATTAAAGGATAGCTTCGAAACCCCTTTTGAAGCCATTGCATTCGAAACCCCTTTCGGGATTTATTAGTCCAAGTAAATTACCTTAGGGAGCTCCAGTATTATTCGTAAAGAAGCATGAAGGGTCCTTACGTTATGTACTGACTGTCAAGAACTAAATTAGGTTACAGTTAGGAATAAGTATCCATTACCTCAGATTGATGAACTATTTAATCAACTCTAAGGAGCTACCATATTCTCAAACATAAATTTGAGGTTTGATTTTCACTCATTAAAGATAAAGGAAGAAGATATTATAAAGATAACTTTACAAACACGATACAGACATTATGAGTTTTCGGTCATGCCTTTTTCACTAACTAATGCACCAATAGTTTTAATGGACCTTATGAATTGTATGTTCCATTCTTACCTTGATTAGTTTTTCATAGTATTTATTGATGATATCTTAATTTACTCTAAGTTAATAGAAGAGCATGAGAAATAATTGCGTATAACTTTACAAACTTTAAAGGAGCACTAGTTGTGCGCAACGCTAAGTAAGTGCGAGTTTTGGTTGGAAGAAGTATAATTTCTTCGGCATGTTATTTCAAAGATGGGATAGGAGTAGACCCGTCAAAAGTTGAAGCAATTTGAAATAGAGTCCTCTAAGAACACCTTCGATGGTTCGAAGTTTTCTTTGACTGGCTGGTTATTATAGAAGATTTATTCAAAACTTTTCAAAATTAGCAGCTCCACTAACTAAGTTTATAAAAAAGGACATAAAATTTGCATGGAGTGAGACATGCGAGGTGGCATTTTGAACATTGAAAAGAAAATTAACTAAAGCACCAGTTCTAACATTACCAAGAAGTGGAGAGTGATATAAAATATATTGTGATGCATGTGGTCAGGGATTAGGATGTGAATTGATGCAGGAAGATAAAGTTATTGCTTATGCCTCTCAACGGTTAAAGAAGTAAGAAGTAAATTATCCTACCCATGAATTGGAGTTGGCAGCAATAGTATTTGCATTAAAGATATGGAGACGCTATCTTTATGGAGAACAGTTTGATATTTATTCTGACCATAAGAGTAATGTATTTATTCTCTAAAAAAGAACTTAATATGAGACAATGAAGACAAATTGAGATTTTGAAGGACTGCACTTCACATTACATTACCATCTCGGAAAAGCCTATGTGGTAGCAGATACATTAAGTCAAAAGTCATATATAATTATTGCCGATCTAATGATCACGGAATGGGGAGCTTTGGAAAGTTTAGTTGAAATGAATGCTTGACCTAGGATGAGTAATCAAAAATAAATAGTGAAAGAAAGACTCTTATATGCAGTATAGTCATTCGGCCTACTTTAGTTAGTAGAATTATACAAGCCCGTGGACAAAATGGGAAGTTAAAGTATTGGTATATGAAAATGAAAGACATGAAAAATAGGATAATGACACTTCATGCTTTAAGATTACACATAATCAGCATATCTGTCACTCCCTTTTTAAGTGCCATGCGTAATGCCACCTCATGCTTTAATAGATAAGGTGTAATTACAAGCTTACACCTAATTGGCCTATGTGTGACTACACTATTTAAATGCCATACTTAATGCTATGGCATGCCTTAAGGTGATATTATAAGGTTACACCTAATTAGTTTATCAGATCATAAAATCTTTTGGTCTTTTAAAAAAGTTGTAACTTAGTATTTCATCTTTCAAACAATTATAATATTAGTTCATTGGTATATAAAAGAACATAAGAAAAAAATAAGTTGTTTGGTTTCCTACACTTCCTTCTTTACATAAGCTCGATCTTCCTTGTATCTTGGTCCTTGTGCTTCTGTTTTCTTTCCGCTCTCGCTACATATAACTATACCTTGCGGATGCTCTCACAGAAGACAACCATCCAACAAAACTTTCAAAAGTGGCCCCTAATAGGGATAAGACTATGTAATGGACCCCCAACTATTGTCTTAAGACCTAAAGAAAATTCCTTGCCCACACCAACAGATTACCGACATCTCAATCCCAAATATAAAAGATTGAATTGGTCAACATGCTCCTTCACTTATAAGTTTCCATGCACAAGATGGATGGAATCCTCAAGCTTCATGCCCTTCTTGATCTTAGAAATGAACCAAGAACCAAAGCGATGCCTGAATTCATTCAATTCATGGCTCTACTTATCGGATACTTAAATAATATGCCCTACCCAGCAAAACTCTTCCCTCTCCAAATGCCGAGAAGTAATTTTCCTTTTTAAAACATTCTCTAGACCTACATCGATAAAAGCCCGCTCACGCACGTATCAAAGGCTATGTCTCAACAACAGTCTCAGGACTCAGATATGGCTTCCCTCTAAGGTTAAGAACATCCTGGCACAACTTTGAAAAGTCTAAAGCCGGTAGAGTTGGAATACTGGTGCCTCAGGGCCATACCACCTATGGCTCTAACCGCATCCACGGGAAATGTTCGTGGGCGGCGGAACATCCCTCACAGTAACTTAATGTTTCTAAACTAATCAGGCATCTCGGATAGCACATCCGCAGTTGCTCGTGCACTCCCTTCACCCATGTCGATAGCCTAACGAAGATATCTTAGCAACTAGCGATAGAAATAAATCTAAGTCCAGAAGACAAGTGGTGCTATAGTATAATATAGATGAAAAATAAAAGTACACTCTCTCAACATATCTCCTTTTACCATATTGATTAACTCAAACTAGTCTACTTGGTCCGAGTGTTGAGCTTAAGCTCTTATACAAAATGTAACAACCCATCCTTCGTAATACCTGAAAATTAGAGCCTTACATCATCGTCGGACATTCAAATACCACAGAAGATAGACTATCATGGTAAAATCAAAACAAAACACCAAACCAAGACATCCATAAGATCTCACAAAAGAATGATAACATATAATATATTGAATATACATGAATAGAACATGACAAAAATATATAAGAGACCGCACTACTAAAATTAAAATATACATATCTAAAATATCGATGCTAGGCTTCCAAAATGCTTCGGTCATGCATCCTAATAGAATATCCCTAAAAGCACTCAACTCCCAAACTACTCGACTGAGTACCCGAGAGTTGTTATAACATAGATAGACAATGACAAAACGCGGGCCAGTCATAAAGTCCGGTGTGAGATAAACAATCTCAAATTACTATATATCAAAATTATATACAATTAAACAAGAAACTACATAGGCCTAGCCGATCCTCTCTACGAACGTGAATCAGGGGTAATCTGGACTGTCCATGAACAAGTAAAGTAATCCTATCTCAAAATGATAGGAAATCATACCATAACTTACTCTTCTCATGTCATCAACGAGGCGACACAACTAATATAATGTGACTTCCGCATAACAATATATTATGATAAATTTAATCATACTATACAAGTGTAGAAGCGATGAAAGTATCAAAATATGAGTCACACTATGTTATACATAGAGATAATATCGATCAACTAGTGTATCACAATCATAACATAACAATGATGTCAAACATTAAACATCTAATATAGTCCAGAACTAAACAAAATATAAATGGAGAAACTACACCTTATATGATCTTCCTATTTAATTGTAGTTTGTAACCTAGTTAATCTAGAGTTTGCGAAGTTTTTAAAAGGAAAGATACAAAATACAAAAACAAACAAAACCCTATTTTTATGATTTGAAGCCCAATAGAAATAAACCGGCCGAATTTAAAATTAACGTGAAGACTCTCCCCTTTTCATTCTTGTGGCCGCCTTGTTTCTTTTAATTCTGTAATTAGGGTTTCTTTAAATTGAAGACGCCGATTCAAAATTGATCGATTGTGATAATGAATTCATTTTGATTTGCTTCGATAATCGTTTCCCTAGCTTTGATTGCTTACGACTGCTTCAAATGTCAAGCTCGAATGCTGGTTTGAATTGGTTCATGATTTTTCATTTTTTGATTTTGATTATGCTTGACTTCTATGCTCTGTCGATGATGATAATGGTTTAGATAGGATAAAATCCCTAAATTTTCGTTCGTATATTTTTTGTTTGAATTCTTCAAGCCTTTGTTCTCGGCGTTGACTTGTAATCGAATGGTCTTGTATTTTTGACTTGTTCATTAATCGAATTTGCTTGAATGTAGTTAAGTCCGTTCCGTTCTTTTCTGCTACGACTTTGGCATTTGAAATTTAGATAATCTTGACTTGACTTGTTACCCTCTACCATGTAAACAAATTTCTGAATTTTTAGTTAAACACTTCAACAATGTTTTATTTGACAATTTCTATTTGAAACTTGACCTTGACTTTGTTCACTACTATTAATATTTTTGATTTTTTGAACATTGCTGCTCCATTGTTTTTGCTGTATATTATTGCGTCACCATATATATGTATATATATACATACACATATATGTTTGTATATATGTGTACGATTGTTGTGCCTATGCACTTGGTTGGCTTGATGTCTCCACTGCTCATTATTGTTGCATTGCATTCATGTTAACTCATCTGAGCATGTTATCATGTCACCTTATGTCTTTGTACATTTGGAGTCTGCACTTTGTACATGTCTTGATGGAGTCTTTGTGTTCACCATTTAAAGTCTGGTTCAATTTGAGTCTGTCTGGTGCATCTAAAACTTTGTGAATTTGTTCTGGTTGGAGTCTTCATGTGTACATTTCTGAAACCATTGAAGTCTGGTTGTATGTTGATTTGTATTCATGTTGACTTTGTTCTTTGAATCAATACATGTGTATACATATATATGCATATATGTATATATGTGTATGTATTGACTGTGTTTGGTGAACTTGATGTCTTCATGTTTGTATATGCTCCATTATGTTCAATTTGAGGTCTGGTTGAACTAATCCAAACAATCTTCAAATCACTTTATATAATTATATGTTAATCAATAAACAAATATGTGAAGGTCAACAAGTAAACGTAGATGGAGAATCATCCCACTCACCTTCTCCTTCACTATATCAAGCTTTAATCACCAAAAATTCATTCCAAGCTCTCATAAAATCCTAGATAAAGATCCAAACTTTTAATTCCTTGATGGGTTATGTGAGAAATTCGATGAGATGAATTATGGTGATTTTAGTTTGAATTTAGTAATTTTATTTAAGCATTTGGTTGATATAGGGCTGGGCTTAAAAGAGTGATTAAGGAAAAGGAGTAGGCGATGGAAATGAATAGTAATGTGAAATGAGAATGAAATGAAAGTAATGAAGGGATTAGCTAACTTATAGACAAGCTAGTGGGCTTTATCCCAAATTCATTTCTTTCTCAAGCAATCACTATTCACTATAAAAAATTATCGACGTCAAACATAGTTATTTAATTAATATGCTTGAAAAGAGGGCCAGAAGATTTGCAAAAGGACCGATTCCACCAATAAGAAGACACGTAATTGGTGACCGTCGCATGACTTATGAGGTAATTATATCCAAACCACTTAACCTCAAAGAGGACTACATACAACTTTAGCAAGAAAGGAATCTTTCGAATAAGAGAAGTCATAACAATCAAGGAAAATTCAATAATTAGAAGAAATTCAATGGGAAGAAGCTACGGTACAACGAGGAAGAGAAGAAAGAAGGGATACAATAAGGAGAGGGTTAAAACAAAATAAAAACATGTTACTTTTGTAATGAGAAGGGTCATATTGCTCCTAACTGTCCTAAGGAAAGAAAACAGATTATATGCTACAATTGCAATGAACTTAGACACATAAGTAGGGACTACAAAAGGCCGAAAAAGAAAAATAAAGCAACATCGAGAAATCAAGCCAAGGTATACGTGGTAGTTCTGAACAAACACGTGTGGATGGTACCTTATTTATTTTTGATTTTCGAGCTAAAGTTCTATTCAATCCGGGTGTCACAAATTCATTAATATCTGTTATATTCGCTACTAAGTTAGGATCACCAATTAAGCAACTAACAAATCCCCTAGTAATAGATAACTTAGCAGATGGAGAAACTAAATTTAGAAGTATATGTAAGAATTGTCCTCTTTATATCGAAGATAATAAAATGCCTACAGATTTGTTCCTTTTCCTAATGATCCGTTTTGATCTCATTCTTGGAATGGATTGGCTTTATAGGCATTATGGCAAATTAGATTGTCATGACATCACTATAACTTTTTCCTTTCCGGGATATGAGACATTCTTATATTCGTTTAATAAATTTAGAAATGCATTCATATCTGAATACCTAGCACATATAGACATTAAAGATGCAGGCCAATAACTTGACCAAATCAAAGTAGTCGGTGAATTTGAAGAAGCATGTAGGGATATACCTAGATTACTACCAAAACATGAAATCGATTTTCATAGCGAATTGGTCCCTGGTACAAACCTAATAGAAAAAACAGCTAATCACATGGCTTCACTAAAAAAATCAAAAACCAAATAAGCAAATTCAAGAGTTAGACGATCGGGGATTTATTAGACTAAGTAAATCACCTTAGGGAGCTCAAGTATTATTCGTAAAGAAGCATGAAGGGTCCCTACTTTATGTACCGACTGTCAAGAACTAAATAAGGTTACAATTGAGAATAAGTATCCATTACCTCAGATTGATGATCTATTTAATCAACTCTAAGAGGCTACCATATTCTCAAAGATAGATTTGAGGTCTGATTGTCACCCGTTAAGGATAAAGGAAGAAGATATTATAAAGATAGCTTTACAAACACGATACAGACATTATGAGTTTTTGGTCATGCCTTTTAGCCTAACTAATGCACCAGTAGTTTTTATGGACCTTATGAATTATGTGTTCCATCCTTATCTTGATTAGTTTGTCATAGTATTTATTGATGATGTCATAATTTACTCTAAGTTAAGAGAAGAGCATGAAAAGCAATTGCATATAACTTTACAAACATTAAAGGAGCACTAGTTGTATGCAATGCTAAGTAAATGCGAGTTTGGGTTGAAAGAAGTATAATTTATCGGGCGTGTTATTTCAAAGATGGGATAGGAGTAGACCCATCAAAAGTTGAAGCAATTTGAAATAGAGTCCTCTAAGAACACCTTCGAAGGTTCGAAGTTTTCTTAGATTGGCTGGCTATTATAGAAGATTTATTCAAAACTTTTCAAAGTTAGCAGCTCCACTAACTAAGTTAACAAAAAAGGACATAAAATTTGTATGGAGTGAGACATGCAAGGTGGCATTTCGAACATTGAAAAGAAAATTAACTAAAGCACCAGTTCTAACATTACCAAGAAGTGGAGAGCGTTGCAAAATATATTGTGATGCATGTGGCCAGGGATTAGGATGTGTATTGATGTAGGAAGATAAAGTTATTGCTTATGCCTCTCGACGATTAAAGAAGCAATAAGTAAATTCTCCAATCTATGGCTTGGAGTTGGCAGCAATAGTAATTGCAATAAAGATATGGAGACACTATCTTTATGGAGAACAGTTTGATATTTATTCTGACCATAAGAGTATGTATTTATTCTCTAAAAAAGAACTTAATATGAGACAACGAAGACAAATTGAGATTTTGAAGGACTACACTTCACATTACATTACCATCTCGGAAAAGCCAATGTGGTAGCATATACATTAAGTCAAAAGTCGTATATAATTATTACCGACCTAATGATCACGGAATGGGGAGCTTTAGAAACTTTAGTTGAAATGAATGCTTGACTTAGGATGAGTAATCAAAAATAAATAGTGAAAGAAAGACTCTTATATGCAATATGGTCATTCGGTCTACTTTAGTTAGTAGAATTATACAAGCCCAAGACAAAATAGGAAGTTAAAGGATTGGTATATGAAAATGAAAGACATGAACCTAGTAGATTCGAAGGTAGGAAATGACCGAGGATATAGATATCGAGTAGACTTTGTATGCCAAATCAAGTAGAATTGAAGAATGAGATTCCAAACAAGGCACATCGTTCAAGGCTAACTATACATCCTGGAAGCATAAAGATGTATATGGATCTAAAGCGTCAATTTTTGGGGAATGGAATGAAAAGGAATGTTGCAAGGTTCATTTCAAGGTGCCTCACATGCGAATAAATTAAGGCTAAGCAACAGTGACCATCTGGCCTATTGCAACCGCTTCCTATAGCGAAATGGAAGTGGAAACAAATTTCAATGGATTTTTTTGTTGGACTGCCAAGGTCAAACCAAGGGAATGATGTAATATGGTAGTAGTGGATCGCTTAACAAAGTCAGCTCATTTTATACCGTATAGTATGGGATACTCAATTGACAAACTAAGTAGAAACGACTTAAAACAAATTGTCAGATTGCATGGAGTGCCAGTCACAATTTTTTCATATAGAGACTTAAGATTTACCTCTAGATTTTGGAAAAGTTTTCAAAAGATTTTGGGTACAAAGATCAATATATATACTGCCTTTCATTCTTAAACAGATGGACAAATAGAAAGGGTAAATCAAGTAATAGAAGATATGATAAGATCTTGTGTGATGGAATTTGAAGTATTTAGGAAACATACATACCATTAGTTGAATTTGCAAATAATAATAGTTACCATATAAGTATTGATATGGTGCCATTTGAAGCTGTATATGGAAGGTGATGTCGTTTACTAGTTTGTTGGGAAGAGGTAGGAGAATATAAACTACTTGGCCCCGATCTATTGATAGAAACAACCAAGAAAATTACAACCATATGAGAATGACTAAAATCTACCCAATGCAGGCAAAGGAGCTATGCAGATCAAAGAAGGAAATATTTGAAATTTTAAGTAGGGGAACTGGTTGGTTTAAAGACTTCTCCAATAAAGGGTGTAATCCTATTTGAAAAGAAAAGGACAAAATTATCACCTAGATTTACTGTGCCCTTTCAAATCACTGAAAGAATAGGTAAGGTTGCATATCGAATTACATTACCTGAAAAATTATCAGATATTCATGATGTTTTCCATATATCAATAGTACGAAAGTATTTCCTGATATATCGCATGTAGTTGATTTGAATAACATCAAAGTTAAGAAGGGTACCACATACATCGAATTATCAATCCAAATTCTCAACAAAAAATTTAAGAAATTAAGAACAAAGGAAATTCAATTTATAAAAGTTCAATGGAATAATCATGATGAAAATGAGGCATCATGGGAACTTGAATCGGAAATTCTTAAAGAGTATCCATAGTTATTTGAAGGATGGATTTAGGGGATGAAATCTTCTCTTAAGGGGGTGAAATGTACCCAAATAACTTTTTTTCTTGTGTTTTTTAATATAAAAATGAAATAATATTATAATTGTATGAATGATGAAATACTAAATTACAACTCCGTTTCAAAGACCAAAAGATTTTATGATATGATAGACTAATTAGGTGTAAGCTTGTAATATCACCTTGAAGCATGATATGTCATTAAGCATGACATTTAAATAAGATAGTGACACATAGCCTGATTAGGTGTAAGCTTGTAATAACATTATTAACCCGCCTTTTGGCAAAGCCGTAGATAGACAGATTTAATTAAATCGACTGCTCGTTTGTCGAGGCTGGAATACAAAGGTTTTAGTCAACTGGATGGATAGACGGTCAATCACGGATGATAATCATGATCATGAAGCCGAGGTTGGGCATAGTTTATGGACAAAAGTCGTGGGATACTCGAAATATGGATTTCGACAAAAGTCGAATTGTCGAGAGTCACCCGAGGTTTACTTCGAGCCATTCCTAGGTTTGCTTCAAGTTTTCATGGAGTTTGCTTTGGGTCTCATTGGTTTGTGCATCAAGTTGCTCTAGGTCGGTAGGAGTTCACAAGTGGGTCGGTGTTGTGAAGGTTTTGGGTCGGCAGGAAGGCTAGGAGTCGGCATGGAGTGGGTCGGTCATGTAGGGTCAGTCAGGGTAGATAAGTCAAAGTGGATCTTCATTCCGTTTCCCTTCATCTTCTTCATTAAGGCTACTCTGCCATTATTGCTTTAAAAACTCTGGATTGTAACTTTAATTGATTCTGATATCAATAAAAGGAAATTTTTAAAGTGGATGTAGGTCAAAGTTAGCTGAACCACTATAAATCCTCTGTTATTACTGCTTTCTTTTTAATTTTAACTGTTCTTCATATTTATACTCTCTATATATATTCTGTCAGTGATCTGTAACTGTAATTGGTGCTTTCAATGGCGTTTGGGTGTTAGTAACCAATTTTGGCGCTAACACTTTGGTGCTTTCACTGAGAAACTAGTACTCAGGGATTCAGAAGCTTGGATTTTGGATTTAAAGGCCTAGGAACTTGGATTCTAGAGACCATGGCAAGGAAATCAACTATGAGACAAAGGATGACAAGGAGTCGGCAGGAAGGAAGTCAAGAGGCTTCCTCTGGAGCTAATCAAGTCTCGATCTATTTCACTAGGGACAAGATGCAGGTCACGATGAATTCCATGCAGGAGCAGTTGATGAAAAGGCAAGAAGAAATGATGCAGACCCTTCTCAGACAATTTGGACGAGCATGAGCTGTAGGAGCTTAGATCCATGGAGATGGATTAGAATGACGCAACCGACAGGAAAATGGAGTGGTTCAGTAGGGGGTAGCCCCTGATCGGCAAACATCTGTCAACCCGAAAGAACCTAGACTTAGGGGCATACCACCCGGTAATGCAGGACCAATCCATGGAGGGATACCAGATGGCAAGGCATAGCCAGGTGCCAACAGGGATACGGGAGTGCGTGATGGGAAGTATATACTGGAATTCCCTCAAGGACTTGGAGGGCAGTTAGGAAATGTAGATGGGGGCAACCCTTGGTAGGTAACACCAGATTAGCCTATATTATCAGGCAAACTATTCACGGAGGTCTGACAAACAGAGAGTTGAAGGGAGTCAATAAAAGTCTGTTTACCCATAACATCAGGATAGTTAGGAATCCACCCGATTTCAAGCTACCCACTCTGGAAGTATACAACGGTAAGACGAATCTCACTGACCATTTGATGAGTTACACAAGACATATGGAAGTGCTGGGGGCAACAGAGGAGGTTATGGCCTGGTGCTTTCACCTGTACTTGACTGATATAGCTGCTACGTGGTTCAGACAGCTGGAAGATGGATCAATTGGAACATGGATAGAATTGGTGGATAGGTTTTTGAAACAGGTTTGAGTTCACATCAAAACGCCGAAGAATGTGATGACACTGGCGTCGGTGAAGTAGAATGTGGAAGAATCGCTCAGTTTTTTTTAACTAGGTTTAATGCAGCAGTTGCTTTGGTGGATCGGCCAGATCCATCAATAGTTCTAATGGCAGCGGTATCAGGAGTCAAGGATAATTCGGATTTCAAAGTATCGTTGATAAGGGACCCACCAATGGATCTTCGAGAATTATTTCACTAATCTAAGAGATTTCTTCGGTAAGTGGATGCATGTTTGGATATGAGGTCAAAGGAAGTAAACGTGGTTAAGGATGGAGAACCGTCCGGTGAAAGCTCGGGCAAGGATAAGGATAAAGGGAAGAGGAAGCGTTGGGGAGAACCAAAATTCTCCACTTACAGGACTGAATGAGACATTGGAACGGATGCACTTGGATACTTGGATCGCCTTCCTTATTGAAGACCGACAAGGAGGGAACCCTCAAAACGCGAAAGGGCATCAGGAAGGCACTGTCACTTTCAGGACTTGAATGGGTATGGTACTAACAGCTGTAAACACCTAAAGGATATAATCGAGAAGCATGTAAGGAATAGTCAGCTGTGGCAATATGTCGAAAACCAAAATGCAGCCATAGAACAGAAGCAGCCACCGACTACCTTGAACAATAATGGCGTGAGGCCTAGGAATGGTAGTCGGTTAGTCATCAACTAATCATGACGGTATGGAATAAGTAGCAAACTCTAGACAGACGGCTACGTCGCTTACTCATGTACGGGGATGGAGACAACCCCTAGGCATGCTATGAGATGATGATAAATCGTGATGCTTTGGTTTGTGAAATCTGTTTTTTCTTTTTGGCTTGGACACTTGCTTTTTCTGGTTTGGTTTTGGAGTTTGGTTTGAACTCCTGGTTTTATATGTTTTTGGATTTGGATTCTAGTTTGGACATTTTCCTTTTGGTTTGGATTTTTGATATGGATTTCTGTTTTTCTGGTTTGAATCTGGATTTTGGATTGGATTTTGATCGACTTTTTGTCTAGTTTCTGGCTAAAACGTCGTCGAGCATGGACTATGCTTGGCATGGGTCTGGAGAGACCAGGATTCGGCCTAGGACATAGGCCATATATTATCTATCGGTTAATATTTTAGGTCGTCGAGTATGGACTATGCTGGGCAAGGGTCTGAAACGACCATGATTTGGCTTTGGACTTAAGCCATGGCATTACTCAGCGTTCAGGGACATTGAACTAGAAACACCACGGTATTACTTAACATAGGTCGTCAGGTGCAGGTTGCGCTTGGCAAGAACCCAAAGTGGTTACAAATTTGAATATTGGCTATGAATAGCTAAGGATTTGGGCATGGACCTGGAGCAATCCCGGATTTGGATATCAATCCGAAGAGGTCATGGATTTGGTTATTGGTTATTGGGCATGGATGGATTAGAGCTCGGCTATCGAATTTAGATTTCGGTTTAGGATTAGGACCTGGTGAGGTCCTGACTTAGGATTTGGACCTGGCAAGGTCCTTAATTTGGACTATAGGACCCGGTGAGGTCCCATACTTGGATAAAATGATCCGGAGAGATTGTGGATTCGTTTAGTGGATTTGGGACGGATTCGGAGTTGGATAACTACTTGGAACGGTCGTGGAGTAAACTATCGGATTTGGACGGAATTGCTTGAAAACGAATGAAACATGGACTTCGGATATCGTATTTAAGGCTATTCAAAACACACCTTACAATAGCAAGGCATGTTTTGGAGGGCAAGTGTCAACCCGCCTTTTAGCAAGGCCGTAGACAAGTGGATTTAACTAAATCGACTGCTCATTTGTCGAGGCTGGAATATGAAGATTTTAGTCGGTTGGATGGATAGACAGTCAATCACGGATGATAATCATAATTATGAAGCTGAGGTTCAGCATAGTCGTTGGACAAAATTCATGGGATACTAGAAATATGGGTTTCAACAAAAGTCAAGTTGCCGGGAGTCACCCGGGGTTTACTTCGAGTCATTCCTAGGTTTGCTTCGAGTTTTCATGGAGTTTGCTTCGGATCACATTGAGTTGTGCTGCAAGTTGCTCTGGGTCGGTAGGAGTTCACGAGTGGGTCAGTGTTGTGAAGGTTTTGAGTCGGCAGGAAGGCTAGGAGTCGGCATGGAGTGGATCACTCATGTAGGGTCAGTCAGGGTAGATAAGTCAAAGTACGTCGGTTAAGGAGGGTCGGTCGGACAAAGGAAGGAAGGCCACGTCGTTCGGTCATGGTGTGAAAGCTAAGGTGGGTCGGTCATGCATGGTTCGGTATGTGTCGCTCGGTCACATAAGGTTGGTCAAGGAGGATAAGACAAAGTGGTTAGGTATGAATGGTTCTGGCCTTAAGGGGATTGGAGCATATGGATCGGCCATACGTGGTTCGGCTATAGTGGATCAGTCTGCATACCAGGAGGTTGTGAGTAGGAAAAGGGGTTGGCATTCGTGGATCTTCGGGTCGGCATTGACGAAAAGGGGATCAAGTCGGCATTGAAGAAGACTTCGGGTCGACACTCATCTAGCTCCGGGTTGGCGTGTAAGTGGCTTCGGGTCGGCAAGCGAGACATGAGGACAACATTCATTTTAGGGATCAACATATGGAGCTTGGGATCGGCATTTAGCTTTGCTCTGGGTTGGCTTCGAGGTGGACTTCGGATCGGCACTAGCGGGTACTTGGGTCGGCATAGGGTCGGGGTAGCAATACTCTTAGGGATCAACATGTTGGAGCTGCTTCGAGTCACTGAGCACTTTACTTCTAGTCAGGGTTAGGGTCACTTTGGGCCAGTACACTGGCTATTGTGGGTCAG
This sequence comes from Allium cepa, assembly GCA_030765085.1. Taxonomy (NCBI): domain Eukaryota; kingdom Viridiplantae; phylum Streptophyta; class Magnoliopsida; order Asparagales; family Amaryllidaceae; genus Allium; species Allium cepa. Next base: position 572,332,467 of record CM060929.1, read on the forward strand.
CTTATTGAGAACTTGGGATCAGTCACGATGTAGGATGTGGGCTCGACTATGGTCTTAGTGGTCCCGTATCACTTAGAAAGCGCAGTAACCAGGATTTTTGCCTATAAATACAGCAGGCAAGGCTTCAGAAAATGGATCTTTATTCTATTTCCCTTAATCTTCTTCATTAAGGCTATTCTGTCATTTTTGCTTTAAAAATTTCCAAATTATAACTGTAATTGATTCTGATATCAATAAAAAGGAAATTTCTAGAGTGGACGTAGGCCGGAGTTAACCAAACCACTATATATCCTCTGTTATTACTGCTTTCTTTTCAATTTTAACCGTTCTTCATATTTATACTCTCTATATACATTCTGTCTGTGATCTGTAACTGCAATTTGGTGCTTTCAATGGCTTTTAGGTGTTAGTGGCCAATTTTGGCGCTAACAAACACCTTATTTATTAAAACATGAGGTCACCTTGCGCATGGCACTTAAAATAAGGGAGTGAAAATATATACAAATTAGGTGTAAGATTAAAGCATGAGGTGTCTTTACGCATGGCACTTAAAATAAGGGATGATACATAGGCCGATTAAGTGTAAGCTTAAAGCACGAGGTGTTATTACACATGACACTTAAAATAAGGGAATGACACATCGGCTAATGATGTGTAAGCTTATAAGACCACCATGTTTATTCATGTGACAACCAAGTAGGCATGCACCAATACATCAAAATTTACGTGAAAAGGATGGAGAAGTGTCCTTATTGAAAAGACAAAAATACCTTTGAAGAAAGGCTATAGATAAGATGATAATTTCATTTGATTTTCATACTTCTATAAATCTAAAAGCTAAACAAAAGTAAGAAAACAAAGAAGATCTTAGGGAAAGTCAAGGAGCTAAACCATAGGCCTAAATTAATTACTAAGGTGAGGAAAACTATCTAATTTTAAAATTTCAAGTTATTCCATGAAGCAGTGTAACTTATAATATGTTTAATCTATACGGTGCACTATTTTATACCTTTCAGTATTATAGACATACCTTTTGCTTATAATAATTTTGACCTCAACCACGTGTATATGATTTATGTTTCGATTGTCTGATAGAAAGAATAATCTAAAATTTTGATGATTATAAAGTATTTTGAAGATTACTTATATGTAAACTTATGATTTGTGATAGATTTCAGATGAAGGCGGTAAAAGGAAAAAGATCTAGGATAGAGCGCTATTACTTTATTTCCATATCGTGTGTCAGGAGATAGAGTACATCCATGCTATGTATTAGGATTCTAGCCATGACATGATAAAAAGTTTGCATGATCTAATTCCTTACTACATGTTCGGCTTAGATCCATATGTAGTCAAATTGAGTTTTTTATGGACTTCGGACGTTCCTGGTTTACAAAAGATATTTATAATTGTCGAATGAGTTTGATAAATATAGTTGGAGAAAATTACCTATTTTACTTATTTTATATGCTAATATATTTTAAATATGGTTTGGACATCTTGGAGAATTTTGTGACAAGACCTAAGATTTAGATTAAATAGCTACCTCACTTGGTCAGTGTTGCTCATGATGCTACACATACATATTTTAGGTTTGGATAAGTAGAGTAAGAGGTGGAACTTTCATGGAAAACCAAAAGTGAAGAATTTTTCTTAGCTTCAGTTTAATATTTCAAATCTTGATATACATATATGTATGAAGTCGAGGACAAGACCTTATGTAAATTAACTTACATTGCAAGTATGAATGCATAATATTTCTTCTGCTTGAAATCATTTACTCTGAATGATTTGAGATTCTGGCATTTACCTTGTGAACTTGTTACACGGGTATCATAGCACCAAAATATGATGGTAGCATTCCCAAATTCGACCAAGAGTGTCAAAGCAGGGTGTTGGAGGAAACTAGTCTAGTATGTCATTCGTATGGCATTTTGGGGAATTTCCCTAGGAGATGTCATTTAACTAAAGCAAAGCGTAAGTGCTTCAATTGCTATTGGCTTGATCACTTGGAGAAGGATTGTCCTACATTTTAGAGTGGTAGGAAAATGATGCTAACTTATGCCTTACGTGCATTACCAGGTCCTAGCAGGCCTACTGCTCAGGAAAAACAGAAGGAACTTATGTAGTAAGGTATGTTCTATTATTGTGAAGCTCACTTCTATTCCTTTCGATACTTGAGTGGTGTATTTATCCATTGCTAGTTATTTGGTAAATAGGATAAACTTGATATCTTTCATAGTAGGTAAATTCTTTGGTAAAGATAAACCTTGTATCAGTAACCTTAGCTGTAAAGCTGAGGTGAAGCTATCGAGAGTACTATCGTTATCTTAATGCATGAGCTTTCAAGTTGAGTAGGGTTGGTCGATGAAGTATGACTTTGAATTTTATCCAAGGTTTGGTGGAAGCCCAGTAATGAGCAAAGATCGAGTGGATGACTTATAGGCGCTTACCTAGAATCATTCATGTTAGAGTTGTTTTTATTTATGTTAGTAAACCTTAGGTGATGGGAGTAATCCCATGTGCTGAAAGGTACATTCCTTAAGAATGGTCCATTCATACGCCAGTTCTTAACCCCTTATTCGAATGTAGGATTTTTAGGTGATTTGCACCAGTTAGGAAAAGATTTTACACTTGATTCTTATAAGCAAGCACTTGAGCGGATTCTTGAGGTGACTGAAAGATTTCCAATGCACGGTCTTAGTCATGTAAGGAGATTTCAATAGTCAGATCAAAGAATCAGATCAAAGTTCGCACGAGAAGGATCAGGTTGCTAACACTAATTAAATAAAGAATTCTTATGAATAAACGAAGGGTTGGAATGAGCATCATGTCTTTTTCGGTAGTCTTTAGTTATTGTAAATTTTAGTGCAGTATAGTTAAGGTTGCTTGGGATCGTTCGGGGAATGATTTCTCAAATGGTTTTGTGGCAGTTCGGATAATTTTCTAAGTAACGAGACGATACTTGCCTAGGCAAGCATCGTAGTGCACTTAATATATTATCCTTGTTAACGTTATTCAGTTGAGGCAAGTTTGAACCTATAACAACCCAAAATTTAAGCTATAGTAATTAATTAACGAATTAATTAAATGATAAAATAACTTTGTAAAATTATTATAATTGAGCCACGGGAATTGCACCATTATATCTGTGGTAATTTTCTGGTCAATTTCCATATATAGAACGTCAAAATCCGAGCTAGTATGAAGAAGATATGAATTAAAGAAGAAACGAGAAAAAGGAAAGAATATGTGTGTGTGTGTATATATATATATATATATATATATATATATATATATATATAGGGCTAGGTCGACCCTAAGGTCGACCCTCACAATGGCAAGGTCTACCTATAGGTCGACCCTTGCTAGTGAAGGTCGACAGGTCGGTCGACCAGTCAACCCAAAAAATGCATTCTTTTACAATGCTTCGTCCAAAACGATTTTAACAAGTCATTTTGCAACTTTTGTCCAATCTCGTGCGTTTGTGCTTCCATCCAATGGTTCCTATCGAGCCTATAATGTGGTTGCACCAGATCTAGTTTTAAGTCCAACGGTCTGAGATCCACAAGTAACACTATAAATAAGATCCTAGGCCTAGTTGTTTTTCTCATTCAGATTTTCTCCATCCAGGTTCATTGCTTGAGGCTGGATCCTAAAAGGAATATTTTTTCAAGGAGAAGATCTTTTTATTTAAAATATTTTATGCCCCTCAAATGGATCCGGGAAGGCCAAAGGAAAGAGTTTAGGACCATAGATGAAAGTTTAAGCAATTATTTTAGATTTTTAAGTAATTTAAAATAATAAGGTTTCCAATATTTGTAGTTTTTCTATAATTTTGGGATAACCTTTATGCAAGTTTATTTACAGTTTATTTTTAAGTAAATTTAACTTGTTTTCCAGTCTATTTTCATTGTCTATTCTATTTCAGCTATTTGCAATTATATATTATTAATTATAGCTTTTCCAATTATTTACAGTTATTTACGACATTTATAGTTATTTACTATTATTTATGTTTTATTTACACCTATTCTACGTTAGGATTTATTTTGTAAATGTCGGTTTCTTTCCCTTTTTACGTGGATCGAACAAAGAGAAGAAAATAATTCGTTAATATGGACTAAAATATAAGAACATTAAATTTACAGAAAATGGGATGTAAAATAAGAAGAACTGTAATGAATTGGACTTAGACTGAAATAGGAAAATTTAAGACATTTGTAAGCATAGTTATAACATGTAATTATAACTAAAAAGAGAAAATAGAAGAAACAGCAGAAGTAGCTTATTTTTAAACTTAGGCATTGGGTTAAGTAAATAAGCAAAGTTATAACACACGGCTTATAATTAGAGACAAAACAGAAGAGGCTTATTTTAAAGTCTTGCACTAAGTTAATAAGCAAATATAGTAGTGATAATAAAAGAGGCTTATTTTAAAGATGTAGAATTAGTTAATAAGCAAATAGAACAGAATTAACAGAAGAGCCTTATTTAAAAGACTTATACTAAGTTAATAAGCAAAGAACAAGGAGGGTCCATAACCAATAGCATTACCTTTTAGTCAGGAACTGATGGTCTCACAATAGATTAGGTGAGGCTGGAACACGCTTATACTAACTAGGGTAACTAAGGCGCTAATAGATAGAAGCTCAAATCAGGGGATTTATGCAAGGGCGCAACTATGTTTTGTTTGTTAGGACCCGTATCGGCAGCATTCCCCTTTCAGACTAGGACCGATGGTCTCACAACACACTTAGGTGAGGCTGGGCAGGACCCTTTCAAACTAGGATTGATGGTCTCACAACAGATCAGGTGTGGCTAGGCAAGCTTATGTTTTTTATGATAGGTAAGAGGTCAAAAGATGGAGCAACAGATAGTGCGAGCCTAATGGCGGCCGAGAGTGCGGCCTCGGTGCAGGAGATAAGTCGTTATTGAGTGTCAAAGCGCTAAATAGATGTCTTTTGCTGTGGGACCCACAAGATGGGACTAGCTCACAATGGCATAACAGGGATAGAAGGCCAATCAAAGGGTAAAATTAGGACTTCATACTAATTAAAGTAGGATTAGGAATTCAACCTAATCAAAACATTTAGCTAAGACAAGTGCAAACAATCTAACTGATCTATCTAAGCAAAGCAAACAGTTAAACCGTATTTTATTCCAGCTTTATCTTTTTCTTTTTTTCCATTTATACTAGAACTGTTGCTAAGTCTATTATCTTTATCTTGCTTAAAAATATTTGTAACTACTTCCACTCATTAGATTTTATTCTGATCCACTCCTCTATTTTCCCCCTTCCCCCTTCCCCATAGGCCAGTAGAGGCAGGGACAATAGATTTCGGATTTTCTTGGTGATTCAGCTGCGGAGTTTTTCTTCATATATTTTTCTCCCTTTTAGTTTTTGTTTCATTTGGACTTGATGTATTGGTACTCTTGAGAGGGATGGTTTTAGTTATGTACTCTGATATTATGACTAAGATGGTATTTTTCATGAGACATGTGTATTTGGTTTTTAAGACATATTATATGAATCATTGTCTCTGTAAAGTACTTAGCTATACCTATAATGCACCATATCCTTTAGTGTGTCCTTTAGGGTATACTAAGGGGTGTGGGGTGTTACACTTGGTATCAGAGCCTAAGGTTACCGGATTCCTAAAAACTTGTTTTAAAAATAATGTATTTTTCCAAAAGTAACCTATTTTTAAAAGTAGCATATCGTAAAACTAGAAGTATTCTTCAAAAAGAAACTCTTATTATAGAAATGGTTTTTCAAGTATAAAAGAGAGTTTTTATGAAAATCCCCTCAAGGTCTAGTTCAACCTTCCATCGATTCTTTCGAACCTAAATTTCCTTTTCTTTTCATAGTATGGCTGACCAGTTCCGTAGAGCCACGGTACCAGAGGTGCAAGGGCAAGTGTCCAACACAACACCGGTAGATAGAGATTCCTTTAATCCACCTACAACAGCCGATTTTTCTAAGCTATGCAAAGACTTCACTAGTATGGGAGGTAGAACATTTTCTAGCACAGAGGATTTTAAGGAGACACGAGCTAGGCAGCTAAAGGAAGAGCTTAAAAAGGTTCCTAGATTAGAAAGCTCTAAGAAGCCATGGTGGAAGAACAAGGAGGTTAAGGGCAAGAGGACAGAAAGAGTACCTTAGAAGCGCATCAAGAAAAGCGGGAAATGCAATACTTATGGACTGGTTGATCATTACGCAAGGGACTATAAGAATAAGATGATGAAGGGAAGGTGTTATAGTTGTGGGCAGCCTGGTCACCTTAGTAGATCTATCCTTAGAGAACGGGGCAAAGAATAGGTGCACCTAAAGCGCAAGTACATGCTTTGGATGCAGCACCTTCTAGTAGTAGACCGAATCGAGGTAGGAAAATCTCCATAGAAGATGCGATTTCTATTTTGGAGTTTTCCTATTCTGACTCTTTTTTACTATGGAGTATCACGCTCTTTCCTGGCTTCTTGGTTGATTGTTTGCACTTAGATATCTCTTTAGTAGTTGACCCCATAGTTGTTTCAAACCCAATAGGAGAGTCGGCATAATCATCCAAGATTCATAAGGGTTTGAAATTTTTTATAAGCATGTAATTTGACTGTGACACCTATGTGTTGCGATTTTTGGGGTATGTGATGATTTGGGTAATGGATTGGGTATCCACTTATGGAACGATATTAGACTGTGAGAGGAGAGTTGTTAGACTAGAGACATGCAACTATATGACTCTCGAGGTTTCTTGCGACCCACATGTATCAGTCATGTTGAGCTTCCTTTATTCACTCGATTCATCATCAGAGTTAGATTCAGTTCCATTCGTTCAGAGCTTTTCCAGACATCTTTGAGGAGGTCAAGGGACTACCCCTTAAGAGAGAGTTCGACTTCATGATCTATTTGAATGACAATGCTAAGCCAGTAGCATTGCCCATGAGACATATGGAACCTAGGGAGAGGAAGGAGTTAAGTAAGCAGATTCATGAGCTATTGGAGAAAGGCTTCGTCAGAAGGAGCATATCTGAGTGGGAAGCACCAATCGTCTTCACTTGGATGGTTCCCTTCGATTTGCGTAGACTATAGAGAGTTGAATAAGCTCACTAAGAAGAACCGTTATCCACTTCCTAGGATAGATGATCTTTCAATCAGTTGGTTGGCTCTTTAGTATTTTCTTAGCTTGATTTAGCCACTGGATTTAATCAGCTTAGGGTCGCTGATGATAGCATCGATAAGATGACATTTAGGACACCCGACGGATTCTTTGAGTGGTTGTTTATGCAATTTGGGCTAACCAATGCTCCAGCCTATTTTGTAGATATGATTAGCCACATTTTACGAGATGTCCTAAACAAATTCGTAGTAGTATTTGTAGACGACATTTTGTTGTTTTCCAAGAGTATGGAGGAGCATGCTGTTCATTTAGAGGAGGTTCTTCGTACACTTCGTGTTCATCAATTGAGGACTAAGTTCTCGAAATGTCACTTTTGGCTTAAGGAAGTGTATTTCTTGGGGAATAGAGAAGGTCAACACATTGAAAGAGTTTAAGAATTTTTTTTGTACGTTTAGGTTCGGACTGTAGAAATCCAAAAAGTTGCAGGCAAAGATTGGAGATGTACAAAAGATTCGGTTGACAAGAAGAAAGCTCATGTGTAGATAATTGAAAAAATTTTAATTGTTTCAGATAAATGGATTTAATGGCAGTACCTTGAAATAAATATAATTATAAGAGAGGAATAGGAATAAAACACTTTAGTAATGAGATTACCAAAGTTTAGGAAGGGTACTTCTTGGGTAGTAAGAAGAAAATCCACCTTATGTTTAGTCCAATAAAATGAAATTGTTAGAATTGAAAAATTGAGAAAAATTCATTGTTAGCACTTTTGAGAAAGAAAATATGGGGTATGAAATTTAGATTGTTAAAAGTGAAATTCTTTTTGAAGAATTGTAGAGTATATATAGCCACTAGTTTCTTTATAGATAAACAAAGATTTTAAATAAAAACCTAGAGTGTATTAAGTATCAGAAACATCGGTTAAAACATTTATTGTTGTAATGGATATTTTCATAGAAAATAAAAGGAGCATAGACTATAACACTGTTGTCATAGTAGGTGACTCCCAAAGTAGATGTTTTTACATAGTATATGAGATTTATTAGTATTTATTTTTGAATCCATACGCAAGTATTTTTGGGTTGTAGTAACGGTGCTTTACGCAACATCTGTTTTGACCTAAATAAAAATATATTTTGAAGATAATTTCCAAGTATAGAAATAAAGCTCTTTGTAAGTACACTTAATATTTAAATAAGTATGAGGAAATATTTTCTAATTATGGATATGTTAAAATAGTTTTGAAAATGAGTTTTTTTGAAAAGAAAAGAAGTTAAATATTAGGAAATTAATAAATTTCATAAGAAATGTCCATCGTAAGAGAATATGCTTTAATATATTGGAATGAAATGAATAATGGTATAATTTTCTATGAAACCAAATCATAAATAAAGATGTTTTATGCAAGTTATAAGTAATATGTGAAAGAGATGTACAAGGTATGGGAAGCCCCATATTTTGTATAGTCTATTTTGAAAAATATAGAATAAGTTCCTTGTAATTTAACATAAACATGAAGTCCTCTTTTAAAGGAATCATAAAAGGTTTTAGCATTAATAATTTTTCATAAGAGAAAGTAGTTCCAATACATTAAGGTATATAACAATTAGGTATAATAAGAAGATGTTTTGAAAACACATAAGGACATTTTAAAGCTATTTTAAATACAAATGGTTTGGTGAAAAGGTAAATAAGTTTCTGGAAGCGAAAAAACTTAATAACAGATAAATTTAAAAAACCCAAATTTTATAGAAAGCTGTAAGAATGCAAGTCTAGAAAGATAAAATTTTAGGTAACCAAGCACCTTTGAATTTAATAGAAATTTGAAAATAACACTTTTAAAAGCAAAAATTTTGGGATTTGATGTTTTAAAAATGTAGAAGCTTTAGTTTTTGCAATAATAAATACCAAACCAAACTTTTAAATGTGGAGTAGATAGGAATCATTTCCTAGGTGTGATGGAAAAAGTGTAAAGCTATATAGGAGATAATAGTGATTACTTTTAGAAGTACTAATAGAAGTTTCCCTAAAATGTATAAGACACTAATGAGAATCTAGGATTGTTGCTTCATGTGTGTAGACTATAGAAGAATAGTAAAGTAATATTAGTAAGATGGTAAGACATACGTGGCTGAAAATGTGTATTCTTGATTTTGAGGAACTTGGAATGAGCATCTTCCTTTAGTAGAATTCATGTATAATAATAGTTTCAAGCTAGCATTGGAATGGAACCTTTCGAAGCTCCCTATGAAAGACCGTGCAAGTCGCCTTTGTGTTGGTTAGAGTCTGCAGAGAGATTGCTACTTGGTCCCGACATGTTAGAGAGGCTTCAGAGAAGATTGATTTGATTAGGAGAAAATGCGTACCTCTTATCCATATCTCTTTGATAGAAAATTTTTGAATTTTCTATTTCCGTTTTTAGTTTTGAGTAGGTTCTTTTCTTTATTATCCTTTGGGAGAGTAGAACTTAGGATTTAACTTATGGATGGTAGGATTTGATGTAAACATGTTTTTAGGACATGTTATGTATGATGGATACTAGTGGCTGCAAGTGGATGCTAATGGACGCATATACTTGCACCAGGCACTATTATCTCTTTGGGATCGGCCTAACTAGGACACTAGAGCATATGCATATGAATGTGTGCGCATTTGCATTTTAATTTTATTTTCCATGGCTGCTATAAATGGATGATTATCACATGATTGTGCATTTGGATGATGATTGTAGCACACATATAGAACTATCAGTTATCATTGGGGAATTTGCATTCATTTGGATACATGGCACGGACATGATTACATAAAAAAGGGTCGACTGAATCAGTAAGATCGCCTAACCTTTTGCATTAGTTAGGGACATTGACAATATACTAATTGCATATGTATCATAAATCGCATTAGAAAACTTAAGGACAATGGATGTAATGGAAGATGGTTGAGTAGTTGGTCGTAGAACTTGGATGAAAATATTTATTTCATTCTTCTATCCTTGATTTCGGGGACGAAATCCCTTAAGGAGGAGAGAATGTAACAATCTAAAATTTAAGCTATAGTAATTAATTAACGAATTAATTAAATGATAAAATAACTTTGTGAAATCATTAGAATTGAGCTACGAGAGTAGCACTATTGTGTCCGTGGTAATTTTCTGGTCAATTTCCATATATAGAACGTCAAAATCCGAGCTAGTATGAAGAAGATATGAATTAAAGAAGAAACGAGAAAAAGAATACATACATACATACATACATACATACATACATACATACATATATATATTGAAAGGGGGTGCGAATTAAGGATTTTAAGGCTAATTTAACACTAGAGGGGGGAATAGTGTTTAATGGATTCTAAGACCTATATGAACTAAATTAAAATTATGACACAAACAAATGCATATCTTAATCACAGAATCAAACACAGATGCAGAAAGTAAATGAAAAGCGGTAAAAGAAAAGAACACACCGGATTTTATACTGGTTTAGAGTTACCTTACATCCAATCCTGCACCAAGGCAAACATCTCATACAGATTTTTATTGTACCAATGTCGAGATTACAATCCTCAATTTCTAAAGGCCTTGAGGTACCCTCCTATCTTCGACTCCGGGGCAAACTCTCTTGATTTACGGGACACAAAATCACCCAATTGATTTCCATGCACAACCACACCTTATAGAGAGACTCGATAAACTTTTGATTACAAATTGATCCTATAACTCTGAATAGCACTTTGATCTTCGAGAGAGGGCACAGAATCAAACAAAAATGAGATTCTTATTTGATTCACTTGATAATTAGTAGAATTTCAGCGTGATCTTAAAAATATGATAATTTTAGAATATGGATTTGTGGAGAAGAAGGAGTGAAGAAAATAGTTGATCAAAAAATTCATTTGCGAAGGCTATTTATAGAGAAGTAACGGTCATAACCATTTGTGAAGAGATTTAAACGAATAGACACTTCTTTTGAAAATTGAAACTTATGAATTTAACGGCCGCCATGTCGACATGGGGTATCCCATGGTTTCGACATCCCTTAGTTAAAAACAATGTAAAATATGTTTTGAAAATGGTATTGAAAGGAAAACAAGATGAAATGATTCTGGAGTAAAATAAACTAATTTTCCTATGTTTTAAAACAAAGAAGAGTAGAATAATATATTTTTAGAATGTATAAATTTGATTTTAAATCTCAAGTGTATGTATGTGTGTGTGAGTGTGTATATATAAACATATATATATATATATATTATAAAGAATATTTAAAAATCAGAAGATAATTTTAAAAACAAACGAAGTTTAAAAACAAGAGTTTATTTAAAAACAAAAACAAAGAATATTTTAAGGCTAAAACATCTTTTTTTAAATCATTTGAAAAGATAATTTTTAAGGCTAAAACATTTTGAAAAGTAGTTTTGAAAATCATTTTGAAAAACCATTTTGAAGTAGTTTGCAAGCTTCTTCCTGTAGAATATCTAATCACATCAGGACTCGAGAACTTGTACAAAACTAGGATGTTCGTGGGTTTGTAAGCCACTTGTCGTAGGTTTGTACGCTACTTGTCATGGGTTTGTAAGCCAATAACAAGGTAGAAATTGGTTCCATCCCAAATGAAATTTGGAATGAAGATTTCCATGCTATTATAAAGTTTTAACAAAACTAGACACTTATCTTGAAATCTTGATCTTGATACTCATGAGTCTTCAAACTTGATTTCTTCATTCTTGTTCTTCATACTGTACAGTCTTCAATAATCAGTACCTACCTTATATATATCCTGCACAATAACATTCATATATATATATATCTAGACAATAGTGTTAGTATATAAGTTATAATAAAATAAGTTACAAAGGTTGTTGTCATCAAAATCACTATCTCCAGTTCCTAACCATCTCCCCTTTTTTGTTCATGACAACCTTATAAAATATACTTACCACTTCGATCATACCAAAGCTCCCCCTTACACCAACAACTCCCCCTTACTTCAAGCCTATTATTTTATATAACTTCTCCCCTTTTGTTATCAATAAAAAATAAACTATAAACCTTGAACTTAATAGAAAATGAGATAAACAAACATACGACGTAAGAATAATAACTATGTATGAGTGAAATATAGCATCCTAAGTTAAATGGAATTCAAGATTTTATACACCAAAGATTGTTTTTAGAAGAACATTAATTAAGATAATACTTATATACAAATTAACAAAACCAATATATAATCAAGAAAACGAAAAAACGCTTAACGAGGACCCTAACTATTGGTGATTTATGGACCGAACAATTTGGATAGTGGAGACAAAAGCATTAGCATCAAAAAGGACATCTCCAACGCAAATCACGCCATCATCTTCATCCATATGAACATCCGGATTCGGCAGACGATGTTCTTCTTCTTGATTCTCTTATGGTTCTTCTAGAATCTCTTCTTCTTCAGAATCCATGGCCTGTGATGATTCTTCGATGACAATGGGATTGGCATGGTTATCCATAAGGAAGTTTGGTAAATTCCTAAGGATTCTGCCTTGGCTATCTTGTTCTTTAGCCATTCGCAGTTGACTCACGTGAATTTCCATCATCATTTGAAGCAAATCTTTCATCTTCTCTTGTAATTTGATGACTCGTACGTGTGTGGAACGTTGAAAAGGACTAGAATAAGGAGAAGTGGATGTAGAAGGTTCATTATTAAAAGAGGACACCATTAATTTACTGTTTTAGAAATTTATTACAGAGAATAGAACAGAGAAAAGTAGTAAAAGTCGAAATATATAACTAAATAACTTCTTTTAGAGGGAAATTTAAATTTGAAAATCTCGGCCTGTGTGTCGACATAGGTGGATGGGCCATGTCGACATGCCCAGTTCAGTTTTTGAGAAATTTTTATTTATACTAATTATTAACGATATTTGTATTATTTATAATCTATATTTCAGTTAATGAACATATATTTAATTCTCTTCTAAATTTTGTAAAGTTTTGTTCATTTAATGGTTTGGTTAATATATTTGCAATTGGTTTTTCAGTATCAATATATTCAAGAGTTATGACTTCTTTACTTATATTATCTCTAAGAAAATGATGTCTAATATCAATATGTTTTGTTCTAGCATAATGAGTTGGATTCTTAGATAGATTTATTGCACTAGTATTATCACAATGAATTGGTGATTTAGTTATAGTTAATCCAAAATCTTTTAAAGTTTGTTGCATATTTTTAACTTTAGAAAAAGCCAAAGCAGCAGATATATATTCTGCTTCAGCTGTTGACAAAGATATAGTTTTTTGCTTCTTACTAAACCTAGAAAGCAGAAAATGTCCTAGAAAGTGACAAGTTCCACTTGTACTTTTTCGGTCTGATTTACAACCAGCGTAATCAGCATCACAATATGAAATTAAATCAAATACATCATTTTTAGGGTAAAATAAACTGTAACAGTCCGATATTTTCAACCATTCGCATCCGCACATGTCGGACTTGAATTGCTCAAAATACCGCATTGTAAATAAAATTTGGCAAATCTCAGAATATACAGTAAATAAAATCACAAATCACAGACACAGAGTATTTAATAATGCAGCGGAAGTAAAAGAAATAGTAGTTCATGAAGCCACTATATAAATATATCAGAGTTAAATAAAATACAACAGACTAAACAAAGTACAACAGAATTCTTAAGATGATAACTAAGTACAAGCTGAATAGAACAACAGAACTGGAATAGATAAAACTAGATAAGCAGATAATCTCCAGCGATTCCAATCTTCAGAAAGTGGAATCCAAATCTGTGAATAACTCAGGCTGACCCGAGCGTAAATAAAAATACAAACACTCGAGTCAGGACAATATATACTTATATAATGTAAACCAACTCAAATGAACTGTAATAAGGTACAAGTAACTTAAAGGATGCCTGAGACCGCCCATCCTTTAAGGATCCGTTAAACTATTTACTATGTAGTAATATTTCGCTATTATAATAATGTCTACAGTAAAATAAACTTACTTTTAAATAGCGTTCCGGGCTACCCATATCACCCTTCACACATAATAGTCCCAGTAGTCCATCCAATATCATGCCATCTCCACTCCGGGTGACTGTCAGAGGATACCACACGGGCTACGGGAGAAAAACAAACTCGTAGTAAAGGCTCGGTATGGTAGGTGACACGGCACACAAGGTAATGCCAGGGTAGATATACCAATTACGCACACGGGCTGGTGGTAACGCAGCAGCCACATACGCCCACCTCGGAACACACTCCCATATCAAAATCGGAGGATGGCCATCTAATCAATCACCAGTAAGAGTATAGTATCGAAGGAATGTGTCCGATAGGAGGAATGACCTCACTTGGCCTGAGATCGCTCCTGTTTTAGCCACCTTATGCCAACTCACGGGAGTTGGGTCCACGTAAATATACCTCAAGAACGTCGCCACCATCCTACTTCATTCTGGAATCTCCACCGCGTACACGGTTAGTCAAAGTGGTTTTCGGTATCGACAGAGAGTATGCCCATATCTGATCCCGGTCTCTTTGCCAACCAATCGTTATTATAACCCGTAGTTATAACTTTAAAACAATATTTTATACTTCAAAATAAAATATCATTTCAATCCAAATCTTTATCAAAATAAAGATTTAATCATTCCAAACCATTTCAATATATCATCATACCATATCTTCCAAATTCAAATATTTATCAAAATAAATATTAAATCATTTCTAACCATTTAAATATATTAAATTATCCTACCCTTTCAAAACTTCCTTTCAAATCATTTTAATATATTAAAATTCATAACCTTTCAAAGCTTCATTTCCAAATTATCATATCTTTCAGAATTTCTTTTCAAATCATTTTAAGATCGAAAATATCATATCTTTCAAAACTTCATTTTTTTTCAAATCATTTAATGTCAAAATATCATATCTTTCAAAACTTCCTTTCAAATCATTATTCATTTTATTCAACTTAAAATACCAATTCAATTCACATTTCAAAACAGTTTATATTTCAAAAATCATTTTAAATCATTAAAATGAAGTTATTATATTTAATAATTAAAATTTCCAAAATTTTCAACTTCCAAAGTTCATTTATTCACTTAAGTTTATCAAAACAGTGAAAATTCACTTTTCGCAGCATTTAGAAAACGCTATGAAAATTTACATTCAAAACGGTTCAATTTAACAAAAGACAGCATTTTAAAAATGCTGTAATAGGGTTTACTTAAATTTCAAATAACTTAGTTAAATTCAACAATTATAGCACTTAAAAAGATTGTTATAATAGCCTTTAATTTAATTTAGCTTTTTAGTTCATTATCATCAACTACAGCATTTACAAATACTGTAATATCATTTACATTGCAATTAATAGCATTTCAAAAATACAGTTAATTAACTTCAAATATTCAATATAATTTCACAACCAATTATAATTTTATTTAAAACATTTTTTCTATAAAATAATACATTTTCACATTTATAAACAACATTTAATTTTCCTTAAGTTCATGATTTTATAAAGTTAAATTTCCATTCAAAAATCAAGATTTAATAATAATTCACTTATTAAATTTCAACATTCAAATTTAAATTCATTGAATTAAATTTCAACTTAACACTTAAGTTTAAATTTCAAAATATAACTTAATTTCAATTTTATTCACTTAACTTAAAATTCACTTTTAAGCCAAATTCACAAATTCCCATTTGGTTATATTTCAAAATTTCAACTTAAATAATCATCCCTTTCATTTTTTTAACTTTACTCAAAAATCATTAATATATTGTAAAATCATTTTAAATTCATTCTAAATTCAAATTATCATAAATTTATCATAATTTCGTATTTAATTTAATTTCCAATTATAATTAAATCAAATTTCCAAAATAACTTACATTTAAATTTTCTAACTTTTCCATAATTTATTTAACCTATAAATTTCCAAAAAATCAATAATACTTTACAAAAATCATTTTTAATTATGTTTTAAATCAAAATATTATAATATTTACATTTCAAACATATTTTTAAAAATTTTAGAAAAATATATTTTAACTACGGGTCTGTATATAATTTTCTAGCCTAGGTAAAGTGATACGGGTAATGTATCATTTCAACTCGTAATTTACAAAGAAAATCCGGGTTTTATCATTTCAAACCCGCAGTCCCAAGTAAATGAAATAAAATGAAAATCGCTCAGGCCTTTCATTTCAGCCCATAACGATTTTCCCCTATTCTAAAGTCCGTTCGGGTATGTATCATTTCAACCCATAGTGATTCTAATCTAAAGGGAACTTGCAGTGTGATAAACTGATAAAAATCACAGAACAACATAATATAACAGTAACAGATGTTATAATAGGTGTTTAAGCATGGGTGAACATCATATAATCATAATATAGCATATGTAACATGTTAATGCATTTTACAGATTCAAAAGGGGTCAATTTACTAGTTATATATGTACATATTGTCTGGTGAGGATAACTCACATGTTTGAGCTGGAGACACAACAACGAATACACGAATGAGATCTCAACAAGAACGATAATACGACACAAAGATGAGTGGGAGAGCCAAAGTATCAATTCCCTTAGATACATTCAACAAAACAAGTATAACAACACATAAGTTTCAACACAAAATACCATTAAACAATGATAGAATTGGATGCATAAACAAATCCAAAGTGTTTGCACTTGCTTTCTACCACCTATGCTTCAGCTCCAGATCTGAAATGGCACGGCTAAAGGCATGGTTTGGATCTGGTCTGGGTTCCTAAAGGTCGGCCTAGCATGGGAAAATGATGGAGCAAAGTATGGTAGAGAGATAGGTGCATGGAACTAACACTACAATGCAACTACCATGGATCCTATGCAACATATGGGTTCGGCCACAAGCTAGCATGGTGCGGCCATCACTGTAGTGGGCTGTAGGATGGTGTAGAGGCTGACTCAGGTGGTGGTGGTGGAAGCCATGGTGAAGGAGGAGCAAGGGGCTGAGCTACAAGGGTGAGAAAGCAAGTGAAAACAACATAAACAAGTAGAAAAGCAATGGAAAAGAAAAAGAATTTTACCAAACTCTTGGAGATGATGGAGGCTAAAATTTTCAGAGATGAGGAGGAAGAAATTTCGTGAAAAATGAAGAAAAAAAAATACGGCTGAAGATGGTATAAGGAACAGCCCCAATTGAATGCATATGATGAAATTGAAACGGCAGGGAGGTGAAAAGTCAAAGGTAAATGAAAGGTTTTAAACTCTTCATATTTCTCTAATTCTTTTTGTAATTTTAAACACATTTAAAATACTGATAAATAAAGATAAAATAAACTCAGAAATAAATTAAACAAGTAAACAAAATAAATAAATATTAATTACATATAATTTAATTAATAAAACAACAAAAATTGCAAACTAGTCTTGAAAATATGAAAAATAAATGCAATGAACTTTGGAAAATCTTTATGTACTTGTAAGAATATTTATAACAAAGATAATAACATAAACTAAAATGCATTCACAAATAAATATATAAATTTTAATTTAAATATAATTTAAATGAAGAAAATAGAAACTAGGCTTTAAAAATAGAAAATAAATTCAATAAGCTTTGGAAAATTTCAAACATCACTTTAAAAATATTTAAATGGTAAAAATATATGCAACATAACATATAATACAATTTATAATAAGATATGACAAATAAAAATTACCTATATAATTTAAAATAAGCAATATTGTTAAATAAAACAATTTACACCCAATTTTGTAAAAGCATAACTTTCACAGTATTATTCGGATTTCAACGAAACGAAAAGCATTGTTCTTGAAATTTTATTTACTTTCATAACAAAAGGTAAAATTAAAATTTTAAAACTTTTAAAATTTAAATTTAAAAGTCAAAGTTTGACCAGATTGACCAAAATTCACTTTTTTGGAAATATTCAATTTATGCATGATTGAAATTCAAATCCACATCAAAATCAACATTTGTATTTCAATTAACAAAATATATTCATTTTAATAAATAAAATAAAGTTTTTTTTTAAATTAGGAATTTAAATTAAAATAATTAAAATATACAATTACAACAATCAGAAAATACAGGGTTGTTACACTCTCCCCCCCTCAAAACTTTTCGTCCCCGAAAAGGAATGAGGTAAGGGAAAGCACAGAAAAAGATAGAATGAAATAGTATTAAGACAAGATGACAAGAAGATTAAAATCATACCTGATAACTGTTGCTATAGGTAAGTTTAACAATGTGGAGATGATCTTTCCAAGATCTTCCAGAATTCAAGAACACAAGCATGGAAAAAAATCTTTTAGAATCTGATTCACCCTTCCCGTTTGACCGACGGTCTGTGGATGGCAAGCAGTGCTTAGATTCAAAGACGAGTACAAAAGATTATTAAAGATTATAGAAAGATTTCTAAACAGACTGGTGTATGCAATAGCCTCCCATTCTGTAGCAAGATAAGGGAAATTAGGACAACCAAAAGATAGTTTGAAAAACAAAATACAATAATAAATTTGAAACCATAAAATTTCAACTTAAACTGAAAATTAATTTTACATAAGTCAAATAAATCTTAAGCATCTCTAATTTCATTATCTTATCATCCAATTACCTTAAATTAACAAATCCCTAAAATCATGTATTTGAAAAATCTTTTATTATACTCAAAATGTACCAAATAAAATTTAATTCTTCTTCACTACTAATTAAAATTAAATTTATTCCTCTCAATATATTTTATCACCTATGTTAAATATATTTACACTCATTGTAACTGCCTTAAATTTATTCTTAGTTCCTTTATCATCATTTTATATTGTAAATTATTCCATTACACTTTTTCTTTATTTACTCTGTTAATTCTTTTATAACAAAAAATTAAGTATATAACATTTATAATAACCACTCAAATTTTATTTATAAAATCTTTTTTTTATATTGTATATTATCCAATTACATATTCAACTTCTGAAAATTAAGGTAAGTTATATTGGAATGAAATTGTGTATTATACAAATAAAACTTTCTAATTCAATTATTTCAAGCTTGAATATTTATCCAAATCTCGAAATTATACTTAGAAATTATCCTTGAAGATAAAATTTAGGAATTAAATTTTCGATAAATTCCAAACTATTTAGGGATAAATAAATGCTCATATACACTATATATATATATATATATATATATATATATATCCATTCAAATTCAAATCATATATCAGCATATGTTATAAATCCAGTCTTATTTTAGAAATTAAAATCAACTAAATTTTCCCAAATCAAAACTGTAGCAAGACTACAGAATGGTCACTTCACTTCGAAACTCGAAAATGAATGTCGGTGATGCTGCAGTCATCACCGAAGTTATTTTCCAGCGACAAGGAGAAGAGCACTAGTTTTAAACTTTAAAATTCTTTGGAAACAAATTTCTATTCCAAAATACTTTAAATAATATATCCTTTAAAACTTTAAACACCAAGTTTGAAATCCATCGGAAATTAAATTCTCAAATTCTTGTTTTACATTCATTTTAAATTTCCAAATAAATTTATAACCATGTTTTATAGTTCAATTAGATATATGAAACAATAGAAAATGATATATAAATCAAATATTATTTCTTAACAACCAATTCAAATAAAATCCAGATAAAGATTTATAATAGTTACAAAATTTATTTCACAAAATTTATTTCATTACTAAATTTTAAAACATATTGTGTCAGTTTGCTCTGTTCAAGTGTTTTGGAAATCTTATCGATAGCGTTGATCAGACGAATCGATTAGAAACCCAAATCAACATCAATAACTCAAACAACACAATATATAAAACATTTTAAACATTAGTTTACAAATACACTTCAAGAATAATTTGAAGATAAGTTGGAAACAAAGATGAGATGATTAAATAACAGAATAGGGGGATGGATAAGCTTATATAAATCGCGGGCAACCTTAACCGGGTCAACTGTGACTTAAAGAATAAGATCGATGTGGATTTCTTGGGTAAATCGACATTCGATCTCAAGATGTAGAGTTCGAAATTATAAGAGATACTAGCATCTAAACCGAGGATATAGAATCTCTGGTGAATCGATGTTGTTGTAAAGGGGTTTTCCCCCTTTACAAATAAATTTGAGGTTGGCGAGACCGCCGACTCATTATGAAGATCTTTTGAAGTGGAGTTATGGGATACTCCAGAAACAAAAGAAGATAAATAGTGAGGGACATGAATGGATTTTGGAACCACAGGGAATGTTCCAAAATTTAAAGGAATCGAGTCAAAAAGGAAGAGGTTTAAACTCGAATGAAAGTGATTCTGTAAATACATTTACCCTATATACTGAGTTTTGCCTAGAGCTACCAAAGCTCTGATACCAACTGTAACAGTCCGATATTTTCAACCATTCGCATCCGCACATGTCGGACTTGAATAGCTCAAAATACCGCATTGTAAATAAAATTTGGCAAATCTCAGAATATACAGTAAATAAAATCACAAATCACAGACACAAAGTATTTAATAATGCAGTGGAAGTAAAAGAAATAGTAGTTCATGAAGCCACTATATAAATATATCAGAGTTAAATAAAATACAACAGATTAAACAAAGTACAACAGAATTCTTAAGATGATAACCAAGTACAAGCTGAATAGAACAACAGAACTGGAATAGATAAAACTAGATAAGCAGATAATCTCCAGCGATTCCAATCTCCAGAAAGTGGAATCCAAATCTGTGAATAACTCAGGCTGACCCGAGCGTAAATAAAAATACAAACACTCGAGTCAGGACAATATATACTTATATAATGTAAACCAACTCAAATGAACTGTAATAAGGTACAAGTAACTTAAAGGATGCCTGAGACCGCCCATCCTTTAAGGATCCGTTAAACTATTTACTATGTAGTAATATTTCGCTATTATAATAATGTCTACAGTAAAATAAACTTACTTTTAAATAGCGTTCCGGGCTACCCATATCACCCTTCACACATAATAGTCCCAGTAGTCCATCCAATATCAAGCCATCTCCACTCCGTGTGACTGTCAGAGGATACCACACGGGCTACGGGAGAAAAACAAACTCGTAGTAAAGGCTCGGTATGGTAGGTGACACGGCACACAAGGCAATGCCAGGGTAGATATACCAATTACGCACACGGGCTGGTGGTAACGCAGCAGCCACATACGCCCACCTCGGAACACACTCCCATATCAAAATCGGAGGATGGCCATCTAATCAATCACCAGTAAGAGTATAGTATCGAAGGAATGTGTCCGGTAGGAGGAATGACCTCACTTGGCCCGAGATCGCTCCTGTTTTAGCCACCTTATGCCAACTCACGGGAGTTGGGTCCACGTAAATATACCTCAAGAACGTCGCCACCATCCTACTTCATTCTGGAATCTCCACCGCGTACACGGTTAGTCAAAGTGGTTTTCGGTATCGACAGAGAGTATGCACATATCCGATCCCGGTCTCTTTGCCAACCAATCGTTATTATAACCCGTAGTTATAACTTTAAAACAATATTTTATACTTCAAAATAAAATATCATTTCAATCCAAATCTTTATCAAAATAAAGATTTAATCATTCCAAACCATTTCAATATATCATCATACCATATCTTCCAAATTCAAATATTTATCAAAATAAATATTAAATCATTTCTAACCATTTAAATATATTAAATTATCCTACCCATTCAAAACTTCCTTTCAAACCATTTTAATATATTAAAATTCATAACCTTTCAAAGCTTCATTTCCAAATTATCATATCTTTCAGAATTTCTTTTCAAATCATTTTAATATCGAAATATCATATCTTTCAAAACTTCATTTTTTTTCAAATCATTTAATGTCAAAATATCATATCTTTCAAAACTTCCTTTCAAATCATTATTCATTTTATTCGATTTAAAATACCAATTCAATTCACATTTCAAAACAGTTTATATTTCAAAAATCATTTTAAATCATTAAAATGAAGTTATTATATTTAATAATTAAAGTATTAAATTTCCAAAATTTTCAACTTCCAAAGTTCATTTATTCACTTAAGTTTATCAAAACAGTGAAAATTCACTTTTCGCAGCATTTAGAAAACGCTATGAAAATTTACATTCAAAACGGTTCAATTTAACAAAAGACAGCATTTTAAAAATGCTGTAATAGGGTTTACTTAAATTTCAAATAACTTAGTTAAATTCAACAATTATAGCACTTAAAAAGATTGTTATAATAGCCTTTAATTTAATTTAGCTTTTTAGTTCATTATCATCAACTACAGCATTTACAAATACTGTAATATCATTTACATTGCAATTAATAGCATTTCATAAATACAGTTAATTAACTTCAAATATTCAATATAATTTCACAACCAATTATAATTTTATTTAAAACATTTTTTTTTATAAAATAATACATTTTCACATTTATAAACAACATTTAATTTTCCTTAAGTTCATGATTTTATAAAGTTAAATTTCCATTCAAAAATCAAGATTTAATAATAATTCACTTATTAAATTTCAACATTCAAATTTAAATTCATTGAATTAAATTTCAACTTAACACTTAAGTTTAAATTTCAAAATATAACTTAATTTCAATTTTATTCACTTAACTTAAAATTCACTTTTAAGCCAAATTCACAAATTCCCATTTGGTTATATTTCAAAATTTCAACTTAAATAATCATCCCTTTCATTTTTTTAACTTTACTCAAAAATCATTAATATATTATAAAATAATTTTAAATTCATTTTAAATTCAAATTATCATAAATTTATCATAATTTCATATTTAATTTAATTTCCAATTATAATTAAATCAAAATTTCCAAAATAACTTACATTTAAATTTTCTAACTTTTCCATAATTTATTTAACCTATAAATTTCCAAAAAATCAATAATACTTTACAAAAATCATTTTTAATTATGTTTTAAATCAAAATATTATAATATTTACATTTCAAACATATTTTTAAAAACTTTAGAAAAATATATTTTAACTACGGGTCTGTATATAATTTTCTAGCCTAGGTAAAGTGATACGGGTAATGTATCATTTCAACTCGTAATTTACAAAGAAAATTCGGGTTTTATCATTTCAAACCCGCAGTCCCAAGTAAATGAAATAAAATGAAAATCGCTCAGGCCTATCATTTCAGCCCATAACGATTTTCCCCTATTCTAAAGTCCGTTCGGGTATGTATCATTTCAACCCATAGTGATTCTAATCTAAAGGGAACTTGCAGTGTGATAAACTGATAAAAATAACAGAACAACATAATATAACTGTAACAGATGTTATAATAGGTGTTTAAGCATGGGTGAACATCATATAATCATAATATAGCATATGTAACATGTTAATGCATTTTACAGATTCAAAAGGGGTCAATTTACTAGTTATATATGTACATATTGTCTGGTGAGGATAACTCACATGTTTGAGCTGGAGACACAACAACGAATGCACGAATGAGATCCCAACAAGAACGATAACACGACACAAAGATGAGTGGGAGAGCCAAAGTATCAATTCCCTTAGATACATTCAACAAAACAAGTATAACAACACATAAGTTTCAACACAAAATACCATTAAACAATGATAGAATTGGATGCATAAACAAATCCAAAGTGTTTGCACTTGCTTTCTACCACCTATGCTTCAGCTCCAGATCTGAAATGGCACGGCTAAAGGCATGGTTTGGATCTGGTCTGGGTTCCTAAAGGTTGGCCTAGCATGGGAAAATGATGGAGCAAAGTATGGTAGAGAGATAGGTGCATGGAACTAACACTACAATGCAACTACCATGGATCCTATGCAATATATGGGTTCGGCCACAAGCTAGCATGGTGCGGCCATCACTGTAGTGGGTTGTAGGATGGTGTGGAGGCTGACTCAGGTGGTGGTGGTGGCAGCCATGGTGAAGGAGGAGCAAGGGGCTGAGCTACAAGGGTGAGAAAGCAAGTGAAAACAACATAAACAAGTAGAAAAGCAATGGAAAAGAAAAAGAATTTTACCAAACTCTTGGAGATGATGGAGGCTAAAATTTTCAAAGATGAGGAGGAAGAAATTTCGTGAAAAATGAAGAAAAAATAATACGGCTGAAGATGGTATAAGGAACAGCCCCAATTGAATGCATATGATGAAATTGAAAAGGCAGGGAGGTAAAAAGTGAATGGTAAATGAAAGGTTTTAAACTCTTCATATTTCTCTAATTCTTTTTGTAATTTTAAATACATTTAAAATACTGATAAATAAAGATAAAATAAACTCAGAAATAAATTAAACAAGCAAAAAAAATAAATAAATATTAATTACATATAATTAATTAATAAAACAGCAAAAATTGCAAACTAGTCTTGAAAATATGAAAAATAAATGCAATGAACTTTGGAAAATCTTTATGTACTTGTAAGAATATTTATAACAAAGATAATAACATAAACTAAAATGCATTCACAAAT
This sequence comes from Allium cepa, assembly GCA_030765085.1. Taxonomy (NCBI): domain Eukaryota; kingdom Viridiplantae; phylum Streptophyta; class Magnoliopsida; order Asparagales; family Amaryllidaceae; genus Allium; species Allium cepa. The sequence continues at coordinate 572,357,123 of CM060929.1, forward strand.
AAATATATAAATTTTAATTTAAATATAATTTAAATGAAGAAAATAGCAAAGAAAATAGAAACTAGGCTTTAAAAATAGAAAATAAATTCAATGAGCTTTGGAAAATTTCAAACATCACTTTAAAAATATTTAAATGGTAAAAATATATGTAACATAACATATAATATAATTTATAATAAGATATGACAAATAAAAATTACCTATATAATTTAAAATAAACAATATTGTTAAATAAAACAATTTACACCCAATTTTGTAAAAGCATAACTTTCACAGTATTATTCGGATTTCAACGAAACGAAAAGCATTGTTTTTGAAATTTTATTTACTTTCATAACAAAAGGTAAAATTAAAATTTTAAAACTTTTAAAATTTAAATTTAAAAGTCAAAGTTTGACCAGATTGACCAAAATTCACTTTTCTGGAAATATTCAATTTATGCATGATTGAAATTCAAATCCACATCAAAATCAACATTTGTATTTCAATTAACAAAATATATTCATTTTAATAAATAAAATAAAGTTTTTTTTTAAATTAGGAATTTAAATTAAAATAATTAAAATATACAATTACAATAATCAGAAAATACAGGGTTGTTACATAAACCATAATGTAAAGTGTGTTTTACATATCTTAAAATTCTTTTGACAGTTTTTAAGTGAGTTTCTTTAGGTTGACATTGGTATCTTGCACAGAGACAGACACTATGCATGATGTCAGGACGACTTGCTGTTATATAAAGCAGCGAGCCAAAGATTCCCCTATGTAATTTTTGATCAACATTTTTTGATTTGTCTTCTTGACTTAAAGTACATTACTCATACTATTTAGTTGATTTCTTGTCTTAACTATAGATTCAATATTTCCTAGCATATTTTCTACAGGATGATCTTTTAATAGCCTAATTCTTTTATTAGGTTGGATGATTTCACAATTAGTTTCATTATTTAAAGTTACAAAATCTTCTTCATCTTCTATTTGTACAGTATCTTTAAAATTTTCATCAAAAGATACATGCATTGTTTCTTCAATAGTGTTAAATTATAAACTCTTAATGTTTTACTTCTATTAGAATATCCGATAAAGATTTTTTGTTTGATTCAGGTTCAAATTTATCTAAATTATCTTTTGTATTAAGAATAAAACACTTATACCAAAAACTTTGAAATAAGCTACTATGGATTTCTTATTGTAAAGTAATTCATATGGTGTTTTATTAGTTAATGGTCCAATTAAAATCCTATTTAATATATAACAAACTGTAGCGACTGCTTCAGCCCAAATTTTTTTAGGTAAGTTACTATCAGAAAGCATTGTTCTAGCACATTCTTGAATCGTTCTATTCTTACGTTCTACTACTCCGTTTTGTTGTGGAGTTCTTGGAAAAAAGAAATTACGAGTATTTCCTTTTTTATTACAGAAATTCTCAAAATTTTCACTTTTAAATTCTCCACCGTGATCACTACGAATAGTTTTTATTTTTAAAGAAAGTTGATTTTGAATTCTTTTAGCAAAATTCTTAAATAATTCAAAAGCATCACTTTTAAGTTTAAGAAAAGTTATCCAAGTATATCTAGAATAATCATCTACAATTACAAAAATATATTTATTGTGATTAATTGATTGAACTTGAGATGGACCAAATAAATCTAAATGAAGTAATTCAAGAGGTTTAGAAGTAGAAACCATATCTTTTAATTTAAATGAATTTTTCTTAAGTTTTCCTAATTGGAAAGCATCACATACACTATCTACTTTAAAGTTTAACTTGGGAAGACCTCTAACTACGTCAAGTTTCGATAACCTAGATAACAGTTTGAAATTTGAATGACCAAATATTTTATGCCAAATCCAAGGGTCACTTGTATTAGCCAAAAGACATAAGTTATCATTTGAAACTTTCATACTAAGGATGTAAATGTTTTTCTTCCTAATTCCTTCAAAGATAATATTTGATTTATTATCTTCGATGTGACACTTATCTTTTCCAAATTTAATTTTAAATCCTTTACCACATAGTTGACTTATACTAAGCAAATTATGTTTTAAATTCCTAACTAGCAAAATATCAAAAATAAGAGGAGTTTTAGAATTACCGACATTGCCGATGCTAATCATATATCCTTTTGAGTTATCTCCAAAGTTGACCAATCCAACATCTTGATATATAATGTCATTGAGTATCTCGGGATTTCCGGTCATATGCCTTGAACAGCCACTATCAAGTATCCATTTATCTTTCTTAATTTGGATAGTTTGTCCTTTAGTTGTTGATTCTTCAAAAGCCATGTAACATATATGTTCCTGCATAACAAACCAATTCGGTGGATAACTTGATTTTTCATAAAAACTATATGAAGACTTATGATACTTTGATGAAATGCATAAATTCAAATTAGTATTAACCAAAATTCCTAAAAATGCCATTTTTAACTTTTCAAGTTTTAAATTATGAAAACTATGAAAACCTGACTCTGATACCAATTGAAAGGGATGCGGATTAAGGATCTTAAGGCTAATTTAACACTAGAGGGGGGATGAATAGTATTTAATGGATTCTAAGACTTATATGGACTAAATTAAAATTATGACACAAACAAATGCAGAACTTAATCATGGAACAATCACGGAATCAAACACAGATGTAGAAAGTATATGAAAAGCAGTAAAAGGAAAGAACACCCCGGATTTTATACTAGTTCGGAGTTACCCTACATCCAGTCCTACACCAAGGTAAACACCTCATACAGACTTTTATTATACCAATGTTGAGATTACAATCCTCAATTTCTAAAGGCCTTGAGGTACCCTCCTGTCTTCGAGTCCGAGGCAAACTCTCTTGATTTACGGGACACAAGGTCACCCAATTGATTTCCAGGCACAACCACACCTTATAAAGAGACTCGATAAACTTTTGATTACAAATTGATCCTATAACTCTGAATAGCACTTTGACCTCGAGAGAGGGCTGAGAATAAAACAAGAATGAGATTCTAATTTGATTCACTTGAGAATTCGACAGAACTTCGGCGTGATCTTAAAAATATAAAAATTTTAGAATATGGATTTGTGGAGAAGAAAGAGTGGAGAAAATAGTTGATTAAAAAATTCATTTGTGAAGGCTATTTATAGAGCAGTAACGGTCATAACCACTCGTGAAGAGATTTAAACGAATAGACACTTCTTTTGAAAATTGAAACTTTTGAATTTACCGGCCACCATGTTGACATGAGGTATCCCATGATGTCGACGTCCCTTAGTTAAAAACAACTAAAATATGTTTTGAAAATGGTATTGAAAGGATAACAAGATGAAATGATTCTAGAGTAAAATAAACTAATTTTCCTATGTTTTAAAATAAAGAAGAGTAGAAAAATATATTTTTAGAATGTATGTATAAATTTGATTTTAAATCTCAAATGTTTGCGTGTGTGTGTATTATAAAGAATAAAAATTAGAAGATAGTTTTGAAAACAAACGATGTTTAAAAACAAAAGATTATTTTAAAAAAACAAAGAATATTTTAAGGCTAAAACATCTTTTTTTTAAATCATTTGAAAAGATAATTTTTAAGGCTGAAACATTTTGAAAAGAGGTTTTGAAAATCATTTTGATAAACCATTTTGAAGAGTTTTGCAAGCTTCTTCCTATATAATATCTCATTACATCAAGACTCGAGAACTTGTACAAAAGTGTTCGTGGGTTTGTAAGCCACTTATCATAGGTTTTGTAAGCTACTTCTCGTGGGTTTGTAAAACGCTAAGAAGGTAGAGATGAGTTCCATCCCAAATGAAATTTGGAATGAAGATTTCCATGTTATTATGAAGGTTTAACAAAACTAGACACTTATCTTGAAATCTTGATCTTGATACTCATGAGTCTTCAAACTTGATTTCTTCATTCTTGGTCTTTATACTATACAGTCTTCAATAATCAGTACCTGCCTTATATATATCCTGCATAATAACATTCATATATATTTAGACAATAGTGTTAGTATATAAGTTATAGTAAAATAAGTTACAAAGGTTGTTATCATCAAAACCACTATCTCCAGTTCCTAACACACGCATGCACACACACACACACACACACACATATATATATATATATATATGGGGATAGGTCGACCCTAAGGCCGACCCTCACAATGGCAAGATCGACCATTGCTAGTGAAGGCTAACAGGAAGGTCGACCCGCCTACCCAAAGAATGCATTATTTTACATTGCTTCGTCTAGAAAGATTTTAGGATGTCATTTTGAAACTTTTGTCTAATCCTATGCGTCTGTGCTTCCATTCGAAGGTTCCTATCGAGCCTATGACGTGGTTGCACTAGATCTAATATCCAAATCCAATGGTCTGAGATCCACAAGTGACACTATAAATAAGCCCTTGGGCCTAGATATCTTTCTTATTCAAATTTCTCCATCTGGTTTCATTGCCTGAGACTGGACCCTAAAAAGAATATTTTTCTGAGGAGAAGATCTTTTTAGTTAAAATATTTTATACCCCTCAAGTGGATCCGGAAAGGCCAAATGAAAGAGCTAAGGATCACTGGTGAGCGTTTAAGTAATTATTTTAGATTTTTAAGTAGTTTAAAATAATAGAGTTTTCAATAGTTGTAGTTTTTTTATAATTTTGGGGTAACCTTTATGTAAGTTTATTTACAGTTTATTTTTAAGTAAATTTTAGACTTGTTTTCCAGTCTATTTGCATTTAGCTATTCTATTTCGGTTATTTGCAATTATTTACTGTTAATTGTAGCTTTCCCAATTATATACAGTTATTTACGGTATTTATAGTTATTTACTATTATTTACATTTTATATACACCTATTCTACGTTGGGATTTATTCGGTAAATGTCAATTTCTTTCCCTTTTTACGTGAATGGAATAAATAGAAGAAAATAAATCGTTAATATGGACTAAAATATAACAACACTGAATTTACAGAAAATGGGATGTAAAATAAGAAGAACTGTAATAAATTGAGCTTAGATTGAAATAGGAAAATTTAAGACATTTGCAAGCATAGTTATAACATGTAATTATAACTAAAAAGAGAAAATAGAAGAAATAGTAGAAGTAGCTTATTTTTAAACTTAGGACTTGGGTTAAGTAAATAAGCAAAGTTATAATACACAGGTTATAATTAGAGACAAATAGAAGATGCTTATTTTAAAGACTTATACTAAGTTAATAAGCAAATGTAGCATAGATAATCGAAGAGGCTTATTTTAAAGACTTTGAATAAGTTAATAAGCAAATAGAGAAGAATTAGCAGAAGAGGCTTATTTAAAAGGCTTATACTAAGTTAATACCAAAGGTAGAAGTAGGGCCCATAACCAATGGCATTCCCTTTCGGCCAGGAACTGATGGTCTCACAACAAATTAGGTGAAGCTGAGACGCGCTTGTGCTAACTAGGGTAACTAAGGGGCCAATAGATAGAAGCTCAAATCATGAGATTTGGGAAAGAGGTGCAACTAGATTTTGTTTCTTAGGATCCATATTGGCAGCATTCCCCTTTCAGACTAGGACTGATGGTCTCACAACACACTTAGCTGAGGCTGACCCTTTCAGATTAGGATTGATGGTCTCATAACAGATAAGGTGAGGCTGGGTACGCTTATGCTGTTTAGGATAGGTAAGAGGTCAAAAGAAGGAGCAACATATAGTACGAGCCTAATGACGGCCGAGCGTGCGACCTCGGTGCAGGGGGATAAGTCGTTATTGAGTTCCAAAGCGCTAAACAGGTGTCTTTTGCTGTGGGACCCACAGATGAGACTAGCTCACAGTGGCACAACAGAGATAGAACGCCGATCAAAGGGTAGAATTAGGACTTCAACCTAATCATAGTTGTTAACCCGCCTTTTGGCAAGGCCGTGGATAAGCGGATTTAACTAAATCGATTGCTCGTTTGTCGAGGCTGGATTATGGTGGGTTTGAGTCAACTGGATGGATAGATGGTCAGTGCTAGGTGGTTTGGTGTATATGGCTCGTCCTAGGTGATGTGGAAGGTGCTGCTTGGCCAAGGATAAAAGGTCATGCATGGCTCGGCCTAAGTGGGTCGGCTAAGATAGGATGGTTGGGCCTGGCCCGGCTTTGGAGTGGTTCAGCACTGGTGGTTCGGCATCGATGGGATCGACAATGGAACGGGATAGTCGTATCAGTTTAAGGGAGTAGGTAGGCATCGTCATAAGATTGGGTCGGCAACATGAGTGGTTCGGCATCGCGAATGGGTCTGCATTTCGAGTGGACCGACATGTTAAAGTGGCTCGGTAGGATGGTGTGGCTCGGCAGGATGGTGTGGCTCGGTAGGATGGAGTGGATCGGCATGTTTACTACTTCGAGTCCCAGCTTCATTTACTTAAAGTCCTATATAGGCATACTTCGGGTCGTCACCTAGGAAATATCAGGTCGGCATATTCTGAACTAAGGGCGATCGTGGTGTTGAGTTTGGATCGGCTATGGTCTTGGTGGGCCCGGACCACTCAGAAAGCCCAGTAAATTGGGTTTTGCCTATAAATACAGCATATGGGGAGTCAAAAAAGGGATCTTCATTCTTCTCCCATTTTTCTTTCCTATTAAGGCTACTCTTCCATTGTTGCTTTAAAAACTCTGGATTGTAACCATAATTGATTCTCATATCAATAGAAAGGAAATATCTGGAGTGGACGTAGGCCGAAGTTAGCCGAACCACTATAAATCATATGTTATTGCTGCTTTCTTTTTTATTTTTAGTGTTGTTCACATTCATGCTCTCTACATACATACTACCTATGATCTATGACTGTAATTTGGTGCTTTCATATGGATTTATGTATTAGTGGCCAATTTTGGAGCTAACATTTTGGTGCTTTCATTGAAAAAGCTAGCACTCAGGGATTCATAAGCTTGGAGTTTGGATTTAAAGGCTTAGGAACATGGATTCTGAAGACTATGGCAAAGAAATCAACTAGAAGATAGAGGACGGAAAGAAGTCAGCACGAAGGGAGTCAGGAGGCTTCCTCAGGAGCAAATCAGACCTCAGCTTTCATCACCAGGGATGAGATGGAGACAATGACGGAGCTATGCAGGAAGAATTGCTGAAGAGATTGGAGGAGATAATGCAGAACCTACTTCGACAGGTTGGACAGGCTAGAGCACAAAGTCAAGGGAATGGACCAACCGCGGCTGCTGGCAATGCGAAACAAGGAACCGGAGTTTTAGAAGTTTCTGGAGGTCAAAACCAAACCCAGACTAGAGAGATTGAAGGAAAACAACAAAGGCCTGGGGGCATGTAACGATAGAGATTTTTCGTTGCTGAAAAACCGAAATGTTATGGTTGAAGAAAGAAGAAAGAGGTAGAAGGAGAGAGAAAAAAGAGAGAAGAAGAAAACAGAACAGCAACAGAAACAATATCAGAATCTCACAGTCGCAGCGGAACAACATATAATAAATAAATGAATAATCTTTAAACCAAGAACTATACATTTTATATATTGCATCATTATCAGAGTTTACAACAACAATAGACAACAGAGTAATACATCAATGGACAGTTATATAAACTTGTCCTCATACAAAATACACAGCGGAATAATACATAGTATAATATCATACACAAGTGGTACGTCTCGATATGCAGCTCGCATCCTGAGCTCCATAACACTCCTAAATCCAGAATAACCTGATAACCAAACTCTAGACTCTCCGTGCGGAAATTGGTGGGCACCCAGAGTTTAGGAAGGGAACAATAAACTCCAGGTCAGTCATGGGACTGGTGTGAGCACTTAAAATAGTTATCTATCTTTAAAACAAAGAATAGGATAATTTTTAAATAAATTCGCAATGCTTTTTAGAAAATGAGACTACCATAAGGCCTCCCGCACACACACACAATGCAAACGCAGAATCGGAGGAGATTTCTCCTTATGATAGTCAAAGATTCTTAATACGCATTAAAAAGAACATTTGATATTATTACTAGTGCATAGTGTAGGCAAAATTCATTTCGAAAATAGAATATAAATCTTAGCCAACATACGACCATTATCGTATGCCTACTATAGCTACCATCTAAACAGTGGTGACCACCATAAGTAAATGGCAGGTTCTACAACTAAAACCGTACAAGGCTCGTATTGTTTCTTTGGATTTCCAACAAATGGTCAGGCCAAGGAACTTCCCATTGCCACATGGAAACGCCTCTGGAATGACGTCCCGAGAACCTAACCGGATCTCTTCCAACACAAGGCCGGCTTACCCCTAACTGGGTAACAACTGACACGAATATGTCATTCCCCGATCGTAACCGATCTATATCCGAGGATCCCCGATTTCCAACAACCACAAAGTAATAAATTTGCAGTAACCACATAGGTTAAGTATCTGGGCTCCATACCATGATACCACCTCTATCCAGAAGGAATGACATATACTAAAGGGGCGCTACCCCCTAATAACCTTGTCGCATCTTTCCTGTTTTGACCATTTCCGAGGTGTGAGGCTCGATGAAGTCTCGTCCACAAAGCCACGCTTTACAAAAGCTGCTTTGGGTCAACAAATGATCAAAGTAATGATCACAAAGATAAACGATCAAACAAATGATCCTATCACAAATGATCAACACAATGATCATTTCACAGCATCACTCAGCATGCCACACTACCAAATTGGGAGTATATCACTAATAACTTTCAACTACATAACCTCTGAGCTCGTACGTCTCAGAGAAGGGTGTTAAGCTAAGAGAATAAATTCTCCGCCACCAACAGAAATATATTTGAAAGAGATCGGCTTTATATCTCAACTTGTAATGTCAGACATACAATCCATACAAGTCCGTTCCGGGATCGAACGGAACCGAAGGCACTTACAAAGAAGTCCTTGCAATCCGGATATTCATTAATCATGTCCGGACTACCCGTCACTAAGGGTGATAAAACCTCTATATCAGAGATCAGCCGATGCAGAGTAACTCGACGGTAATCCATCCATTTTCACAAATATCCGGTCTTCAACACCGGTCTTCAAATGCAATTCATAACGACGTATCACATATTCGGAGTGGGTTATACGACCCCATGGTCCTTTCCCGGTTAACCCGAATAGTGAGCGCTTATTTAAAAATAAGTGTGGCATCCAATTCAAACAATCACAACAAATACCTATTTAAAGGTAAATATTGATAGTCGGTTATTTAACTATCAATAAAGATGCGCAACATCACCAGATTCCAAATAATTTCTCAAATTATTTAATTTCCCAAAATATCTTTACAAGATATATAATTTTCCACACTTCAAGAATAAACAACGTTTATTTTGAAACCAATTTTCCCTTTCCATTTATAAATTCCATAGTAAATTTATATTTCAAAATATCTACTGATCTACAGTTTTCAATAGATTTTCAAATATTCAATTCCAATTTATCTTCAAAAAGATAAATTCTTAAAAACATTCCATTTCATATTGGAAAAGCAATTCCATACTTATTTAAAAATAAGTAATTCATAAATCTCATTTATTTTCAACAATATGAAAATATTCAATATACTTAACCCATAGTTAAGTATATATTTCATTTTATAAGGAAATCATTCTTTTATTCACATTTATTTGGGTCAAAACGAATGTTGCGTAAAACATCGTTACGACAACCCAAAATCACTAGTATAGGGATTCGAAATTAAATAGATATATAAATCCCAATACTATACAAAAATATTTCCTTTCGGAAACCATTTACTATAACAACAGTGTTATAGTCCATCATTTCCTTATTTTCTCGAAAACGTCTATTTCAACAATGAATGTTGAAATCTACGACTTCCTTTCCTTCTATTTCTCAAAAACGTCTATTTCAACAATGAATGTTGAAATCTATGTTTTCGATACTTGATGCATTTTAAAACATCTTTAAATCATTTTAAATTCTATTTAAAACATCCTTTCCCCAAAAGATATCCATTTTATTTAACGATATATTCACTGTTCAAAAATGTGAATATAACTCCTTTAATAAATTTCAATATTAAATTTATCAAATTCAATTGATTTTCGAATTTATAAACAATGTCTATAAATTCCATTCCTATTTATAAACTTCGATTTATAAATCTCTTTTATTTATCCCATTTAAATTTATATATCCCAATTATATACCCAAAATCCAGTTTATAAGTAAATTACTTATAAATCCTTTATCTTTAACTTCTATTCATTTTATAATCTTCAGAGTCTAAAATCTATACTTTTCAATGAAATCGATTTTATACTTTATTTTAACACTTAATAAACTTGTTTATAATTCCAATATTTTTAATTCATAAATATCAATTTTAAAAATCTTTTATACTCATCCTTTATAATAGTTATTCAAAATTCCAATTAAAACCATTTCATAAATTTATTAACTACTTATCTCAAAAACAACATGGTTATATTTTACAAAAATCCTGAATTCTATAACTTTAAAAATTGAAATTTGAATTTATTTTAAAATGAATACATTCCAAATTTTAAATAAAAACATATACTTTGAAAAAGCACTTTAAAATCCTTTTCAATTCAAAATCATTATTTTTAACTTTAAAAATGGATCCGATGATGCAACAGCATCCAATAGTCAATCACGGCAACAAATATCATATATCGATATGAAAATCAACAATCATCACAATATTTACAAACAAATACATATTTGTGAGGAATCCAGTTGGATCCCTCCAACCTGTTTCCCTGCATCCAAAGATGTTAGCACAATACCCATTCCACTTCGAGGTGGAATATCGCGGTATATGGGATTTATAAAATATATATATATCCGCTTACTAACGGCGCAATAGGGTCTCATCCGCTATAAAAGGCAGGAAATCAATCAACTGCAATATATACATATGCCAATATATATATATATATTGCTATATATATATATCCTACAATATCTAATATCACAATCAAACAAATAATCAATCAATCAACAAATTTTAAATATAACTATTTAAAATTTAAATACCCTTTTGAGTGAGAAGTTCTCACCTTAGCTTTGCGATCCATTTTCCATCCCAGACTTGTTTTCTCGATTTATAGACCTTGTATAAATATTTACACAATTCATTAATATTCGAATTAACTGAACAATAAATTTCCGTTTTTAATTGTTTGATTCTAATAGTTTCGTTTTAAACTAATTTCTCATTTAATAATTATTTCAAACATTTTGCTTATATAAATTTCTTCAATATTTTAAAATTCTTTTGTTTAATAAATTATTTTAACTAAAAATTTAAATTTGAACAAAATTTACTTTAGGAAATTATTTTCAAAATAAACGAGTAAATTTATATTGTATTCATTCATTTATTTTTATTTTCTACTTTGAAACTATATCTCATACACACACACACACACACACACACACACACACATTATTTACTGTTAAAAAAAATTATTTACCTTGTATATAATAATACATACATGAACTTTATATTTATGTCTAACTAAAACTGAAATAGATTTACATCTTACTGTAAAATAAATCTTCTGTTTATTTACACATTTTTTTTATTCTAATCCATATAAATTTTAATTAAAGGTAAATTACCTTACTGTAAATCGAAATCCCAGCTCGCGACCTCCACTACGCCCCACCAGCATCCCATGCGAATCACCAATCGAACGCGAACCCTAGCTCAATTTGCAGTCGAACGCGGCCGCCCTCCTAAGCCCATCAACGCGACCGTGCTTCCCCCATCGAACAAAATCGAGTCGCCGCTCCATCGCTCGTCACGACCTGCTTCCCCCACGAATTCCCACGCGCATGTGCTTCCACAGTCCCCAAAATCGCGACTTCGAACACTACTCGACCTTCGACCCATCTCCTGCCTACTGTCGCCGAGCTCGAAACAGCAAACCCCAACTCGTGATCCCCCTTCCCTGAATCCTCTCTTCCTCCGCGACTTCGAGAACCAGATTCGAAACCCTAGCCTAAGTTGCTGGCGTCGATTGTGAATCGAACGAGCCGCCATCACCTTCCCGAGCCTCGCGATTTCGAACGCGGTTTGATTTTGAACGAAAGGAAAGTTTGGTTTGTTCTTTTTTTTTTTTATAAGCAGCGGCCATTTTTTGTTTCATTTGAAGAATTTTGGATTGGAGTTGAAGGTGAGTACGTGATTTACTGAAGGGGATATCAGCTTTGATTTCAAACTGAGAAAAACGTACGCTGCCACTATATTTTTTTCTTCTTTCTTCTGCGTTCTGATTTTTTTTTTGAACGAAAGATTGTGCTCAGAGTTTTAAAATGAAGAAGATGGATCTCAGTATGCACGTTGCAGGTGCTAGGGTGGCTAAGTACAAACATAGGGTGGCTGGGCAATACGGCTGGAGTTTGACAAATAGATAAAATATATTTTTAATTGAATTCAAATCGTTTTTCGAATAACTATCTCTAAACGTTTATATACCGTACGCTCACACGACAACTCAGAAAAATACGAAAATTGAAATCCGATAATAATTCAATATTACGGACCCAATGGAACTGGTTTCGTCAAATTCCGAGACTGTGTCTCGGAATGCTATTTTTAAATATCGATTTAAACGATATAATCTCAAAACTGAACAAAACAGTTTTCAAATTCGATTCTGAAGCTTCTAATATCTTTAGTATTATCAATATGGATTTTACAAGCCTTTGAAATATTTTTAATCAGCTTAGAATTGAAGATTCAAATTTTTATTTACTTTCAATAGATTAAATTTTATAATTTAATCGCTAAATTCATTCTAAAAATTTGAAATTCAAGTCAAACCATCATTCAAATATTTAAAATTAATTAAATATTTTCAGATTAAATTGTTCAAAATTCTGGGTCGTTACAGGGCAGACCTTCGAGATTGGATACTGGGAGAGTGGTGAATGAAGCTCAACGAGTATGGACCAACGCGAACATAAATAGCCAACATGAAGAGTACTACCCAGAGTACCCTCTAGGACATGCGAGGCAAGGTGGAGATGCGAATAGGGGACTACCCTTGGATGGATACGAGCGGATGGGAGGATTAATAAGAAGGATTATGAGAGGAGGACTACCGAGCAGAGGCTTCGAGGAAGTCAGTAGAAGTCCGTTCACTCCGGATACCAGGAATGCAAGGAACCCTCCAGAATTCAAACTGCCAACACTAGAGGTCTATGATGGAAAATTAGATCCAACTATGCATGTAACCAGATACATCAGACATAGGAAGTGTTGGGGGAATATGAGGAGGTGATGGCAAGATGTTTCCCTTTATACTTGACGGATTTAGCTGCACTTTGGTTCAGGCAGCTGGAGAATGGATCGATCTGGACATGTGGCGAGCTAGTGGAACGCTTCATGAGATAGTTCAAGGTCCACGTGACGCGACCCAAGAATGTAATCACAATGGCATCGATGAAGCATAGGACATGAGAGTCCGTAAGAGGTTTTCTAATGCGATTTAATGCGGCTGCGGCCTCGGTTGATCGCACAGATCCATCAATGATTTTGATGGCGGCGGTAGTAGGGATTGCAGAAGGCACAGAATTCAAGGATTCATTAGCACGGGATCCACCATAGGATCTTGGAGAGTTCTATCATGAGGTGGAAAGATTCATTTGGTTAGAGGATTCATGTGCCGAAAGGCAAGAGATATAGGCCGTGCAAGGCGAAGGAACGTCTGATGAAGGATGAAGACTGGATAAAGGAAAGCGTAAGCTGGACAATGGATCTGGTGGTTCAGACAAATGGAGGAGAGATCGAGAACCCAAATTTTCAACGTATGCGAATTTAATAGATAATTTGGAATGGATTTACTTGGACACTTGGGGGCAGCTCCCCTATCGGAGACCACCCAGGAGGGATTTCACTAAACGAGAACGTTGGAGTGGGAAGTACTGCCTATTCTATGAGCTGGAAAGGCACTCCATAGATGAATGCCACCACCTGAAGGATGTGGTGGAGGAACGTGTTAGAAGTGGGAGGTTACCATAGTATGTGAGGAATCAGACAAGAGTAGTAGAACATGAGCAGCTACCACTTGGATCAAACAGGAACAACCCTGGAATGGGATCATGACTCGTCATCCGCTAATCGTGCTGGCAAGGACCGAGTTTAGGATTTGACCCTGGTCGAATAATCTTTCTAATTTTTCTTTAAAAAAATAAAAAGCAATTATGCTACTTACACATGTAAGGGAACCAGAGTGATACCCAGGCATGCTCTAAGATGGTAATAAGCTGCTTTGCCTGGAGAGGCATCCCTTAGCTTTTTCTATTTGTCTTATTGATCATTTAGGCCTTGGATTTGATAAATGGATTTTGGTTTAATGCAACTGATACCTAACCGAAGAGTTATGGTACGTATGTTGGAAGTTAGTTGGAAATTAATCGCTTTATGTTCAGGGACACTGAACCGGAGTGCAGGAAGCGACGCCGCTTCGCCGGAGAGCGATAGGATCGACTCGCTCGTCGTTGTTTCCCCTTCACTGGAGAGTGACAGGATGTGATCCAACAAGAGCCCAGAGAGGCTACAATCAGTCTAGGGCTTACGCCATGGCATCACTTAATGTTCAAGGATATTGAACCAGAGTGTAGGGAGTGATGCTGCTTCGCCGAAGAGCGACAGGATCGGCTCACTCAATGTTGTTTCCCCTTCACCAGAGAGTAACATGATAAGATCCAGCAAGAGCCTAGAGAGGCTGATATCGATCCAGGAGGATCAGGGCATTGCTTAATGCTCAGTGATGCTGAACCGGAGTGCAAGGGATAGGTTGCTTCGTCGGAGCATGACAAGATCTGCCTATTCAATCATTAAGTTTGGATCGAGCTTAACAAGTGTCCGGAGAGGCCGTCAATGATCTGATAGATCGTAGGATTCAATTACGGACTTTCAAGGTCTGAAATGGATTTGAATAGCAGCTTTGAACCACTAAGATTTGGATAAGGACCCGGCGAGGTCCTGGATATGGGTTTTAGGACTCGACGAGGTCCCGGCTTAGGAATTGGATCCAGCAAGGTCCTCGATTTGGACTAAAAGGTCCCGGAGAGGTCCCGGACTTGGATAATATAATCAGAGAGATCATGGATTCGGTTAGTTGATTTCGGATGGATGTGGAATTTGATGAGGATTTGGTTACTGGATAGGAATGGGATATCGACTCAGAACAGTCATAAATTCAGATAAGGATACGGCAATGGCACTTGGATAAAATGGATTGGATTATGAATAGAAAAGTATGGTTATGGATGACATATAGACTTTGGATATCGGATTTGTGGCTATTCAAAACACATCTTCCAATAGCAAAGCATGTTTTGGGAGGCAAATGTTAACCCACCTTTTGGCAAGGCCATGGACAGGCAGATTTAACAAAATCGACTACTCCTTTGTCAAGGCTGGAATACGGTGTGTTTGAGTCAACTAGATGGATAGACGGTCAGTCCTAGGTGGTTGGATGTATATAGCTTGGCCATGGTGGTTCGGTAGGTGTCGCTCGGCCAAGGATGGAAGGTCATGCATGGCTCGGCCTAGGTGGATCGGCCAGATAGGACGGTCGGGGCTAGTCCGGCTTTGGAGTGGTTCGACGCTAGCGGTTCAGCCTCGATGGGATCGGCAATGGAATGGGTTGGTCGTATAGGGTCGGTCCAAGGGAGTAGGTCGACATCATCACAAGATTGGGTCGGCGGCATGAGTGGTTCGGCATCGCGAGTGGGTCGGCATTTCAAGTGGACCGACATGTTGAAGTGGCTCGGTAGGTTGGTGTGGCTCGGTAGGATGGAGTTGATCGGCATGTTTACTGCTTCGAGTCCCAACTTCATTTACTTCGAGTCGCAGGTAGGCATACTGCGGGTCATCACCTAGGAAATATCAGGTCAGCGTATTCTGAACTCAAGGTCGGTCATGGTGTTGAGTCTGGATCGGCTATGGTCTTGGCGGGCCCGGACCACTCAGGAAGCCAAGTAACTCGGGTTTTGCCTATAAATAAGCATGTGGGGCTTCAAAAAAGGGATCTTCATTCTACTCCCCTTCTTCTTCCCTATTAAGGCTACTCTGCCATTATTGCTTTAAAAACTCTGGATTATAGCTGTAATTGATTCTCATATCAATAGAAAGAAAATTTCTGGAGTGGACGTAGGCCGGAGTTAGCCAAACCACTATAAATCCTATGTTATTACTGCTTTATTAATATTTTTTATTGTTCTTCACATTCATACTCTCTACATACATATTATATGTGATCTGTGGCTGTGATTTGATGATTTCATTTGGATTTGGGTGTTAGTGACCAATTTTGGCGCTAACAATAGTAGGATTAGGAATTCAGCCTAATCAAAGTAGTTATCTAAGAAAAGTACAAACAATCTAATCGAACTATCTAAGCAAAGCAAACAGTTAAACCGTATTTTGTTCCAACTTTATCTTTTCTTTTATTTCCTTTTATACTAGAACTGTTGCTAAGTCTATTATCTTTATCTTGCTTAAAAAGACTAGTAATTACTTCCTCACTAGACTTTTAGTCTGACCCACTCCTCTACTTCCCCCTTTCCCCCTATAAGCCAACAGAGGCAGGGACAGTAGATTTCGGATTTTCTTGGAGATTCAGCTACAGAGTTTTTCTTCATGTATTCTTCTCCCTTTCTGTTTTTATTTCATTTGGACTTGATGTACGGGTACTCTTGAGAGGGATGGTTTTATTTATGTACTCTAATATTTTGAGAGGGTATTTTTCATGAGACATATGTATTTGGTTTTTAAGACATATTATGCATTTGGTTTTATGATTTATTTTATGGAATAATGAAGTTAAATTCTAAATGTTTCTACTGTTTTATTTATTTGTCTTGTGAATCTTAGTCTATGTAAAGTTCTTAGCTATACCTATAACGCACCATATCCTTTAGTATGTCCTTTTGGGTATACTAAGGGGTGTGGGGTGTTACAGAACCTGAGCAAACCAAGCATTTGTAGATCTTCATTTAATGATGATTTAATTAGCAGAATTGGTTCTATGCGAAATAAAAGGAAAGTTAAGGCATTGACTACTGGATTTATTTGAGAGTTTTGAGACTTGATAATCTGACGTATCATATGAATTGTCCTATTCATAGCGGGAGGTATAATAGTCTTTTGTGTATTCTATTCATGAAAAGGGTTAAACTGCTTAAGCATCCATTCCTTTTATTTATCAAACATGCTCATCGGGGGTTTATGCATTGACATGCACATTTTACTAATGATTGGTTACCGTGCATGTAGGTATAGACTCTTTCTAAATTATCTATTGCTTTGTTTGCATTTTTTGCTTGTTGATTGGTTACTTGTATGTTAATTATATGCTTATTGTATATTGTTGATGGTTATTGTTGCTTACTAGCTGTTGTTTTCCATGGCTCATGTTTGCTTGCTAATGTTTGACGTTGTTTATTGTTGTTTGATTTTGTTGTTGATTGATTTTTATTGCTGTTGACATTTTTTGATTACTTTCTTGCATGTTAATAGTTTATATGCTAGTTATTGTTGCTTATCATTGTTTGTTATAGTTTGATGGTTGCTTATTGTTGATTTCTTTGATTATTTCTTGTCTTATGTGTTTGATTTCTTCTATGGTAGTTATAATTTCATAATTAAAGTATGTTCAGAAAGTGATAGCAATAGCTATCTGAAATAGTTCGCATATCATCCATGCACACTGTAGGGTCGAGATGAGGTTTATACGAATCTGCTGCCTTTTTGGTGTGACTCGAGGTCAGTGATATATTTTGATATTAACTCACTTGAGATTACTCTCCAATAGATTGTCATATATGATTATGGTAGTATTGGTTACTATGCTAAGGTTATACATGTTTGAAATTTTCATTCTCGTTGTGTTGATGCATAATCCTCTTTATATAGTACAAATATATAATTGAGAGTTAAAGTATAGCTATTTACATACTTATTTTCTTTGATTGGCATTTAATTGGTGAGAAGCTTTCTTAAAAGCGGTATAAATTTTTGGGAAATATACGATAATGTAGGTTATCGCATTTTTCTAGTTGCGTGATGCATTCTAATTTGGGATTTTCCATAATGCTGATAGCATAAGGGAAAGTACTATTGAAATATTCTAAAATTGAGATTTGGAAATTCTGGTCGGCCTTTTTACTTTCTCATACTTATAAGAATTTCAGGAATGAAATACTTTTAAGGAGTGTAACACCCCGCGATTATAATGATCGAATATTTAAATGTTTAATATAAATGTTTAATCGTTTTTTGACGAAACGCCCATTATACCCAATTTTTAAAAGAGCGATGAATTGGAATTCGAGACACCCATAATTAAGACCACTTTGCATCGTAGGAAAATTAAGTATAAACTTGAATATGTTTAAAGTCGATAAGTTTTTATTGTGAACAGTGATTTTTTGAGAAAGAAATGAATTTGGGCTAATGCCCATTGCCTTGCCTATAAGCTAGCCAATCCCTTCATTACTTTCATTTCATTCTCATTTCACGTTCCTTTTCATTTCTATCTCCTAATCCTTTCCCTTAATCACTCTCTTAAGTCTTACCCTAAATCAACCAAATCATGCTCAAATAAAATTCCTAAATTCAAACTAAAATGTTGTAATTTCTCTCATCCAATTCCTCATATAACCCATCAAGGAATTAGGTTGAATTGAAGTTTCGATCTTCATCTGAGATTTCAGAAGAGCATGGAATGGGTTTTTGGGGATTAATGCTTTATTTAGTGAAGGAGAAGGTAAGTGAGATGATTCTCGCTCTATGTTTACTTGTTAATATTCACATTTTCATTTATTGATTAATATGGAATTATATGAAGTGATTTAGGGATAGTTTGGGTTGGTTAGACTTATGTTCATGTTATAAACATGATCATATGGACTCGTTATTTACTTTAGGTCTTAATTACTAATTTTGGAAAAAGTTAGTAAGCTAAGAATTTTATTTTGGATTAATTGAATGATTATATGTGATATTGTGGTAGATTAGTGATTAATTACATGATATATTTAAGTGCATGTCATTAGTTAGTCATAATGAAATAATTAAATGGCTGTAGAAAATTTAGTAAGCTAATTAACTAAATTTTGCACCCTACATTTATTATTATAGTTATTATAGGGTTAATAAAGTTTAATTAGTATCTATAAAATTGTCATATGATTTTATAAATGAAGTATGGGTTTTATAAAATGGAAATGAGATTTTATAAAATAGTAATATGATGTATACTTAATTTTAAGTGAATATTAGTCATGCATCCCTAAAACCAAAGTTAATTCAAATGACATCCTTTGTAAAAAAAAGTTGTAAAGCGGGTCCCTATAATTATTTTACTGTAGCAGCATGTATTTTTCATGTTTTTTTGCGCCAGTGCTTAAAAAAAATTCGAAAAAATGTAAATACTATAACGAGGTTTATAAAAGAAAAAAAAGAAATTGCATACATATCTGCAATTATTGATATAATTGTAGATATGCCTGCAATTATTCACTGAATAATTGCATTCGATAAACATCTGAATAATTGCAGATATATATGCAACTATTCCATATAATTGCAGACATGTACGCAATTATTTACTGAATAACCGTGTTGAATAAAAGTCTATATAATTAGAGACATGTCTGCAATTATTCCATATATTTGCAGGCATATATGCAATTATTCACCGAATAACCGCACATTGACAATCAGGATATTTATGTTAATATCTGCACTTATTCCTTAAAATTGTAGACAAATCTGCAATTTTTTGTTGCAAAGGCATGCTATCCAGAATAAGTGCAGACATATCTGCAATTATTCTCTAAAATTGCATATATGTCTGCGAGTATTCCTGAAACATACCGTGTGTTATTTTTTCCCCTTTCATCCTTGTTTTTTGACATAAATACGAAGATAAATATTAATTGAAATAAGTTTTAAAATTTGAATTTTTTTTGTTTTTTGATGATTTTTGAAAAATAAGGAGCTAATTTACATACTTTTTTCCACTGGGGTTTTTATGAATTTTGAAACCTATCAAGGACCTGTGCTAAAAGTACCCTAACTTTAATGAGGTTAATAAGGGTTTAAAGGTTTATAAAAAATTAATAAGCAAATAATATATTTATAATTAGTTAAAAGATTTTATAAAATAGTATGAAATCATATTATACTTTTATTGAAAAGATTTAATAAATAAAAGTAATATTTGATTAAGCAATATATGAATTACTTATTTCAATATACGAGTATGTGTATGAGTATGGGCAATATACATATATGTGTATTTAAAGATATATAACAATCAAAACAATTTGTGTATATAGTTAAAAAAATTGTGTATATTATTTAAATATATGCATTTATTTGTGTGTATGTAAGTATATATGGATATGTGTAAATACATTTGTATATAAGAGTGTTGTGCATGTCTCACATAGACATAGCGACCATAGTATGCGCTATGTTGTGTGGGTATATACTAAGTCGAGTAATCTCTCTGGTGAAGTCTGAAATGTAGTTTGTGCTTTAGTGTGTTTGTGTATGCATGTATGAATATGCATGAATGAGTATGCTAGTACATTTAGGCATCACATGAGGCTAGATGGTCGGTTAAGTGCATTTTGGCATAATTAGAGGAAATTGGGTCGCTATAATCGCCCGTTGAACTCTATGCATGCAAAGAGTGGATTTCGTGTCAAATTTTGTTTTTAAACACACAAGGAATCACTTCCAAAAGACTAATCAGTAAACTCCTAAGGAGGTCCGATGTTCACTAGGCTTTGGAGGCAATGTGACTTATCGGACGAAGCAAAGGTGGAAACAAGGTGAGATATAATAGACGGCGAGGCTCGATGGTTCGCTGCCCAAGCTTTAATGCCTAGGAGTAGTCCCCATCGATCCATCGGTGTGGCCCAACCGATCCACTGGTGGGGACCTATCCTAGGCAGTAATGCATGGCCATGAAGGGTTTTCGAGGAATTCCTTCCTAGGTTCGAACGCAGTTCGACGTAAGACCTTGTCATGATTTCTGGAAAGCTTCGGGCTACTCCGGAAGGTGAAAAGCAAGTACATAGCGAGAAAATCATGGAGTAGGCGATTAGATTTAGGTCATAGTGCAGTTCTAATTTTACCTATCCATTCGTACATTGTTTTATGGTTTCAGACCAAGCCTTCAGGTAGGTCCGGAGTAATACATAAGGGGTACTTATACGTAGTAATAGTAGTGTAGATATAGACTTTAGGAAGCACTATAGTGGCAGGTATTTTCGTTAGTTCTAGGAGAGCAATCTAGGTCTGTATAGGGGAAATAATATTGATAAGAGGTCATCCAGGACGCTCAGTTCCATTTGCAGACTCTCGAGGGTAAGAATGTATGTAAATCTAAAGGTCACATAAGGTGTAATTGCTCCATTTACATTTCATCAGTTCGGGACGATGGTGGATATCCCCTATTTGACATCATTGTTATGTTATGCTTGTGATGTGCTAGTTGATTGATTTTACCTCTATGTATAGTATAGTGTAGACTCATAATGTGACACTTTTATTACTTCTACACTTGTATACTGCGACTATCTATTTCACAATATATTATTATCTTAAAATCACATCATATTAGTTGTGTTGACTCGTTCACGATAGGAGAAGAGCATGTTATGGTACGATTTTATGTCATTTTGAGATATGTTTACGTTACATGTTTATGTGGAGTCCAGATTACTCCCCAACCACGTTCATGAAGAGGACTAGCTAGGCCTCAGTAGTTTCCTACTTAATAGTATATAGTTTTGATATATAGTAGTTGTGATTGTTCCCTTACACTAGACTTTAAGACCGACCCACGTTTTATCTTTGTCAGTTTATGTCACGACAACTCTCGGGTACTCGATTGAGTAGTTTGGAAGTCAGGTGCTTTTGGGGATACACTATCAAGATATGAAGTTGGAGCATTTTGGAGGCCTGACATCGATATTTTGGATATGTGTACAAGAAATTTTAGAAGTATATGATACACCTAATATTTGTATCGAGACCTGTTGTGTCAGATATTTATTATGAACTCCGTGTTATGGGGAGTTGATGTATTCCGACTTTCTATATTGATATTTATTTATCAGTTACTTCCCCTAGTGTTGTCTCTTATATATTTTTATCATGTTTTGTTCATGTATATTCGATATATTATATGTTATCATTCCTTTGTGAGATCTTATCGATGTTTGGGTTTGGTATTTTGTTTTAATTTTACCCCTACAATCTATCTTTTATGACATTTGAAAGTAGGGCGATGAGTAAGGCGTTGATTTTTGGGTATTACGAAGAAAGGGTTGTTACACTCCCTGAGCCCCAACATGCCTAAAAATAGGCATGAGTTCTCAACAAGTAACGTTCATTCTTATCTAAGAGACCTCACCGCAATACATGGATAGAAGGTTCTTGATCTCATTTATGATGACATGGGGATAAGTTATTCTAACTAAAAATTATTTTTAATGATAAATAATAGCCTATTAACCATGCAATTATTATATTATAATTATACGTCATTTACACATATACATACATACATGCTTACACACATGCAATATGTATGTATGTATGTATGTATATATGCGGTTAGGAATTTCGAAGTCTGCGGAGTATACGCCGTAAACTAACTTTTAAATGTCAACTCATTCAAAATTATACAAGTCTCATTTCCATATTATCAATATACCATAAATCTAATATTCAAAAACCCAATCAACAAACCTGTATACAAATAAAATTCAAGCTCGACCTATTATATTAAACAAGTGGAATAAATCAGTAAACTTACAGTTTCAATTCGTTTGTATGCTCTATTCAACTTCTTTTTACATGAAATTAGATGGAGGGAATTTCTATTTAAATTTGGAAATAAGCGCTGCAAACTAACCTTACACACCATTTTCTAATCAAAACTTTTAATGAAATCTAATGGGAAAGAATAAGAAGTGGAATAGAAAGTAAAAATACTAAAATTGCAAATCTATATAATTCTCATTATTATAATATATAAACAATTAAGATTCCAACGTAGAATTGGAATTTTGCTTTGGGGAAATTTTAGGGATTTTTAATATGATGTTTTTGTGAACCAAAACTCCTCAAGGCATAATTCATATCAAAACTACACTAATCAATCACTAAGATAGAAAGACTAAGATTTCCATTCACAAAAGGTCTTTAGATTTTCCTTCTTTTGGATTTCGCATGCCTTCTGATCTATTTCATATTTCTTTCTTTTGATATATACTGCAATGAATTTGTATATATGTTAGATTCAGAAAATTAAAGTTTGGGAAGAGAATAGTGTAGCGACTCGCCCTTTTTGACCATCGAAAGTCGACACCGAACACTACTACTGTGTCCCAATGTCGTGCATCCAATCGAAAAAAGGGCAGATTGTTAGGGTAAATAAAAAGAAAAGGACATAGAAAACAGAAAAACATAATCTCACAACGGAGTCGACAACATATAATATAATAAGGATAGTAGAACTGTTACTTCAAACATATAGGGTATTTCAGAGTTAAAAACAAAGCATATCAGCTGGACAGTTATAACATTCTGACCTTACAAATGCTGATAGGGATACTATATAATACAGAGGAAAATTAAATACTACGATAGGTGACTCTTCAGCTCCTCTTCAAGACCTCCATAACACCTCGAACAACCTGGGAAAATACTCGGTCTGACCCGAGGATTATAAATAAATAACACCCGGATCAGTTTGGGAATACTAGCATGAGATAACTCAAATAATGGGAAAAGGTATAAAATTCTACGAGAACACACCGCTAACATGAAACGGGTTTCCACCTCACAAGAACAACATCCATACAGGCAGGAGCAGAAATAAATAACAGGAAACAAATGCAAATAGGGATAGGCATAATTAATATTAAAACCAGACTCGAAAGATGGAAAATAAACCAAGTAAAGTCCAAACTGGATAGAATGGATGGAATAAGGAAACATCGAACTTGTTAGAATGGACTAAATAAGGTAACAATCCAAACTTGATTGAATGGACTGAATAAGGTAATAGTTGAACTTGATAGAATGGACTAAATCAATACTTAAATTCATGATTAGGAGTTGTCTCTACTCGTGGCAATTTAAAACTAACATGGATTCAGGGTTTCGAATTAAATAAGGAAATGAAATTTTCTAACAAATGACAAGGAGGATGCATCCCCCTTAAAAGAAGTATACCTCTAGCGGTATACTTAAAAATCCCGGGAACTCCCAACCAGACCCCGCCAGACCTTACCGAGATCCGAATATTTCACATCTAAAATGTCTCAACCGTTTTTCACATGACAGTACACAAAAATTTAGATGAGATATGAAAATATCCTAATGGGAGAAACCTCATATAATTTAGCCCCCAAAAACCACACGCTTTAGTTTAGTCATTTCGGGAAAAGGATAATCAATGCTCAACGGAGCAATAATTCATCTTAGAATGACGATAATAAAGTAGCTGAAGTAACCGATAGATGAGATACCAACTATCTAGGATATAAAATGATCGTATATGGAAATTAAGTCTCGTATACTTATCACCACTCGTTGAATTCAAACTAGTACTTTTCTTGGTTAACAATAATACCGGACAAGTCAGGGTAGTGTTACCTCAAAGTCATGTCCAACGATTATTCTTAACTTTTGAAACAGCGACAAGTTTACTTCTTCGACGTTTAATGCTAATTATACAAGTAAATCATTTCCATATAAGTTATTTGCTTTACATAAATAATTCATTTCCATAAACAAATCAAAATTTCTTTTAAAAACGAACTGAACTAGTACTTAATTTCCATATTGGTAAAACTCTTTTAGAATTAGTTCCTAATTGCTAAAACATTTAGAGAATAATTTTTCTAAGTGCGTGACCCCGAAGGCCTAAACCAACATCAAACCGAACACGCAGAAGATTATCCAACTTAACATCCCAATAATTGAGTTCCAATTCCTTTTTATAACTTTAAAACAATATTAATTACCATGAAAGATAATTAATCACATTTAATTTTTTTTTTAAATAAACAAATCCATTACCTTTAATAAGAAGATAATTACTTCCTAACACTTTAATAACTTTGGTAAATTAACTTTAAAATCTTTATTAAATCGGTTTATTAACTTTAAATCGTTTTATTAAAGCAATTTTATTATATTAGTCAATTTACTTTAATCACTTTTATTAAATCGATTAACTTTAAATATCATTAATTACAAAGATTAATTAAATTCAAACAATCATTAGTTAAAATGAATAAGTCCACTCAAACATCATTTATTAAAATGATAAGTAATTTTAAATTCCATTAATTAAATTTTAATCAAGTTCAAATAGTTATGAATTAATTGAATTAATTAAATTCAAGCCTCATTAGTTAAAACGATTAATTAAATTATCATTTGTTAAAATGATTTATTTAATTATAAAACATCATTTATTAAAATGATTTAACTAAATTCCAAATATCATTAGTTAAAACAATTAATTAAATTTAAAACAACCATTAATTAAAATGATTAATTAAATTCAAATATCATTATTTAAGAATGAATAATTACTTTTAAATATCATTAATTAAAATCATTATTAATTCCAATCATTATTAGTTAAAGTAATTAAATAAGTTCAATAAATTATTTAACTAAAAGAATGAATTAAACTCAAATAATCATTAGTTAAAACGATTAATTAAGTATAAAACATCATTAGCAGACATGATTAATTAGATCTAAAGATAAACAAATTTTAATTATCATTTGCTAAATTAGTTGATTAATCTCAAAATCATTAGTTAAAATGATTAATTATTTTAATTTATCATTAATCAAAATGATTAATGAATTTTAACCTTCTGTTTAGTGGAAACACAACTCAAATTCATACGATAGGGTTTTGGGGATGGTATTTAATAAATGACGATATAGCGAAATTGTTATAACAACAATTAACAAGTTAAATGGAATATCAGGATTTATTTTAATTAACATCAATAACAACATACGGATGTAAATAAATAATTTATTGGCGAGAAACCCTTTTGGGTCTCTCTATAGATTCCCCTGCAAAACAATGGTTATGGATAATATATAGATAATCATATGGGTTTATAACGATCAAATTAACATGTCATCCATTTTTCAAATGGAAGTTAAACCAAATAATCAAATAAAAAATTTAATTAACATCCAAGAAATCAATAAACATTGATAACATCATTGATATGGTATAATAAAATTTAATGTGAGTTAAACTCATATTGATTTTCGTTTTCGCCGAAACGTCTCGATTTTTTCTAAAACCGAACGGTCGTCCGAACTTAGCCTAAATTTTCACTTGCTCCAAATCCATCCAAACTAACTCCATCGTGAAGATCTCGACGACAAGAGTTCAGTTCATAAAATGGCATTCGAATCGGACCTCATATGCAAAAATTATCGATTTAATAAGTTATCGACTTAAATTTAAATAAATAAATAACAACTACCCAATAATTACAAGATTTCCCCTTACCCCAAACTAACTCCATCTTCCTCGTCAAAAACGTGCACAGCAGTCATGAACAAATGAACCCCAAATGCATAGCCATTGATTGCCGAATACACCTTCGATTGTCGACGGAATTCAATGCAGTTCGCGCCAGCGTATCGCTCTTCACAAGAGCTACGACCCCGTCACTACAAATACATGGTAGCCTGCCCCTTGAAAGATTTGATCTTAGCCTCCCCCTTGCGTCCATACGTGGACGAAAACCACCGCGAGCCACCACGAACCTCAAAACTTCGGCTATAGGTGCTACAATCCATGAGAAAACTAATGGCACCATCCCTTTCTCCTAGTGATACCTACAATGCTTGAAAATGCGAGTCCTAGCTCCTCCCCCATGAACGACCTTGGCATCCCCAACGCAACCAAAAACGAGGGTATAAAATCGAAGCACGCATTTAGACAAGTTCAACGGATCAAGAACAATTATTTTTAACGGAGTATAGACTTTTATATTAAATTTAGAAGGCATGGATCAAAGTGGGTTTACTGTGAATGGAAGAACGAACTATATAGGAGGGATGGGTACTATTGAAGGTGTGGGAGGTATGTTGTAAGTAGGGGTATGTTGATACATATATTATTTTAATTTTAAAATATTCAACAAAACATACCCGAAAATCTCTAACTACAAACGAGAAGTGCCACCTGGCGTTCTATGTGTTATACCTTATTACGAATGCAATGGAACTAGTCTTGAGCCCTAATTCGATCGTATGCAGAAGATAGCTTTTTGGACCCAGTTATTAAATTAAATTACCGATATCAAATTTCAATGCGTTTCGATCTCGCACGACCAAACGATACGTCTGATCGCCACGAAATTTGACGGCGTAATATAATTCACTATTACAGATCCAATGAAACGGTTTCATCGAAACCCAAGACCGTGCGCAGAGAGGCAAATTTCACAGATTGTAATCTCGTTTTATTTTTTAATTATCGATATTTATCTGATCTATTCACGTTTGTAACTAAATTTACAAACTAAATACACCAATGTTATTCATTAATTAAAAGGAGTTAGATAAAATTATTAAATCCATTTAATTAACATTTAATTTACAATCCAAATATTTAATTATTCCATAATTTGAATTATAAGTTATTAAATTCCAAAATTTAATCATTTTAAATATTTAAAATAAATTAAATATTTAAATCAAATGGCCGGAACTTTGGATAGTTACAAAAAGTTTAGAAAATAAACAATAAACAAAAATAATCAATAAATAAAAATAAACATATATGATTTCCTACTCGAAACCCTACGGAAGTTTTCTGAATCTTAGAAGAGATGAGCTGACAGAGCTGCGCTAAAATCTCGAAATAATTTATAAATAAAAGCGAGGGGCTAGGCTTTTATTATTTATAGCAGTTGAAATGCACCAAAACCGTCGGATTTAAGTCAGTTTAAAATAATGAAAAATGGACGTTCGTTGTTGCTGAAAACCTTAACCGTCACAACCTTCACCGGTTG
This sequence comes from Allium cepa, assembly GCA_030765085.1. Classification (NCBI taxonomy): domain Eukaryota; kingdom Viridiplantae; phylum Streptophyta; class Magnoliopsida; order Asparagales; family Amaryllidaceae; genus Allium; species Allium cepa. The sequence goes on from CM060929.1 coordinate 572,385,212, forward strand.
ACCGCCGCTACCCACCAGTCGACCGCTAGTGGTCGACCGGTCCTATAGGAACAGTCAAACGGTCCTTCTGTTTCGAAAATAATTTTATAGGCCACTGTTTTTAATTATTTAATTTCTTAATTATCACTTAACGTTAAAGTTACTTTTTAACGATTACATAATCCCCAAGTCTAGTTATTGTTAACATTCAAATTTGATAATTATTTAATTATTTGAATTTGAATTCTATTTAAATTATTTTGAATTCGAAAACTTCAAACGTACATAACTTTTCTGTTTCAACTCTGTTTCCAACATATTTTTGGCAAGGCCAGCCGGTTTTATAGTGGACCGTCCACTTTTATTACAAACGTAATAAAGTTGAAGTACAGGAGTAAGGTAAAGGTACCTTAACTACTAGGAAAAAAAGAAAATACAGCACAGGTATGTGACAGAGATGCCACAGTAGCTACATAAATCACTAAAACTAGGTTTCCTCCAACGAGGAAGAATTAACATCAACCACTGACACACGGGAAGAATCACATGGTTCAGAACCACAAATACCAGCGAAGGGGCGGAACCGGGTAGCAAGACAAGGATCGTAACCCAAAACATCAGAAGAGTATATGAAGGAACGATCCCAAGTTGTATCAGCAAGCATGAAAGCATTCTTACAAGCAAAATGACCATCCAAATCAAGAACTAAGGAATCACCAGACGGTTTGTAGAATAGACATCTAAGATCCAAGTGATCGTCGGATACAAATCGGAAGAAGAAATCATCCTTCGGGTTAAATCTCATATCAGAAATCTGATCAATCCAGCACCTCTCGGCCTCATCCCACAACACAAGCGGGGGATCAGAAGCTGAAGTAGCAAAGGGATCATCAAAGGCAACACACGGGGCATCAGGAATCAATGGGGAGGCAGTACTAGTAACAGGAAAGGAAACAGGTGGAGGGCCCAAAGAAGATGGAGGAACAGCAGGGGAGGGGGCAAGCTGAGAGGATGAAACTTTAGGCAACCAGATCCGAGACGGAGGACGAGGCAGAGGAATCTTCGGAGCGGCCGCGGAGGCTACTGAATGATGGCAGGAAATAGCAAGATGACCAAAGGAGTGACAGGTGGAGCATATATCAGGGACCCAACCATAACGAACTCGGACGACGGCAACATGCCCGACAGCCAGCTGAACTGGAATAGAATCAGGCAGAGGCTTAGAGGGAGATATCTCAATTAGAGCCTTGGCAAACATCAATTTATCACGTGCTACCGTATTAGTATCAAAACATTTCAGTTTTCCAACATTACAAGCTAGCCAATTCAACCCAATCAGAGGCTGAAGAGCAGACGGAATATGCGAGAAGTAAACCCATACAGGGATAGAGAGAACCTGTTCTCGAGCACTAGCGACTGTAGCAGACCATGGAGTAATAATGAAAGGTCTACCATCAAAAAAGGTAGGCTCAGCCTCAAGGACAATCCGACGCTCTTCGGAAGTAGAGAACTTGAGATAATACATCGAATCAATCAGCTTAACTTGTAAATTGCCACAGAGTTTCCAAGTCCGTCTAAAAACAGAGGATGCATCACGAAGGCGGTAATTAGGTTCCAAGAAAAAGCCAACCAAATAATCAGACCAATAATCTACACCAGCCTGCATAACAATTGGAGGAGGAATCATCACTCCATTCTCCTCAACAATGTCAAAATCCATAGGTGTATAATCTCCCGCATTACGTGGCAAAGTTTTGAATAGTGAAGACCAAGACTTGGGACGAGCCAGTTGCGGGGAAGTAAGACCAGTTTGACAAGGAGGCCTGGGAATACTAGGAGCTTTATCAGTAACATTTTGATCGTTAATCACTGCGTCAATTACACAAGCACCTGGTGTGCTGTGAGATAAATTGGAATTGGCAGCAGGCTTTGATGGTTTCTCAGGACCGATAGTACAAACATGTCGCTGGTCATCCAAAACATCATTCATAACACTCCTATCCTCCAAACGAGCAGTAACCACAGGGGGTTGTCTGCCGACATCAAAGGGAAGAGGACACTCACCTGATAACGAAATCGTATTCGGAGCCAGACCATGGTTCTCAATCGAATTCAAATGGTGTTTGTGATTCACGACATTATAATCAATCGCGTTTAAAGGAGACGCTCTGCCAGATCTTGCGTCCAAGGTCGATTCAAAGCAAGAAGCGCTCGCATCCACATAGCTCAAGAGAGGCCTAGCAACTGCATCATTCAAGGACGGCAAAGAACTATGCAAAGGGGGAAACTCAGTGTTCGAGAGAAGTCCAGGAGACTCAAAATCTAAGGTCATCGCGTTGAAAACGCGACCAGATCTCGTTGACGACGGCGAGAAAGGGAACGTAACGGGGGGAAGCCGAGGAGAAAGGGGCATGGGAGATGGGGATGAAGCGGAGAGAAACGGGGCAGGGAAGGAATTCAGGGAGGAGAAGATGAAGAAAACAGGGAGGAAGCCGCAGTCGCCATTGAATGCAAATAAAGTTGAATCTGGTTGCCTAAAGTACTAGTGGTCCAGTGGTTTACGACATGAGGTGAGTTGCTGCATCTTGTTGTGGTGGCACAGGTTCGATTCCCAGCGGCCACAAGTATGAGACATAAGTGCACGGCCACTTTAAAACCGGCTTAACCAAAGGTCAGGGCGACATAGTCTCCCTGTCCCCAAAATGTTTCCAACATATTATATATAGATATTGATTGGAATTTCGCTACGAGCACAACAACATAACTTTAATTGTCAAATTTTGACTTTCGTAAAATTTTCACTTTCAACCTTATCTTGTTTAATTAATTTATCTATTTTATTTATTATAAGTTTTTTTTTTACGAGGTGATATAGTAGCACGCAAGGATATTCACCCGAAGGTTGGACATTTAGAAACTAGGTAAACCTAGCAGTACATCAATTATACAGTCTCGATGGTAAACTGCCTGTACAATATAATATATCAAGTATACAGTCCCGATGGTAAACCGTCTAACTGTACATTGAGTAAATAATCTCAATGGTAAACCACCTAGCTATAGATTAAATAAACAATCCCAATGGTAAACCGCCTAACTGTAAATCGAGTAAGCAAATCCCAATGGTAAACCAATTAAAGCACACATCAGATATACATCTCGACGGTAAACTGCCTAACTGTAGATTGAGTAAATAATCTAAAATGGTAGACCGCCTAACTATACGTTGAATAAACAATTCCAATGGTAAACCGTCTAACTGTACATCGAGTAAACAACCCCAACGGTAAACCGGTTAAAGCGTACATCGAGTATACAATCTTGATAACAAATTGCCTACCGAAGCATCGGGTATACAATCTCTATGGTAAACGTGTTTTACGCTCCACATCATTCAACTGATAGCATATAAGGGTAGATGGACAATTCTACTTCTCATGTAGGTACATCCGCCCAACTGACATCAATCCTACTAACACAGATATCTCTTTTCTCTTCGTAGTCCTCAAATTAAAACATGCAATTGTTATAATATAGTAATAATAAAAGCAACTAATTGCCATACAATCGCATATGCCCACATTAAATGTTACGTTATATAATACCATGAAGCCATGTGAACTTCAGAACATCAGCTAAATGAGAAAGAAGACCATGAAACATCCCTACTTGACTTGCACTAGGTTCGGGTTCAACTTAGCCATATGTTAGTTTCCATTCGGCAGGGAAATATTATTGGTCGAATAAAACTTTTTCCAATCATCTGGATGCCTGTAGCAGGCACCATCCCGCTTTTGTTCGTTCTGTAACGACCCAGAATTTCTGTCATTTGAAATTCGTATATTTAGTTAATTTTAAATATTAACAAGTAAAAAAAATTGTAAGTCGAGTAAATTATATTTCGAATATCTAGATTTAATTGGATAATTAAATCGATAATTTAATATTTAAAATTACAGAAATAATTGGAAATTGGATTTAATATGATTAAATTTGATTTGTAAAGTTGTATAAAATCATACTGGAGTTAGAATGATGTTATAGAACTTTTAAAATTGAATTAAAAGTTAATTTGCAGAAATTGAATATTTTAATATTTAATTGACGAGTAAAAATACCCATTTTTCAAACAGCCTCAGATTTCGATGATACCAATTTCATCGAATCCATAATGTTATATTATAGTAAGATTTTAAATTTCGTGTCAATCAGATTTACGGTTTGTCCGGGGCAAGCTAAAACGCGTAAAAATCGGTTTGAGTGAATTTTAAATTTAAATAATTCGATTCGAAAACTTATCTTTAAAATACGATCGAAATGGCTCCCGTTATATATTCCATTGCATTCAGAATGGGTGCAAAACATTATAAACGCCAAGCGGCATGCTTCGTTTGGAGTTCGAAAAATTTTTAGATGAATAGTGCGCGAATATTTTCTATAAAAGGACCTCAACATTCATTCTTTTCACACAAAACTCTAATTAGGTTTGTAGCCGCCATTATACTTTCTATGGCTAGAAATTCGTTCTCTGTCCCCCTTAATCTCTCCCAATCTATAAAAAATTAGCGAAAGTCTTCAACTACAAACTTCTAGAGCTCGACGGGAGCTATAAATCCATACGGTGATGATGAACTTTCGAGCAACGATGTGACGGGGATCTTGGATTGAAGAGGCAACATTTGTGCACATTTTTCAAGCAGATAGTGCAGCCGAGCTTCAAGCTATTCGAGCCGAAGGTAGAGCTCGTGAAGCACGTTCGTTTGGTGCTAGCTGATCGTGGTGTAAGTGAAGGTGGTGGGTGCAGCTAGCTAGGGTTTTGAACGACTTTGGGTTTCTTTTTCACGTAAAGGAACGAACGTGGGAAAGAAAGAAGACGTGGCCAGATCTGGTGCAAGCAGAATGGATGGCTGTGATGCAATCTTAGGTTAAAATAAAAAGGAAAGTGATTTATATAATTATATTAAAATTGTATAAACTTCTAAATTGCGTATCTTTGTCATGCAAGGTCCGTTTCGCACGAAATGAATTGCGTTGTGTTCGTATTTGCGAGCACTATGCGATGGAGCTGGTTTGGAGTTGATTGGAGCTAGTGTAAATTTTGGGTAAAATTAAACGCGTGTTTAATTTTATATGAAACGAAACACTACAACTGTTATTGGAAGCAAGGTGAGAACTTCTCACTCAATCGAATTTCTTTCGATTTAAATTTTAAATAGTTAAATTTAAAATTGCTTGATTGTGTTAATTGTATGCTTAGACGATAAATTGTTATCTATTTAATTGAAATAGACCCTATACGCCGCATATTAAGCGGAGGTTATTATATTAAACACATATACCGCGATATTCCACCTTGAAGTGGAATTGGTATTATATATGTACTTGGAGTTGATTTTCCCGCATTATACAGCGGACGAGACTTGCTTGTCTTAGTGAAATGTGATGGGGGTTCTAGCTTCGCGTTAGGTGGCGAACGGAAGACTCTTACCCCTACATGTCCTCTTTACGGGGTTGGTTAGGCGTAACCCGTGACAGTCGAAAGGCTGATCGTAAAAGCAAGTTTCGGGTACCAGTGTAAGCCACGGTGGGTCTGGGATGGTTGCAAAGCCTAACGGTCGCCGCTGTTTTCGAATTTTACATGTGGTATCAGAGCATTTGGTTAAGCGACAACCCTGGCTCTGTTGGGGATTACTCATTAGAGATTGAGTCAGTAGTACTCTAGGATGAGTGTGAATGTAATAATAGATATGAACGCGTATTTGTTAGTGAATATAAAAATGTTTTATATTGTGTTTGCTTATCCGTTGAGCTATTTGTGAATTCTGGTCGGTATGTGGGACGCCATATTATCGATAGAGATTTCTAAACACTTAAACGAGATAAACCGACATAGTATCATTTTAAATTAGGTAAATGAAATAATTTTACCTCGATTATATTTTACATATAAAGGAAATAATTTTTTAGAATTATTAAAATGTATATAAATTGATTGTTTGGTTGTTGAAAATGTAAGAATATATATAAGTTAATTAAAAGAATAATTGTATAGGCAAATAAATTATTAAGCATGGAATTATAGTTAATGCGATTTACAATTGTGAAATAATCTTATATATATAAGAAGTGAAACTACATGAATATATTTATAAATATGAGTTGTAAATAAAAAAATGAATTTGGACTATGAATTTGAAAGTTTTGAATCCCGTCTATTTTGAAAGTTGTTTTTCAAAGTTAAAGATGTTATTAAGTAAGATAAATCAATTTGGAATAATCTTATGTAAGTGAAGTGGAATAGTGAAATTCTATAAGAATTTTTTTTATAAAAGTGATTTATGAATAAAAGGAAATTTATTTTGAAAGAATTTAAAGCACTGGATTCGCTACTGTTACTGGGAAATAATAAGGGTGATGACTGCAGCATCATCGGTATCATTTTCAAGTTTCTATGTGATGGATTTGCTACCATAGTAAATTGAAAATTGAAGTTTGGTTGTGATAATCAGATTTGAATTAAAAATCCAAGTTGTAATTGTTGAATATAAGTAATCAAGTTTTGAACTTATAATATGAAATAATAAAGATTTTACTTTAGTAAAGTTGAAATAAATTTGAGTTGGCATGATGAAACATATGATTTGAAATTTAACTAAACGAAGTTTAAATAAATTGATTCGGATTAGATAAGTTATCGAAATGGAAATTATACTGAAGTGATTATATAAAATAACTTTGAAGTTTAAATATATAAGTTGTGTAACTTGTAACGTGAGAAAATGTAAGTGAAACCAAATGATAAAATGGTTAAACAATTTTGTTAAGCAAAACAAGATATGAATTTGAATAAGTGACGAAATTTGACTTTGGTAAAAGTTAAATAGAATTTACTATAGAATTGGAATCTGAATTGGATTTATAAGTGGAAATTTAAGTTAAGTTAAACAAATGATGTTTGAAATGGAATATAACTTAAGTGATGTTGAATGAAGTTGATTTTGGTATCGAAGTAAAATAATAAAGTGACTTAAATGGATGTGAACTTGAGTTATATAATGAAATTCAACTTTATATTGTAAAATGAATTAGCAATTGAATTAATGAATGAATTGAATGTAAATCAATTGAATGTAAATAAATTGATATGAAATAATGGATGTAAGTGTTAATTCATTAAAGCTAATTAAATGTGTTGAACCAAATTGAATGTAAAGTAAAGTAAATTGAATGAATTTGGTTGTATTGGATATACATTGATTGTTAGATTGTTGTTAGTTGATTGTATAGAAATTCATATGAAATTGAATTGATAAATTGAAACTAAAGAAATTGAATTCAAACTGAAATGGAAGTAAATTTAAATAGAATTAAATTTGAATGAAAGTGAACTAATGTGAATTGGTTGTAAGCAATTAAAATTTGTATCGAAACCTTATAAAATGTTATGGGAATTATTTTTGATTGCATTGCTTATGAAAACTATGTGTTTTCAATTGAAAATTAGTGAAATGTAAATGGATTTCCTATATATGTCACTTACATGTTTAAATTGAGTAAGTACAGGTACCTGGGCTGTAGTTGGCTGGATTTGGTCACGCTAAAATGTTAGTAAATAACTGCTTTGCTTAAAAATGCTAAAAAGGTACGCCTACGCAATAAAAATAGGAAATATGAACTGTTTTTCTGTTTTCCGACCGTGTGGATCGATGTATATATATTTATATTTATTGTGATACTGCAAAAGCTCCTCCATACAAGGGAGACTCTGGCAAAATTTTCCGTAAATTTTGGGAGTTAGAAAACATTTTGAAAATTTTTGGAAAATTTTGTTAACGAAAGGTCAATTTCTAAATTGAAATGAAAATGTAGGATTTGAAAACTTAGTAAAGTTATTATAAAAAGTTTAACTATGGATTTTGGAAAAGTTAAAATGTTTAAATGAATTTGAAATTTAATTTGAACAAATGGTTTTGAAAAGTTAATGGATTTCAAGACCCTTTCTTACTTGGCAATTTCGAGGACGAAATTCTTTTAAGGGGGGAGTTTGTAACGACCCAGAATTTCTGTCATTTGAAATTCGTATATTTATTTAATTTTAAATATTAACAAGTAAAAAAAATTGTAAATCGAGTAAATTATATTTCGAATATCTAGATTTAATTGGATAATTAAATCGATAATTTAATATTTGAAATTACAGAAATAATTGGAAATTGGATTTAATATGATTAAATTTGATTTGTAAAGTTGTATTAAATCATACTGGAGTTAGAATGGTGTTATAGAACTTTTAAAATTGAATTAAAAGTTAATTTGCAGAAATTGAATATTTTAATATTTAATTGACGAGTAAAAATACCCATTTTTCAAACAGCCTCAGATTTCGATGATACCAATTTCATCGAATCCATAATGTTATATTATAGTAAGATTTTAAATTTCGTGTCAATCAGATTTACGGTTTGTCCGGGGCAAGCTAAAACGCGTAAAAATCGGTTTGAGTGAATTTTAAATTTAAATAATTCGATTCGAAAACTTATCTTTAAAATACGATCGAATTGGCTCCCGTTATATATTCCATTGCATTCAGAATGGGTGCAAAACATTATAAACGCCAGACGGCACGCTTCGTTTGGAGTTCGAAAAATTTTTAGGTGAATAGTGCGCGAATATTTTCTATAAAAGGACCTCAACATTCATTCTTTTCACACAAAATTCTAATTAGGTTTGTAGCCGCCATTATACTTTCTATGGCCAGAAATTCGTTCTCTGTCCCCCTTAATCTCTCCCAATCTATAAAAAATTAGCGAAAGTCTTCAACTACAAACTTCTAGAGCTCGACGAGAGCTATAAATCCATACGGTGATGATGAACTTTCGAGCAACGATGTGACGGGGATCTTGGATTGAAGAGGCAACATTTGTGCACATTTTTCAAGCAGATAGTGCAGCCGAGCTTCAAGCTATTCGAGCCGAAGGTAGAGCTCGTGAAGCACGTTCGTTTGGTGCTAGCTGATCGTGGTGTAAGTGAAGGTGGTGGGTGCGGCTAGCTAGGGTTTTGAACGACTTTGGGTTTCTTTTTCACGTAAAGGAACGAACGTGGGAAAGAAAGAAGACGCGGCCAGATCTGGTGCAAGCAGAATGGACGGCTGTGATGCAATCTTAGGTTAAAATAAAAAGGAAATTGATTTATATAATTATATTAAAATTATATAAACTTCTAAATTGCGTATCTTTGTCATACGAGGTCCATTTCACACGAAACGAATTGCGTTGGGTTCGTATTCGCGAGCACTACACGATGGAGCTGGTTTGGAGTTGATTGGAGCTAGTGTAAATTTTGGGTAAAATCAAACGCGTGTTTAATTTTATTCGGAACGAAACACTACAGCTGTTATTGGAAGCAAGGTGAGAACTTCTCACTCAATCGAAATTGTTTCGATTTAAATTTTAAATAGTTAAATTTAAAATTGCTTTATTGTGTTGAATGTATGCTTAGATGATAAATTGCTATCTGTTGTATTGAAATAGACCCTATATGCCGCAAATTAAGCGGAGGTTAATATTCCACCTTGAAGTGGAATTGGTATTATATATACTTGGAGTTGATTTTCCTGCATTATATAGCGGATGAGACCCTATTGCGCCGCATAATAGCGGATGATATTTTATACACCCATGTACCGCGATATTCCATCTTGAAACATGATTGGTATTGTGCTAACATTTATAGATGCAGGGAAACAGGTTGGAGGGATCCAACTGAATTCCTCAAATAATTGAATTTGTTTCAATGTTGTATACTGATTATTTATAATCTCTGTGTGGTTATCTTTTTGATTGAAATCGTCGAAGGCTAAAATTTAGCCGAATATAATTTTGGTATCGTTGGATACCGGAAATAAATAAAAATTTGATTTTTGAAAAATTAGGTTGAAAGTTTATATTAAAATTTTATTTTTGAGAATTGGATAAATTTAAAAGAAGGAATTCTAAAATAATAAAGTTTTATTTTTAATCTTAATGAATAAATCCCAAAAATATGGGAAAATGTTTTAATAAAGGAATTTCGAGAGTGTTGTTTAATAGTTGAAGAATTTATTCAAAATATGGATTTTAAAGAGTTTGAAAAATAAAAGAATTGGTTTTCTTTGAAAGGAATTTATTTTTAAAAGGAAATAAAATTTGAAACCCATTTGGGAATTGATTTTTGGCGATTGAATTTAAAGTATTTTGAAAATCCATTTGGAAATTTATTAGGTGTTTTAAAATGAATTTGGAATCAATTTGAAAATTGATTTGGGGTTTAGTAGAAATTGATTTCAATTTGAGATTTGAATGAAATTCACTTGGTGTTTAATTTCTTGGAAAATTAATATGGAATTTGATTTGGTTGTTTTTGAAATCAATTGTAAAATTGAATTATTGTTGAAAGTGAATATTTTAAATCGATTTGAAAATCGTATATCCGTGAATATTTGGAAATTTAAATTCACCATGGAATTTATAAAGGAAAGAGAAATTTGTTTAAAAATAAACATTGATTTATTTTTTGAAGTGTGGAAATAAATTTACGGATTTGGAACGTAAATTTAAAATAAATCGGTAAGGATTTATTTAATTGGTTTAACCGAACCATTTTGAAATGAAAGTATATTCTCCCCGGAAAGACGAATATAATTTCTGAATTGCTTTGAAAAATACATACATACATACATACATACATACATACATACATACATACATATGGTTTTGAAAAGGATACTTTGTAGAAATTAACTTCTTAAGTTGTTTTAAATCCTTTTAGTAAAGATTATTAAGTTGATATAGAAATGATTGTGTCTAAGATTTAATCAATAATTGTTTTAGAAAATAGTTATTTAAATAGTTATGCTCTATCTACTAATTTTTATTTGGGAAATTAGTTTGGACTTAAGTTATATGTAATATTGGTATAATGTTTTTATAACTAATATTTTAGGTAAAGTGTTTAAAGAAAAATAGTTATTTCAAAGTGTTTTCCCGATATATTTTGGATAAGTGTTATAAATTATTTTAAAGTATTTGAACTCGGCAGATTTCCAGTGAAAATGAATAAATATTTGGAAGTGTTTCCGCGTAAGGAAAATGATTTGAAATTTGTTTTCAAAAGTTGTAAAGGTGAAAAGTGATTTGAAATTTGTTTTCAAATGGTTGAAGTGTGAAAAAATGTATCTTGTAAAGATATTTTTGGAAAATAAATAATCTGGGAAATTATCTGGAATCTGGTGATGTTGTGCATATCTATTAATAGTTAAATAACCGACATCAATATTTACCTTTAAATGGGTATTTGTTGTGATTTGCTTGAATTTAAATGCTACACTTATTTTAAAATAAGCGCTCTTATTCGGTTTAGCCGAGGGAGGACCTTTGGGTCATGAATCTCATTCCGAATAGTGATACATCGTAATGGATAACATTTAAAGACCGGTGTTGAAGACCGGATATTTTCGAAAACGGAAGGATTACCATCGAATGTCTTTACATCGGCTAATCTCCGATATAGAGATTTTATCACCCTTTGTGATGGGAATTCCGGACGTGATTAGTAAATATCCGGATTGCAAGGGCTTCTTTGGAAGTGCCTTCGGTTCCATTCGATTCCGGAACGGACTTGTATGGATTTGTGCCTGACTTACAAATTTGAGATGTAAAGCTGGTTTCTATCAAATACATTTCTATTGATGGCGGAGAATTTATTCTCTTAGCTTAACGCCCTTCTCTGAGACGTATGAGCTCAGAGGTTATGTAGTTGATGATTACTAGCGATACATTCCCAATTTCGTAATGTGGCATACGAAGTGCTGCCGATCATTTGTTGATCAAAGCGTAGCTTTTGTGAAAAGCGTAGCTTTGTGGATGAGACTTCGTCGGACCTCACAACCCGGTAATGGTCAAAACAGGAAAGATGCAGCAAGGTTATAGGGAGTAGCGCCCCTTAGGGTATGTGCATTTCCTTCTGGATAGAAGGGGTATCATGGTATGGAGCCCAGATACTTAACTTATGTGGATATCGCAAATATATATAACTTTGTGATTGTTGTTGATCGAGGATCCTCGGATAAAGGTTGTTTACAACCGGGAGATGGCATACTCGTGTCAGTAGTTACCTACTTTTGCAGAGGTAACCCGACCCTGTGTTGGCAGAGATCTGGTTAGGTTCTCGGAGCGTCCTTCCAGAGGCGTACCCATGTGGCAATGCGAAGTTTCTTGGCCTGACCATTTGTTGGAAATCCAAACTCCAACACGCACCCTGTAAGGTTTTAGTTGTAGAACATGTCATCTAATATGGTAGCTATAGTAGGCATACTATAAAGGTACCATTGCTGGCTAAGATTGATATTGTACTTTCAAAATGTTTTCCTGCACTTTGCACTTATAGTAATAATATCAAAGAAATTTTTCTGCGTATCAAGCATGTTTGACAATCATAAGGAGAAATCTCCTCCAATTCTGCGTTTGCATTATGTGTGTGGTAGGAAGCCTTATGGTAGTTACATTTTCTAAAAACATTGCAGATCTATTTTAAAACATTCCTTTGTTTGTTTTTTAAAGATAAACCGTTTTAAGTTCTCACACCAGTCCCATGACCGACCTGGAGTTTATTGTTCTCTTCCTAAACTCTGGGTGCCCACCAATTTCCACACGGGCAGTCTAGAGTCAGGTCATCAGGTCATTCTGGAATTCAGGAGATGCTGTGGAGATCAGGATCAAGCTGGATGGCATGGCGTATCAACTTGTATACAGTATTTCTTTTCCGCTGTTTGTTGTTGTAAACTCTGATAATGTAATGTAATAACAGATATGATTCTTCGTTTTAAAGATTATTCATTGATATATTATATGTTGTTCCGCTGCGATTGTGAGATTCTGATACTGTTCTATTTGCTTCTTCTTTCTTTCTTCTTCTACCTCCTCTTCTTTAACCCTAACAATTCGGTTTTCCGGCCTTCGATTGTTCGACAATTGATATAGTGGACGTATTAATGTCGATTTCAGAAGTCGAAAATTTCGAATTTTACGCGTTCAATCTTTTCTCTCGCTCCTTTAGCTCCTTCACCGATTTATGTTCTTACGCTCTCAGTAGTTTTTCGTTTTTATGCTCATGTTTCTAATCACAGTACTGTATTTGATGTGTCCTTATTCCACCACGGCATGGAGTGGGTAACGTGTTATCTAAATGTTAGAAGAATTTTGTTAACTACAATGCTTGGAATGCCACGAGAACCAGATATTCCACACGCCGCAGATAAATAAGAAGAATAATGTATTTAATATGGATCAAACTCTTGACCTTGCATGTCAAAAGTGACAAACATGACCAACCACGCTACTCGAAAAGGGCAAGTAAGCAATTATGATAATTAAATTTTAATTTATAATTAACTAAAAATAATATAACATTTAGCTAGTTACTTACTTAGGTATCCATAATGCATTAATATGAGGATAATTTTGGTATGATGCCTTCTCACAAGTCACAACTATGATGAGGGGTCAAAAAAAGTGGAACAATATAATTGGCTATCAACGTCATATTTTAATTTATGAATGAATGCAAGTAATAGAATTGTGAAAATGTTCTCATAAGCATTTTTTAATGTAATTAAATAAATATTTAATGCAAAAGGAAAGAACCGATACTAACATAACTAGATGGAATTAGCCATAAGAACAAACTTTAAAAAAAAATTAGGTTGAACGACACCAAGTTGTACTTTTAGACTGAAGGACAAACTTTGAAAGGACAATGTTAGTTAACTAGCATTATATTCAGTTTCTACACTATACAAAATGCTAGTTAACTAGTATTATATTCAGTATTATACCGTACAAAATGCTAGCTATATTTAACAGTGTCTTTTACCCAATTTTTAAAAATTTTTGTCATTCAGTCTGAAACTTATTGTCTTTCAACTTAAATTTATTTTAAAGTTTGTTATTGTGTCTATTTTACACGTATAACTAATTACATCTTCAGTATAATATTAGAATATAAATTCTAGTTTTCAACCCAGTTTAAAAAAAATTAAACAAAAAATCTAAAATTAAACTCAACAACAATTTGAAATCCCTGGCTAGTTTCGAGAAAACCGCAAACTAACCCTTAAAAGGCCTCTCTTATTAAACCATGTTTTTGTTTCCGATGCACGTATTACCAGAATTGTCAATTTCATACTTACCCGAATCCGACCCGTTATCAGGGGTAATTCCGAGCATTGTGTAAAATGCACGGACCAGATTCGACGAAAATATGGATCTGACAAATCAATGGCATACATACCTCTTCGCTTAGGTTTTCAGGCTTATAAATTCCAGTTGCCTCTCCACATAAAGTGACGCCCCTAAAGCGAAGGAAGAGAGGAGGAAAAATCCACGATGAGAGCAAAGGTTCGGTCTATATTTCAATTCTATCCTTATTTGTTTATTGCACTCGATGTGCTGGTAAAATTTGTGGCTTTAGTTTACTGGGGATCAAGTGATGAGGAAATACTGCAACAATATGATGTTTGCAATAACCTTTTCAATGATTCTATGTATTTAAGTCCCTGATGATCTCCATTTGGACTATTGCTTCTGCTGTCTTTTAATAATATCGAGCAAGAAGATTTCCTTTCTAACGTGTGGTTGGTTAACTTATTTCATACATTTAGAGTTCACAGTTTGAAAGTCTAGTGTAGTTTTAGTCGAAACGCTATGGAGAAACCCATACAGTGTATTCCTTTCTCGATTAATCTCTAGTCGTGCTAAATAGTGTACATTTTCCAAGCTCAAATAACCCATACAGAGCAAAATATAATTTACTTGTATATTGGTATTAAACAATATAATCCTACTGCTGAATATATTCTGTGCTCACCGAGCACAAGGATCATATTCTTTAATACCATTTTAAGTGATATAGTGCTTAGAGTTTAACTTGTGCTACAATGATTATTTAATCAATCAAGGGGTTATCAAATTCTGTTAATTTATTGTTAATCATTTAATATTTCAGCCAAGTTTCCTTAAATTATGCTATGTCTGTTAGTAAATAAAATGTGTAAGCGAGGTCCCATAACTGAGTGAAATAAAATGTGTAAGCGAGGTCCCATAACTAAGTGAAATAGATAGAGTACCACTAGTATGCTATGAAGCACATATTATGCTTTCTTAATTGAATCTCAGCATTCTCAATATTATGCCTCGAATAAGACTTGTACCTCCATGTTGTTTAGCATGAGATTTTGAGTCTTTGCTCGACTATGCTACTATCAAAGGCATCTTGAAAGTATATTATATTCCATGAATATGGTATGTATCTAGTGTGACATGTCTAACCGTAGATTCATCATTTTATTTACATTTACCAATTGAAGAGTTTGTTTACCCATAAGTCATTTTTCTTGTCAATCATATATTTATTATAATAATAATAACAACTATTATTATTTATAAGCTACTTTTAGCTAAAATAAAATGCGGAAATGGACAGATATTGTTATGTTAATTTCTTTTCATTTTTTTGCTTCTCAAAAATCTCCAAGTATCATATGCTTATTGTGAAGTTTATGGACATGATGAGGAAAATATTTGGTCCGTGTTTCTGATTACACCTGACTGATAGAAATTACCAACCTCTGATCCTATAAATGGTGCCGAATATAATGTTGCTTGTATTTTGAATATTCTGTAAAGTATTGTATATTCTGTATGTTGTGTTGATAGTACTTGTGTATTGTATATTGTTTTTTTGTTACTTGTGTTTTGTGTGTTGTGTCAAACATAACATGCCAAGCAATTGCGAATTCTAATGCTGTGATGAATGTTGAACGATGTTAATGCATGTCAGACTTTGGAGGTGTTTATGTACCTGTGAGAAGATAAGTTTATTATTCTGAGTATTGGGATCATTTCCATAACACATTTTGTTTCATAACACTGTTCAATTGATTCACAAGATTTCAGAAATTGTGTGAATTTAGAAAATTGCACTTTGTGGGAAGAACTATTCAGTTGATTTACAGAATTTCAAAAATTCTGTTGGTTTTTTAATGAATAGTATTTTGAGTGTAAGTTTCATTTTGTAGAAGAATTACTCTTTAAGCATCATAAATTTTGTTGTGCTCTCCATGGAGACTACGAGGAAATTATTTGGTCCGTGTTTCCGATTACATTTGACAGATACAACTTACCAGCCTCTGATCCTATAAATGGTGCTGAGTATAATGTTACTTGTAATTTGAGTGTTATACTGTTATGTCAAAATTAGCGTTGTATTGTACATTTTATTTATATCATTTGTATTTGTATGCTGTTTTGTTCCTTCATTTATTTTGTTTATTGTGTTCTTGCTTGTATTTTGTATATTATGTTTAACCTAATGTGATAAGCATTTTGCTTATTCTGATGCTATGATGAATGTTGAACATTATTAATGCATGTCAGACTTTGGAGGTACTTGTGTGCCTGTGAGAAGACAAGTTCATTATTCTGAGCAGGCTTATGCTTTTACTGAAAAGATTTATTCAATTGACTCGCAGTTTTTGAAATTCTGTGATTGTTTTGTTAGTCAATCAATGTTAGTCCAAGTTTCATCTTCTGAAAGAATTACTCTTTAAGCGTCATAAACTTTATTGTGAAGTCTATGGAGATGATGAGGGAAATAATTGGTCCGTGTTTCTGATTGCACTTGACTGATACAAATTACCAACCTCTGATCCGGTAAATGGTGCTGAATGTTATGTTTCTTGTATTTTGCTTGTAAATATGTTGTGCTTATGCTATTTGCTTTATGCATATTAACATGGTAACAATTTTATAATTGTTTTGGATATAACATGCGACCTTGATTTTTTTGATGTTGTATTATTCTCATATCTGTATTTTAATAGTATTATTATGTATGTGACTTTAATTAAAAGTTTTGATATTGTGGTACAGTGGAAGAAGAAGCGCATGAGGAGGCTTAAGAGGAAACGTCGAAAGATGAGACAGAGATCCAAGTAGAAAGTGGCTGTTGCTTTTGAGGTCTTGAGATATTCGTAATGTTTGTTTTTCCTTTATATCTGAAGCGTTTAGATTGATGTGTTGTTTTAATTAGCTTATGTAATGTACTTCTTGGTGATGTTGTGCTGTTGCTGTTAAGAACAGAGCTATGATGTTTTGTCGTTGTTATACAGGGCTATGTTTCGTCATCGGTTTCCTTGTTTAAATCTTTTCGTCCATTGTTGGTCCGTGTAAAATAAAACTGGTTAAATATCTGTTGATTGATCTGACTGAAACCAAGCCAGCAAGTATTGGAGGTATTTTCACTAAACCTTGGGGTTTCTTTGTGCATGAAATGATCGTAAGAGCATAATCAGACAATGATGTGTTCGGTTGATAAACTAGCTGTTATAGCTTGTTCGTTTTTCTGTGGTTGGTTTGCTGTGATTCTATGGTAAGTCAATTGAATAGGGGATTTGATTTTATAATGTTAGAAGAGTTTGTGCAATGGCTTTTGCTGATATAATATTTTGCTTGGAAATATAAAGTAGCGTAGACTTTGCTGTTATAATTAAGTTTTTAAATAAACGGTGGAGATTTTGTTATATTTTTATGTTTTTTTTAATAGAAATAAGTGGTTTGTAAGGTTACCTGGATTTAGCGTTCAGTGAAAATAAAGTGGAGCGAACAGGGTATCCATTATCGGTATAAATTGTAGGGCTAGTTCCATGAGCCTTGTTCTTTGCCTTACACCCCAAAGTAGAAATTGTTAAGTTTGTCGGCACTCAAAATCCGTGGTCTTTACTGTAAAATTCCTTTCTTATTCATCCGTAGTCCATTTAGCTCAAATTTACCTATAATCCATATGGTTTGGTATAATGTAATCCAAAAAATATCTACATTATTAATAGCCGGAAAAAAGGGCAATTTTCTGAACTTTCTAGAATGTTTTTTGCGCGTAAAGATTGGAATGCTCATATGGACGTGTATTTGGATCCTGACAACTTGCAGAACGAAGCTTGTTTGTGTAGATTATAACAAGAATGATCTTGTTTTAAAAATATTTACAGAGATAGAACTGTTTTGACCACGTTGGTGAATTTTGAAAATGCACTAACGGACGACTTTTGACAAAATTCCTGCAACTATAAATAACATCTACATGCTGCTATCTATCTCACATGATCAAGAAGTTGAACTAATAGACAATGCATAGATATCAAATTTCAAATCTAACAACTGCGAAGGTCATTTATGTCGACTCGAGTAAACGGTACATAGATACGAAGTCCGATACATAACTATTTAGTTCGATACATAGAATTTACATTCACTTAGAGTCGAATACACATCTTAATTTGATACGCAGCGTACATTAGATAATGAAAGTTTAGGTCGTTGAAGTACATTGTTTTTTGTTATTGTCTTGCGATCCACATTTGCTTTACATGTTTATTTTAGACGTTTGATTCTCATCCATAACATTTTTTATCTTTGTAGATTTGGGTCGTTCGGGTTGTCTTTTTGTAGGTAGAGGCAATATCTGTGGACCGTTGTATGGTCCCCAATATCTCTTATCACACACGGAATGAAACTCTGCTTGATATGAAGTTCTGTAATTTTGAACAGAGTGCCACTTTGATGCGAAATCATGATGTGTTTTATTAGCACCGTAATCATGTGCCAAACAAATCGCCATTACATGAGCACATGTTAATTTTTGCAGTAGTGGGATGTTGTACATGAGTAGATAGTATCATCAATTGTCACTTTAAATTCATCGCCAAAGCAATGAATCACTTGCCATTCCGTTCGACTAAATCGAACTAGTCTACAACGACGTGCTTCAGAAGCCTGATCTGCTATTTTAGCTTCCCATTTTGGAATCAAACGTGTTGTGATAGCATCTGTTGTTTCTCGTCATTTACGGAAATATTCAACTGATCGAAAGAAGGTTCGTGCAACCAACGCCTTTATAGGTAATGATCGAGCACCTTTCAGTACACCATTAAAACTTTCGGATGTATTGGTGGTCATAACATGAAAGCGTCTCCATCATCTTTGCATAGTGTCCAATTTTCTTCAAAATTCTCTAAACTTCTTTCAATCCATTCATGAGCCCGTGGATTTGTAGCTTTGATTTCTTCTGTGATTTTATTGTACTCAACTACTTCTAAAGCATAGACGGTTGAATAAAATAAACTTGTAAGTCGTTTCTTCCTAAAGCCCGCTGTTTGAAAATTAGCTTTAAGATGTCTTGCACAAAACTTATGTTTGTGTGGTTTTCGTCATTTGTTCTGTAAAACTTTCGAAATTCCTTTCATTCGATCCGATATGAAAGTAATACGACGATTGCAAACACTATGAATGAATTCACGCATGCAAGAAAAAATCAACCCCAACTATCATATGACTTGGATTCGACAATTGCATAAGCTAATGGAAACAGACAGTCATTTGCATCTATATCAGTAGCAACAAGCAATGTTCCTATGAATTTACCATACAAATGTGTCTCGTCAATACATATTACATAGCAATAGCCGACAATGTAGAAAACCTGTAATGCAAGGGCCAAATGCCCAAAACGCACGATCAAATACTCTAACTTCGTCGTGGGTTACATGTCCAACAGTCATCAGATTACTTCTCTTTATTTTATCCAAATATTGAGGCAAAGTCGCATACGATTCAACCCAGTTATCATAAATGCTTTCTATTGCTTTACTTAATGTTCGCCAAGCTTTCTTGTAACTAATTTTGATGAACAGTTGGTCGTCGACAAGCACTTGGACTGTACCTGCTGAGATATCCAAATCAGTCTTGATAAAAGACATAATTTTTGACACAACAAAATTAGAAGTGGCTTGCTTGTGGTTGGAATTAACTGTAGGATTGACAAGTTATGTTCAATAGGCAACTTTCTGATTTCCCACCATCCAGATTGTGATTTCTTTGAGACCATTCAATGTATTCTCCATGTACAATTAGTGTCAATATTACATATAGCAGTGTATATAGTATTATTCGACTTGATCGGATTGTATGAAACTCCATGTAGAATTGACCATTCGGTCAATTGGTGTAAAAGCTTTTCTTTACTTTGAAATACCATCCCAACAGCAAATCCATTTTGTATGCAAGCGGTTGAAAAATTTTCCCCAACAAATTGTAGATTAGCAATAACCGATCTTGCTATCATTTGTGTGGTACATAGATCATCATCCAACGGTACTTCCATTTGAGCTTGATCATCATCACCTTCAACATCAACTACGCTCCGAAAGTCATAATTCTAACGGTTCATTGTTCACCTGCATTTGTTCTACCCAACATGCATCATTATTAGTCCTCGTCGCAACACTCATACTATCAATTGGAGGATCATGACCGCTATTTCTATCTATATCAACATCCATATCAATGTTAATATTTCGAATCATGTGAGTGTTGTGATGGTCCAACACTATATTCTACAATGGTATCCTCAAGACTTCTAAATCTGTTAACAAAAGTATTTTAGTACGAAGCTAGATTAGGTAAGAAACATCGTCCAAATAAATTGCAACACATGCCTTTGACTCATATCATACATTTCTGACGGGGTAGGATATACCGGTTGTGACAAATGGATATTCTATTGTTCGACACAGACATTTTGTTGATGCATTTATTGTTGGAAGCTGATTGTGTAAGACGAAACTATTAGGCACTTGTAATTTAAAAAGGTACAAGCAAAATACGAATATTAACAATGATACCTTGGAAGCATCGTAAGTGGTGTGTAGTACCGAAAGTACTGTTCTGGAGTTGGTTGCGACAATATATAAGGCATGAAACCATAGTTTATGGGAAGAGGACCTTGACTCCCAGCATGTACATATGGATTACTATAAATAGGAGAACCTAAGTTTGCTGAATGATTATCAGTTTCCAACATATCTGTAAAATACCCTTTTACTATACTAACGATAGGAGATGGTACATGTTCTTGCATATTTTCTTTTGCAACGTTCCCAATATACAACTCAATTGATTTCGTAACCACAAAAAACATAACTTCAACATCATCATTATCTAAAAGTGTTATTGCTTTTGAAATCAAATTCGTAGGCTAGTTAACCACCAACTCAATATCAAATTTGATTGCGCTTATTTTTATTGCTTTGTACACAGATTCTTTCAACTCAAATAGTGTGCAACCTTTGCGCACTCTCCCTCGTTTACAAAAACCTCCGACATACTTTCCGTTTTTTTGTTTGTCGACGATCAGTTCACCATCGCAGTAGCAAAGTATGAGAATGAGATTACTAGTCATTCTATAAACGAATAGTTTTTGTTTGACCAACCAATTACTAGCCATTCATATTGAAATATTTCAATAGATGCAACAATGCTAGGGTTTTTATTTACTTACCAATTTCGATGAAGAGATATAGTGAAGACGTTTGTGTAGATCAGCAAGGATTCTATGGCAACAACCAACCAACAGATTATTGAAAGTAATTGAGTTTTGTTGTTTGAGGATGTGAGGTGGAAGAAAATGGGTTCTTCAGATCTAAAGACTAGGAGTTTGTTATGAGGAGGTGAATGTGTTAGCTGACTGGATATAAAGCAGTTTCTATATTGGTGACCTTTAAAAAGTCGCCATTGTGCAAATTTTCAAAATTCCCCTGAAGGCGAATTTTGAGAATTCGCCCAAAGTCGAATTTTCAAATGTCGCCGGTACTAAAACTGCTATAAAACAACAGGATATGACACAATATCATTTCGCACAACAACAAGATACGACACAATACAAAACATAGGATTGACACATGATAAAACGCAAGTTAACACAGACAACTAGCACCTGATACAACAGAACTACCAATATAGCAAAACATATAGTCAATCGCGTGGTAACCGGTAGCACCCTGCAAGCATTTCATCTCGAATTGCAATATTCATCCTCTTCAAGCGACTAACCTTAGCTTGCATCTCAAGGGCATATTGAACCCCCCTTTCCGTCAATGGATAATCGATCCATTCAAAAAAATTACAACTATGCACCCCTTGCCGCGTATGTGCATCTATATACGCTTTACAGCCGTAAAAGTAGCGTCCTACATTCCTCTGACTTTTGGAAACAACAACGTTACATTCAACTCCACAATAGCAAAGTATAGAACGACCCATCATGCTAGAACTTGATCCATCAGGGTTTTAATGAGAAAGTACAGTCATCAACCTAGCATGCAATGACTGTTGAACCGGTTGAGGATTCTCGAGTACCACATTTGTCTGCGTAGCACAAACAAGTTCAGTCTCTACTTCTTCATTTGTCTCTGTAGCATCCACTCTTGGTGGGTCTTCCACTTAGGTCTTCGGAACAAATTCTACCTCATCGTCGACACCCTTGTTCCGTTCATAATTATAACTACTCAGATTTTTTGCCATCTGGTACTGAGATAATTAACTAATTTTAATAATTGAAATATTTATTAGTCGAGTAAATAATTTTTCTAATATTTGAAATATCTGAATCTAAAAATTTTGAAAACTATAATAAATTAAAACGTGAATTTCTGAACATGATAAAATAGATACATATGTATATTTATTTCACCATTTCAAACTTTGAAAAAATGTCTATATACATATGTATTGGTATGCATGTGTATATCTAAATGTATATGTAAATGGGAAAAAATGTAAGTATGTATATGATGACAAAATATATGTAAGTATATATATATATATATATATATATATATATATATATGCTTATAAGAATAGTGTATGTGAAATTATATATAGATATATACATGGAAAAGCTTCATTATGACAAACTCCTTACTTATGATGAAATATATATATGTGTGTGTGTGTGCGCGCGCGCGCGCGCGTGTGTATGTATGTGTGTATATATGTATAAGTAAATGTATATATGGTGAGGATATGTATGCAAGTATAATATATCTGTATATATGTATGTATGTATTATACAAGAAGCATCATGATGGAAAGATCTCAAGTCAAGCACACCAAAACATTAAATCAAGCACATAAAACATAAAATCAAATCAAGCACATACAAAATATCAATTCAACCCATGAAATCAAATTAGCCATAATACCTCATCAGCCACCAAAGGGAAGAAAATGCAAAAAATAAATGTGTGAAACCTGTACATGTGCACAACCCACTCTAGTGTTGCACTATACGCTTCCATTCTGTGTGTGTGTGTTTGTGTGTGTATAGAGCTTTATTTTTTAATACTTATCTAAAATAAAATAAAATAAATAAAGTGCTGCTATTGAATTAAAAAGGAAGATAGATCGAGTGTTTAAGAGCTCGGAGAAGGGTTACAACAGTATGCTCATTTGGTTGTAGATACTGAGTAGAAACACTTTATCTTGTTACTGACCATTGTATCACACACACACATATGCTGATTTGGGTAAGTCTTGAGCTATGTTAATATCTGGCATGTGTACATAGGTTTAGTCAAGAATAAATTTAACTTGTACATCAAGAAAAACTGTACATCTCCTCCCAAACTACTGTCATGTATTTATTTTTGTTTAAATAGTAAACCTCTAGCTTCAAAAATCAATTGCTCATCTTCCAATCAGTTTTAACCTGTGATTCCAAAACCAAAGTTATTTGTTTTTTTAATACAGATCGTTTTAAAATTTATTTCAGTAAATTTTATCAAGAAGGAGAGAGGGAACGACATTTAACAGTGAAAGGATCATACATGGCTGAGATTTGACTATCGTAATTAAATTTATGGATTATACAGATGCGTTTGTCATCGAAAAACTAGATTTTAAGATGTGGTTTGAATTTTTTTCATGTTGCAGGGAGGAAGAATTTAGTAGATGAATGGAGTTGGGTTTTTCGTCGAATTCCGGCGAGGTGATTGGTTTCGAGGCAAGGCGGTTGGCGTGAAGGATGCTGGATTGATGGGTAACCAGGGAAAAATGGCAAGGTAATTTTTAGACGCATGGTTGGGCGAGGTGACTTCAAAGTAGGGTTTTAGGGTGTTGATTGTTGGGTCTCGGGCTTGAGGCGATGGTGAGGGAAAGAGGGAAGTAGAGACGTGTGCATGGGGGAAAAACGATAGAAGGGACAATGACGACGCCGAGGATGCGTTCTGGTGATGGATGGTGGACGGGGATGGCGAGGTGATTTTGGAGGCTTAGTTGTTTCCAGATTTTGAGTCGAGGTTCGAATTTTGAACTGGACATCTCCGTGGGTCTTTAGTGGTGGAACGTGGGGCGTAGGTCGTGGGTGAGTTGAGAAGGAGGTCGGCGACAAGGATGATGATCGGAGCTGGCGTGTACATGCACACGTTCGGGCACATGCACGTGAAATCAAAGAAAGAGGGAAGGAAGAAAATATGGAAGAAGAGGAAGAACGTGTTGGGCGATTTTAGTTGGATGGGCAAAGATGATTTGGGTCGAGTGAATGAGAGGATCTAATTTGGATAAATTGTTTTGGAAATAAGCTGCTTTTTGTTCATGGATGTGGGCTGGAAATTTTGTACGGGCCAAGTTGAACAAGCATGGAATGGATGGTTGGTTGAAAGAAAATTTAATAAAAACTTTGTATTTAAAAAACCTATAAAGTGGGAAACAAAACTTCTTATTCGTTTTAAATCTAAACGACGAACAGATTTTTGCGTCTTAATCCTATCGCCAAGTATTTCCACTTAAACTTATATGCCGAGATGTTCAACAAATGTGAAAATTTTATAATATTTGAAGTGAACGAATAAGAAATATTTTTAATTGATTAATTATCTGTAATTAATCGATTAATTATTGAATGAACTGTTAATTTTAAATAATTTTTTTTGTTTTCTTTAATTAACAAACAATCTTGATTTTAAAAGTATAACTCGTCTAAGTTAATTGAAACCAACCAAATTTTGAATTGTTTAATATTAATTAAAAATCGTCGAGGATCCATGTTTTGACTGAAATTTTCCTTGGATATTGATTCCAATTATCTATTGTCTGTGCCATTAAGTAGCCAAACAAATTAAAGTAATTAGAATAAAACGTTGACGCGTTTTATTGAAATTAAATCGACTCATACTGATCACTATTCCAATTTTATAAAATGAAACGATTACAAGAAAATTAATTTCAATGGACCGGTCATGATAAAGTAAACATATGGAATGAATTTACATATGTGAATGTTAACTCCATGATTTTGAAATTGTTATTTTAACGACTTGGCCTTTAAAAATTTATTATCTGGATTCGATGAGACTGGAAATTGGATATCTGCATCGTCCACAAAAAAATTCGATCAAATAACCACTACGAACCTTTACGGGTTTGATTGTAGAGTCCAGTATGCTGAAATTTAATTAATGTAATAATTTTCAGCTATGTTAATAAGTATTTTTATTTAGGCACCACTATAATATCACAGAATTTTCTTTAAGATGTTTTGGCTATCGCGAGAGAAAAACCCATCGTGTTTATGTGTGACACGGTCTAACGAGGTACCTTTGTTTTTCGAAGGATTTTGATAACTTAAGTAATCCAAATTAAGTGTTTTACTCACGCTGGTTTTCTAGACTGACTCGAGTGTTACTTTATTTTAATGCTCGGGTCAGACCGAGTATTACAGATTTAGGTTAAAGTGCTTTGGAGCTCAGGAGATGAGCTGGATGGCAAAGACGTATTACGTGTACTTGATTGTGTTCCGTCGTGTATTATTGGCTGTATGGTCATCCCTGGTGAGGACAAGTTATAATAATTGTCCTGTTAATGGACTGACTGTTGTGCTATGATGATTATACATGTTTGTTAATAGTTACAGATTCTTTTGTATAAAAATATGTTATTATATATTATATTTTATTCCGCTGCGATTGTGAGGTTTTCTATTGTTGTTTTCTGTTTCTTCTTCTATCTCTTTCTTCTTAACCCCTAACGATCTAGTGTTTTCGGTACCCGATTGCTCGGCATCTTATACAATGAACGTATTAGTGTTGTTTTACGAGGGTCGAAAATATCTCGATCGTTACATTAATCATCATATATTTTGATCATTGTTTCATCATTGATCTCCCAACCATCCATTTTCACCTAAAAGAAAAGTTGAATAAAATACCAAAACTGAACAAACTTACAGCTATGGTTTGGATAGATTTACTTTCCAATTTGAAGAAAATTGAATAAGCATGTAGTATACATCTACAAATGTAAGTATAGAGCAAAAAATTGGACAAAATACCAACCTTATTGAATTATGTGAATGATTTTGCACAAATTTGAATTTTGGGTTTGTCTTTGACGCAAAAAAGAATGAAAAAAGGAAGAAGGGGCTAAATGGTTTTAATACAACAGGTTTGTGTCGGTGAATTTTCAAAATTCACCAATAAATACCTGCTGCTGCAGAAACCAGAGCAGCGACACCTACAACAACTACATCATATCACCAAACAACACCAAATACACCGGTAAACACAACACATTATCAAATGATGCGAAATCACATTAGTACACAATCCAACATCATATTACAAAACACAACTACACAAATTCAAACAACATTAACAAGTACATTATATATCACATTACACATCACCCCTAGCTACTCGCATCAAACAACATTAACATTACCAATTTAGTCGCGAAGCTCGTGAAATTCTACTGGGATTCTTTTTTTTCGATGCGTTACCAGTGGTCTCGAACTGCTACTCCTTGCTCGACACGTAGTAGAGGCTGAAGATAATGTGGCTATTGGTTGAGATGGGCCATGGAAAATTTCTTATTGTACCGATGCAGCTTGTGACGAGGTGCCTTGTGATGATGAACCGACACCTCCTTTAGGACGATGTTGTGTGCACACAAGCGCTCGAGGTGGAGATGGAGTTCTGAGCCTATCAAGTTTATTCCTGCATAACACAACATCTAGAATTCTTTGAATGTTAGTGCACATCCTCTTACCCTCCTCGTCAGTTTGTCGTTTGCGAAAATTTTCTGCTTCTTCCCATGCTCTGCGTATATCAGCAGCCTGTATAGTTGAATGAAAATTAGCATCATACACAATTATCGTAACTTATTGAAATACTACTTACAACATCAACTTACCACATTCCTCTCAAGTGGTGCTCTAGGAATGTACGGACTTCTATACACTGCCTCTACTGGCGCCTGAAGAATATATCGTCGTGTTATGTTCCAGTACACCTTTTGTATTGCTCTAGCGTAATGGTGGGCTGCCCCTCAATCTGCGTAGGTGTATGGCACTCATTCCACAACTGAATGTACGTTCCATATTCCTCTTCGTTGTACGTAGAAGTGCATTGTGGCGCATCATCTGGTATATGCTGCATCATACCGAACCGTCTCATAACCCTGTCAGGTAAGTGAAACACGGTATGGGTATAATATATGAGAGGTACTCTCACAGTCCACAAGTATCTAGCAGTTGTACACATGACCGGAAGTTATGCCAGCACTTCCTATGTGTACAGTGTCCATGTCACCTTGTCATCCTCTGACACATCTAACTCATTGTGGTAGAACTTAACACCCCGTCTTGGAGTTCGGCGCGTTTTTTGGTCATATCCATCTATTATACAATGTTAACAATTGAATATTGCATATGGAAATTTTACTGTTTAACTAAATTAAAAGGACAAAAAATATACCGACACTCAAGTGGCATCGACTGATCAATAACAACATTTGTTACTAACAATCATTCGATTAGAAGATAAGTCCATGAGAAAAGCTGCATTTAAAAGAAAATATTACAACAAAAAATGAGACAACTCATGTAAAACAGTAAACTATTGAAATTTGTTTCAAACCTGTACTAGTGTTAGACATCCACTAATAGATTTATTCTCCAAAAGGGAAAGCCTAGATAACTCCATATATATATAAGATAACACAGTACTGCCCCAAGAAAACATACCACACTCCCCAAAATCAGCAAGATACGGTAGCCATTTCAGATCTACCCGAGTCTTTGTATGATCGCACATCAATCGGGAAATAAAAATGTTCAAAATAATAGCACGTGCTCGCTGCTGAATCTAAACCTCTATAGCATCAGCTGCAATATCGTACGATAATGGACGTCGATACCACATGATTTCCACGAACTCAATAGCCCTTGTTTGTTTGGGGGGTTGGTCAAGACCAAGTAAATCACGACACAATTACATATAATCATATGCCGCTCCTCCATAAGCCACTGGATTTCTTTCAATAGGCAAACCAGCAACACTGCTACATCTCCTAGTGTAATTTTCATCTCACCAATAGGGAAATGAAAGGTGGAGGTCTCTGGTCGCCATCTGTCTGCCAAAGCAGTGATAAGATAGTGGTCAAGCTGAATGTAACTTAACTCGTTATGTGTAAAAATTTCAGCTCTCTCAATCTCAGCCAATACTGCTGGATGGTTTGAAGTCACTTTCTTCAATAACGTGTAGTGATCTATAGTGATATCTGGATTGTCATGCTAATCAAATTACATAATTAAAAAGTAGGTATTATACCAAGTGACACAACATTAATTTTTTTTAAAACCACCTGCATCTATATGTCGTTAGAAGCACAATGCTGGGCTTGAAGAAATAATACCCTACTATTAACCGGTCCGGGCTCCATCTCAACATACTCTACAAAATACAAATATTAAAAATCGATTCATTTCAATAAAAATAGGTAGATTATCGAACAATTATTAAGAAGACCAAACTATCTTATTGCAACAAAGAAGTTCAATACTGGATTGCAACAATGCCTATAAAGAGGTTTCCAAGCACATATTACCTAATATCCATAACACCAAAATCAACCAAACAATGCTACATTACAATAAGGGCAATTTACGCATCTACATTTACAATCACGCTTATTTCTTGAATCATATCCTTACACAAATGCCCTAATTTTCAATGCCCTAAAATTGAAATGACAAATTATGGGTTTGAATTCGTACATATTTCTTGTTCAATGCTCGACGTGCTTTCCATTGAATTTTTTTTGGAAGAATTTGATTAAAAATTGAAGAAATGAAAGAGTTGGAAGGTATGAGGAAAGTTGGAGAAAATGGGTTCTGCTGTTTGTTTGAAGAAATGAAGGCGGGGGAAAATGGGTTGCTGTCTCATGGGTTTTTGTTAGTAGGTTTTTTGTTTTAGTGACTTTTGAAAAGTCGCATGTTAGTGCATTTTGAAAATTCGTCCAAAGGCGAATTTTCAAAATGCACCAACGTCTACGTGCCAAAATGGGTCTATTTTTGTAATTATTTTTCAAATAGGGTCATTCTTGTTATACTCTGCACAAACAAGTTTACCTCTGCAAATTTTCCTTTTTTTAATGGTCATCTTCATTCTCAGCATCAATAAATCATTACAGTTCTTCCTTTATTTCGGATTTAAGTAGAACTTACATTATATCTTTATTTTTTTTAATATTTTTAGCTTACTTTGTGGAAGAAAACAAACTATTTAATATGTAAAAATTAAAGTAGTCAAAAAGAAAAATTGTTTTTTAAAATTGATTTTTACAACCAAATGTTTTCTTATACATAATAGCTATTTAAATAAATATTACAATTAGAAATCAAGTTTATATATTTGTTTGTATTTGTCCATTTACGTGTTTTCAAATATAGGTATAATATCTTTAAATCACTAATTATATGATTTTCATCATCAACGATTTATCAAATTGAAAATACGCAGAGCATCATGTGTAATTTGATTATTTTAAAATAAATATTTTTTCCTTTCAAAGTCATTTTATATAGTTAACGTGCTTACATGCTAATAGAAACATTGAACAGCTCCATTAGTAAACAATTTCCAATTTAATTGGATTTTATTTTAATAAACGATGAAAAACTTCAAAACTCCATTTTTCCTTGAAAGTTGGGGTGTTGTTGCAGTGAGAAACCACACTAGAAGGAGGCCATTATTACTTCAACTCTTGCTTTGCTTGCTTGTTATTTTTGCTACTTTGATCCCTTTTTCAACTATGATAATTATGAAGCCAACTAGATCTAGTATGAAGAAAGGAAGCTCCACTATATCCAGTTAAAGAGGAAGAAGACCCCAATCAACCAAGTTGATGATGTTGTTAATAACAATTGCTTTGTATCTATATGAAACTAATTTTCGATAGTTTATTGTGGCTTACATGAAGAGTGCCCAACAAAAACTGGATGAACCAAGGGTTATGAAATATACCGAAAATATTTCTACCATGAAGATCCTTTTGGCTCACACCGAAGAACCGAGAGGTTTAGAAATGAACATCGAAAAAAGTCATGATTTAGGAGAAAGTAAAGGAATTCAATTATCGAAAATCTTTTGTTTTTACTGTAGGATCGTGCAATATGCCATCGAAGGGGATATCTAAAATTTTCGTAGATAAACAGATAAAATAAAATATGAAAACGTAAATGCAAAGAGTAATAAACACATAGATATACCTAGCTTCGATCACTAACCTATTAGTACCTACTGATGCCCCTAAGATTATTGCTAGAATTAAATATTCAAAACTTACAGTACCTGTAAATTTGCAATCCTTTCTAAACTAAATATACTAATCATATGTCTACTAACCATAACCCGAATTTATCCTCAAGGTGAGAATTCTCGAAGTGTAGCTCAATCCTAGATAAATCTAGAATTAAAAATTCTAAAAAAAAGGGCAAAATAAACTATCTTAAAATAATTAACTATCTCTTAAATGTAAAGTATAAAATATGATGTGTTTTACTATAAATTTTCACTCCTTTTAGAGATTCATGTGATTACTATTCATTTTCGGATCTAAGCAAAAATCGTTTCTTGAAATTCACTTTCTCCAAAATTTCTTCATTGATGAAATTTAAATCCAAGTACACACTACTTCCTAAATAAACCACTTCCTTAACCTAAGTGAAGGAGTTTGCCATCGAGATGTCAAAGAGCACCACTTGGGCCATGCCTGGAAATGAGCATCGTGCCCATAGATGAAGCCGTGCTTGAATCTAAACGTGATGCTTGGGATAGATGAGAGTGCCACTTGAAAAGTAAAGCAGCCGTCGATGAGTGGCTTAGTTCTGAGTCTGCGTTATTGTGAGATATCATTTTTCCGACATTAGTCAGAGCTCACTTATTGTTGGCTTGGTGATGAGTTTAGTTTAGAGGCTATGATTTCAGATCTGAGATCAAGTGGTGATCGAAGCTGATGCCGTGCGTTGCCTTGCTTCTAGAACCGGATCTTGATTCTATGATTATGGAAACACGGTAACTCTGATTTGTTTGTGTCCAGAGAATGCAACTTATCTTGATAACTTGGAATTTGGTGCATGAGGGCTTTGATTTGTGGTGTTGAGTCCTATCTGAGTGCATCTGCAGTTGTTTGCAAGATTGTGTGAAGGTGTTGGTGGGTCACTGTCTAGAATGTTGAGATGACCGTGATTTGTTGTAGCTATGTTAGGTTCCTGTAACACTCCGTAATTTTTCAACGATTAATCTAAAAGAAATTAATTAATAATTAGTAATGTCGTAAAATAGAATTTTTACAAACGTTACAATTTGGCTATGAAATTGGAGCATTGGATTCATGGTGATTTTTTGACCAATTTTCATATATAAAGTTTTTCGATCAGAATTTAAAAAAAAGTTATTAACATTTAGAGTTTTGTAATTGAAAATATTTTTATATGCAAGTATGGTAATAAAAATAAATTAAACATTGATTAATAATGTTAATGGAAGCTTAGTCGTTAAGAAATGTTAACATCAAAAATCAAATCTCAGAAGATATGTAACGTGCGAAACAATCGAACACAATCGGTCAAAGAAGGAATAAAAATGAACAAATCACGGCAACATAATTATTGCTTAAACAAACCACAGGTCGACTGGTAGCGGTTGACCCTAGACAAGGGGCGGTCGACCCATGTATTGTAAAAATCTACAGTAAATTATGACCAGATTTAATAAATATTTTATTAACGCATAGGATTGATTCTATAAGGTAAATTGTGAATCCTAGACTCAAATCTAAATTAATTCAATCCTTTCTCCATGATAGAAATCTATTTAGAAATCAATTTGCTTGACCATTGTATTCCACTTCCAATAACATATATATATATATATATATATATATGGTTACAAGAGTTAAGGTATGCTACAAATTAGCCAACTGATTTGCTAAAAAAAGGTAACTAAATAAATACTTTCCAAATAAAGATATCGTCAAATCAACTGATTTTCTAAAACAAACGTAATTAAATAAATATTTCTCAAATAAAGATATCATCAAATCAGAGAATAAATGCAGGAAATATTCTAACGCCTAGAATATATGTAAAATATATTCTATCACACCCCCTCAGTCGAAGCGGGAGGTTCTCGTATGCTTAGGCTATCCCTGAAATCATTAAATAATACGCGCGGATGCTCTTTTGTAAAAATATCAGCAATTTGGTAACGGGATGGTACATGAAGCACACGCACTTCGCCACGAGCTAGTTTCTCACGGACGAAATTAAATGAATATCCATCTCAATGTGTTTAGTGCGTTGATGCTGAACAGGATTGCCGGATAAGTATATAGCACTCACATTATCACAATAAACTAGAGTAGCCTTTTGAATAGGACAATGCAACTTTAGAAGCAAATTTCTGATCCAGCACGAATCAGAAACAACATTAGCAACACCCCTGTACTCCGCCTCAGCACTACTACGGGAAAGAGTAGTTTGCCGTTTCGAAGACCAAGAAATCAAATTATCTCCCAGGAATACACAATAAGCAGATGTATAACGATGGGTGTCAGGACAACCACCCCAATCTACATCTGTATATGAGATAATACGATTAATATTGGATTTGTACAAGTGGAGACCAAAAGAAAGGGTGCCCTAGAGATAGCGTATGATACGCTTAAGAGCTTACATATGCTCATTAGTCGGGGCATGCATATGAAGGCAGATCTGTTGCACGACATATGAAATGTCTGGTCGAGTGAATGTAAAATACTAAAGAGCACCTACAAGACTACGATACTTAGTCGGATCATCACAAGGAGTGTCTGCGGTGGCATTTAGTTTGAACTTAGTGTCAACGGGAGTAGGACATGAACTGCAATTAGACATTCTGGCACGTTCAATAATTTTTGCAGCATACTGTGTCTGAGATTAGAAAAGTCCATGAGAATGACGAGTGACAACAATACCCAAAAAGAAATTCAAAGTACCTAGATCTTTCATAGCAAATTCAGAATCTAAGAGAGTCATAATATACTTACAAAGACGATCAGAAGAAGCTGTAAGTATAATGTCATCCTCATATAACAGAATATAAGCAATATTAGAACCATTCTTGTAGATGAGTAAAGAGTGATCTGACGTACTATGAGAGAACTGGTAGCAACAAAATCAGCAAATTTTTGGTACCAAGCTCGAGGAGCCTGTTTTAATCCATACAAAGATTTCCTCGAAAGGCAAACATGATTCGGATAATTTTTGTTATGAAAACTCATGGGTTGATGCATATAAACTGCTTCATTGAGATGACCATGCAAGAAAGCATTCTTGACATCCATTTGATGAATGGGCCAAGATCTAGAAAGAGCAATGCTGAGAACCCCTCTAATGGTGACCTGTTTAATCACGGGGCTAAACGTTTCATCACAATCAATGCTCTGTAGCTGTGTATTTCCATCGCCTACAAGACGAGCTTTATAACGCTCAAAAGAGCCGTCAGATTTATATTTATGACGAAAAATCCACATAAACCGAATAACATTAACATTAGGCGGCCTAGGCACTAATTCCCAAGTCTTATTGTCAATTAAAGCATTAAATTCATCCAACATTGCACTTTTCCAATTATGGTCACTAAGCGCACTAATAGGATTTTTCGGAACAGGAGAAATATCTGTAGTGGTGGTAGTGTGGTAATTAGAAGAGTATTTGGGGTTGAGTTTAAAAATGCCATTTGATGCATGAGTGGTCATGCGGGTTGAAATGGGGTTGGGAGGCATTGGGGTGGTGTGAGGAATGGTCAAAGTGGGGGAGGTCATAGACGGGGTTGGACAGTGGGAAAGTGAGGATGGGTCAGAGGAGGAAATAGAGGACCAAGTGTGGGCAGCAGTGGGAGGTGTGGAATCTGGGCCTGTGTGAGACTGTGGCCTAGATTAAGGAAGAGAGGATGAGTCGTTGAGCCGCGTTGTTGGGTCAAGCTGCATATTTTATGGTGTGGTATTTTGAGATAAATGATGTATTAATTGATGATTAATATTGTCACTCAAAAAATCATAATTCGAAGGTTTTGTTTTGTGGAGTTTGAAAAATGAAAATTCTGTTTCAACAAAACAAACATGACGACAAATTATGGTTTTTCCACTAGACATGTCATAGCATTTAGAGCCACGATGATTAGGAGCCGGACCTAAATAAGCACAAGGTGTCGACCTTTCTTGTAATTTATGAATAGTAGAAGAGGAGAATAATGGAAAACATAAGCAACCGAAAACACGCAAACCTGAATAATCCGGATCACTTTGATAGAGGATTTGAGTGGGAGATTGGTAATTCAATACTTTGGAAGGAAGGATATTGAGAAGATATGTAGCCGTGGAGAGAGCAAGATGCCAAAAGGAGAGTGACATAGATGGATGAGCAAGAATAGTCCGGATGATATTATTTATGTATTTTATGTGCCTTTCGGCCTTCCCGTTTTGAGGAGATGTATAACGACATGAGAGACAGAAAAGCATGTCATGTTGCTCAAAAAAAATCCTTAAAAGTGCCACTAATGTATTCCGCACCATTGTCACACTGAAAAGTCTTAATATTACGTTCAAATTGTATCTTGACTAAAGCATGAAACGCTAAGAAAAGTTGTTTGACCTGAATTTTTTTGCAATAGGAAAGGTCCAACAAAAATTTGCTATAGTCATCAAGAAAAAGAGCACAATAACAATGGTCGGAAGTACTAACAATAGGAGAAGTCCAAAGATCAATATGAATAATATCAAACGGAAGAAAAGTATATGACATTGAATCATAAAAAGATAGCTTAGAATGTTTTCCAAGAGGACAAGAAGAATAAAAAGTTTTACAAGCCTTATTACAATCAACAAACTTTTTACTACAAAAAGACTTAAGAATAGCATCGCCAGGATGACCAAAACGATTGTGCCAAATATTCAAAGGCAAAGCAGTAAAAGCAGAATGATTGTTAGAAGAAATGGCTTGAGAGTTGGAGAAAAGTGGATATAAGCCCTCAGTGCTATCACATCTCATTAGTCTATTCCCCGTTTGTGAATCATTAATAGAGAAACCAAAAGGGTCAGAAGAGATAGAAACCATATTATCTGTGGTAAATTTACGAACAGAGACCAGATTTTTAATGAGTCTGGAAGCATGTAACACATTGTTTAGGGTAAATGGTGGATAAGGTGGAGGCAATGTAGTGCAACCTTGAGCAATAATTGGAATTAAATGACCACTACCAACAACAATGTTATGATACTTATTGCTTGAATTGAAATAAGAAGAGAGAATACCTGCATCCGCCGTCGTGTGAGATGTAGCACCAGTATCCATGTAGTAGTTCCCATCTGATTGAGAGAACGAAAGAGCATGCATAGCGGCCTCAATGTCGGTGGGCATGTAGCTAGGAGCAAGAGGAGCAATTGCATTGAAAGCTTGAGGTCTGGACCCAAGTAAGCCTGACCCAGAAGAGGAGGGACGTTGGGACGCTGGATTGGGCCTTGGCTGCCATGCGGGAAATGAGCAACGAGAAATAGTCCATCCTCCCTAACCAGGCTGCTGCCACTGTGGCGATAGGGTCTGCTGGCGCAGCTGCCACTGGTGCTACTGATATGGCGGCTGATTAGGACTGGACCCATTAGTACTTTGGTAAACCTTTTTCTTTCCATTATTTTTCAAATTGTTCCTCCCTTTATTATTGTTGTTACGCTTGTTGCTTGTAGGTGAATCAGTGGCAACCATGACAACACCACTGGACCAACTTCCAGAACCACCAGTTTCACGAGCTTGACGAGCCTTGATAGTAGGCTCAACCATTTTTAACCTTGAACGATAACTCTCAAAGGATGGCAAAGGCTCTTGATTTTGTATATAGTCCACCGTACCACTATATGCTTCTGGTAAGGACCCGGTGAGACGTAAAACCAAACGACCATTTATTACCGGAGTATCAACATCATCTAACCTATCCGCCAGAGATTGTAGATAATTACAATAATTGTCGGTCGAGTTGAAAGCCTCAAAAGCAGCATTTGTAAAGTCCTCCTCGAGATGGGTAGCCCGAGAGGCTTTGTTGTCCTGAAAAAGAGCTTCAAGACGGTTCCATGCTCCCTCTGCCGTGTCATTACGTTTGAGGATAGCGAGAAGAAGATAAGAAGAAATGGTGCTGTAAATCCATTGCAAGAAATTGCCGAACCAGCCGACTTAGCCTGGACATAGGCAGCCATAGCCTTCTCCTCCGTTGGTGGAACCAAGTGATCGTAAAGATCATGAACCCTAGCAAGATAGAGTAGCCCAAGAATGATACATGACTTCCTCATTGTCTAATGTTATGGAAATAAGAGATTTAACATTAGTGATGGTGAGTGCGGGATGAAACTTAGACGAGTCTGCTATGGAAAAGAATTAAAGATAGAAGAAGAAGAACGGAGAAGAAGATAGGTGAGGCTAGGGTAAGGAGAATAGCTCTGATACCATGATAGAAATCTATTTAGAAATCAATTTGCTTGACCATTGTATTCCACTTTCAATAATATATATATATATATATATATATATATATATATATAGTTACAAGAGTTAAGATAGGCTACAAATTAGCCAACTGATTTGCTAAAACAAAGGTAACAAAATAAATACTTCCCAAATAAGATATCGTCAAATCAACTGATTTGCTAAAACTAAGGTAACTAAATAAATATTTCTCAAATAAAGATATCATCAAATCAGAGAATAAATGCAGGAAATATTCTAACATCTAGAATATATGTAAAATATATTCTATCACTCCAAATCTATAATTCAAATAGGTGTATACCCACTTATAATTTGGATTTAAAGTAGGAATAAGTCAAATAATAAGGGAATGGATCTAGATCTAAAGAATTGGTAAACTAAAGCAAGGTGAGTGAGAAATTACAATATTGGATTTATATCATTGTAGATCTATTTTATATGTGCCAAGTTATAAATCACAATTTGAAATTTTAATTTTATATGCATAAGGAATTTACAAATCATGAATGAGATATTTAATTGTATACGCATAATAATCATGGAAAATATGCGTATATGTTATGGAAAACCCTAAACTTGATAAATATTTTATACATTGGATTTGGAAAGTTAGGATGTAACTAGTCCCTAAATTTATAAATAACCTGTTAATGAAATTGTAATGGGATTCCATATTTGGTTAGTTTATTTATATTGTTGAATATAAATTAGAACTGATTA
Source organism: Allium cepa (assembly GCA_030765085.1). Taxonomy (NCBI): domain Eukaryota; kingdom Viridiplantae; phylum Streptophyta; class Magnoliopsida; order Asparagales; family Amaryllidaceae; genus Allium; species Allium cepa. Next base: position 572,422,688 of record CM060929.1, read on the forward strand.
TAAATTAAACTGGGATTATACAATATTTTAATACATTGGAATGAATTGTGTAATAATGTGAATTACTATAAATTGTCTAAAAATACAAATAAAAGTGTATTGGTTGAAATAACAGGGAATGTAGACAAAAATGAAGGAATGTACAATATAAGAGAATCACTATATTTTTTACTATCTATTCCAATAGAAAAGATAAGAAATAACTCCAGGTTGTTTCACACATAACTCTTTTAAAAATTTTATAGAAAATTATAGCGTTAACAATTTTATTTAGGGAAAGAAGTAATTCCAATGTATTAAGATATAAAAAAACCTTAAGTATGATTAAAGTAACGCAAGTAGGAATAATAAAAACAATTGAAAAGGAGAAAGCTAAAGTATGTAATTTAAAATGCTGTAGAAAATAAATGAGAAACAAAAAAAGATACAATTAAATGAATAGGGAAGTAATAAGTCTACATAGGCAATTACAAAGAGATACTAGTTAAAAAGGAAACAAGAGATTTCGTCAATAATGTTAAAAGAAAGGGAAATAACAAATGACATTTAAGTCAATAAATTGGAAATGAATAAAAAATGGTAGTAACAAGAATAAATCAAAAGTAAGTTATGTAAGATTTATTGAACACCAATGATTGAAAAGGTTTAAGAATATTATTAACAGTTGAACATCAGAGGCATAATAATTAAGCAAGTATGAACGAATGCATACATACACAGAGAGATATATACGTAGCCTCAAGTATGCGCTTATGACAGGTGTGAATTATTGATGTTAATAAATAAATTAAATGGATAAGAATGACACAGTCATTAGAATGAGTTGGAATGCGAGATCTGTAGTGTGACACAATAGAAGCCTACCCACTATAAGGGCTACAAGCAGTTGTGTATACATTATACTGATGTGAGACATATCTAACTATAGGACCCATAAAGAGTATATGCATGCATATTGATAAAGGAATACCTCAAATGGAAAAGTGAGTCTCCTTCAATAAAAGGGGGTATTGCCTAGATTTCAATAGGCAGTCTAAATCGGATAATGAGAGAAAAATGATGTTATGTCAGTATGTGTTGGTACCAAATTAAGGAATATAGGCTTCACGTAGGTCAAGAACATTATCGATCCTTAGCGGTCAATGAGAAAGACAAAGGTTATACTAACGGGTTACACTCCTTATTAGTGTACGGTGCATGTTAGGTTATGTATCACCACACGTTTATTTGCTAGTTTGTTTGCTCAGAGGCAAGGCTAGCTAACCCTTTTAGTGAAGTCTTTCAAATGCACAGGGTAGTCCGTGGAGCCGAGTCCACAACCAGTAACGCCGAGTCCACCATACTTATAGTCCGTAGGGCAGAGTCTACAAAACACGAAGCAGACAAGTCGAAAATTCCCAAAATGCAAGTTAGAGTACAGTTAAATTATTGAAAATTCGTTAATAGGCACTGTGGGGTATGCACGGCGATGAGAACGTGATACGGAGAGGGTGATGGATCATGACGGGATGCTGATTTAGGGATATTAACGGGGATGATATCTTAGTCCAATGGAGGATTGCGATGCTTATATATTTGTATATTTGTACATGGCTATAGTCTATAATGGATAGATGTGACGTATTATGCGTGTACATGTAGTTGAGACGACTAATTAAGATAAAAGACATAACATGTGATAGAAGAAAATCAACGTAAACTAGTATTATGTATAAAGTGTATAACTTACTATAACAAGAACATTGTTCTGATCCCCCTACTCATTACAACCTAAATGATAGCTTGAACATATAGATTTCTTGGCATACTCGACACTAACAAGGACACTAGACATTTGAAATATCAAACTTGGTCAGTGGCTATGTGACTTATTATATTTTATTATTCCGTTGTGAGTTACATCGTTAGTGCTTTGTGTGCATTCACTTATTTTATATACAGGGTACCAAACTAATGATTCGTACTTTGGTTGACTTGGGTTTTCGATTTAGCGAAAATTTGGACCTACTGGGGTATGAGGTGTTACATTTGTATCGGAGCCAAATTAGTCGATCTTGAATAATTAGGAAATATTGAGTGAGATTATTTGGATTTTTACTATAAATATAGATATATTACACGCTAACTCCTAAAAATTCCAACTATAGAGTAGCTGTATACAGAAGGTATCTGAAGCTAAGTAGTAGTGATTCCTTTGTCGAGCCTCGATAGCACAATGGTTGTAGATTCTCATGTGATTGCCGATTGATGATGTACAGTAGGTTCAGATAAGGGAAAAGTAAGAATCTATGTATTATAGATATCTAAAAGCAATTGGTTTTCCAAAGAAAGGTGTGAAGTAGTCACTCCAAGTTAGTAATCAGACTTTTAATATTTGGAAGAAGATAAGTCAGCATGTTGAAGAAAAAGACTCAAGAGAAATGAAAAATAGAAATCCACTATAAGTCCAACCCAATAGAAAATGTTTTAAAAATTGAGAAAAGTATATAATTAATATATTCGAAAAAGTTAGCAAATGTAATCAACTCGATTATAAGGGGTTAGTATCGGGTCAACTGTAATCTACTCAAACCAAGGAGTAGATTACAGTTGATATATTATGGTTAATGATATTATTATTAAACCAAGGAGTTTGTTATTAGACTAACCTAGTTAAATGTGGACGATACTGAAGTTTTGATCAAAATCAAATTCCATAATTCCCAAAGTGATATAGTTTTGACGAAGAGAATTGAACCAAGGAATTTTTGTTTGGTCGCCTAATAACATGTTAAAATAATTTTCGCAAGTGGAAATTTTTTGAAGAATCAACTCGAGTTCATTAACTTTGGATTTTAAAAGGTTCTTTTATTTATTAGCTTAGAATACTGACTAGTAGCATTCTCTTTATTTTTAAAATCATTTCTCTTTAATACCGTATTTTAGATTTTGAGACCTTTTATTTGGTCTTAATTTCAAGTGTCTCGATTTCAAAAGATTGGCGTTTTTCACATGCAAGATCTTTAGAATCCATGGTTTTTCCAATTTCCTTTTCCAATTCGTAATGTATACAAATAATCGAAGCTTTCTATTTTTCAAAATCATGTTTTCGTTCTGTGTGGTTTTGAAATTTTCTTTGATGTTATTTAATTCTTTTTCAAAATTTGCACATTTGTCGCATTCAAGATTTTTGACCTTTTTAGGCTTTTCAATTTCCTTTTCTAGTTTCTTTAGAGTCCTCTCATTTTTCAACAAATTTTCTTGTTCAAAATTTTTACATTTGGCATGTTTGGAATTTTCAAGCATCTTAAATTTCCCTAATTCTTTTTATGAAATACTGTTTCTGCAAATCAGCTCGGTTTTATTTTCATTTAAAATCAAATTTTATTTTTTAAGCTTTTCAAAATTTTCATTGAAGCAAACAAAATCTTTTTCGATATTTAAACATTTTCGCAGTCAAAAATTTGAGTTTTCTTAATGTGTTCAAGCTTCGTTTCCAGTTCATTATTTTTATGATGTAATTCAAACATTTCAGATTTCAATTTGTTAATTTTCAGTTTAAGGCTATCCATAGTTTCGATTAATTCATGACACATGAGAAGTAAATTTTTAGATGATAAATAACTGATCTCATCGTCCATTGAATCATCTTTTTCGCTGCCTTTGCTATCATCGTCTGAATTATCTTTTGTGAATCCCATCAAATAAGGTTCTGCACCAATATCAGCTTTGAAAAGTTCTTTGTTATGGTTGACTTTTTCACCATATTTTGCTTTGAATGTGTTCTAGATGTCCCATGCAATTGATCAATGAGAGATATGGATAAATTCATATTTATCGAGTGTAGAAATAAGAATATTCGCAATGTTTGCTTTAAGCGAAAAATTATTCTTAACCTACCTTATCCCGAACATTTTCAATGATGTCCTATATGAAAATTAGTAGACTTTAAATAAAATTTCAATTGAGTTTTCCAATATGAAAAACCTATTCCATTAAAAATGGATGGACAAAAAATAGACCGACTCTCGCTAAACTATAACCAGGGTGAGGCATGATACCATATTTATAACAATCTCACTTTGAAACCCTTTGTTAGGATCGTATAATATATCCTAGAGGGTATTTAATATTGTATTTTCACAAATAAACAGATAAATTAAAATGCGAAAATATAAATGCAAAAAAGTAAAAAACACAAGATATAACCAGCTTCCACCATTAACACATTATTGCTTATTACTGCCCCCAAGATTACTATCAGATTAATATTCGGCACTTACGACATTTGTAACTTGTAATCCTTGCCAAGCTGAATATATTAATCATATATCTAGCCTTATCTCGACTTTATCCCCAAGTCGAGAATTTAGGAATTACAAACTATAACTTAATACTAGATAAATCTTGAGTTCTAAATTCAAGAAAATACAATAACAAAACAAAAATAAACTATCTGCACTACAAATTGTTATTTATTAAATGCAAATTATAAAATATGAAGGGTTTTATTTGAAAATTTCCATTCCCTTTAGAGCATCATTTCGAAGATTGAATCGTGAGTTGAACCGTGTTGGTGCAAGATCAAAGGTTACGTGGTTCAACGGGTCGGACTGTGAGAACCACGTTGATCGTTAATTTCTACTTTTTCGATTTAACTATAAAATTATTCAATTAATATTAAAATTTAACCATCATACTTAATATATTGACCTTTAAAATAATAATTTTTAAACATTTCATAATAAATATTAATTAGAATAATTCTATAACAATTTTTTTAGAGCAAAACTATAGGTTACTTTATTTTTTAAGATAAAAGAGAGTCATATAAACAATAATTCATAAAATGTACATTAATAATATATTATGTCATTTAAAATTGATAAGCTAATTCAATAATATAGTAACTAAGGTTATAAAATTATATGTTAAATTGATTATGTGAAAAAAGAAGAACAAAGCGATAGTATTTCTTCAAATTTGAAGAACCGTGTGGTTCGCAGAGGTCGGTATAGAGTTTTTTTTTGGATTTTCATGTTAAACTCTAGGTTCGTGCATGCGTAGAATTGTTTCATTTTCAAAGTCGCGGCGCTCTAAGATCGAAGGTTAACCGTTGTCGAACCGAGGTAGTTGTTCCCTTGAATCGCTGGTTTAGAGATTCATGTGAAACTTATTCATTTTCAGATCTATATAGAAATTATTCTCAGAATTCACTTTCTCCAGAAATTTCTCCAGTGATGAAACTTCAATCCAAGTATACATCGCTGCCTAGGTAAACCACTTCCTCAAACTATAGGTAAAGAAGTTCCCTATTATTGTCGACATGCCAAAGAGCACAGCCTGAAAAATAAATACGCGACCATACCTGGAGATGAGTGTCGTGCCTGGAGATGAAGCCATGCCTGAATTTGAATGCGATGCTTGAGTTATGAGAGCGTCACCTAGAAATTAAAGTTTTCGTCGAATGAGTGACTCAATTCTGAGTTTGCATTATTGTGTTATATTATTTGGTCGATATTAGCAAAAGCTCAGTTATTGTTGGCTTGGTGACGTGTTTAACTTGGCGGTGATGATTTCAGATCTGAGATTAAGTGGCGATCGAAGTTGACATCGTGTGTTGCCTTCGGCCTAGAGGTAGATCTTGATTCTTCGATTCTATACGCAATGACTCTTGTTTGTTTGCGTCAAGAGGATGCAATTTTGATAACTTAGAGTTGATAGAGTTAGAGTTATGCCTTATGGGCAATTATGTAATTTGTTACATATATCTAACTTGTTGACCAATCTTGTTCGAAATAAAGGTAATTTCTTTCTATTATATACCTGATATAATGTGGTTATATTAATTAACCAATTTACTTAAAATGTATATTTAAAAGAAAATCCATAAATGGTGTGTTTTGTAACGGTGTTTACATAGTGTCGTAACCGTGAGTAATATATCACAATGAAATACCATTTTAAATGTTCCTAGTCAAGATGCATCGAGACCGGATACCGATGTATCTGTTGAGACTAGAGTACATAATGCTCACCAAATGTTGGACAATGTATTAGCCATGACTATTGGGGCACCAAAGGGTTACATAATGACAGTTATTGAATGACTATGGAATGGCTCACTTGATAGTTTTCTATTGGTTAATATAGCTAAGATCAAGCAGAGAATATCAATATGTCTAATTTACGCAGTTCTCTCGACTTGAGAATACTGTTGTTCTTCATTGTGGAAGTTCCTCTTTGATTATAGTTAAATCGCAGCACAACGTCCATCGAACGACTATAGTTGGATCGAGTGGAAGTATTGGAAGTAAAACATTACTCAAGAGAGGATTCATCTCCTCAGTTATATGAGGTTAGTATCACGGTCAATTGAAGTCAACTCAAAGTCAAAGTATCTGACCAGAGCATTTTGGTTAATAACAATTGTTATTATTGAACCAAAGACATTGTGTTTGGACTACAAAGTAGAATGTGGATGATAATGGAATTTTGACCATTACCAAATTCTATAAATCCAAAGTGATATAATTTTAATGAAGAGAATTAGTGTAAATAATTATCACTATTAGGTAACGCTTATAATAAGTAAAATTGGATTTTATCAAAAGATGTGTAAGCGATAAATTCGACCAAAATGTCACACCACCTGCTAAATGACGCATGCACGTTAATATTCGAATAGTTCGATATTAATCACTGACTGAGTTTACACCTATGAGTCGTACAACCATAATGATTAATTTTCTGAAAAACCATATGATTTAACTAATTTATAAAATATTGTAAATTAGTTAAATTAATTGATATTTGAGAAATATTAATTATGATTTATTTGATGTTTGGAAGTTTTTTTAATTATTTTAATGCATTTATAAAAGTTATATTTGTGTGCATTAGTATACAATATTGATGTAATTTAAAGATAATTGCCTGAAATGATTTATGAAAATTTTGTGCCATTTGATGACATGATTTATGGAAATTTTATGTCCTTTGATGACTTTATTCGTGGAAATTTTATGTCATTTGATGACACACGTGTAAACAAAGGATTGTAGAGAGAGAAACAATGAAGGAAATTAATTAGGGAAGTTTTAATTAAAGAATGAGAGAAGTTTAATTATTGCAAATAAAATATATTCTCTAATTCATTATGTATTTACAATTTCTAAAATTCTTTCAACTCCATATGAAAACACACAAAAAAAGTGGTTCATCTATCTCTTGCAAGGATATGATAGAGATTTTGAAGATCTGAGAAGATATCATCATTCAAGGTGTGACTTCTAGGCAACATCCTAAGAGGAGTCCATTTTCAAGATCTGCTTCAAGACTTTAGGTAATAAGGTATGTTTTTCTTTAATAGATAATGATATTTGATGTAATGTTTCTTGAAAAAGAAATACAATTATCTTTATTTGTATGTACATATCACTGCCTCAATCAGTTTGAAAATTGTTTGTTGAATGAATCAATTGGTATTTTATTTAATAAATCAAAACTAATATTTGTATATGTTTAAATATAATGTTTTGTTTTGAAAACATGTTCTAAACATTTAATTTAAAGTATAATTTTTAGATCAAAAGTTTTGTATGTTTAATTTATCAATTGGGTTCTTATCTTTTAAAATTAAAATTATATATGTTTAGATACAATGTCTTATTATTGATCTATACTGTAAATATTCAATTCAAACTATAATCCTTTAGATCTAAAATTTTGTATGTATATATTGTTTTGATTGGATTTTACTTTAACAAATTAAGCTAAAATTGGTTTATGAATATTACAACATTTCATTGAAATGTTTTAAATCATATAAAACAAAATGTAATTTTAGGTTTGAAAGTTTACACGTATGTTTCTTGTGTTTGTATTGTTTTGGAAATTAAAAAAAGGAATATGTTTGGGTAATAAATCTAAATTTTAAATTGATTACTATGATCTCTAATTTGTATTAATTAGAGATATTTTATTAAATATTACATACATACAATTAATGTTTTTACAATAAACCTACTTTTAAATTGATTGATATAATTCTCTAATTTTTATTAAGTAGAAGGACTTGATTTAATCTTGTATACACACAATTTAGTTTATATGTTTTGCATATATAAAATTTATTACATGTATTACATATTGTCAAAATATGATTAGATTTCTTTTCAAAAGGAGGAAACAATTTAAATGAAGCAATACATACATTTATTTTCGACTGTTTATATCCTTATATTATGATGTCTGTAATTTGTCATTTATATGCTGCATTAATTAAGTTTACGAAATGAGAAATTGATTCAACATCGTTGTTACCCTTTATTTGTTTCTCATTTTTTCCTTTCTGTGATTAGCTATCCATTTAATTTTGTTTATATGTCTATACCTTGCTATCAATTGATAGCACCTATCATATGTCACACTTACAGAATTAACACTATAATATATATACATATATATATATATATATATATATATATATTTGTTTATACTTACCTTCATGCCATATACATGTTTCTAATTAAGGACATTTGTATGATCTATCAATTTAATTAAAGAGAGAGAAATGAAAGTTTCTCTCTCCATATAAATAACGTGCCCTCTTATTAACTGAATAAGTTAAGAGAAGGAAATAACAAGTTTCCTTCCCTAAATAAATTTATGCCCCGTCATTAATTGAATAAGTTAAGAGGAAGGAAATGAAAAGTTTCCTTCTCAAAATAAATTTAATAAGCTGCTGTTACGCACAAATATATACATAAGAGTATATTTGATATACTCTAATTTACATATACATTAAATTAAAGTAAAACTTTATTTATAAAATTAAATAAAATATTGATTTTATTTAAAAGAAACTTAGGAAATTTCTAAATATATTTAGACTTTATAGATCCATTAAAAATCCAAAATGACTAATTTTTTTGAAATTCACCTATATCTTCTGCTGTGGGCTGGCCCAATTCCTTCAATGGTATCAGAGCCCAATAGCCTATGCGGTCTTAATTAGTCATGTTAGGGCTAAGTAATTAAGCTTGCACATTTAGTACGGTGTCTAGAAAGGTGATGTCTAGGATTGAAATTGGGTAATGAAGTACCTTGTCCTACCTGGTTACCTGCTTGGCCTGAAAAGTGAAGTGAGCCCAAAAGTTGATCTTGACAGAAAAGGCCCAATTTGAATTGGGCCTTGGGCTAGTTTTGAAAATTAAGGCTAGATTTTAAATTTGAAAGTTAAATTTAAAATAAAAACATGTTTATATAAAAGGTTGTAATATAACATAAACTTTCAAAATGTTTGAAAAGTTAATGAAATTTCAAAATGTTTGAAACTATTTAAATATTAATTTCAAAATTTAAAATTTATTATTAAGAGTAATCAAATAAATAAATTAAATGAGTTAATTAATTAATACTTATGTGTATGTATTATATATGTTGGTATATGTTATGTTATTTAAAAGTGTTTAAGATAACAAAAGTATACATGTATGTATGTAAGATAAATTTTGAAATTAATATACTTTCATTAAAATTGTTTAATTAAATAAATTAATTAAAGGTTAATTAATTAGATTAAAACAAACATATATAAGATATATATGTTATGGTATAAATGTTATAGTAGATATGTCCAATATAAAAGTTGTATTGGAATAGTAATATAAAATTAATTAAAGAGTTAATTAATTAAATAAGATCTAACTGATGAAATATTGTACTAATAATATCATATAAGCAATATGAAATATAAAGTTTATATAACAACAAAACTTATATGATATGAATGTATAAACCAACGGTGGAATATTAATGAAACCCAAATAGACTTGAGGAATAAATACATACGTAAGTGTACGTGTACCTTGATTTCTGATATGTCTGGCACTTGAATCACGAAGGTATTTCATAAGAAATACATTATTTCATAAGTCAATGTCACTCAATATAATATATTGAAGAATATGAATCTTTAATATATTATTGTCCTATACCATATATATATTAATAAATTACTTCCATACTCCTTAGTTGTTGAGAAAACTCAAGCTAGAGATGTTATGTATAGTATTATTAATATATTGAATAGATGAGGTAAGATAACTATATGTATTTGTTGAGCAAACTAAAGGTACATATACTATACTTAGGCCGTCACGATATGATAGGTATGATGAATAATCTCTTTCGATTTGTTGAGTAATCTCAAGGTGGAAATGAGATTAGGACAAGGAAACATATGTTAGTAGTTGTATGTGATGCGACCGATAAGGAGTTATCCATCGTTTGTGGGGCTATGATTTGTTGAGCAAACTCAAGGTCAGAATACCAAGACAAACGAGTCCAAATACCCAATAAAAAGTCCAGAGACTTCTATGTTTCATCTTAGGGTTTGGAAATACATAAAAAACTAGTGGGAGCCTTATTATAAAAATGAAATGGTGGCATTTAACCTTTTTAATATTGTAAGAACTTATGCTAAATAATGTTATAATTATCTATAACGATAAAATTTGTGCATTTACAAATGAACTGAATTGAAAATTGACAAATGGAAATATAATATAATACTCACTATTAAATGCCTATTGCATGTTAGTGTATTCAATACCCATGCAAATGCCTAATTCGTAAAATGATCACTCGTCTGTTTATTTGTTTTAGGACATGTATTGAATTTTATTAGTTTTGAACTCTAAAAGCAATACAAGACTATGGATATTTGATCCATATACAACCGCATATAAATGTTATATGGTGAACGATCAAAGTTTGTAATGTACAATATTTTGATGAAATTAGTTCAACCGAAAAACCAAATAAACCTTTGTGCGAGATTGAGTATTCAATCTGATTGATTACAAAAGGATCATATCATGTTAAATGTAACACTTGACCAAAACTACAATATAAATCTAAGAACTCAATCACTGAAATGTTAGTTTGATCAGTTTACATAGAGCGGAACATATCTAACGTCCTTAAAAGCTAAGCATAATTGAATGTGCTTTTGTAAAGAGTACGTTATGATATTGTAGTAAGGGTTTTCTTTTGAATGATTTGACCATTTAGAAAGGAAACTGAATGTATAAGATTAAATATGATTTAAGGTATAATTGGGACGAAGAGAGTGAATAATCAGGTAAGAAACATGAAAATGAGAATCGTAATAATATTCGTTGATACTTAACATTAGAATAAGAAATGTGGTTTCTATTCCGAAATGTAATGTCATATAGAAAATTATTTTCTATGAGATTTATTTCTTTAGGTTTAGGATAATTGATCAAAGAATTTTCCACTATGTTAGCGCCAAAATTGGTCACTAACACCCAAATTCCAATGAAAGCACCAAAAAACAGTCATAGATCACATATAGAATGTACGTAGAGAGTAGTAGTACGGAGAACATTAAAAACGAAAATGGAAGCAGTAAAGAACAAGATATTTTATATTGGTTTGGCTAACTCCGGCATGCGTCCACTCCAGAAATTTCCTTTTTATCGCTGTAATAATCGATTACAGTTACAAAATGGTAGAGTAGCCTTAGTCTTAGAAAATGGAAAGCAAGAGAGCCAAAAAGAAGATTCCCCTTATCTGGAGGTCCGCATGTTGTATTTATAGGCAAATCCAGGTAGTTGGGCCTCCTGGACGATTCAGGGCCCATTAAATCCACGGCCGATCTAGAACCTATAGCCTCGACCAACTTGCTGCTCAGATGCTTCCGACCCAGGAAATCCACCAAGGCAACTCAAAGTAAATCCCCTTTGGACTCGAAGTAACCCGAAGACTTGATGCGGCCGAACCATGCAATGACGCTGACTCATGTTATCATGTAGCCGACCCAAAGTCGGGAGCCGAACGACACGAAGTGACTAAACTATAATGTAGCCGAACCAGCTACATTTCCTACCAACCCACATCTTGGGAGCCAAACGACTCGAATCAACCATGCCACGCGCCACTACCGACCCTCAACTTGACCGAGCCACGTTGTTACCTTATCCACGACCGAGCCACCTCAGCGAGCCATAGTGTCGAAGCTCTTTGTTGAGCCACCCTGACCGAACCACAACGCCGAGCGACAAATAAGGCCGAACCATGATCCAATTAGGCCGAACCACCTTCCATGATGAGCCACCAACACGGCCGAGCCACCCATGCCGAGCCACCTTGCCGAGCCGCTTATGCCGAGCCGCCTAGAAGACTTGAAGAAATCATCCATACGGCTCGAAGAAAATCCAGGGCGACTTGCGATTCATCGAAACCCACATTTCAAGTATCCAATAACCTTCATCCATCGACTATGCCGAATCTCGGGTGTAAATCTATGATTAGTATCCATGCTTGATTGTCCATCCATCAAGTCGACTAAATCCATCGTAAACCAGCCTCGATGAATAAACAATCGATTTGGTTGAATCCGTCTATCTACGGCATTGCCAAAAGGCGGGTTAACACTTTTCCTCCAAAATGTGCCTTGCGGTTGGAAGGTGTGTTCGGTATAGCCTCAAATCCGATATTCGAAGTCTATATGTTATCTATAGCCATACCATCCAATTCACATTCCAATCCATTTTATCCAAGTACCACTGCTGTATCCTTATCCAAATCTACGACTGCTTCGAGTCGATATTCGATTCCGGGACCGCTTCGAATCCATGCCCAAATCCTTAGCTGTTCATAACCAATATCCAAATCCGGTAACCTCTATGGGTTCTTGCCAAGCGCGACTTGAACCTAACGACCTAGTCAAGTAATGCCATGGTGTTCCTGCTTCAGTGTCCCTAAACATTGAGTAATGCCATGGCTTAATTCATAAGCTGAATCCTAGTCTCTCCGGACCGTTATCGAACATAGTCTATACCCGACGACCTGAAATAGTAACTGAGAGGTAATATAGGGGCCTAAGCCCTAGGCCGAATCCTGGTCTCTCCAGACCCTTGATGAGCATAGTCCATATCGAAAACCTTCTAGCCAAAAACCAGACACAAAGTCAATCAAAATTTAATCCGAAATCCAGATTCAAACCAGAAAACCAAAAATCCATACCAGAAATCCAAACCACAAGTCATACGTCCAAACCAAAATCCAGATCACAAAAACAAATAAAAAATAGGAGTTCAATCCAAACTCCAAAACCAAACCAGAAAAAGCTAATGTCCGAGTGCAAAAGGAAAAAAAATTCACAAACCGGAGCGCCTCGAAAAACCATCATAACAGAGCATGCTAAGGGTTATCTCCGACCCCGTATATGAGTAATTGATTTAATCGTTTTACCGGAGTTTGTTACTTATTCTAAACCATCACGATTAGTTGATGACCAATCAGCCACCATTCCTGGGCCTCGTGCCTTCGTCATTCAAGGTAGGCGGTGGCTGCTCCTGTTCAATCGCCGCATTCTGAGTTCCGACATATTGCTGCAACCGACCATTGCTTACATGTTCCTTGATCATATCCTTCATATGTCGGCAGTTGTTAGTATCATGCCCGTCCATATCATGAAAGAGACAGTGCCTTTCCGATGCCCTTTCGCGTTCTGAGGGATCCCTTCTTGCCGGCCTTGAATAAGGAAGGCGATCCCGAGTATCCAAGAATATCTGATTCAATGTTGCATTCAGTCCTGTGTAATGGAGAATTTTGGTTCTACCATGTGCTTCCTCTTCCCTTTATCCTTGTCTTTATTTAAAGGCCCGCAAATCCGTACCCCTTTTGAGCTGGCAAAATTCCACAACAATTCAGCCCAAAGTGGAACAAATGTACGAGTCTTCGGGTTTAAAGAAGAAAGAGGTAGAAGAAGAAGATAGAAGAAGAAAATAGAATAATAACAGAATCTCGCATATCGCAGCGGAACAAATATAATAGATAAATGGATATCTCTAAAACAAAGAATTATATCAGTTATTACATTACATCACATTACATTATCAGAGTGTTACAACAACCAAACAGCGGAAAAGAATGTAACATATACTGTGATACGCTTCGTCATCCAGCTTGCTCCTGATCTCCACAGCATCACTTTTCTGACTTCGCTCCAGAATAATGATAACCTGACTCTAGGCTGCCCGTGTCGAAAATTATGGCACGCAGAGTTTTGGAAGGGAACAATAAACTCCAGGTCAGTCGTGGGATTGGTGTGAGATCTTAAAAATAGTTATTTTCATAAAGAAAATAAAAAGGAATCCGCTATGCTTTCGGAAAATGAAACTACCATAAGGCCTCCCGCCACACACATAATGCAAACGCAGAATCAAAGGAGATTTATCCTTATGATAGTTAAACATGCTTAATATGCAAATTCTTTTTAATATTATCATTATTGCATAGTGCAGAAACATTTCGAAAGTATAATATTAATCTTAGCCAGCATAATGCCTACTATAGCTACCACATTCAATAGCAGGTTACCGCCACATTCCATGGCAGGTTATACAACTAAAACCGTACAGGGCGCGTATTGTTTCTTTGGATTTCCAACAAATGGTCAGGCTAAGGAACTTCCTACTGCCACATGGGTACGCCTCTGGAGGGACGTCCCGAGAACTTAACCAGCTCTCTGCCAATACAGGGCCGGGTTACCTCTGTAACTAGGTAACTACTACACAAATATGCCATCCTCCGGTCATTTGCGATCTTTATCCGAGGATCCTCAACCACAAAGCAACAACCACAAAGAGTAATAGATTTGCAGCAACCACATAAGTTAAATATCTGGGCTCCATACCATGATACCACCCATTTCCAGAAGGAAATGACATACCCTAAAGGGCGCGACCCTCATAACCGTGCCGCATCTTTCCTGTTTCGACCATTTTCGGGGTGTGAGGTCCGACGAAGTCTCATCCACAAATCTGCACTTTTCACAAAGTCATGCTTTGATCAATAAATGATCAGCAGCACTTTGTAACAACCCTAGATTTTTTTGCATATAATTTAAATTTGACTTTATTTTATTTTGAAATTATTTTAAAATTGTTTTATTTCAAACGTTTCATTTTAAATATAAATTTTGATTATTATATGAATTATAATTTTAAACTGGTATAAATTGGATATTTTCCTGAAAAATGGATTTGTGGTCAAAACTGGTCAAACTTTGACTTTTGAATTTTAAATTTAAATATTTTAAATCTTGAATTTTATCTTCTATTATGAAAATAGATTTAATATCATGAATATTGCTTTTTATTTCGTTGAAATTGAATTTAAATTGTGAAAGTTATACCCTTTACAATATTGTGTGTATATAGGGTTATTTAACAATATTCTTTGTTTTAATTTATATAAATGATATTTTTACTTGATTATATTATTCTAATTAGTATAATTTTGTTATATTATGTATATTTTGACTTTTAAATATTTTTAAAGTGATGTTTGAATTTTTCCAAAGCTTATTGAATTTATTTCCAAATTTTAAAGCCTCGTTTCCATTTTTCTGCTATTTTCTTTATCTAAATTATATTTAAATTAAAATTTATATACTTATTTGTGAATGAATTTTTATTTTTATGTTATTATCTTTGTTATAAATATTTTTACAAGTCCATATAAATTTTTCAAAGTTCATTCTGTTCATTTACCATTTTTCTAGACCAGTTTGCAATTTTGTGCTATTTTCTTATTTTAACCTTATATAATTAATAATATTTATATATATTTTATATTTTTTATATTTTAGAATTTGCGACTAAAATTATTATTATTTTTAGTAATATAAACTTATATAAATAAATTAAAGATAATTTGAAAAGGTTTTGACTTTTGACTTTTCTATGTCTCTTTTATCTTCCACCTTTTCACATTTAACCTAACTTTTCATTTATTTTGGCTATAACTATCTACATATTCAGCCGACCAATTCTCCCTACCATTTTTCACGTGAATAAACTTCTCATCTCTGAAAAAATTTCGGTCTTCATCATCTCCAAGAGTTTGGTAAATTCTTTTACTTCTTTTCCCTTGTTTTCTATTTGTTTATGCTGATTTTTTCTTGCCTTCTCTTCTACTTCAGGTTCGGCCCCACCACTCCAGCCACCATGGCCGCCTCCTCCACCACTTGAACCACCCACCACCTCCTCTCTAGCCCCAAGCCATTGGCCATGCCCAATATTTGATCAAACTCCACCTAAATCTACACAAACTTCACCTATATGCACCATAGCAAACACCTATGCCTTCATCACCTTCAACATTCCTTTGGCCGCCACCAACTCCACCTCCACCACACACGAACGACCTGAAACCCTCTGCCACACCATCATCCAGCCCAATACAGAGATGGCCGTGCCTGGTCTTGCTTGGGCCGAGCCAATGTTGCCTTGAATTTATGATATTTTGCCTTGTAGTTGTAATCCTTGCACATATCTCTCTACCATACTTTGCTCCATCATTTTCCCATGCTAGGCCGACCTTTAGGAACCCAAAATAGATCCAAACCATGCCTTTATCCATGCCATTTCAGATCTGGAGCTGAAGCATAGGTGGTAGAAAGCAAGTGCAAACACTTTGGATTTGTTTATGCATCCAATTCTATCATTGTTTAATGGTATTTTGTGTTGAAACTTATGCGTTATTATACTTGTTTTGTTTGAACATATTCAAGGGAATTGATACTTTGGCTCTTCCACTCATCTCTGTGCCGTGTCATCATGCTTGTTTGGATCTCATTCGTGCATTCGTTGTTGTGTCTCCAGCTCAAACTTGTGAGTTGACAATATGTACATATATAACTAGTAAATTGACCCCTTTTGAATCTGTAAAATACAATATCATGTTACACCTGCTATATTATGATTATGTGATGTTCACCCATGTTTAAACATCTGTTATATCATATGTTACTATTATATTATGTTGTTCTGTTATTTTTATCAGTTTATCACAATGCAAGTTCCCTTTAGATTAGAATCACTATGGGTTGAATGATACATACCCGAATGGACTTTAGAATAGGGGAAAATCATTATGGGCTGAAATGATCGGCCTGAGTGATTTTCAATTTATTTCATTTACTTGGGACTGCGGGTTTGAAATGATAAAACCCGGATTTTCTTTGTAAATTACGGGTTGAAATGATATATTACCCGTATCACTTTACCTAGGCTGAAAAATTATATACAGACCCGTAGTTAAAATATGTTTTCTAATTTTTTTTTTAAAATATTTAAAAAATGTAAATATTACTATATTTTGATTTAAACTTAATTAAAAAGAATTTTTGTAAAGTGTTATTGATTTTCTGGAAATTTATAAGTTAAATAAATTATGGAAAAGTTAGAAAATTTGAATGTAAGTTATTTTGGAAATTTTGATTTAATTATAATTGGAAATTAATTTGAATATGAAATTATGATAAATTTATGATAATTTGAATTAAAATGAATTTAACTTGATTTTATATTATATTTATGATTTTTGAATAAAGTTAAAATGATTTGAAATGAAGTTTTGAAAAGATACGATATTTTGATATATTAAAATGATTTGAAATGAAGTTTTGAAAAGATACGATATTTTGATATATTAAAATGATTTGGAATGAAGTTTTGAAAAGATATGATATTTTGATATATTAAAATGATTGGAAATGAAGTTTTGTAAAGATATGGTATTTTTGATATATTAAAATGATTTGAAATGTGGTTTTCAAAAAGATATGATATTTTGATATATTAAAATGATTTGAAATGTAGTTTTAGAAAGATATGATATTTTGATATATTAACATGATTGGAAATGAAGTTTTGTAAAGATATGATATTTTGATATATTAAAATGACTGGAAATGAAGTTTTGTAAAGATATGATATTTTTGATATATTAAAATTGTAACGACCCAGAAATTCTGTCATTCGAAATTCGTATATTTAATTGATTTTAAATATTAGCGAGTAAAATTTGTAAGTCGAATAAATTTTTATTTTCTACATCTGGATTAATTGGATAATTAAATCGATAATTTATATATGAAATTACAGAAATAGAAAATGGGTTTAATGTGATTAAAACTGATTTGTAAAGCTATATCATATTATATTGGAGTTATAATGATGTTATAGAACTTTTAAAATTGAATTAAAAGTTAATTTGTGAAAATTGAATATTTTAATATTTAATCGACGAGTTAAAATAGACATTTTTCAAACAGTCTCGGATTTCGACGAAACTAGTTTCATCGGATCCTTAATGTTGTATTATTTTATGGTTTCAAATTTCATGTCAATCGGACTTACGGTTTGTCCGGGGCAAGATAAAACGCGTAGAAATCGATTCGAGTGAATTTAGAATTTAAATAGTCGATTCAAAAACTTATGTTTCAAATTTGATCGAATTGGCTCCCGATATATATTCCATTGCGTTCGGAATGGGGGTAAAAAATAGAAACGCCAGGCGGCACGCTTCGTTTGGTGTTCGAAAAAATTTCGGGTGAATAGTGTCGCGTAATTTTCTATAAAAGGACATCACTTTTTCTAATTTGCGAAGAAACTAGGGTTTCAGCCGTAGCCGCCACTCTTAACATCAATGGCCGAAAATGTCCACTTTTTCTCCCTCGATTTTCTTCTAATCCGTGAGCTTATAGCATAAACTTCCAACTAGAGAAGTGTAGAGCTTGTCGAGCTCTACACATCCGTACGGTGGGTCGACGTGAAGATCGACGTGGCGGCCAAAAATCAAGTGGGAAGGGGACGTGTTCGAGCTCAAATTCCGAGATGAAATGGCAGCCGAGCTTCGTGCCATGGTGGCGGTGGGTAGAAGCGAGGAAGAGCTTCAATATGAGGGTCTTAGATCGTCGAATAGGTCGACGATGGTGGAGCAAGAATTCGTGAAGGTGGCAGCCGTGATGGGTTGTTGTGCATGCATTTATATGGAGATAGGGAAGAAGGTAAAAGGGACGGCCTATATGCTAGGGTTTGAGATCAAACGGCTATGATATTTGAGGTTACAAAAAAATAAAAATAAATTAGTAAATTGATTTATATTTAATCGTTCAAACTTTAAAATGCTATAACTTGTTCATACGAGGTCGGAATTGGACGAAACAATTGCGTCGGAATCGTATTGTCGAATACTACGCGATGGAGCTGGATTGGAATCAATTGGAGCTAGTGAAAATTTTGGATAAAATTAAACGCACATTTAATTTTATTCGAAATAAACACTGAAACTATTATTGAAAGTAAGGTAAGAACTTCTCACTCAATCGAAATTGTTTCGATTTAAATTTTAAATAGTTAGATATAAAATTGCTTGATTGTGCGATTGAATGATAAATTATTATCTATTGTTTTGAAATAGACCCTATACGCCGTATATTAAGCGGATATTATTTATTAAAAACATATACCGCGATATTTCATCTTGAATAAAATTGGTATTATATATGTATTTGGAGCTGATTTTCCCGCATTATATAGCGGACGAGACCCTATTGCGCCGCATAATAGCGGATAATATATTATAAATCTCATATACCGCGATATTCCGTATTGGAACGGGATTGGTATTGTGCTAACATCTATGGATGCAGGGAAACAGGTTGGAGGAATCAAACTGGATTCCTCAACAGTATTGATTTATTTACAGATATTGTGATATATTCTGTTATCATATGATATATGATGTTTTGGATGTCGTGATTGTTATATTTAGTGTTGTTGCAGCATTGGGCCTATTTTCGGAGTTTTAAAAATGTTAAAGTAACGATTTCGAATTTAAAAGGATTTTTAAAGTGATTTTTGAAAGTATACGTTTTATTAAATTTTGGAATTGATTCATTTTAAATAAATAAACGTTATAATTTTTATGTTAAAAAAATTATGATTTTTGAGAAATATAGTTGAAATTTGATTTTTGAAATTTGGAGTTAATGATTTTATAAAATAGTTTAAAATGGGATTTTTGAATTATTATAAATAGTTTATATAAAAGATTTATAAAATTGATATTTATAAATTTAAAATATTAGAATTATAAAACGATTTTTTATAAGTGTTAAAATGAAATATAAATGGATTTCAAAGTAAATGGAATTTATAGATTTATAAATTGTGAAGTTATAAAACGAATAGATTTTGTAAAATAAAATATTTATAAGTAATTAACTTATAAATTCGATTTTGGCATTTAAATGTGATATGGATAGAATTTGTTAATAAAGTGATTTATAACTTAAAGTTTTTATAATATATAAATGTGAATTTATAAACATTGATTTATAAATTCAGGATTGATTAAATTTGATAAGTTAATTTCTATAGCTTATTAAAGGAGTATATTCACGATTTTGGACAGTGAATAATATATTAAAGAAATGTTTTGGAGAAGTGATATTTTAAACAGAATTTAAACGATTTAAAGATGTTTTATAATGTATTAAGTATCGAAACCATAGATTTCAACATTCATTGTTGAAATAGATGTTTCCGAGAAATAAAAGGAAATGGTGGACTATAACACTGTTGTTATAGTAAATGATTTTCGAAAGGAAATGTTTTGTATAGTATTGGGATTTATATATCTATCTTAATTTCGAATCCCTATACTAGTGATTTTGGGTTGTCGTAATGATGTTTTACGCAATATTCGTTTTGACTTAAATAAATGCGTTTAAGAGACTGTTTTCCTTAAAGAATGAAATATATACTTAATTGTGATTTAAGTATATTAAATATTTTCTAAGTTTTGAAAATAAATAGATTTATGAATTACTTATTGTTAAATAAGTATGGGAATGTTTTCAAATATGAAGCGAAATGTTTTGAGATTATATCTTTCAAAGATAAATTGAAAATGAATATTTGAAGTCGATTTGAAAATCGTATATCAATAGATATTTTTGGAAATGTGAATTCACATGGAATCTATAAAGGAAAGGAAAAATTGTTTTAAAGATAAACATTGATTTATTTTTGAAGTGTGGAAATAAATTTACGGATTTGGAACGTAAATTTGAAGTAAATCGGTAAGGATTTATTTAATTAATTTAAATGATCCATTTTCAAATGAAAATGAATAAGTATTTGGAAATGTTTTCCAATGTAGAAATTGAAATGGTTTAGAGAATATATCCTTTTAAAGATAAATTGAAGTGAATATCTGGCAAGTTATTTAATTTATGGAAGACTAATAACAAGGGCCTAATGATTGTTATGGTGCTGAATATTTGTTGGTTTGCTTTGATAGTTAAATAACCGACTATCAATATTTACCTTTAAATGGGTATTTGATGTGATTTTCTTGAATTTGAATGCTACACTTATTTTAAAAATAAGCGCTCGTTATTCGGTTTAGCCGAGAGAGGACCTTTGTGTCATAAATCCCATTCCGAATAAGTGATATGTCGTAATGGATAGCATTTGAAGACTGATGTTGAAGACCGGATATTTTTGAAAACGGAAGGATTGCCGTCGAATGTCTCTACATCGGCTGATCTCTGATATAGAGATTTTATCACCCTTTGTGATGGAAAGTCCGGTCGTGATTAGTGAATATCCATATTGCAAGGGCTTCTTTGGAAGTGCCTTCGGTTCCGCTTGATACCGGAACAAACTTGTATGGATGTGTGTCTGACGTTACAATTTGAGATTTAAAGCTGGTTTCTATCAAATATATTTCTGTTGGTGGCGGAGAATTTATTCTCTTAGCTTAACACCTTTGTCTGAGACGTACGAGCTTAGAGGTTATGTTAATGGTTACTAGTGATATATTCCCAAATTGGTAATGTGGCATACGAAGTGCCGTTGAGCATTTTTTGATCAAAGCGTGGCTTTTGCATAAAGCATAGCTTTGTGAACGAGACTTCGTCGGACCTCACACCCCGGTAATGGTCAAAACAGGAAAGATACGATAAGGTTATTAGGGGATAGCGCCTCCTTAGTGTATGTCATTTCCTTTTGGATAGAGGTGGTATTATGGTATGGAGCCCTGGTACTTAACCTATATTGTTGCTGCAAACTTATTATTTTGTGGTTGTTGGTGAATCCCGGAATTTAGGTCGGTTACCACCGGGGGATGGCATATTCGTGTCAGTAGTTACCCAGCTAGGGGTAACTCGGCCTTATGTTGGCAGAGATCCGGTTAGGTTCTCGGGGCGTCTTTCCAGAGGCGTACCCACGTGGCAACGGAAAGTTCCTTGGCCTAACCATTAGTTGGAAATCCAAAGAAACAATACGAGCACTGTACGGTTTAGTTGTAGAACATGCCATTTACTTATGGTGGCGCCCTACTGTTAGATGGTAGCTATAGTAGGCATAGTTCGGAATGTCTATGTTGGCTAAGATTTATGTCATTATATTCGAAATATTTTCCTACACTTTGCACTTAAAATAATAATATCAAAGGAAATTTGCGTATCAAGTATGTTTGACTATCATAAGGAGAAATCTCCTCCGATTCTATGTTTGCATTGTGTGTGTGTGTGCGGGAGGCCTTATGGTAGTCTCATTTTCTAAAAAGCATTGCGAATACAATTTAAAATATTTCTTTGTTTATTTTAAAGATATAACCGTATCAAGTTCTCACATGACTGACCTGAAGTTTATTGCTCCCTTTCTAAACTCTGGGTGCCCACCAATTTTAACACGGACAGTCTAGAGTCAGGTTATCAGGTTATTCAGGAAATTCAGGAGTTGCTGTGAGATCAGGAGCAAGCTGGATGGCATGGCGTATCAACTTGTATATAGTATTTCTTTTCCGCTGTTTGTTGTTGTAAACTCTGATAATGTAATGTAATGTGATGTAATAACTGCTATAGTTCTTTGTTTTAAAGATATTCATTTATCTATTATATGTTGTTCCGCTGCGAATTGTGAGATTCTGATATTGTTTATGTTGCTTTTTCTTTCTTCTTCTATATTCTACCTCTTCTTCTTAAACCCTAACGGTACGATTTTCCGGCCTTCGATTGCTCGGCAGTTGATACAGTGGACGTATTAATGTCGACGTTCGTGAGTCGAAAATCGCGTTCGTTACATTTGGTATCAGAGCATATGGTTAAGTGACAACCTTGGCTCTGTTGGGAATTACTCATTAGAGATAGAGTCAGTAGTACTCTAGAATGAGTTTGAGTGTAATAATAGATATGAGCGCGTATTTGTTAGTGAATATAAATTGTTTATATTTTGTTGATTGGTTTGTTGGGTGGTATATGGACTCTGGTCAATACGAGTAATTAACGTTATCGATAGGAATCTCTAAACACTTGTATAGAACAAATTCGATACGATATCGTTTTAAAATAGGGTAAATGAAAAAACTTTACCTAAATTATTTTCGTATATAAAGGAAAAAAATTTCTGTGAATTATTATAATATATGATTTCTTGGTTGTTAGAAAGTGATGATATTAAATTATTATCATTAAAGTTGAAAAGAAATTGAAATCATAACTCCAAAGTTAAGAAATAAATTCACATACAAATAGAATTGGAGAATATAAATTGTAAACGTGATTTGTAATTTGAAGTAAAATTCCAGTGGAATATTTGGAAATGTTTTGAAAGGGCTGCAATTTGGAAAAGATTAAATTCCTTTTTGAGTTTGAAAATGATTTTCAAGGGTTTTGGAAAATTGTTTTGGAGGGATAAAAGCTCTAAACTCTTTCCGGTCGCTGGAAAATAATTCCGATGATGATTGCAACATCATCGGTATTCATTTTCGGGTTTCCAAAAGAGGGATTGCTGCCAAGTTGTTTTAAATGGAAATTTTTTGGAAAATTTGGATTTGGGTTAGTATAGTAAATATATGATTTGAAATTTAACTAAAGCAAAGTTAAACAGAATTTACTTTAGAATTGGAATCTGAATTGGATTTATAAGTGGAAATTTAATTTAAGTTAAACAAATGATGTTTAAATGGAATATAACTTATATAATGTTGAATGAAGTTGATTTTGGTATCGAAGTAAAATAATAAAGTGAATTAAATGGATGTGAACTTGAGTTATATAAATGAAATTCAACTTTATATGGTAAAATTAATTAGCAATTGAATTAATAAATGAATTGAATGTAAATCAATCGGATGTAAGTAAATTGATATGAAATAATGAATGTAAGTGTTAATTCATTAGAAGCTAATGAAGTTGGAAAAAAATTGAATAATTGAATAGAAGTCAATTTAATATCAACCAATTGGAATTAAAAGTGTTGAACCAAATCGAATGTAAATTTAATAATTTGGTTAAGTTGGTTATACGTTGGTTGTTAGTTGATTGTATATAATTCATTAAGTGTTAATGAAGTTGAATTAATGAAAATGAAAGCTATAAATCATTGAATTAAAATTGGAAGTTAGTAAATCTAAATAGAATTGAATATGATTTAATCTGAAGTGAACTAACTTGAATGTGAATTAGCGAATGTAAACTAATTGAATATGAATGAATATTGATTTGGTTATGGATGTTAGTTGAATGCTAGTTGGTTGATGGTTGCATTTGTTGCCTTTTTTTGCATTTGCTATATTGGCACATATAGTTGTTGATAATGTTGTATATTGATATTGCTTTCATATATACATGTTTCTCATTGTTTATTGAGTGTTTAGTAGGTGCGGATGGCGCTTGCTTCGCATTTGGAGCTCGCTTTCGTGCTATATTAGCCGTATATGCTCGCTAATAATATATAAGGTACATATCTCGGATTACATATCGTACTTTTACACTTTTTTCCCTGCGGGATGCCTCATTACTTGATGAGATGTATATTTGTGATATATATTGCCTTTTTTTTCGGATCGAGCCGCGCAAAGGAGATTATGGCGAATTTTTCTGAAAATTTAAGGCGTTAGAATACAATTTAAAATATTTCTTGTGTGTGTGTGTGCAGGAGGCCTTATGTAGTCTCATTTTATAAAAAGCATTGCGAATACAATTTAAAATATTTCTTTGTTTATTTTAAAGATATAACAGTATTAAGTTCTCGCACCAGTCCCATGACTGACCTGGAGTTTATTGTTCCCTTCGTAAACTCTGGGTGCCCACCAATTTTAACACGGGCAGTCTAGAGTCAGGTTATCAGGTTATTCTGGCAATTCAGGAGTTGATGTGAGATCAGGAGCAAGCTGGATGGCATGGCGTATCAACTAGTATATAGTATTTCTTTTCTGCTGTTTGTTGTTGTAAACTCTGATAATGTAATGTGATGTAATGTAATAACTGCTATAGTTCTTTATTTTAAAGATATTCATTTATCTATTATATATTGTTCCGCTGCGAATTGTGAGATTCTGATATTGTTTCTGTTGCTTTTCTTTCTTCTTCTATCTTCTACCTCTTCTTCTTAAACCCTAACGGTACGGTTTTTCGCCCTTCGATTTCTTGGCAGTTGATACAGTAGACGTATTAATGTCGACGTTCGTGAGTCGAAAATCGCGTTCGTTACAAAAATGATTTGAAATGAATGAATGTAAAGATATGATATTTTGATATATTAAAATGAGTTGAAATGTAGTTTTGAAAAGATATGATATATTGGTATATTAAAACGATTTGAAATGAAGTTTTGAAAAGATATGATATTTTGATATATTAAAATGATTGGAAATAAAGTTTTGTAAAGATATGATATTGGATATATTAAAATAATTGGAAATGAAGTTTTGCAAAAATATGATATTTTTGATATATTAAAATGATTTGAAATGTGGTATTGAAAAGATATGATATTTTGATATATTAAAATGACTTGAAATGAATGAAGTTTTGTAAAGATATGATATTTGATATATTAAAATGATTTGAAATGTATTTTTGGAAAGATATTATATTTTGATATATTAAAATGATTGGAAATGAAAGTTTTGAAAAGATATGATATTTTGATATATTGAGATGATTAGAAAGGAAGTTTTGGAAAGATATGATATTTTGATATATTGAAATGATTTGACAGAAGTTTTGGAAAGATATGATGTTTTCGAAATGGTTTGGAAATGATTAGATCTTTATTTTGATAAAAATTTGAATTTGAAATGATACTTTATTTTGAAGTATAAACTATGAATTTTAAATTATAACCACGGGTTATAATAACGTTTGGTTGTTAAAGAGACCGGGATCGGATATGGACATACTCTCTGTCGATACCGAAAACCACTTCAACAACTGTGTACACGGTGGAGTTTCCAGAATGAAGTAGGATGGTGGCGACGTTCTTGAGGCATATTACGTGGACCCAACTCCCGTGTGTTGGCATAAGGTGGCTAAAACAGGAGCGATCTCGGCCAAAAGGGGTAGCTCCTCTGGACGGACACATTCCTTCGATACTATACTCTTACTTGTGATTGATTAGATGACCATCCTCCGATTTTGATATGGGAGTGTGTTCCGAGGTGGGCGTATGTGGCTGCTGCATTACCACCAGCCCGTGTGCGTAATTGGTATATCTACCCTGGCATTGCCTTGTGTGCCGTGTCATCTACCATATCGAGCCTTTACTACGAGTTTGTTTTTCTCCCGTAGCCCGTGTGGTATCCTTTGATAGTTTTTCGATCTGGAGATATCATGATATTGGATGGAAGGGTGATATGGGTAGCCCGGAACGCTATTTAAAAGTAAGTTTATTTTATTGTAGAAATTATTATAATAACGCAATATTACTACATGGTGAATAGTTTAACGGATTCTTAGAGGGTGGCGGTCCCAGGCATCCTTTAAATTACTTGTACCTTATTACAGTTCACTTGAGTTGGTTTACATTATATAAGTATATATAATCCTGACTCGAGTGTTTGTATTTTTACTTATGCTCGGGTCAGCCTGAGTTATTCACAGATTTGGATTCCACTTTCTGGAGATTGGAATCACTGGAGATTATATACTTATCTAGTTTTATCTATTCCAGTTATGTTGTTCCATTCAGCTTGTACTTGGTTATCATCTTGAGACTTCTGATGTACTTTATTTATTCTGTTGTATTTTATTTAACTCTGATATATTTACATAGTAGCTTCATGAACTACTATCTCTTTTACTTCCATTGCATTTCTTACTCTGTGTCTGTGTTCTGTGATTATTGTTTACTATATACCTGAGATTTGCCAAATTTTATTTACGATGCGATATTTTGAGCAATTCAAGTCCGACATATGCGGATGCGAATGGTTGAAAATATCAGGTTGTTACAGTTGGTATCAGAGCTTTGGCTTTGAGGTAAAAATGTATGGTAAATTTGGTTACAGAATCACTTTCATCCAAACTTGAATCTCTTCCTCTTTGATTCAAATTCCATTTGAACTTTGGAACATTCCCTGCGGTTCCAAAATTCATTCGTGTCCCTCACTATTCGTCTCCTTTTGATTCTGGAGTGTTCCATAACTCCACTTCGAATGAGCTCTATAGTGAATTGGCACTCTCGCTAATCTCAAGAATTCATTTGTAAAGGGGTAAACTCCTTTACAGTTAGCATCGATTCACCAGATATTTATATCTATCCTTGGTTTAGATGCTAATATCTTTTGTTATTCCAAACTCTATCTATTGAGATCGAATTCAGATTTACCCTAGAAAATCCACATCGATCTTATTCTTTAAGTCACGGTTGACCCGGTTAAGGTTGCCCGCGATTTACTTAAGCTTATCCACCTCCCTATTTTGTTATTCAATCATCTTGTCGTTTGTTTCCAATCTATCTTCCAAACATTTTGAATTGTACTTTTAAATCAATATTAATGTTTTGTATTATATTGTGTTGTTTGAGTTGTTGATGTTGATTTGGGTTTCCGATTAATTCGTCTGATCAACGCTATCGATGGGATATTTCTAAAGCACTTTGACACAACAATCTGACAAAATATTATTTTAAAATTTGGTTAATGAAATAAATTTTGATATAAATAAATTTATGGAACTTAATAAATTGATTTAATTTAATCATTTGAAACGATAATACTTGATTTATCATTTATTGTTCTATAAATGAATTTATAAATAGCTGTTTATAAATTGATTTGGGAACTGAAATGAGTTCAAAACAAGAAATTTGAGAATTTAATTTCCGATGGTTTCAAACCTTAGGTTTAAAGTTTTAAAATGGGTATATTATTTAAAGTGTTCTCTAATAGAAATTTGTTTCCAACAAATTTTAAAGTGTAAAATTAGTGCTCTTCTCTTTGTCGCTGGAAAATAACTTCGGTGATGATCGCGACATCATCAACGTTCATTTTTGAGTTTCGAAGTGAAGATACCGTTCTGTAGTCTTGCTACAACTTTGTTTTGGGAAATTTAATTGATCTGAATTTCTAAAATAAGATTTGATTTATAATATATATAGATATATGATTTAAATTTGATTTGACATATTATGTATATTTTTTTTATCTCTAAATGGTTTGAAGGAATCGAAAATTTTATTCTTAAACTTTATCTTAAAGAATCATTTCAATTATAAAAAGAAATTCAAAATTTTAGATAAATGATTCAAACATGAGATGAGGGAATTAGAAAGTTTTATTTGTATGATACTCAATTGCATCTAAATATAACTTACCAAAATTATACAAAAGTTAACAATGTAATTGGATAATATACAATATAAAAAGATTTTATAAATAAAATTTGAATGGTTAAAATAAATGTTATACACTTAAATTTTATTTATAAAATTATTAACAGGAGCAAATACAAATGATGGTTAATAGAACTAACAATAAATTAAAGCAGTTATAATAAGAGTAATAATGGGCATAGATGATAAAATATATTGAGAGGAATAAATTTAACTTTAAGTAGGAATAAAGAAGAATTAAATTTATTAGGTACATTATGAGTATAATGAGTGATCATTTTTTTCAAATCCATGATCTTAGAAATTGTTAATTTAAGTTGATTAGAAGATAAGATAATAAAATTTGAGATAGTTAAGATTTATTTAACTTACGTAAAAAAAGATAATTTTTTTATCTATTTAAGTTGAAATTTCCATTGTTTCTAACTTATTATCTTATTTTGTTTTCCAAACTATCTTTTGGTTGTCCTTATTTTCCTTATCTTGCTTCAGGCTGGTATAAGCATTTTTCTATAATTTTCCTGTTTAGAAATCTTTCTATAATCTTTGATAATCTCCACCTTGTTAAACTTACCTATAACAATAGTTATTGGGTATAATTTCAATCTCCTTATCATCTTGTCTTAATCTTATTTCACTTTATCTTTTTCTGTGCTTTCCCGTACCTCATTCCTTTTCAGGAACGAAAAGTTTTGAGGGGGGGAGAGTGTAAAACCCTAGATTTTTTGCATATAATTTAAATTTGACTTTATTTTATTTTTAAATTATTTTAAACTTGTTTTATTTCAAAATTTTCCTTTTAAATATAAATTTTTATTTATTATATGAATTATAATTTCAAGCTGGTATAAATTGGATATTTTCTTGAAAAATAGATTTGTGGTCAAAACTGGTCAAACTTTGACTTTTGAATTTTAAATTTAAATATTTGAATTCTTTAATTTTATCTTCTATTATGAAAATAGATTTAATATCATGAAAAAAGCTTTTCGTTTCGTTGAAATTGGATTTAGATTGTGAAAGTTATACCCTTTACAATATTGTGTGTATATAGGGTTATTTAACAATATTCTTTGTTTTAATTTATATAAATGATATTTTTACTTGATATATCTTATTCTAATTTGTATAATTTTGTTATATTATGTATATTTTTACTTTTAAATATTTTTAAAGTGATGTTTGAATTTTTCCAAAGCTTATTGAATTTATTTCCAAATTTTAAAGCCTAGTTTCCATTTTTCTGCTATTTTCTTTATCTAAATTATATTTAAATTAAAATTTATATATTTATTTGTGAATTCATTTTTACTTTTATTTTATTATCTTTGTTATAAATATTTTTACAAGTCCATATAAATTTTCCAAAGTTCATTCTGTTTATTTTCCATTTTTCTAGACCAGTTTGCAGTTTTGTGCTATTTTCTTATTTTAACCTTATATAATTAATAAATATTTATATATATTTTATATTTTGTTATATTTTCGAATTTGTGACTGAAATTATTATTATTTTCAGTAATATAAACTTATATAAATAAATTAAAGGTAATTTGAAAAGGTTTTGACTTTTGACTTTCCTACGGCTCTTTATCTTCCACCTTTTCACATTTAACCTAACTTTTCGTTTATTTTGGCAATAACTATCCACATATTCAGCCAACCACTTCTCCCTACCATTTTTCACATGAATAAACTTCTCATCTCTGAAAAAATTTCAGTCTTCATCGTCTCCAAGAGTTTGGTAAATTCTTTTACTTCTTTTCCCTTGTTTTCTACTTGTTTATGCTGATTTTTTCTTGCCTTCTCTTCTACTTCAGGTTCGGCCCCACCACTCCAGCCACCATGGCCCCCTCCTCCACCACTTGAACCACGCACCAACTCCTATCCAGCCCCAAGCCACTGGCCGTGCCCAATAGTTGATCAAACTCCACCTAAATCTACACAAACTTCACCTATATGCACCATAGCCAACACCTATGCTTTCATCACCTTCAACATTCCTTTGGCCGCCACCAACTCCACCTCCACCACCCATGGACAACCTAAAACCCTCTACCACGCCATCTTCCAGCTCAATACATAGATGGCTGTGCCTGGTCTTGCTAGGGCCGAGCCAATGTTGCCTTGAATTCATGATATTTTGCATTGTGGTTGTGATCCTTGCACATATCTCTCTACCATACTTTGCTCCATCATTTTCCCATGATAGGCCGACCTTTAGGAACCCACACTAGATCCAACCCGTGCCTTTAGCCATGCCATTTTAGATCTGAAGCTGAAGCATAGGTGGTAGAAAGCAAGTGCAAACACTTTGGATTTGTTTATGCATCCAATTCTATCATTGTTTAATGGTATTTTGTGTTGAAACTTATGCCTTATTATACTTGTTTTGTTTGTATATATTCAAGGGAATTGATACTTTGGCTCTCCCACTCATCTCTGTGTCGTGTCATCGTGCTTGTTTGGATCTCATTCATGCATTCGTTGTTGTGTCTCCAGCTCAAACCTGTGAGTTATTCTCACCAGACAATATGTACATATATAACTAGTAAATTGACCCTTTTTGAATCTGTAAAAAACATTATCATGTTACACCTGCTATATTATGATTATATGATGTTCACCCATGTTTAACATCTGTTATATCATACGTTACTGTTATATTATGTTGTTCTGTTATTTTTATCAGTTTATCACACTGCAAGTTCCTTTTAGATTAGAATCACTATGGGTTGAATGATACATACCCGAACGGACTTTAGAATAGGGGAAAATCGTTATGGGCTGAAATGATAGGCCTGAGCGATTTTCAATTTACTTCATTTACTTGGGACTGCGGATTTGAAATTATAAAACCCGGATTTTCTTTGTAAATTACGGGTTGAAATGATATATTACCCGTATAACTTTACCTAGGCTAGAAAATTATATACAGACCCGTAGTTAAAATATGTTTTCTAAAAAATTTAAAAATATTTTAGAATATAAATATTACTATATTTTGATTTAAACTAAATTAAAAATAATTTTTGTAAAGTGTTATTGATTTTCTGGAAATTTATAAGTTAAATAAATTATGGAAAAGTTAGAAATTTTGAATGTAAGTTATTTTGGAAATTTTGATTTAATTACAATTGGAAATTAAATTGAATATGAAATTATGATAAATTCATGATAATTTGAATTTAAAATGAAGTTAAAGTGATTTTATAATATATTAATGATTTTTGAATAAAGTTAAAATGATTTGAAATGAAGTTTTGAAAAGATATGATATTTTGATATATTAAAATGATTTGAAATGAAGTTTTGAAAAGATATGATATTTTGATATATTAAAATGATTGGAAATAAAGTTTTGTAAAGATATGATATTTGATATATTAAAATGATTGGAAATGAAGTTTTGCAAAAATATGATGTTCTTGATATATTAAAATGATTTGAAATGTGGTATTGAAAAGATATGATATTTTGATATATTAAAATGATTTGAAATGAATGAAGTTTTGTAAAGATATGATATTTTGATATATTAAAATGATTTGAAATGTATGGAAAGATATGATATTTTGATATATTAAAATGATTGGAAATGAAGTTTTGAAAAGGTATGGTATTTTGATATATTGAGATGATTAGAAAGGAAGTTTTGGAAAGATATGATATTTTGATATATTGAAATGATTTGACAGGAAGTTTTGGAAAGATATGATGTTTTCGAAATGGTTTGGAAATGATTAGATCATTATTTTGATAAAGATTTGAATTTGAAATGATACTTTATTTTGAAGTATAAACTATGACTTTTAAATTATAACCACGGGTTATAATAACGATTGGTTGTTAAAGAGACCGGGATCGGATATGGACATACTCTCTGTCGATACTGAAAACCACTTCAACAACTGTGTATGCGGTGGAGTTTCCAGAATGAAGTAGGATGATGGCGACGTTCTTGAGGTATATTACGTGGACCCAACTCCCGTGAGTTGGCATAAGGTGGCTAAAACAGGAGCGATCTCGGGCCAAAAGGGGTAGATCCTCTGGTCGGACACATTCCTTCGATAATATACTCTTACTTATGATTGATTAGATGGCCATCCTCCGATTTTGATATGGGAGAGTGTTTCGAGGTGGGCGTATGTGGCTGTTGCGTTACCACCAGCCCGTGTGCGTAATTGGTATATCTACCCTGGCATTGCCTTGTGTGCCGTGTCACCTACCATACCGAGCCTTTACTACGAGTTTGTTTTTCTCCCGTAGCCCGTGTGGTATCCTCTGATAGTTTTCCGATCTGGAGATATCATGATATTGGATGGACTATTGTGACTATTATGTGTGAAGGGTGATATGGGTAGCCCGGAATGCTATTTAAAAGTAAGTTTATTTTACTGTAGACATTATTATAATAGCGCAATATTACTACATAGTAAATAGTTTAACGGATCCTTAGAGGATGGATGGTCTCAGACATCCTTTAAGTTACTTGTACCTTATTACAGTTCATTTGAGTTAGTTTACATTATATAAGTATATATTGTCCTGACTCGAGTGTTTGTATTTTTTATTTACGCTCGGGTCAGCCTGAGTTATTCACAGATTTGGATTCCACTTTCTGGAGATTGGAATTGCTGGAGATTATATGCTTATTTAGTTTTATCTATTCCAGTTCTATTGTTCTATTCAGCTTGTACTTGGTTATCATCTTGAGACTTCTGTTGTACTTTATTTATTCTGTTGTATTTTATTTAACTCTGATATATTTACATAGTAGCTTCATGAACTACTATCTCTTTTACTTCCGCTGCATTTCTTACTCTATGTTCTGTGATTATTATTTACTATATGTTCTGAGATTTGCCAAATTTTATTTACAACGCGGTATTTTGAGCAATTCAAGTCCGACATGTGTGGATGCGAATGGTTGAAAATATCGAGTTGTTACACACTTCGTATGCCACATTACCAATTTGGAAATATATCACTAGTAACCATCAACTACATAACCTCTGAGCTCGTATGTCTCAAAGAAGGGTGTTAAGCTAAGAGAATAAATTCTCCACCACCAACAGAAATGTATTTGATAGAAACCAGCTTGACTTCTCAAAGTGTAACGTCGGACACACATCCATACAAGTCCGTTCCGAGATCGAACGGAACCGAAGGCACTTCAAAAGAAGCCCTTGCAAATCCAGATATTCACTAATCACGTCCGGAATCCCCATCACAAAGGGTGATAAAATCTCTATACCGGAGCAACCCGGTGCAGAGACATTCGACAGGTAATCCTTTCGTTTTTGAAAATACCCGGTCTTCTACACTGTCTTCAAATGCAATCTCATTTCGTCGTATCATTATTCGGAATGGGTTTTATGATACAAAGTCCTCTCCCGGCTAATCCGAATAATGAGCGCTTATTTTAAAAATAAGTGTTACGTTCAGACTTCAACAAATCACAACAAATTTCCACTTTGATCTTTTAAACAAGAGATCCATCATAATCACAAAGGTTCGATGTGGTTTTCGAATGTCCATTTGGAATCCGACCCTCGGTCGCATCGAAATTCAAATGACATTAGAAAGGCCAATATTGATAGTCGGTTATTTAACTATCAATCACATTCACAACAATCGCTAGGATTTGAAAAAAAATCCTCAATTATTATTATTTTCAATATATCTTCGCAAGATATAATTTTAATGCTCCAACCATTTGAAAACAAATTTCAAATCAATTTTCACCTTTCAATCCTTTGAAAACAAATTTCAAATTACTTTTCCACATTTCAATACCTTGAAAACAGATTTCAAATCATTTTTTTCCTTATGCGGAAAACATTTTCAAATATTTATTCGTTTCCACTGAAAATCTGCCGAGTTCAAATATTTTAAAATAATTTAAGATGCTTATCCAAAATATACTTAGAGATATTTAAAATAAAACTATTTTGAAACACTTGCTCAAATATTAGTTATGAAAATATTATACTAATATCTCATATAAAAATCAAGTCCAAAACTAATTTTAAAATAAAATTAGTAGATAGGATATAACCATTTAAATATCCAATTTCTAAAATAAATATTAATTTAAAACTTTAAATAATCACTTCTATAATGGTTTAAAATATATTTTACTTTAAAGATTTTCAAAATAACCTAAGTAAATATATTTTTTTCCCAAAACATTTTTTCCTTTAAACCATCTTTACAACTTCAATCTATATTTATAAACTATACTGAAAACATTCTCGGCTTTCAGGGAAAGTACACATTCCATTATAAAATGGTTCATTCAAATCAATTTATACATCTTTCTAGATTTATTTTAAATTTACGTCCCAAATCCGTAAATTCCTTTCCACACTTTTAAAAATAAAACAATATTTATTTAAAACAAATTTCCCTTTCTTTTATAAAATTCCCATTGTGAATTTTAAAATTTTAAATATCCATACATATACGATTTTCAAATCGATTCCCAAATAATTATTATTTTTACCAAATCAATATCAAATTCATTTTTCTAATTTATTTTCAAAACACCAAATCAAATTTCAAATTGATTCTCAAATTTATTTCAAACACCAAATTTATTATCTTTTGAAACAAATTCCTTCTTTTAAATTTATTCAATTTTCGAAAATTAATTTACTATAAATTTTCTACTAAATTTCAAAAATCCAATTTGATTTATTTCTGGTATCCTACGATACTAAAAATATATTCGGCTAAATTATAGCCTTCAACGTTTCAATCACAAATAGTCACATACAGATTATAAATAATCAACACACAATATTGAAACTAATTCAAATATTTGAGGAATCCAGTTGGATCCCTCCAACCTGTTTTCCCTGCATCCACAGACGTTAGTATAACAATTAAATACCAATTCCACCTCGAGGTGGAATGTCGCGGTATATGTGATTTATAAAATATAAAATATCATCCGCTATTATGCGGAGCATAGGGTCTCATCCGCTATATAATGCGGGAAATCAACAACTCCAAATACATATATAATACCAATTCCACTTCGAGGTGGAATATCGCGGTATATGAGATTTATAAAATATCATCCGCTATTATGCGGCGTATAGGGTCTATTTCAATACAATTGATAATAAATTATCATCCAAGCACACAATAACAATTTAAATTTAACTATCACAATTCAACAATCAATCAATAACTGAAATTTTCAATTTTATAATTTGAGTGAGAAGATCTCACATTGGCTTTGCATGCAATCCATTTTCATTCCCGACTTGTTTCTTCATGATTTTAGACCTTGTATAAACTATTTATACAATTTATTAATATTCAAAATAATCAAATAACCAATTATTATTATTATTATTATTATTATTATTATTATTTGGTAATTCTTATTATCCAATGATTTTATTTTAAACTAATTTCTTTTAATAAATTTATTTGACTAAAAAATAAATTTAAAACTAAATTTCCTCTTTAATAAAATATTTTCTAGTTACCAAAATAATTATGTAGGTTAACTAAATAAATTAATATCCAATAATACGTTATTTTCTTTGAAATACCTATATATACTTATAAAAAAAATCTATATTAAAAATCTAATTTTCTATAAATTCTTATATTAATTTTCTGTTTACTATAAATTTTAAACAAACTAAAATTTCTAAAACTATATATATTTTCTTCTGCATGCATATATATATATATATATATATATATATATTAAAAATCTATTTTCTGTAAAAAAAAGAAAATAAAATCTGCATTTACATTTTATTATATTATCTTTCCGTAACTACATATAAATTTGGAAAAAACTGTATTTACTTTACTGTTAAAAAAAATTCTCCCTTCGATCTCTGCTGAAAATATTTAAATAAAATTAAATTAAATCACAGAAGATACCTTACTGCTATCGATCAAACCCATGCCCGACATTGCAAAACACCAATACTATCGCCGAGTTCGAAACGCGCCTCGACTTCGCCACCTTGATCGACGTCGAACCCTTCCCATCACATTCGAATGCCTCGCATTGCACCTCAAAAATCGCGACCGCCTCCTTTAGCTCGAACATCGTGGCAGACGCGAGCCCTAGCTTTGACTGACCTCGGCTTACCTAAAATCGAAGTCGCCGATTCGAGATTGCTTCTCAAAATCGAACGTTGTCGCTGCCAATTTGAACTCCGCCCTCGAAACTGATTTCCACCCCATTCGAAGTCGAGCTCGATTGCGGCTATTAATTTGGTTTTGATTTTTCAAACGAGGCTATGATTTTGATTCGAATGCAAGAAGAGAGCAGCCATTTTTGATTTTTTTTAAATGCATAGCCATTACTTCTCTTCGTTTGAAATCTGTTCACGATGCTTGCTATTAAAAAGAAGAGGGAGGGGACAAGAAACGTACGTGCTTTGAAAAGGCAAGAGACAAGGTAGGCGGTAGGGTGGCTGAGAGAAGAAAGAAGGGAAGTGGATGTGAAAGGAAAAAGGGTTGATGTGAAAAGAATTCGGCTGATGTAGGTTGACTGTATTGTAAATATATATATATATTTATTTAAATTCAAATTCAAATTGTCTCGATTTACACGGTCTAAAATTTTGAATCCCTATCGAGGCGTGTCGCTAGGCGTTTATAATGTTAAACCCCTATTATAAACGCAATGGAAAAGGTTTCGAGTCCTAATTCGATCGTATGGAGAAGATAGTTTTTTGGACCTAGTTATTATTTTAAATTTCGATTTAATTTTCAACGCGTTTGCTTATCGTACGACCAAATGATAACTCCAAATATTACGAAAATTGAAATTCGATAGTAATACAACATTACGGATCCAATGGGACTGGTTTCGTCGAATTCCGAGACTGTGCCTCGGAAGGCTATTTTTAAATATCGATTCTAACTATATAATTTCAAAACTGAACAATTCACTTCAAATTCAATTCTATAGTTTCTATTATCTTCAGTATTATCAATATGAATTTCCTAAACCTTTGAAATATTTGTTTGCACAAAAAATGGACAAACACCTCCAAGTCGTATTATTTAGTTGATTATATGTGATTTTCAATGATTTTAGATGAGTATGTAAATATAAAAGAAGTAGGGGCTGAAATGTAAAAGACACGCGGATTTATAGTGGTTCGGCCAGAACGTGCCTACGTCCACTTTATATGTTATTATCTTCTTTCTTTCAGATTACAAGTACAGTGCTTCGTATATAAGTATATGAAAGTAGTTTGAAAGTTCCTTTCTTGCTTGAGCTCTCAAACTTGTCTGCCATTGTTGTACCCCTGCCCCTCTATTTATAGAATGAGGTAGGGGGCAGGGGTCTTGGAAGTATATAGCTGCTGGTGGGCCCGGGCTGGAGCAATCTGGATTGGCCATCTTCTGGTTCGGCAAAGTTACATTCGGCTATGAGCTTGGACCGGTGGTAGTTGCGCATGTGGACCGGCGATGGAAAGGAGAGGGTTGGTTCGGTGCTTGCCTGGTCCGGTAGTAGGAGCGTGAGTATGTGGAACGGTGGCAGTGAGGTGGTCCGGTATTGGAGTTGTAGAGGTGGTTCGGTAGTGGGGGAGATCCGGCAGGTCATTTGGTCCGGTGGTGGCATGGGCTTTGGTCCGGTTGTGGTTGGACCGGATGGAGGGCCGACCGAATGGCTTTGGCTCGGTCATGGATTGGAGACGCCGAATGAAC
This sequence comes from Allium cepa, assembly GCA_030765085.1. Lineage (NCBI taxonomy): Eukaryota > Viridiplantae > Streptophyta > Magnoliopsida > Asparagales > Amaryllidaceae > Allium > Allium cepa. The sequence continues at coordinate 572,460,886 of CM060929.1, forward strand.
TCATGCCGAATGGACCTTCATGCTAGAGTGCCGAATGAGGTCATAGGCTTGTATAGCCGGATGAACGTGTACTCCGGATGGACCTCACTGCTGAATGAGCTTGTTCCTTCGAATCGCCGAATGGACATAGGAGCTGGTGGAATGGAGGTTGCAAACCCGGGTGAAACTGTGACTTCCTGGTCTCGAGATCTTCTGGGTGAGAATTCGCCCAACATTTGCCCCCCAAAGTGGGGCACGTGCTTGCATGTGTCGCGCTTTGTTTCTTTGTGGTAGGAAGTCTAGCTTGTTTTGTAATGCCATGGGCTGGATGTTCATATCCTGTCGATGTCCTGCAAAGGAATTTACAGTTTTAGTGTGATTTCAAATAACGATCGTTCATGATCGAAATATTTGAGATGAAGTGAACTGTGCCGTTCGGGACGAGAGAGTGAGCCCCGAGGGGGCTTAGTATCATCGATGCCAGGTTTATGTCAGAGTGGGTCCCTGGATTGTTTGTCAAGACGGTTTATCGCCAGCTCAGAGCATGCCTAGGGATCGTTCGCGATCCCGTACATGTGTAAGTAGCTTAGCCATTTCGTAACTATTAGAATCAAATATCCGTTTCACCTATGAGTTTAAAAAGGCGTGTCAAAGTGTAAATCCCCACGACGATAGGGTTAATAACCATTCAGAGCGTGCCTATGGACCATTCGTGGTCGCGTACACGTGTAAACGATTAATCCATGTTAGTGAGAGTTTCACGACTTATTCATCGCTACCATAATCCTTACTTTATTAGTTAGTTCTAGAGTTCGGTACTTATCTGAGTGAGGCGCCCGGCATGCCCTTAGTCCCTGGTTGTTGTTGGTAGAGAGAGAGTTCATTCGGTTTTGTGTTGGTCCGGTCGTGCACATCCGGCTTTTGGTTTCATTCGGCATTTTGTTGGTTCGGCGTGTTTATTCTTATCCGGTAGACCGAACCAGTTGGTTCGGCGGCCCTGAGTTCGCCTATATATAGAGGCCGTACCCCCCTGGTTTTCCCTTACCGAACCAAAGAGAACCGAATCAATTCTTAGCCGAGCGAACCTTCTGCCGAACCAAGCTTATACCGAACCAGGTATGTATCCTTTTGCCGAATGGTTTGTTATTACCGGATGAACTCAATTGCCGAATGCACACGAAGGGTATTGTCGTACCGAACGAGACTTGTGTCTAAATGCCGAATGATATGTATGCCGGATGTGCTTTCAGTGCCGAATGGACTCATGACTCTAGTGCCGAATGAGACTTATGGCTCTAGTGCCGAATGAGACTTATGGCTCTAGTGCCGAATGAGACTTCATACTTGAACCTTGAGCGGAATCTTAGACTTTTTTACACGCTTGCCTTATATACTTGCTTGTTTGTGTTTCTATACTTCTTATTCTAATCTCAAGTCTTTCTTGTGCTGCAGAAAATGTCTCGCAAAGCGGAAACACGATCAGACAGAAAGAAGTCTAGAGGCACAGGAGAGCCTTCTTCTTCCTTGCCCCCAGTCCAACCAGGATCCGGGCAACACCGACCTATTCCGAGGTCTCTAGTGGACGGATATGGTCCACAGGAACTTTTGATCTCTCCCCCGGATTGCTTTCCTAGCTCCCTAAAGGAGGAGCAACTTGACGTCATATCCCGTTCCTTTGGGATAGATAGGGCCCTTATGCTGCTGCCGGGAGATGGAGTGATGCCATATAATCCTCCCGAGGGCTACTTCGCTTTTAGCAGATACCATTGTATGTGCGGTGCTATCCCTCCTATCAACGCTTGGATAATTAGCTTCACCACATATTTGAAGGTGGCTCCCTTCCAGCTTCAGCCTAATTCTTATGCCATCCTGGTGAGCCTCTTTGTTATCTTCCAGAGGAGGTACGGGCGTCCTCCTTCTAACCGGGAAATTCGATACTTGTACAACCTGAGAGGCTATAAGAAGGGGTCTCCGTACATTAGTCTGGAAGCGGCCGTGCCCTTCAAACCAGTCCTGGACTTATATTCCAAGTTTACCATGTTCAAGAAAGAGTGGTTCTTCATCAAGGACGATGCTGTTTCTTTCCGCCTTTTCACTTCCGGCTGTAAGATGGATTTCATTTATATTTTCCATGTTTTGACTGTAGTGTTTTTTCTGACATGCTTCTATTTCTGGCTAGCGACAGGTGGTATTGCAGTTGTGGAGGATGATTCCTTGGTGCGAATGGCTGCTGAACTAAAGGCTATTCCGGCACGGGACCGGTCGGCCTCTTTCTTGATCAGGAACGCAACCCTCTTGGAGTATAATTTGATCTTACCGCACCAGTCCGTGGTTAAGCAAAGAGACACGGCTGAGGAGAAGGCTGCTAAAGCTAAGGAGGGGGATAAGGTAAAGGGCGGTAAGAGGGAGCCTTTCGCAGAGCGTCCCGTGGTCGGGGGGAAGAAACTGAAGAAGTCCGATGGCCCTTCTCCAAGTACTTGCCCGACTGTCCCGGAGGAGGAAGGTGTAGAAGAGGAGGAAGGAGGCGAAGTTGGAGAAGGGTCGGAGGGTGGAGGAGATGGCGACGGTCAAGGTGGTAGTGGTGTTGCTGCTCTAACCTCTGAACAAGACCTCGAACTGGATGAGGCTCTCCGTCGGGCCTTCGGGGAGTCGGAGGGAGAGTCGGAAACGGAGAAGGGAACGGAGAAGGCAAAGGAAACCGGCAAAGCTGTGGCTGGTACTGACCCATCCTCTAAGGGTTCCTCAGCTAGGGTGATTCCGGCGATGCAAGGTGAACTTTTGTCTTCTGCCGATTCTATTTTCGATAGGGACTTAGAAATTTTTTACGGTTCACTTCCGTCCTGGGGTGAGATCTAGGACTTATTGCAGTATCCCACTTCTCCGCCGGGTTTGTATAATAGATGTGTCTTCCCACTTTTCTTTCTTTTTAACTTAGCACATTTTTTGAACTGTGGATTATTGTATGTTCATAACACTTGTTCTTTATTCCAGGGGCAGGCCAGGCAGTTAAAACGTCGGATGTTCGACATCGCCTTGAACAATTTAAGTCGAGGAGAGCTTCCGCGAAACCTTCTACTGATCGCACTGGGGACGTAGTCAGTTACCGCCCTCTTCTTGGGGTCATCGAAGAGGGCATTCAGAAAAGGAAGCGGAGCCGTTCCTTATTTGAGTCGTCCCCTGGTTCGCAGCCTCCTACTCAGCCTCCTCGTGATACTACGGAGGAGAGCACGGAGCCCGGCCCCCCTCCTCCTCCTTCCAAGAGTCCTACTGTCATTCATATAAGGCGTCCCAATGTGCCTCGCCCCGTGCCTCGTGACCCTTTTGCCGGTCATCCTGATTTAGACCCAAGCTTTCGGGACATTTCATTCGATGAGACCACGGGCGAGCACCTCCTTCCCCGCAACCCCATGGTAAGAGTGCTGGACGAGGCCAAATCTTTAGATCTTGATTTACTTACTACACGGGTAGTCACCATGGGGGATGAGGCCAAGGCTAATATCGACCGGGTGGCCGCAGAGACCAAGAAGTTAATGGAGCATCATGCTAAGTTGGTCAAGGCCGGGGAAGAGATCGGGAGTGCTAACATTCGGTTGAGGTTAAAGGTTGCCGATCAGGCCAAGCAGCTCGCCGACCAAGCCATCCAGATTTCCCAGCATGAGGAAGCCTCCAAGCGGCTGAAAGAGACCATGGAGAAGGCCAGTAGGGCGGAATTACGGAAGATGGAGGTCGCTTGCAGGGAAGGGATTAACATAGCTATCGCAACGGTGGATGAGGTTCGAAATGCGGATCTCGAGCGGGTAGAGGAGTTGTCAGGGAGGCTCGAGGCTGCGGAGATGGCTCAGGCCGAGTTGAAGGAGGAGATGGAGGAGATGAGGAGGTCCCTCAAGTTGAAGGAAGAGGAAATGAGGAGGTCACTCCAGGCTGACTGCTTGAGATACCAATCAGAGAGGGACGTCGCCGTCGCCAAGTTGCAAGCTTCCGAGGCCCGGGTGAGGGAGTTTGAGGAAAACGAGGGGATGATGGATGAGATGCTGCAGGATATGTACTTCCACACTTGGAAGGAGGGCGGTTTGTCTTGGATGGACGATTACCCTCGGGTCATGGCCAAGGTGTATCTCCAGGCTTTAGAGGAGGCCAGGGTGAACGCGGGTAAGGAAGGCGGAGAGGCTTTCAACTTGAATGCGGTTACTGCTCAGTTCTCAAAGGAGGAGCAAGCGGCGGTGAAAGAGGGGATGCGGCTGCTTGCTGCAGAGGAAGCGGGCGTGCAGTTGGATGATGAGGATCAAGCGGCGGATGCTGGTGAGTTATTCTTCTTCCCTTTCTTTTCTTCCCGTGTTTCCATAACTTGGTTGTTCGTTTAATGAATTCCTCTTCCGAATTGGACAGGCGGGACTTCTGATCCGCATGCTGGGGGCTCTGATCCTGCGGCTAAGTAGACTGGGGGAGTTGGTGATGGAGTGTGGATGCATCTGCCATCTTTTTGTTTCTTTTTTATCACAGTTTATGTTAGTCTTTGATATGCAACTGTAATAAAATTATTTGCAAAGAATAACTTCGTGTGATCTTATAATATAAGCTGATTTTGTCATGTTTAAATGTTGTTGCTATCTTTATGTGCCGTGTGAGAAGTATAATTATGTATATGCCTGTGATTCTAGTTGTGTTTGATGTTAAGTTTTTGCTTGAAATATAATTTCACGTTCTGCAATGTCAGTGTATGAATAGGCTATAGTTACGCATTTATGTACAAGAGAAGAGAGTACCGCCCTTTATGTTTTATTCGCAGGCGGTAGCTTTGAGTGTCTTGTGTAACTGTTCACGGGTATAGCTGAGCGCCCTGCCACCCAGTACGCAGGCTTAGAGTCTCATGAGTGAATGCTTCCTATTCGGTTTCCTGTACTTTAGAGTTTGTTATACAGGATAGGGGAAAAATATTTAAATGGAATGGAAATATAGTAAAAGTAAAACTTCCAGTCACGGAAGGCCGTCGATGTGCTTAAGTTCGTGGCAAACGGGTTTTGTAGTCACTTTCCCTAGCTGTGGGTCTTGGAGACATTTGTCACCCATCTTACGCCTCTGCGGGGAGTTTTCTTTTTTACCACAGCCGCACTTAAGACACATCGGAGCCGAGATCGCGCACGGTAACTACCCGAACCATTATGGTCCGTAATCGTGGGTATTATTCGATTTACCGTGGCCGGCTAGCGTGGGTGCCGTTGGCCGTGAACTACCCCTGGCTGGCCACACCTTATGTTGGGGCTTAAAGTAGGTTCACAGTTGCCGGCGAGCCGAACGCCGTAATGAGCTGCCATCGGCTATAGTCGGCCTTTATGATGACTTATAATCGGCTCATTACAGTTGGCTTTGAGGGCAGGCGCGCAATGAGTTAACCCGCAGCAGAGGGATGCTGGAGCAAAAGTGTCTCATTGGCGAGTGCATAGAATTGTAGCGTACCTGTTAGGCCTAGTCCAGATGAGGCCGTGGTGCGTCTTGAGTGGAGATGCCATAGGATTTTGTTCAACAGAAAGGGATAAAACTTAACGAGCAGCCAAGACATAAAGGAACAAGTTAAAAAGAGACAAGATTTTTTAAAGTGGTTCGGCACGGAAATGCCTACGTCCACTGATTCTCTTTGTTAATTCACTTCATATGGGCAGTACAAGTTAAGAAAAGTATCGACGGAGGTGTCGGATGTTCCATGCCCTCTGGAACACCTCTCCGTCCACTGTTGACAAAATGTAAGCTCCGTTGTGGAGATCTTTATGAATTACATATGGTCCGTCCCAGATGGGGTCCAGTGCCCCGGGGCGCGGAAAGATTCGCCTGAGGACAAGATCTCCTTCTTGTAAGCTGCGATGCTTGACTTTGGAATTGTATTGTGCTGCCACTTTTTGTTTGTGAGCTGCTGCTTTGAGTGCTGCATCGTTTCTCCTTTCCTCGATCAGATCCAAAGACATGAGGAGGAGTTCTTCGTTTTCCTCTGGGTTGTAGTGGATCCTACGGTGGGAAGGCACAATAGTCTCAACTGGGAGCATTGCCTCCGATCCATATGCCAAAGAGAAAGGAGTATGTCCCGTTGATGTTCTGAAAGATGTGCGGTATGCCCATAGTGCCGTAGGAAGTTCGTCCACCCAAGCGCCTTTTGACTTTTCAAGTTTCTTCTTGATTAGGGTTTTGAGAATTTTGTTGACAGCTTCAACTTGTCCGTTTGCCTGAGGGTAAGCTACTGATGAGAAGCTTTTATGAATCCCATGCTCTTGGCACCAGCCGGCAAATTCTTCGCTGTCAAACTGGAGTCCGTTGTCGGATACGATCTTGAGTGGGACTCCATACCTGCACAGAATGTTTTTGATCAAGAAGTTGATAACTTTTGCTGAAGATATTTTATTTAAAGGTTCCGCTTCCACCCATTTGGTGAAATAATCGACTGCCACTATAGCATATCTGGCTCCGCCTCGGCCCGTTGGCAGTTCGCCAATTAAGTCAATTCCCCATACAGCAAAGGGCCAAGGGCTAGTCATTTGAGTAATTTCGTTTGTGGGCAGTCGAGGAATCTTGGCGAACTTCTGACATCTGTCGCATTTCTTAACGAAGTCTAGGGCATCTTTGTTTAGTGTGGGCCAGTAATATCCATATCGGAGTATCTTTCTTGCCAAAGTCTGTCCTCCAGTGTGATCTCCGCATCCTCCCTGATGGATGTTTGTTAATATCTCCTTGGCTTCCCTTCCGGCGACGCATCTTAATGAGGGGCTAGAGAAGCCACGCCGGTAGAGGATGCCTTCTTGTATTGTGTAGTGGGGAACTTTCCTCAAGATCTTCTTGGCTTCGTCACGCCTGTCGGGTAGCACGCCATCTTGCAAATATTTCCGGATAGGAGTCATCCAGGTTCCTTCTTCGATTGCTGTTATCAGATTCACTTGTTCGAAACTTGGGGCTAGCTGCCTTGAGATTGCTAGTGCTCCGGAAATGGTGCTGTTCTTCATACTAGCTTGCTTTGCAAGTTCATCTGCCTCTTGGTTTTCTTCTCGAGGAATGTGTTTGATTAGATAATGGTCCAATCGATCGAGCAGCAGTCTGGTTTTCTTTATATATGCTGTGAGTCGTTCTCCTCGAGTCTGGAATTCTCCTAGTACCTGGTTTACGATAAGCTGAGAATCACTATGAATACATAAGGAATTGACTCCAATTTCTAGGGCCAGTTCCAATCCCGCTATTACTGCTTCATATTCAGCATCGTTGTTAGTGGCCGTGAACTCCAATCTTAATGCACAGTACAACTTTCTTCCCCTGGGGGTGATGATCACAATACCTGCCCCCGAGCCTTGTTCATTCGATGCTCCGTCTACAAAGAGGTTCCACTTGATGTTTTCTGCTACTTCGGATTGTTCCTTGCCTTCGTTGGTAGTGAATTCGGCAATGAAATCAGCCATGGCTTGTCCTTTGATAGCGGTGCGAGGATGGTAGGTGATATCATACTGACTTAGTTCGATGCACCATTTGAGGAGTCGCCCAGAAGTGTCAGGACGATGGAGCACTTGTCTTAGTGGTTGATCGGTTAGAACCCTGATGGAGTGAGACTGGAAGTAGTGTCGCAGTTTTCGTGACGCGATCAATAAACAATATGCTAATTTCTCAAGTTTAGGATATCTGGCCTCTGCCCCTGTAAATCTCTTACTTACAAAGTAAACCGGGCGTTGCGTGCGGTCTTCTTCTCTTACCAAGGCGGCGCTTAGAGCATGAGATGATACAGCGAGGTATATGTATAACACTTCACCTTCATTTGGAGTTGAGAGTACTGGTGGTCTCTGAAGGTGTTCGATTAGGTTGAGGAAGGCTTTTAAGCATTCGTCGGTCCACTCGAACCTCCCTTTGTCTTTCTTGAGTGCTTCGAAGAAAGGGACACACTTGTCAGTTGCCTTGGAAATGAATCTGCTTAGGGCGGCCACCTTTCCGTTTAGGCTCTGCATTTCTTTTCGAGTGGAAGGTATCCTTATTTCTTTTAAAGCCCGGATTTGTTCAGGGTTTGCTTCGATTCCTCTGGCGTGGACGATGAATCCTAAGAATTTTCCCGATGATACTCCGAAGGAGCACTTTAGAGGATTCAGCTTCATTCCATACCGGCGAAGTACCTGAAACATATCGTCCAGATGGCTTACATGGTCGTTGGCTTTCCTGGACTTTACCAACATGTCATCCACATATACTTCCATAGTTCGTCCTATCAGTCCTGCGAACATTTTGTTGACGAGGCGTTGATAGGTAGCTCCAGCATTTTTGAGTCCAAAAGGCATGACTTTGTAACAATATAATCCGCGGTCGGTGATGAAGCTAGTGTGGTCCTGATCGGGAGCGTGCATGGGGATCTGGTTATATCCGGAGTATGCATCCATAAAAGATAGGAGTTCGTGCCCAGCTGTGCTGTCTACGAGTTGGTCAATTCGGGGAAGTGGGAAGCAGTCTTTCGGGCAAGCGTCATTCAGATTGGAGAAGTCAATACATGTTCGCCACTTTCCATTGGCCTTTTTTACTAGCACTGGGTTAGCGATCCATTCTGGGTAGATGGCTTCCCGTATGAAGCCATTAGCAAGTAGATTCTTTACTTCCTCATCAAGGGCTGCTGATCGCTCTGCCCCCATGCTCCTCTTTTTCTGCTTTACTGGTACCTTGGTGGGATCGATGTTCAACATGTGGCATGCTATGTCTGGGGAGATTCCTGTCATATCGGCATGGGTCCACGCAAATACATCTAAGTTGTGGCGGAGAAAGTCAATGAGTTGATCCTTCAATTCCGTTTTCAGCTGAGATCCGATTTTTAATAGTCTACTTGAATCATGCTTATCTACCGATACGAATTCCATAGCCTCTGCAGGCTCGGCGGTAGCCTCCTCCTCTTTATCCCTGGGGTCTAGTTCATTGAAGGGATCGCTTGTGTATCGAAGAGGAGGGGCTTTCTTTAGTTGCTATGCCTCCAAGCTTTTCATGCAGAGAGTAGTCTCTGCATCTTTTCCTTTATTCTTCCTGCGGTTATTGCGAAGTTCAGTTACGTAGCAGTCTCGGGCAGCATCTTGATCTCCTTCTACTTCTCCTACTCCGTTGTCTGTTGGAAATTTCATTTTCAGGCACCAGGGGGCTAATACAATCTGGAAGTCAGACAAGGCTGGTCTTCCCAAGAAGGCGTTGTAAGCCGAGTGGTTTTCTATTAGTACGAACGTTTGTTTTCGCACAACGGAGCGGGGATGACTTCCTATTTCGACGAAGAGGTCAAGTTGCCCGAGGGGCATTTTTGCATCTCCAGTGAAACCGTGCAGTGGTTTGTCACAGGGGGATACATCCTTCATTGATAACTTCATTTTGTCGAAAGCATGTTTGAACAGGATATTTACGGAGCTTCCCGTGTCTATTAGAATCCGAAAAACTTTAGCTGGACCGAACCAGGCAGAGATGACCATGGGATCCATATGTGGGTACTGTCTTCCTTCCAAATCACGCCTACTGAATACAATGTCATCGTTTTCTTTTTGTTTCGGGTGGCGTTCCTCCGTAATGGAGTTAACATATCCTTCGGCATTTCTAAGCGACTTGCCGTACCTTTCCATCTCTGCCCAACTTCTGTCGGCGATGTGTGGTCCTCCTGAGATGGTAAGGACCACTATCTTCTCTTGACTAGAGCCACTGGTGTTGTGATTGTTGCCATTCCCTCCGCCTACTTCTGGGAGGGGTTGCTTTGAGTTCTCATTGGCAGGAGTTGGAGTCCTGTTCTGACCTTTCACATAACGTTCCAGTCTTCTTCTTCTAATGTGTTCTTCGATCAAGTCCCGAAGATGGTGGCATTCATTGGTGTCATGTCCGTGGGATTCATGGAAGCGACAGAACTTTCCGGACTTGAGTGCGTTATCTGATTCTTTCTTGTGCGGGGGGCGCTTGTATCCGAGTTCGCCCTGAGTGGCTAGGTAGATGTTTTCGATTGTTTCATTCAAAGGAGTGTAGGAGTCAAATCTTGGCCCTGGTCGATATTGGCGCTTTTCAACCTTTCCGCCCCCAGCACTGTCCCTAGATTCATTTCTTCGAGCGTCCTTAGCTGCAGCGGGAACCTTGTCCTGAACTGTCTTACCTTGTTGTCCTGATTGCCTTTCTGTAGCAGCGTCTTCAAGTCTCATATACTTTCCAGCTTCATGGAAGAAATCAGGCAAGGTAGCTGGTTTTTCCTTAGTTAACCTTCTGGCGAACTTGGTGTCTGGATGTACACCACTACAGAGGGCCATTAGAGTGAGTTTTTCATCGGCATCTTGAACTGCTGCCGCTGCGGCGTTGAACCGCGTTAGATATTGTTGCAGCGTCTCTCCGGATTTCTGTTTGACATTGGATAGAGAATAAGCATCCTTGGGTTGTTCCACATGGATGCGAAACTGGCTAATAAACCTTTCTTTCAACATCACCCATGAGCTGATGGATCCCTGGGGTAGATGGCAGAACCAGGAGGTAGCTAGATCTGCTAGGAACAGCGGAAAGCACTTGCATAATACTCCTTCTGTTGCTCCACTCATGAGCATATGCTGGGTGTATCTCTGTAAATGTACGATGGGGTCGGAAGTTCCTTTGTAAGGCTCCATGGTTGGCATTTTCCATTCCCGGGGAGTAATGGCAGTTTCGATATTTCGGGTAAAGGGGCTGGTGACCCTAGCGCCTATTCCCCGGTCCCTTTGCTCCCGTTGGACACATTCTCTGAATAATCGTGCCATTCGTTCGTCGGAGTTTGGAGCGGACAAAAATGAGCTTGGCTCTTCCCTGCGGGATCTATCGCGTCCAGATGACCTGTAGGGATGGTACAGTCTATCATTTCTAGTATTATCCAGTGGTTGTCTTTGGCTGCCTGGACGCATGCTAGGACCAGCTACAGTTGCCCCCTGCCTTGATCTTCCCCTGTGGGGTTCCGTCTCGAGCACATCCATGGGGTCAACTTCGGGCTGGGTTCTAGCTCGGCTCCGTTCAGCGGGGTTTCTATGATTAGGTGGCATGACTGGCTCAGCTACATCCGACCCTCGCCTGGTGCCTCCCCCGTTGGGTTCGGTTCCAAGGGCTTCCTCGAGTCGGAATTCGGGCTGAGTCCGGGCGCGGCCCCTATCATTGTTGTTCCTGTTGATTGCTTCTTCGAAGAGTGAAGACCTTTGTTGCCTCTGGGACCCTCCGGATTGGGACTCACCCCATGATTCAGTGTTGCGGTTGGACTCTTCAGCATCCCTTAAGCGTGACATGAGTTGGTCCACCAAAGTTTCTTGTTGGGATATGAAGCGGTTGGTTACTTCAGCCACAACCCTGTCCAGATCTACCCTAGTGATTGGTTGTTCCGTTGCGGGACCAGTTAGATTTTCCTGATTTTCATCTGGTACTGCTGTTGAAGTGGGCTGATCTGTGATTGCTGGATCTGGAAGGCTGCTAGTTGCGATGTTCTTTCCTTTGTTAATATCCCTTCTCTGTTTGGAAGGCATGATTTCTAAGCAACGGGTGATGTTGTTAGGAAGAAGGTTGAGTGGGAGAAGATGAAGCCTGAGTTCAATTCTCAGTGAAAGCACCAAAAATGTTTGCACAAAAAATGGACAAACACCTCCAAGTCGTATTATTTAGTTGATTATATGTGATTTTCAATGATTTTAGATGAGTATGTAAATATAAAAGAAGTAGGGGCTGAAATGTAAAAGACACGCGAATTTATAGTGGTTCGGCCAGAACGTGCCTACGTCCACTTTATATGTTATTATCTTCTTTCTTTCAGATTACAAGTACAGTGCTTCGTATATAAGTATATGAAAGTAGTTTGAAAGTTCCTTTCTTGCTTGAGCTCTCAAACTTGTCTGCCATTGTTGTACCCCTGCCCCTCTATTTATAGAATGAGGTAGGGGGCAGGGGTCTTGGAAGTATATAGCTGCTGGTGGGCCCGGGCTGGAGCAATCTGGATTGGCCATCTTCTGGTTCGGCAAAGTTACATTCGGCTATGAGCTTGGACCGGTGGTAGTTGCGCATGTGGACCGGCGATGGAAAGGAGAGGGTTGGTTCGGTGCTTGCCTGGTCCGGTAGTAGGAGCGTGAGTATGTGGAACGGTGGCAGTGAGGTGGTCCGGTATTGGAGTTGTAGAGGTGGTTCGGTAGTGGGGGAGATCCGGCAGGTCATTTGGTCCGGTGGTGGCATGGGCTTTGGTCCGGTTGTGGTTGGACCGGATGGAGGGCCGACCGAATGGCTTTGGCTCGGTCATGGATTGGAGACGCCGAATGAACTCATGCCGAATGGACCTTCATGCTAGAGTGCCGAATGAGGTCATAGGCTTGTATAGCCGGATGAACGTGTACTCCGGATGGACCTCACTGCTGAATGAGCTTGTTCCTTCGAATCGCCGAATGGACATAGGAGCTGGTGGAATGGAGGTTGCAAACCCGGGTGAAACTGTGACTTCCTGGTCTCGAGATCTTCTGGGTGAGAATTCGCCCAACAATATTTTTAATTAGTTTAAAACTGAAGATTCAAATTTTTATCCAACTTCAATAATTAAATTGCCAAATTCATAGTAATTTTGAAATTCAAGTTAAACTAACCTCCAAATATTTAAAATCAACTAAACATTTTATTTTCAAATGCTCAAAAATTCTGGGTAGTCACACTTTACCCGAGCTTTCACCGAACAGTCCTCCATCCTTAACCATCTTACTTCCTTTGACTTCATATCCAAACATGCATCCTCTTGTCGGAGAAACATCTCGGTTTCAGGAAAGAATTCCCCGAGATTGAGTGGTGGATCCTGTATCAATGATACTTTGAAATCCGAATCATCCCTGACTCCTAATACTGCCGCCATCAGAATCATTGATGTATCCGCCGATCAACCGAAGCAACTGCTGCATTAAACCTAGTTAAGAAAGTCCTGAGCGATTCATCTACCCTCTGCTTAACTGACGTCAGTGTCATCACATTCTTTGGTCTTTTTATGTGAACTCGAAACTATCTCAAGAACTTATCCACCAGTTTCGTCCATGTTCCAATAGATCCATCCTCTAGCTGTCTGAACCACATAGCAGCTATATCTGTCAAGTACAGGGGAAAACATCGAGCTATAACCTCCTTCGATGCCCCCAGCACTTTCATATGCCTTGTGTACCTCATCAAGTGGTCAGTGGGATCCATCTTACCGTTGTATACTTCCAGAGTTGGTAGCTTTAAATCGGGTGAATTCCTAGTTATCCTGATGTTCCGGCTAAACGAACTTTTGTTGATTCCTCCAAATCCCTGTTTGTCAGACCTCTACGAATGGTTCTCCTGATGATGTCAGCCAATCCAGTGTTACCTACAAAGGGTTGCCCCCCCATTTACATTTTCCAACATCCCTCCAAGTCCTGAGGGAATTCTGGTACATACTCCTGTATTCCTGTTGGTGTCGGACTGCGCAGCGTCATCTGGTATCCCTCCATGGATTGGTCCAGCATTTCCTGGTGGTGTGCCCCCGAGTCTAGGTCCACCCAGATTGATAGTTGTTTGCTAATTTGGGGCTTCCCCCTGCTGAACCATTCCATCTACTTGCCTGTTGAGTCCTTCTGATCCAGCTCCATGGATCCGAGCTCCTGTTGTTCTTGCTTGTGCAAATTGCCTAAAAAATGCCTGCATCATTTCCTCTTTCCTTTTCACCTTTTCCTGCATGGAATTCATCATGACTTGCATCTCGTCCCTGATGATGTAGACGGAGCGTTGATTAGCTCCAAAGGAATCCTCCTGGCTTTCCTCCTGCTGACTTCTTTCCATCCTTGTCTCCTAGTTGATTGCTTTGCCATAGTCTTCAGAATCCAAGTTTCTAAGCCTTTAAATCCAAAATCAAGCTTCTAAATCCTCGAGTGCTAGCGTTTTCAGTGAAAGCACTAAAATGTTAGTGCCAAAATAGGTCACTAATACCCAAATTCCAATAAAATCACCAAACAACAGCCACAAATCACAGATAGAATGTTTGTATAGAGTATAAATATGAAGAATGATAAAAATTAAAATGGAAGCAGTAAAGAAAAAGATATTTTATAGTGGTTCGCCTAACTACGGCCTACGTCCACTCTAAAAATTTCCTTTTTATTGTTGTAATAATCGATTATAGTAACAAAATGGTAGAGTTGCATTAGCCTTAGAAAATAGAAAGTAAGAGAGCCAAAATGAAGATCCACCTTATCTCGAGACCCAAATGCTGTATTTATAGGTAAATCCGAGTAGTTGGGCTTCCTGGGTGATCCAGGGCCTATTAAATCCATGGCCGATCCAGAACCTATAGCCTCGACCAACTTCTTGCCCAGATGCTGCCGACCCAGGAAACCCACCAAGGCAACTTGAAGTAAATCCCCTTTGGACTCGAAGTAACCCAAAGACTTGATGCGGCCGAACCATGCATTGACGCCGACCCATGTTATCACGTAGCCGACCCAAAGTCAGGAGCTGAACGACACGAAGTGACCAAACTATAATGTAGCCGACCCAGCTACATTTCCTACCGACGCACATCCTAGGAACCGAATGAATCGAAGCAACCATGCCATGCGCCACTACCGACCCTCAACTTGACCGAGCCACCTTGTTACCTTATCCACGACTAAGTCACCTCGGTGAGCCATAGTGTCGAACCACCTTGCCGAGCCGCCCTGACCAAACCACAACGCTGAGAGACAACCAAGGCCGAATCATGATCTAACTAGTCCGAACTACCTTCCATGATGAGCCACCAACACGGCCGAGCCACCCATGCCGAGCCACCTTGCCGAACCACTTATGCCGAGCTGCCTAGAAGACACGTAGAAATTATCCATACGGCTCGAAGCTTGACTCCATATGACTTGAAGAAAATCCAGGGCGATTTGCGACTCATCAAAACCCAAGTTTCAAGTATCCAATAACCTTTGTCCATCGACTATGCCGAATCCCGGCTGTAAATGCATGATTAGTATCCATGCTTGATCGTCCATCCATCCAGTCGACTAAATTCATTGTAAACCAGCCTCGACGAACAAGCAGTCAATTTAGTTGAATCCGTCTATCCGCGGCCTTGCCAAAAGGCGGATTAACACACTATAAACTAGTTACACTATGAGATAATAAACTATATTAAGTGAATGATGGACCTCCAAATTTAGTGCGTTATCATAGTAATGAAAAATGGTGGAAGCATGCCATATAGCACTTATTGATTGCATCATGTTATGAAAATTGTGAACATTATTTATGAAATAATGACTATTTTTCAGTATCGACTGAGAAATAAACATATCTATATTTCAATATGAATATTATGAATGTTCGTTATGAAATAAAACTATAACGTGGTATTTATTTTCATAAACAAAGTGTTGCATTGGAAAATACAAAAGTATCCAACATTATTTTACAGTTATTTTGGAATTACAGACTAAACCATAGTTTTGAGAAAATAATTGTATTATATGATTTTGAATCATATAATACTGATTAATTATATCTCAAACAATTAAGGGCTATGCACCCATTTGATGGAAGCATCATAAGAGTTGATTAATTCTTCAGATTGATACATATAATTATATGCAATCGTAAGTCCATTAATACCAAAACGGTTCCACGTACTTCGTCATATTCACCAATGAGTTATCACCGACATGAACATGTTCATTTGATACATGTGTAGTACGTTTATGTAAACTCATAGAGTACAAAACAGAAGTAAGTAAAATAACATGCAATAGAAATGATTCGATTTGATCGGGTGAGTGAGTACATTGGAAAAAATTTCAAATGTACTTAAAAATGAATAAATATTCAATCTTAAAAGTCACTTCTCCATGTGATACATAGTGATGCATCGATAAGGAGTAATCGGACTTTGTCGGACAATGTATGATTAATTATGAGTGAAGTTGAGTTAGTTTCTTTCTATAAGGTTATATACTTAAGAGTAGTACACAAGGTTAATATTATTTCATCTGAATAATAGTTTATAAAATCATGCAAGATAAGGATTTATAAGAAACTCCAACATATCCTAGGTCAAGGAGTTGGCATGTTGTGCGAGTTGAAAGATTGCACGTAATAATTATTCGTAAGGGATCTTGTATGAATCTCCTCAAAAGAATTGTTGGAAGACGGTCATTGGATGGCATATTTATGGTTTGAATATAAGTTTTGTAGAATAAAATCAAATCAGTTTTATAAATAAAGAAATCTATAAAATGTTTATGAATACTTATTCTCTTGCACCGAGAAAGAATTGTTGTTTCAAGAAATACCAACTTCATTGTGAAGGAATTTCTTTGAGAAATTATTGGTAGTAAAAAGGATTTGGATAAGATCCAAAGGTAGAACTGATTAGATGGTATGAAACGAAATTGACTAACTTAAATGAACACATCGCATTAGAGTGTCTAATAAGTATTCTCGCAAATTGAAGAGAAACTATGAGTTTCATATTAATGTAGAAAATATATAATTCTCGATTGCTTAATTAAACCACTAAGAGTGTTGGCTCTATGATATGGTATGATGCGCATACCTGAAAGAATTTCAAGTATGCTATCAAAATATGATTTTGATAGTCGTAACCCGAGGGATGTAATCCATCGGTCATGATTGTGTCTTTATAAGCAAGACTAATAAGCTTGGAATTAATTGAGCAATGGATATAATATAATATCGCAAATTTTTATCATTGAAATTAGCGCAATAGATTCGATATTCAAAATGTTTAAGTCGATAAGGATTTATTCACAAAATTATCGCTTGATAAGTCCAAGTGTTTTGGTACATATGTATTGAAACATAAAATTTTAAATAATGATTTAGAGTAAGATGTTTACACATATTAACCAAAAATGTCTCCAAGTCAATGGGAGCGATATTGAGTTTGTGAGTCTTTGGATATGATCCAAGAAATAATACGAAAGTATCATTTTATAAGCATCAAGATTGAATAAGTATATTGATAGAAATATCAAATATTTTGATTTTCAATCAAAGTGCAGAGGAAACATGTGTTCATAAGAAAGAACGTTGCAAGGTACATTGATATTTTTAAAGTATAAGCAAACAACATGTTGTTGATTTTTATTTTTTTTGGCAAGGTCAGCCGGTTTTATAGTGGACCGTCCACTTTTTATTACAAACGTAATAAAATTTGAAGTACAGGAGTTAGGCAGAGAAGCCTAAACTACTAAAAAAGAAAGTATAAAATACAGCACAGGAGTGTGACAGCTAGTCACAACTACTAAATGGCTAACAAGACTAGGTCTCCTCCGTAGAGGTAGAGCCACCAGCAACAACATCCGCCTGGGAAGAAACATTCCCAAATAGTCCAAAAAACAAGCAAAACAGAACTGCAAGAGAGGGATCATAAATGTCAGCAACGGAAGAGTAAATAAAGGATCTATCCTAAGAAGTATCAGCTAACACGACGGAATTAACCTCAGCAAAAGAACCGTCCAAGGAAAGGACCAAGGAATCACCAGATGGACAATAGAAAAGGCATCGTTGTTCCATAGGATTGTCGCTAACATATCTAAAAAAGGAATTATCCACCGGGTTGAAACGCATATCAGATCGGCAATCAACCCAACAACGCTCAGACTCAGCCCAAACAACATGAGGCGAAGGATGATCCAAAACATCAAGGGCATCAGCAGAAGAATCACCAGGAACAATGGAAGGAGGCCGAACAGGAGAATGCGGCGAAGTAGGGACAGATAAAGGTACAACAGGAGGAGGAACGACCAGAGCTTTAGGAACCCATTTCCTGAGCGGAGGCCGGGGGAGAGGGATCTTAGGGGGTAAAGGGGAAACAACGGAATGCGAACATGAAGTATCTAAGTGGCCAAAGGAGTGACAGGCGGAGCAAATGTCAGGGACCCAACCGTATCGAACACGAACATCCACCACATGGCCAACTGCTAGCTGAACAGGAATAGAGGATGGAAGAGGCTTTAAGGGAGAAATCTCAATCAGAGCTTTAGCATACACCAGCTTATCACGCGCAACGGTATTAGAATCAAAACATTTTAATTTACCAACATTACACGCGAGCCAATTCAACCCAAGCAGCGGTTGGAGAGCAGAAGGAATTTGAGAAAAATAAACCCAAACGGGGATAGAGAGAACTTGCTCACGGGCACTAGATACCGTAGGAGACCAGGGAGTAATAATAAATGGTTTCCCAGCGAAGAAAGAAGTCTCAGCCTTAAGAACAGGACTACGTTCCTCTGGGGAGGAGAACAACAAGAAGTACATGGAATCAACCAACTTAATACGTAAATTACCACGCAGCCGCCAGGCTCTACGGCAAACTGCAGACGCATCATGAAGGCGATCCTTAGAATCCAAAAAGAATCCAACCAAGTATTCTGACCAAAAGTCAATACCAGCTTGCATAACATTTGGAGGGGGAATCATCACTCCATTTTCTTCAACTATATCAAAGTCAACCGGTTCATAAGCTCCAGCATTACGAGGAAGATATGTAAAAAGTGAAGACCAGCTTTTGGAACCAATATGGGACGGAGCAATAGGACGACTATCCTCAACACCATCAGAGGCCACAAAGGGAGAGGCCATAAGCAGAGAACCATCAGTACTCAAAACAGAGTGTTTGGAAACAAGGTTCTCAGGAGCATTCTGACGAACATGTTGTATTCTCTATGTTACCATGATTTGTTTATATATATGATACATGAAGCAAATATTAAATCCAAACTGATATCACTAAATGGTTATTTGAAGTGTTCTCATGTATTTATGAAATACTGGAGAATTGTTTATAGAAACAAAAGCTCTTTATGAAGGACAGTTTGAACTCAAACTTCATGAGTCATATTGACTGTAGTATGTCAATAATAAATTCAAGTTAAGAATCTTTAAGTCGGAAATGTTCCAAATAAAAGACTATGGCTTATTCAATGAAAAAAGGCTACGTACATCGCCTTGAATATTGCCGATAAAAATAATGTACATAAAAATATAAGCACATAAATTTATAACCGAGTCAATTCCAAATGTTGAGAATCTCATAACATTGTTATGTGATAACAATGTCAAGATATAGTTCATAATAGAACTTAGAGCTCACTAGAAGTCGAGAGACATACTCTGAATTGTTCCACATGATAAAACAGTTTATCATAGTCAGAAGGAGTTGATTGACAGAGTAAATAGTTTAAACATAATAGCATACCAGTTCACAAAGGGATTGACCTAATTGGTTTTGAGAAAACCGATTGGAGAAGTTGAAATATGATTCTATAGTTGACCCCAAGTGCAAGTGGAAGATTGATAGAGTTAGTGGTATGTACTAGGTACAATTATATAATCTGTTACATATATATAATTGGTTAACCAATCTTGTTTGAAATAAAGGTATTTTTCTTTCTATTATATACTTGTTTTATTAATCAATTAATTTAATTAAAAGTATATTGAATAGATATCCATAAATGATGTGTTTTGCGATAGTAATTACAAAATGTCGTAATCGTGGGTAATTATCACGATGCAACAAATATACCATTTTAAATGTTCTTAGTCAAGATGCATCGAGACTGGATACTGATGTATCCATTGATACTATAGTATATAATGCTCTTCAAATGTTGGGCAGTGTATTACTCATGACTGTTGGGGGCACCAAGAGGTTACGTATTGATAGTTATTGGATAACTATAGAATGACTCACTTGGTAGTTTTTGTTGGTTAATATAACTAAGGTCAAGCAGGGAACATCGATGTGCCTAAATTACACAGTTCTCATGACTTGAGAATGCTTTTGATCTTTAATGTGGAAGCTCCACTTTGATTATAGTTAAATCATGACACAACGTCCGTCGAACGACTATAGTCGGATCGAGTAGAAGCAAAGTGAAACACTATTCAAGCAAGGATTTGTCACCTCAGTTATATGAGGTTAGTATCACGGTCAACTGAAGTCAACTCAAAGTCAAAGTCTCTAGCCAGAGCATTTCGGTTAATAATAATTGTTATTATCGAACCAAAGACTTTGTGTTTGGACTATAAAGTTGAATGCGGATGATATTGGAATTTTGACCATTACCAAATTCCATAAATCCAGAGTGATATAGTTTTGACGAAGAGAATTGGTGTAAATAATTGTCATTATCAGATACCACTCATAATAAGTAAAGTTGAATTTTACCAAAATATGTGTAAGCGATAAACTCGGCCAAAATGTCACACTACCTGCTAAGTGATATGTGAACTTTAATATTCGAATAGTTCGATATTAATCGCTGACTGAATTACACCTATGAGTTGCACAACCGTAATGATGAATTCTTCGAAAAACAACATGATTTAATTAAATTTTAAAATGTTGTAAATTGATTAAATTAATTGATATTTGAGAAATATTAGTTATTATTTATTTGATATTTGTAAGTTTTTTTAAATTATTTGAATGCATTTATAAAAGTTATATTTACACGCATTGGTATATGATATCGATGTAATTTAAAGATAATAGCATGAAATGCTTTGTGAAAATTTTATGTCATTTGATGACATGATTTATGAAAATTTTATGTCATTGATGACATACATGTAAAGAAAGGATTGGAGAGAGATATACAATCAAGGGAATTAATTAGGAAGGTTTTAATTAAAAAATGAGAAAAGTTTCATTGTTTCAAATAAAACATATTCTCTAATCCATTATGTATATACAATTCATTCTTTCTCATTAGTCTGTTTCTTTCTCTTCTCCTAACTTTTCATGGAAGAAAATAAAAACGAAATTTTTTCCAAAATTCTTTCAACTCCATATGAAAACATCAAAAAAAATGGTTCATCCATCTCTTGCAAGGATTGGATGAGAACCTTGAAGATCAAAGGAGATATCATCATTCAAGGTGCGACTTCTAGGCAACATCCTAAGTGGAGTCCATTTTTAAGATCTGCTTCAAGAATTTGGGTAATAAGGTATGTTTTTGTTTAATATATAATAAAATATTTGATTTAATGTTTGTTGAAAGAGAAATTCAATTATCATAATTTGTATGTACATATCACTGCCTCATTTAAGTTGAAAATTGTTTGTGTAGGTTGAATAGTTTGTTGAATGAATCAATTGGTGTTTTGTTTAATAATAAAACTAATATTTGTATATGTTTAAATATAATGTTTTGTTCTAGAACTATGTTCTAAACATTTAATTTAAAGTCTAATTTCTAGATTAAAATTTTTATATGTTCATTTATCAATTGGGTTCTTATTTTGTTAAATTAAAATTAAAATTTATATACGTTTAAATACAATGTTTTATTATAGATCTATATTGTAAATATTCAACTCAAAGTATAATCCTTTAGATCTAAATTTGTATGTTTATATTATTTTGATTGGTTTTTACTTTAACAAATTAAGCTAAAATTTGTTTATGAATATTACAATGTTTGTTGAAGGTTCATGTTTTAAATCATATAAAACAAAATGTAATTTTAGATTTGAAAGTTTACACGTATGCATTTTGTGTTTGTATTATTTAGGAAATTAAAACAGAAGAAGATGTTTTAGCAATAAATCTAAATTTTAAGTTGATTACTATGGTCTCTAATTTATATTAATTACAGATATTTTATTGAGTATTACATACATACAATTAATGTTTTGACAATAAACCTACTTTTAAATTGATTGCTATAAATCTCTAACTTTGATTAAGTAGAAAGACTTGATTTAATCTTATACACAAAAAATTAACCTTATATGTATGTTTGCATATATAAAATTTATTGCATGTATTTCATATTGTCAAAGTATGATTAGATTTATTTTCAAAAGGAGGAAACAATTTAAATGAGGCAATAATATTTACATGCATTTATTTTCGACTATTTATATCATTATATTATGATGCCTATAATTTGTCATTTATATGTTGTATTAATTAAGTTTACAAAATGGTAAATTGATTCATTCATCGTTGTTACCCTTAATTTATTTTCCATTTTTTCCTTTATGTGATTAAACCATCCGTTTAATTTTGTTTATATGTCTACAGCTTGCCATCAGTTGATAACACCTACCATATGTCGCACCTACAAAATTTATACTATAATATATATTTGTTTATACTTACATTCATGCCATATACATGTTGCGAATTAATGACATTCATATGATCAATCAATTTAATTAAAGAAAGAGAAATGAAAGTTTTCTCTCTCCATATAAATAATGTGTCCCATCATTAATTGAATAAGTTAAGAGAAAGAAAATAAAAAGTTTCTTTCTCGAAATAAATTTATGCCCCGTAATTATTTGAATAATTTAAGAGATAGGAAATGAAAAGTTTCCTTCTCTTAATAAATTTAATAAGTTACCCTTACACACAAATATGTATATAAGAGTATATTTGATATACTCTAATTTACATCCACATTAAATTAAAGTAAAATTTTATTTATAAAATTAAATAAAATATTGATTTTATTAAAAAAACTTAGAAAAGGTCTAAATATATTTAGACTTTATAGGCCCATTAAAGATCCAAAATGGCTAATTTTTTGAAATTCATCTATTTGTTCTGCTGTGGGCTGACCTAGTTCCTTCAAGAGGTTGATGCCTAAGAGCTTTGATTAGTGATGTTGAGTCCTAACTGAATGCGACCTTGGTTGTTTGTAAGATTATGTGAAGGTATTGGTTGGGTCACTGTTTAGAGTGTCGAGATGATATCGATTCGTTGTAGCTATAACGGGTTCCGCTGCTGAAATAAGGTGTTTTGTGTTTGTAGAGATGATGATATGAATCTCAAGTATGAATGGTGATGAGTCAGTGATGTCACAGTGTTGCTACTCCATGTTTGGTACTATGTATTGTAGGAGACGATGAGGTACATATTGGATGGATTTTGGTTGAGTAGTTACAAAATGACCGTTGATGAACTGATTTGTTCTCTGATGGTGAGGATGTGAGGTGTTTGTGTATTGATGAACATAGTGGCTGTTGATGATGGGGTAGGCAATAACTAGATGTTTTATTGATCTGGTATGTTTTCATGTAAAAGAAGATATCACTTCTGTTTATTGGTATCTACAAGAGACAATGAATGAGCCAAACTGTACTTGCCAAAGTATCTTTACTACATAATCTTTATTTGAATGAGTCAAGTATATCTCTTTCCTTTTTTGTTTGAATTGAAGTGTGCAGATATTTCTTTTGCACACATATATGGAACCAATTTCTGTTACTGAAGTTTGTGTATCCTGTAAAAAAAACACACAAAATACAACATATATTTATTAACATCAAGTAGAAATTAATTGCAATATCTAACTCAACTTACATCTATCAGACATAAGTTTCATGAGCTTTAAACGAATACTATCTAAATATGCAGTGATAGGTAAATATCTTTCCCCTAAAATTCATTGTTTAAAACTTTCCACCCAATTAGAACTTGTTTTCCCATATCGATTACCAATAAAAAAACATTAGCGCAGACTTTTCAAAAAGCAAATCATGCAAGAAATTTTCTACTTCAACCCCACCAACACTTTTAAACTCAGACAAAGTCTGATTAAATACATCTATTGTAACAACATTAGCAACTCGATAAAACAATGAAATAATCCATTTCTTTTTACGTGAGGACACATTTTTGTTAAAAAAAAACTCTTCAAAATATTCTTTAATGACAGTAACAAGAACCATGAGTTGAGTTTGGAAAACTTGAGGAACAACAAGCAAATGATCAGAACGCCAATCAGGTGTAAAGGTGAAAAAACGATCATCATGACATAACATTTCCCGAAGTTTCGTCAAAAACCAATACATCCCGAAATCCAGTGAAATAACCTATAGAAATAAAAACACTTTTGTCACATAATAATAGTAGAAATAAGTGCACAAAATATAAAAAACTGCAATGTCAAAGGTACTTCAAATATCTGCCATAAGAATATGGAAAATATTTGACATTGCAATATTTAACAACCTAAATCATCCAATGTAACAAAAAAGTTAAACCATTAAAAAAATTTGCTAAGTAAATAAAATAGCATATATAATACTAATTTAACAATAAAATAACAAAAAAACAACCATATCGAATAAAATGAAACAACATAGGTATATTAAATATTTGCCATAAAATCATGACAAATATTTGATAGACAAATATTTGCCATAAAAATATGACAAACATTTGCAAATATTTCACTAAATGAAAAACAAATAAGTTATATTATAATTTTCAAAACCAAATTATATCTTGATTACCATTCTTAGCCGTAGCAAATATAACACAACTTCGTCATCTACCTCTCACAAAAATCCCATCCAAAAAAATCGATGGACGATAATAATTAAATTCATATATGCACGTTTCAAGCCCAATAAAAACTCTCTCAAATTCATGATTAACAGAATCGCCTTGAAGTTTGACAGTACTACGAGGATTACACTCAGCCATAGCTTCACAAAAAGATTTCAAATGATAATACGAAAACAAATCATTGCCATGTATTTCTTCCAAAGCCGGTCTTTAATCGTATAAGCAACATAGTAATTTAACACAATATACTCGGTATGAAAGAAATAAGCAACATCTTTCATTTTCATAAGAGGATTTGAATGAAAAAAATCATCAACCAGCTTCTTAAGTAATTTGCTAGAAACAGGTGGATGATTAACATATACAATACCAGCTCCACATGAATGTGGGTTAAACTTGCGAGAAGCATGAACTTGGCATAGTTTTGATAACAAATATACCTGGTAGTTTAAACTTGCGAGAAACATGAATGCCAATAGTACAACCTTCCCGTGAACAAACAGCGGTAACTTGCTCCCTATCATTTTTAACAACATTAACTTTATGACAATTATTAATACGTATATCATAAGATACAATCGGAACTTCTTAACGCCACCAGCAAATCTTTGATCAATACCAGCAAATACTGCATTGCTAGAATCATTTTTTAACAACCGTTTCGAAGTAGTACTAGAATCAATCGAAGAACAAAGCATTGAAGAAGTAGATGAGCCACACTCACCAAAAGAACCAACAAAGGAAAACTATAGGAACCAACACCAACCGAATTACTAT
The DNA here is from genome assembly GCA_030765085.1 of Allium cepa. NCBI lineage: Eukaryota > Viridiplantae > Streptophyta > Magnoliopsida > Asparagales > Amaryllidaceae > Allium > Allium cepa. The sequence goes on from CM060929.1 coordinate 572,485,955, forward strand.
TACACTGCTTAGATATAACTGAAACAAGTAGAAAATTATCACGGCTATGAGTAACAAACAACAATGTACTATGCAAATCAAAATTAGTTTCAATAACTCTTTTCTTTTTATCTCTTCCATAAACTAATTCAGTAGGACCAAGTATTAACTCAGGCCAATGTTCACAATATCATTCCTTAATCTCAATACACAATCACTCAAACCAAGACGCCAACTATAAATATATACCCAACAGCAAAAATGACAAGAATATCAATAGGCTCGGACTTGAAAAAACAAATAGAATAAAAGTACAACATAACAAATATAATAATTGTTATAGTAAAAACTACTATAACAATTATTTACTAGACAAATATTGTTAGACACATATTTGTCGGATAAATATTTGCCATAACAACAATGTCCTGCATAAAACTTCACCGCCACATCCCATTGATATCATATAATTCAACAACATACATGAATTATAACAATAACAACATAAGCATTACAATCAATTATAATGATAACAATAACAAACACAGTAAATTCAGCAAATACAAATATATGCCGTATCAATAACTGCCTTAATATCATAAATAACAATAAAGTTCGACCAAAAAATAACAACATTAATAATAAATTGCGGCTACAACAAAATGAATAAAATTTAATTCAACGTAATTGTAGATCAAAAATTGAACAAACAAAAATAAATATGAAAAAAAAACTAACCTCGAACTCATATTTTTACGCAAAGCAGAAGAAGATGAAAAGTTGAAACAAATCGAGATGTAGCAAAAACTGATCAAATTGAATGTGAATGCAACTAAATTCGAATCGTTGTTGCTGAAGATCGAATCGAACAAGATACAGCTAAATTCATACCAAACGACATACAACTAAATTCGAACAAGATGCAGCTGAAGATCAAATCGAACAAGATATAACAAAAGTTGGCACCTAACTTCATGTAAATTACACTTCGAAATTTCCAGGAAATGATTTAGAAGTTTTGAGAGGAAGTCGAAATTAGGCATGTAAAATGGTAAAAATGTAAAGACGAAAGTGAAAAATGAAAATAGGAATGTGAAACATAAATGGAAATTGAGAGGTATATATTTTATAAAATAATTAAAAACTAGGCTGTGTGACAAATTTTCACAAAGAGATAACTGTGAAACATTTTGCTCTACAAAATATACGATTGAGAAAACTCCAACCGATAACATACGTACCTGCGCACAATATCAGATTATAATTTATAAACGACCAAAATTACTCGTCAAATGTAAGGATCCAAATAGATTTTTCATTGTATGTTTTGATATTTTAAGGGAGAAGAGATTTAGAAGTAGATGAGATGAGAAACAAATGAATTATGCGAAGGAAAAATAATAGCACAACACAGAAATGAAGAAGAAAGAAGAATAATTTTTTTTATCAATTCAGCGTAAATACATTATTGTGGAAGTCTTTTATAATAATTGCTAACGCTCTAATGAGCTTATTACAGCCCAATTACCAATTTGACACTTAACATCAGATCAAACAAATTCAAAAGGTCAAAATTTATATATCTATCTAGATATTAGCTAATTCTTTACAAGCATCCAACAAATTTTTATGCACAAGGCATGGAGAATCACTTTCTTCAATCAAATGGTTCAGCTCATGACTTAATCTAAGAAGAGAGTGCTTCTTGAATCTATGAGCATTATTCTTTAGCAAATACAACCATGATGTTTGTGAAAAAGCATGCATTTCCTTTCCATTATGAGCTTTGATGCACAACAATGCCGCTAAGTAATCATCTTCTTCCAATTTGATGCAAAATCTTTCTTGGATGATTGGCGGAGGTGGATCTCGACCAAAACTAACCAAATGCTCCCATGTGGTCTCTATTATGCGCCTCTGCATAGTAAACAGCTGAGCTCATTATTATCGTATTAAATCGGAAGATGAATAACAGACCTACATCATCAATTATAAAAAAGAAAATGTTTTTTCTTTTTTCTTTTTACACATTAGGTATACTTCAATCACATCTGCAATGGAGCAATATGTATACCGATCACCAGTGAAAACAAATAAAAAAGGACGAGTAATAGTGATAAAAGTAGTACCTTTCCTGCCCTGACAGCATCCATTACTAGACGAAGGTGCCTTCTACTATCAAAATGAAAGCCATGGTTCAACATTTGCTTGTATGTGTACTCAAAATCATCCCAATGTTTTGTTGCAGCACATGCATCCATCATAGTGTTAAATGTATACTTGTCCGGATTGGACTTTTGATCTGCATCATATTTGTTTCTGATTTGATGACTGCCATCTAAAATCTTCTTAAATAGATCATATGCATCATCATACATTTCATGATTTATATATGATTTGAGCATGATGTTGCAAGTAATTGTGTTTGGAGAGCAATATTTATGCATTTCGTTGAAGACATATTTTCCATCTTCAATATTGCCGGAGTCTATACAAGCTTGTATTAGTCCAGTATATGTTACAACCAAAGGCTTCTTTGCTACCTTGCATATCTTGTCGATCTGAAATAAAAATATATTAATAGGAAGCCTGTACAATATTGTCAACCCTGTAAAGTTTAATGTGTCCTAGACTTCAAGTCCAAATATTAATTGAGATGCAAAAAAGAAATAGCTCCGTCCTTCTAACTTGGAAAGAGATCATTATTCAGGTGCAATTCAGATCACCTTTTAAGGGACAAATGATTGCGGAATAAACATTCATACATTTATTATTTCAAATTAACAACATAAGTATAGACAATGTGCACACGTACTTATTTATGCGTGTTTCAATGGAAGTTGAAATTGACGCGTACAGATTTGATTTGAAGAGGAACTTCGCAAACATGGCAAAAAGGGATAAAGGTGTAGATATGGAATGAATTAAAAGTTCCAAATGTAGATTGTAGAGACTGTTGGATAGTATAAGAAAAGGGCATTACAATCAATCCTTTCAGCCACGGTTGAAATTGGCTGTTAGTAGCAGAGGAAAGAGATAATTAACTGGTAAACACTAATAGTTTATTCCAGTTTCAGTGTGGATCATATGATATGGAACACAGAAAATTTCAAACCACGACTCTAATTGATAATCACAATGGAAAACGGGTCTCTAACTCAAAATGTACCAATAACCTGATCTTACACAAAAGCCATTTATTTAATATCTTGCAATCTCTTTCTTCTTGACTTTTTGTAACGACAGCACTTTCTGTAGAGTAGTCTGAATACAAGACTCATTTTCACCATCGAATCACAAATTTCATGAATGAGTGCACAGAAGGGAAAAAAAAATCCACTTCATAATAGTCTTTCAAATTATTATTTTTACAGAAGTCAAAACAATGTTTTCACCGTTAAAACATACGCATCTAAAGCATTTTAATGACGTACAATTGATTGGTATTGATCATTTTTTAAATAAACGTAATAATCAAACTTTAAGCAAGGAATTTAAACGAAAGGGAAGGAAGTTAAATTTCCCCCGAAATTAATCTTCGCCCACAAAAGTAAGAAAGTTAAATTTCCTTTGGAAAGGGAACAAAACTAATTGTCCTTTGAAAAAGGACGAAGTTGAACATTCTTGAAGGACAAAGTTGAACTTTCTAAAAAAAATGATATGAAGTTAAATTTTCTTAGAAAAATAAAAGGTTAATCTTTTTTCAAAAAGAAAGTTAAGCTTTGTTTATGAAAATTTGACTCTTTTTGCAAACAAAAAGTAAGTTTAATTAGCTTCTATCATGGAGGAATTGTCTCTTTTCACAAATAAACAAACAAAGAAAGAAAAGAAGAAAAAAAATGGAAATCTGGCTTCCCTGATAAAGGAAAGGAAGTTAAACTTCCTTCATGAAGAAATGACAACTAACCTTCTTTCACCGGGAAAATAAAAACTTATTTCACCCAGGAAAAAAGTTGGACTCCTTTCACCAAGAAAAGAAAGTTGAACTTTTACACCAAGGAAAGAATGTTGAGCTTTTTTCGGAAGGAAAATTAAAAGCAAACAAAGTGGAACTTTCTTCAAGAGGAAAATGGAATTTTCTCTTCTTAAAAAATGAAGTTTAATTTCCTGCCAGAGAAGAAAATTTAGCTTTCGTTTTAGAAAGGAGAGAGAGAAACCTTTCTTGAAAAGAATGAAGTTTACATTCCTTTCGGAAAAATCAAATAGCATTTGATTTGAAAACGAGTTTTGAGTTTTCAATGTGTACTTTAAAATGCACAAAAGAAAAGAAGGATGTGGAAAATGGTTGATCTGAAAAATGGTTTTAACATATAAAATTGAAAATGATTTGTTTTCATTTTCCGCTTTTGGAAAATATCAAAAACTATCTTCTCATTTCCTCTTCTTTCCTTTGTTTGAATGCTTAAGATTTTCCACTCCTCATCCTCTCCCAAGCCATTTGACTTACATATTGAAAACGCAAAACGCAAAACTCGTTTTCAAGCCAAAAACTATTTTAATTTCTTTCGGTTGTAAAAGTGATAGAGAACCACTTGTTATCAAGACAATTGGTAATGCGAAAAGCGATTTTTTTTTTTAATATTCATAGAGGGCCAATTAAATTTGTTAGAGGTGAGACAAATCTCAACACATCTCATGTTATGTATTTTAAGCCAAACACATGGACATTTATATATTAAGTGTGGCGGTTAAGTGCACACATAGAATGGACCTAGCTCCGGTACCATGCTAGAAAACTAAGTATCACAAAACCAATTGGCAATATGAAGAATAGTCTCTTAATATTTATAGAAGGTCAATCATATTTATTAGAGGATCTGAGTTTAACCTCCATCTTAAGAAGAACAAAGTTTAACTTCTTTCCCCAAACATAAAGCTGACCATAAGCATTGTACATACAGGATCACTAAAAAGTCTTGAAAGGTATGTTTGAATAAAGAAGTCGTATCATTATTCTTCTCTTCCATAAAATATAATGAATTTTTTAATTGTTATTTACAACTAGTGATTTAATGGCAAATACGGATCTTTAATCCTGCTAAACAAAAAAGTTACCGCATTTCAATTTTTTTTAAAATTAATCTAAAGCGCTTTAAATGGATATGGATACATCAACAAAGTAATATTAATCGGGATATGGTGACATCATTGTATAAATATTAAAGGCAAGGACTTAATTTATAATGTTGTCAATGGCGAAGACATCTTATCTGGTATGATTAATAATAGCAATTTAATCCTCGTAACACCCATAAAATATGTTTATCCATGCATGTACAAACTCATAGTTTACACGTACCCATACCAAATATCTTTCTCTACAATCACACAACAAACCTGTAGTAAAGCTTCTTGGCATCTTCCTGCGCTGCAAAGACAACGGGCAAGGTCGTAATATAGACTTGCAGAGCCAACAACACCTCGTCTTTCCATATCTTTCACTGCCAATACAGCTTCATCTGCCTTATGTTCTCTCCATAGAGTATTTACAAGTACTACATGAAGAAATTGCTGTGCTAAGATGACCAGAAAAGGGGGTGTAACTGAAATAATTGTGCAAGTTGTATTTTATATTTTATACCTTTGTAATTTAATGCACTCGGAATTGAAGTTTGCTCCATTTGTCTGAAGAACTCATGCACCAAATTGTATTTTCCACATTCAAGCATAACCTGATTACGAAGTAGATAAATTTCTTCATTAATAGGCGTTATTTAAAATAGGTAGAAGTGACATGTGCATTAATTTATAGAAGTTCCTTGAGCTGCAATGCAACAATCATACTGAAGACATTTTGCTATACACCACCTAGGTTCTTCCTTTGACCATAAAATTTTTAAGTTTTTTCACCCTCATATTATGCTTTAAAATTAATGTATCATTATTTCAAAATCTTGGTAGAAATACTGAACATGTCAGAAATATTATGGTCACTACCTCCATGATAAGACCGAGTGTGGTGTTGGTAGGATGTATATTATGCTGCTTTAATTGTTGCAACACCCAAAATGCCCCTTCCCATTTTTTCTGATGTACAGAAGCATTTAACACCTGAAACCGCAAAAATTAAAAAAGCTTTAAACCAATTTTCTATTTTTATTTTAACCGATTCATAATTCAAGAAACAGACAAAGCGAGCTAAATTACAGCATTGTACACAACAAGATCAGGTTCCAGTCGTGGATCCCATTTCTGAAGTGGACCAAGATTGAATTTCTTCTCAGGTAAGGCCCGCATGCAATCAATTACATCAAATAACTCGCTCATTAGTCCTGCTTGCCCAAGAGTGACAGCGATACAATGATACGCAGCAAGGTCGGGATACGATGAAAATTCTTCCTACAAATATTGAAGTACATCATTGTTCTAACCAATATTTAAGGTTATATTCCCAGAAAAATAATCCATTATTAATAGCAATGCGCTATCACTAGTATTATGTACTTCAAATTGTTGAACTTTGCATATTTATCTCTGCCAGTGGCAGATGTAGGTTAAATAGACATTCTAGCATTTACAAAGATATGAGCATAGGAATGTGTTATATTTAAGACCATCATGTCAATTTGCAGTAATCTGCTTCTTGTTATATGATTAAAAGCTGTGCAATTTACTGCAATTTAGTTTAATTAAAGACTAGCTAAAAATAAATTTTGAGAATAAGTGAAAAATTATTTACACGCATTGCATAAAACACATTCAGTGCCTCGATCGGTCTCTTTGCTTTCCCAAGTACATCTAACACGCTTGTATAGATGTATCTGCATTCAGTAATATATATGTATTACAACTGGGGAATAATAGTGGTACAGCATATGTGTGGTATAATGATTTAACAAAATAAAGATTTCAGTCCAATCAAATTAGAATTTGATGCCTCGGCTAGCATCAAGCATTAAAACATGAAGGTATTCAAAGCCTTGCAACATAACATTAACTGAAAAATCACAGCCCAATCTGCATTGTGAGATTTACGCCTAGCTGTATGGTGTAAGCTATATGCTAAGTTAACAACTAAATATTTTGAATTTATGATTGATTTTCTACTAACTAGTCATGTTTTATTTGAATGCACTCTCAAGGGAAAATTAGTAAGATTGTTTTACAGTGGTTAGCATGAATTACCTGCTTTTGTAGGTCTTGAATCGTTCACGCGACTGAAGCCATTGAACAATTTGCAAAGCGCGTCTCCAGTTTCCAAGTTCGCCCAATATTTGGACAATTCTTAAGATTGAGTGTTCTGTAAATTTGATCTTTGCACCATGAATAATTTTAGAAAACTGCCACTCTGGCATGTTAATATCTGTAGCATTTAGCCTTGTAAAACAAAAGTGTATGTCAAACAATAGTGCCTGATAAACGTTCAAAGGCAATATTAAGCATGCATAAGATAATAGATAAAGAGCATACAAATATAATCCAAATGAAATTTTGAAGCACTACAAAGGATGAAGTTACATCCAAAAAAGCCAACAACCAAAATTTTATAAAGGATACAGCTGGTTTTTTCCTTTTTTTTTTTTTTTTCAGAAAAACAAACATACATACATTTACACATACATGTTATTTTGATGGTTTTGAATTCCTATTCACCCCACTTTGGCTTAGCTCAA